>CM067370.1:89709801-90909801 GCA_034401795.1 Chaetoderma sp. LZ-2023a | reverse complement strand
GTGCTTGGCCAGTACATTAAGCACTAAAGATAGACTCCAGGCTGGAATGACTACCGGTTGTCTCGGGCGGAGATTGCTCATTCCCTTCAACATCATGTTTAACTGGGCCACCTCTGGACTATCCCTGTTGGCTAGACAAGGGATAACTGATGCCAAAGCTGACTTGTATCCAGCAATTGTGACGGGAGCTAGTCCTGTAAAGAACAGCTCACAGAGAAAGTCTGCTATTTGCTGAATAGTGGATTGAAAGGTATCAATACCCTTTTCTTCACACCAGTCTGCAAATCTGTTAACCTTGTTGTTATATGACTTGAAGGTTGACCTCCTTCTCGCAGCCGCGATGAAATCAGCAGCCTGTCGAGAAAAGCCTTCCGACGTGGAACGTTGTTTGACAACATCCACGCAGTCAATTTGAACATTTCGGGACGCTCATGTAGGAAGCATCCCTTGGCCTGGGAGATTATGTTCGGAATCTCGGGCAACTGCACAGGATTTTCCACCAGCAGATCTAGAAGATCCGTGAACCACGCCCTGCTCGGCCAATACAGCGCTATTAGCAGGACCAGACACGGTTCCTCCCTGACCTTCACCAATACCTTCGGTAGAAGAATGGTGGGTGGATACGCGTAAGCGTGCATCCCTCTCCAGCTTATCGCCAGAGCGTCTGTATCGACGGCATTTGGATCTGGAATCGGCGAGACATATGTCATGATTTGAGCATTTTCCTTTGTGGCGAACAAGTCCACGTTGGGTTTGCCCCAATGCTCGAAGATCCGTCGCAGAACTGGAGGGTTGAGGGACCATTCTGTTGGCAGGATTCTCTGTCTGCGAGACAAAGCATCCGCCAGAATGTTCAATCGGCCAGGAATATGAGCTGCTTTCAAAACAACCGAGTAATTCCTGCACCATTGAATCAAGTGCCACACCCTGATGCACAGGGTGGGCGACCTGGTCCCTCCTTGGCGATTTATATATGATACTACTGTCGAATTGTCCGACCGTATCAATATCACCTTGCCCCTGATCATCGGAAGGAACTCTTCCAACGCCAGTTCCACTGCCATCATTTCCAACAGATTGATATGCAGCTGACTCTCCGGGAGAGTCCATGTGCCCGAGACCTGGTGTTCTCCCAGGCAGGCACCCCACCCTTCCAGCGATGCATCCGTGTAAACGGACAGCTGGGGGTGGGGTAGGTGCAGCGAAACCCCTATTAGGAGATTCTGACGCTGTTTCCACCATTGAAGATGCGATATTATCGGCTCCAAAACTGGCACCAGTTTTGACAGGGGTTCTGTTCTCTGTTTCCACAGAGACATCAGATACAACTGGATAGGTCTTCGCATTAGAGCAGCGTACGGGATAACCTGCTCCATGGAGACCATCATGCCCAGCATCTGAAGGAACCTCCTCGCCTGAATGTGGTTTCCCACTCGAAAACTCCCGAGGATGGCTAACAGAGACACCACTCTGGGCTCTGACGGGTAAACCCTGCCCTCCTCGAGGTCGAATCGCATCCCCAAATAAACGAAATGTTGAGTGGGTGTCAACTCGGATTTCTCCTCGTTGACTAACCAGCCTAGATCTGAGAGTCAGAGCAGTATCCACGTTCAACCTGGCTGCCGAGTCTGCCTTGAGCAGCCAGTCGTCTATGTAGGTGTGTAGCGCCACGTTCTCTTTTCTGAGAAACGCTGTCACCGCAAGGACCACTCTTGTGAAAACCCTCGGAGCTGTCGACAGGCCAAACGGGAGAACTGTAAACTCCCATACTTGATTCTGAAACGCAAATCTCAGAAACCTGTGCCAACTCCGATTCATCGGAATGTGGAAATATGCATCTTTCAGATCGATCGATACACACCACATTCCTTTCCTCAATCCCGCCATTACCGACCTCGGTGTTTCCATCTGGAACCGAGGCGTATGGATAAACCAATTTAATGGCCTGAGATTGAGTATGGGTCTCCATCCCCCCGTGCTCTTGGGGACAAGGAACATGTTTGAATAGAAGCCTGGAGTGTTCCGGTTTGCTGGTTTTATTGCTCCCTTCAGAAGCAAACCCGACACTTCCTTTTGAACGGCTTCTAACTTGTCTGGCTCCCTTGGTACGGGTGTCCAGACTGGTGCCAAAGACAGATTTTGTGGCGGAAAGTCCCACCACTCCGGCATGTAACCCTGGGATAACCATCCCAGGACCAGACTGTCTGACGTCACACCTCGCCAAGCCTCGACGAAACGCATGAGCCTTCCACCCACCATAGACGCCTCGACGTCTAACGGGGTTGTCCGGCTCGCAGTCCGCCCCCCCCCCCCCCTTTCTTAACGAGAGAGAGTGAGAACCATTTCGTTCTAGGCACGACGGGTATAACTGGCACCGCTGTTCCTGTCGCACAGGTGCGGTCCAGGCGGATATGAAGGGAGCTTGCGTACCCTCAGGTACGCTTCGGCCCCTTCTGTCCGCCCTTTGAGGCCTTACCCTTACCCTTCCCCTTACCACCTCTAGGGCGGTCCGGAGCAACATTGGGGAGGGTAGGCGCCTCTACAGCCTTCCTGGGTTTCTTCGCCGGCGGCGGCTCCGAGAACCCAGCCGAAACAGACGTCGCAATAGGCCTGGCTTTCGCCTTGCCCTTATGCTTTTTCTGTTTCTTTGAAGGCTGTCCTGTTAGCGGCTTACCCACAGCCCCTAGTGCGTGCGCTTGCCGCACTAGCTCTAGCTGTAGATTTACCGCTAACCGATTCTGCGCAATACTGGCGGTGTCCTCTAAGATGGCCCGCGCTTGGCCACCAAAGATGCTAGGCCCTGTCAGGGGCGTCCCAAGAAGACGCTCCTTGACTGCCGTAGCCGGACGTATATGGTCAATGACCATTTGCCTCCTGGACTTCGTCACACGCGCTTGCACCCTTGCCAATGCGTCCATTGACAGCACCAAGCCGTCATTAACGCACGATAGCGCCACAGGTGGCACAGGGTGGCCTGCCCCCGCTTCAGCCCACACCGACTGAAGTAGACGATAGGAGTGATTGACAGCGCTCATGGCTGCCCTCACACCCTCATCGCATAGGGCCAGGACTTCTTCCTGGTGTACCTGGGCCGTATCCACTGGTGCCGGACCGGGACCACCCGACCCGGCACTCTGGACGCCCAGTACCCATCGGTCATCCTCCGTGACCGACGGGACTACACCATACCTGTCGTATTCACCCCGCGGAATACGACACCTTGCCCGCACCTCCCTGGAGGCCGCAGGGAGCTGACCCTTGGTCATTAGTTGTTTGCTATAAATAGCATCCAACAAATCAATGAACCGTGGATCCAGTCCCACTGACTGGATCCGGGCCGCGGGCAAAATCCCCGTCCTAATCGACGCAACCGACGGACGGGGCGCATCTTCATCGGCCGTGGCCGAAACCACAGACGGGTCAACTCTGGCTAGCCACGCCAGAGCATCAGACCAATCTACCTCCGAAGAAGATACCCCCGCAAACACGTCACCCGTTGACATGCTTGCGGGTCTGCCAGCCATGGCCTCCCGGCCAGGAGCCACGGCTGACACGCCAGGCACTCCGCTACCACATGGTTCCGCCGCCACCCTATGAAACACTCCGGTCCATGGGGTAGGTCCGCATGGAAAACCGTACGGACCCGTAACCGTCGCGGAACCATAGCCGGCCACGGGCGCCAACGGCACCCCATGTCCGGCTGCCGGACCAGGCGAGATAGGTGAGTACCACGCCTGGCCCGGCACACCGGTTCCCCTGACGGCTGGTGACAAACCAAGCCGCGCGGAACCGGTGCACGGTAACGGATTGGCCTCAGCCGCAGGTGGAGCCGCTGACCTGGCTTGCGCCAAACCAGACAAATGGAGGCCGGTTCCGTCCAGGACGGAATCAACCTCCATATTCTCCACCTGTGGCTTCACGGGCCGCAGCAACCTCTCCTCCTCGGCCTCATCGTCTTCAGACTCCGAAGAGCCGTCACTAGACGAATAAACCGTGGAGCCGTCCTGGCGGACGGCTCCCACACCTGACGGACCGGCCACCGCTACTGGACCACCCGGAGGTGGCCGCAGAGAGACAGAACCCGTCTGGCCGAAGCCAGGCGGGACCGCCAGGGGGCCGTACGAGACGGCCCCCTCGGTAACCAGTCCAGAATCCTGTCCGAGGACAGGATCCGTACCAGGCATGGGGAGAAACTGCCCCCCAACCTTTGGTAGCAGGGACGACACCAGCGTGGGCAGAACGCTATGCAGAAAACCCTGCATAGCCGGACCAAACCACGCCGGCGGTGCCATCTCCGCCACCTCCAGCTGGGGACGTGGAGCACCCCCACCGGCCGAACCGGGCGCTCCACGATTTCCTCTCGGACCGCCTGACCCCGCGTCAGACTCAGCCAAGTCCTTCTGGGCAAGGAACTTAACCATCGTTTCGACGGACCACACTGCACAAACATTACACCTATGATCTATATTACACAGGGCACACCTAAAACAGACATGGTCCTTGAACATTACACGGACAAACTTATGGCATTCGTCACATGATGGCGGGGCTGGCTTGGCCTATAAAATAAGCACAAACCTACAATAAACAAGCGGAACGAGACACGGATGGAAGGCAGACAATTAATTTTCAAATATTTTGACTCATAAATTAACCGTAACCTCCCGCACCCCACCCCGCCGCGTTACAACAACGATCGCATTGATTATGACGACAAGAACGCGGCGAGCACAACACACCCATAATAGATCCTACAGGATGTGTAACGGCTCCAGGAATCATATCGCATAGCATTCAGGGTATATTTACTAATCAATATAAATTATACTCCTAACGAACGCAGCACGATATGTGAAGAAAACAACAAAACGTATAACAACTGCTGTCTCACACGGTAAAACCGCAGACCACACATCTACTCAAGAATTTTGAAACCACCGATCATTGCAAACCGATCGTGATCGCACGTAAACTTGATCATTCTAAAGTTTCCGGTACCATTTTTTAGTACGCAGCACCCAGAACAAGATGCGCGAATTAATGAAAAAAATTTTCTTCACATAAACATCCGAGCGACCGGGTGTGACGTCACCCGCTCGGATTCTACGGAGAACGACGTCAGCCGATATTCGTGTTAGAAATACCGTAGCAAACACCTATTTTCATATCTGCCGATCGCCTGTTGGGGTTTAAAGAAGGCGATCGTCTGGCATATATCGTTGCTAGCACACGTCCCAGATTCTATGGGGTCAGAAATTGGAACATGCGACACAACGAAATTTAGAGACCTAAGTCTTTTAACTATGGATATAAAGAACAATACAACCTGGTTGTCTTGGGCGGTATTCTCCATAGTCCTTAGTTATCCTTTCAGAACACACAAACTATCACTGATTAAAGACTTAGATTCTTTTAAAAAACACTAAAATCCTTAATGCGAAAAGCATGTATTGCACTTGTTGCTATGCAAACAAGAATGAGCTCTATGGTAAACGGGTACTCGGCAGTTGGGAGCCGAGTACCCGGTTCCCAGGAGTCGGTAAAGCTTTCTAAGTCTATAATCCTAGAGCCGCTGTCAAGGCCAGCTGTATATCAGAAGTAACAGAATGGTGAGTATTGATCGAAGGAGAAGTATCAGTTGAAGATTTTATTTCTATATTATGTCAACGGATCCAAGAATTAACACCACATTCCTTCCTAGCGAAATCTCAAAGTGAATTCTTGAAAGCGTGCAAACATGATTTAGATGACACTACTGCCATTGTTGTTCTCGACTTTGCTGAGAATTACAGCATTATTGTGCAAGATTGTGTACAGGGATTTTATTGGAACAATTCTCAAGTCACGATACATCCTTTGGCATTTTATGTTAAGGCTTATGGAAAGTTGAATGAAGAAAATGTATGCTTCATCTCTGAGTGTCTGAAACACGAAACAAATACTGTGTACTGTTTTCAGGAGATTTTTACAAGATATTTGAAGGAAAAGTATCCCAATATTCATATAATTAAATACTTTAGTGATGGGTGTGCAGGACAATACAAGAACTTCAAAAACTTTATTAATGTCTGCCATCATTATTCAGATTTTGATATTAAGGCAGAATGGCATTTCTTTGCTACCAGCCATGGTAAAGGTGTTTGCGACGGTATCGGTGGCACAGTGAAGCGCTTAGCCGCAAGGGCTAGTCTGCAAACAGTGCTTATACGAAATGCTAGTGAATTGTATGAATTCAGCCAACAGAACATAAGCAAGATCATGTTCTTCTTAGTTAGTAAAGATGAGATCCAGAGCCATCATACAATGTTGGAAGAGCGGTATCTCCTTGCCAAACAGTGCAAGGAACCAGGTCATTTCCATTCATTTGTTCCAAATGACACTAACTCTATCACAGTAAAGCGAATTTCAACTGATGATGTTTCATACACTCGGTCATTTTCTAACACACAACCTGGTATGTCATCAGAGATTCAGAATTTAAATATCCCTATGGAACTGTCTTTGAGTGACTATGTTGGTGCATTGTATGACAAAAATTGGTGGTTTGGCATAGTGTTAGAAATTAGTCTAGAAAATGAGGTCTGTCTCATTTCGTTTATGAAGCCGCATGGACCAGCTCGATCCTTTAGTTGGCCAAGGCGCACAGACCAGTGCTGGGTTCCTTTTTGTGACATTCTAAGTAAGGTGTCAACACCATTGACAGCAACTGGCCGGCAGTACACTTTTCCACAAACTGATATCGACTTTATAAATGGACTATTTAAATAATTTGGAGGAGCGGTATATGCTGGATCATGTACCGTATCATCAATTATTGCTGAGGTATGTAGTATTATGTGTCAAAATTGTCTATAAATGGCCATAGAAGTCCATGTAGCTGTACTAATATGACCATAATATACCATTCAATGTCCACCTATGATGAAAAAGTATCTAAAATGCTAAAGTGGAGATATTTTAAACTTTTTAAAACAAATTAGATTGTCGCGAAAAATGTCAAATTTTAACAGTCAGGTCTTTGGGTCTAGAAAATCGATGTTTATGTATTATATAACCAGGGAATGCTGATTGGTTCTTCTAATATAGCAGGAGAACTGGTTGTATCGCTTGTTTCATGCCTCTAGGCCCTATAATTTTAAAATTATTAACCCCAAAAATGGAATATCGTACAAGTTTTACAAAAATATCACATTTCTAATATATGCCATAGCTCCAAAAGGGAACAAATGTAAGAGTGCAACTTTTAACCATGTAACTATTGATCATATATCTACCATTCACCAAAATAAAATAAAAATTGAAAGGGGTTATTTTGACTTAATAGGCGATGAAGTTGGCCCTCTTTTGTGAACAGGGGTGGTGCATTGGGCCCCCAAAATTTTTTGATGAGCAAACCTTGCTGTTAGTCAGTAAATATTACTAAGCTAATATTAGCTCTAGTGAACTGGGTAGAAATCATTTAGTTACAGCAACTATAATATACATTTTACTGTATCACCAAATTTTGTTGAAACAGGAAAATTAGCTGTTTTTAACGTTTTTGGTGACCCCTAAAACACACCCAAAACAAGTCAACACATATTGCTTGTTATTTTCCTCAAGTATGCTGACCAGAGCATTAGAATGAAAAGATCTAGTATTGTAAACAGTATATTGGATGAGATATGATGTCTCAAACATTGGATTTGTACTTGAAACTTTTGTCAATTTTAGCATAGGGGTCTTTGAGAGGGCATTTTTCAAAAAGTATTTCACATATCAGTTAAAAAATTGTCATGCTCAACTAAAACATCCATATGCTCACACTGAGAAAGTTTGAAGGAAATCAGTGACTATGAGTTGACGGGCATTGGTCCATCTTATACGGAATGACCCTCTATAGGGCGTTGGGCAGAGCACATGCTGGTGGAGAAAACAGTCTCTCACTGAGTCGAGGAAACGGCTTGCAGGATGTGTAATATCTGATGGCGATGTGCAGTCATTCCAATTTATTTCTGGGTGGTTGAAGTCCCCAGCCACTAAAATGTGACTGTGATGCGATTCATATGCTAGTTTCATCATATCTCTAATAAGATAAGATTGATTTTCAGAACGCAGGCTAAAAGGCCTCTATGTTCCGTTTTGTGTTAGGCTGCTATAGAGTTAGGCTGCTATGATAGTTAAATCTTAGTTCTTGGTTTGCCCAGTATGTGTCTAATCTATTCTTGAAGATGCTTAAATTTTTCGACTAATATTACTGTCATTCGTAGTTGTGCTGTTGAGCGATCTGTATATACAACCGATTAATATGCTGTCATTATTCCTCAGTTGTGCTTCTATCCATATGGATTCCTGTGCTGATACAGACTCGAAAGTGAACTCTCTGAAGTTGAAAGCGTGTTGTATAATTGTACGAGGTCGAGGTATGGGGACAGCGTATGCGCACGAAGCGGCAGATGGATGATGCAACCTTTCATCTGATAGTCTGAAAGGTTAGGATATGAGCGACGGTCTCCAAGAGGGGTAACAATGTTTCGAAGTAAGGCCCGGAGTCTCATGCAAATAGAACCAAAACATTACTAAATATAAATCCCATGTTTTATAACCAAATTGAAAAAGGAAATTTGGAATCTGTCATTACTCATTACAGGCTTTTAGCCATCTCAAAGAAATAGAATATGATTCATTGATTGAAAACCGGTATCAAAACAAGTTTGACTTATTTTTTCCAATTACGGTTGTTTACCAGAATAAATGAAGCATATTTTCCTATAGTACCTTTGTTATTTTATACAGGCGACGTCTGTAATGATAATTAAATTGTCGGCATTGTTGTTGACAAATAAGTTACGTGTTTTCGTGATTTGAAATTCCCACTTAAGCCAGCGGACTTTTGATTGGTCAATTAAAATCCTGTGGTAGTATTGTATTTCCCGTCTCTAGGCTCTCAGACCTTCATGATAACTTCTATTAAACTGCAAAAATGCTGAGACAAACTTAACTAGTATTCAACAGATGCTGGATAAGGTAGACTTAATGTGCACACAAGAATACTGTCTCTTCCGCTTTCAGTTGGCGAAGCTAAAATAACATGCATCCACTATTTAATACAGAAGGCAAGGCCGATCAAGATTCAACATTCAATATTATTTATTTGCTTCTTGGATACCAATTTACATATTTTCAATACAGGTTGTCCGCCGAACATTAAACATACACATACAATTACACACACAGCTTAGCATAGAATGTGAGACATACTTGTGAATGTACAGATACGGTACTGAGCTAAGTAGACATAAAAAATAAAAAAACGATACAATACATCTATGTTTTTCCTTTTAGTTGTTGACACTAGAGATTTGTATCGGGTGTGGGGGATAAGAAGGAAGGGGGATGGGGGTCATGCATGCTAATTACCCCAGCTCAACCCATAGGTTGCAGTTAGTAGTAGCACCGGTTGAGGTGCGTCAGATTGAAGGAAGCAGTAGTCACGATAGCTGTAATAGTGCATTATGATGTAGTAGTAGTAGTAGTAGTAGTAGTAGTAGTAGTAGTAGTAGTAGTAGTAGTAGTAGTAGTAGTAGTAGTAGTAGTAGTATAGCAGTAGCCGTAGTAGTAGTAGTAGTAGTAGTAGTAGTAGTAGTAGTAGTAGTAGTAGTAGTAGTAGTAGTAGTAGTAGTAGTAGTAGTAGTAGTAGTAGCAGCAGCAGCAGCAGCAGCAGCAGCAGCAGCAGCAGCAGCAGCAGCAGCAGCCGCCGCCGCCGCCGCCGCAGCAGCAGTAGTAGTAGTAGTAGTAGTAGTAGTAGTAGTAGTAGGTGGTGGTTGTTATGATAGTAGCTATGGCAATGATATAGGAAGTGTGTGATCTTAGTTATCATGGTATTGTGTTTTCTAGATCTAGTATGTATTGAGTATGCTAGTTTTAATTATGTCTTTGTATGATTTTAATGTTAGTATTTTTTCGCATGTGTGTTTATCTATAATATTCCACGCTTTGACGACAACAACTGAAATTCTACGTTTCCATGTGTCTGTTCTGTGTATCTAATGTGGTGATCATGTTTGTTCCTAGTGTTATATGTGTGGATTTCGATGTTGTTTGCAAAGCTGTGGGTTATAGATTTAGGTAGGATTTTGTGATGAAAGGCTCTGGCAATGTTGATCATCTGTGGCTTGCCTATGTCTGTGAGTTTAAGAAGTTTGTGTTTTGAAGATGTTTTGACCCTTTGCTGTTTTTGAGAACATTTTAATGCATTTTTTCTCCATGATTTGGAAGTTTGGTAATTTGGGTTTTTTTGTGTGTTAGTCCAGATGGCATTGCAGTATGTGAGGTGTGGACGAATCAGTGTGGAATACAGGATTTTAATAGCTTGTATTAGGTATGGCTTTGGTCTTTGAATGACCCCCATGCCCTTGCTACTTTAGCTGTAACTACCTCAATTTGTTTGCCCCAGGTCAGGTTCTTGTCTAAATAAACTCCTAAGAATTTAGCAAAAGGAGCTTCTTCAATTTCTATTTTATTAATATAGATTTTTGGAATACTATTGTTTCTTGATTGTCTAGACTTTGAAAATAGCATGTAGTTTGTTTTATCAACATTTAATGATAGCTTGTTTACTTTGAACCAGTTAATAACTTCTCCCATTGCTTTATTTTACTCTTTCGTGTAATATATCTAAGTTTTTGGCGGCGCAAAAGGCATTGGTGTCATTGGCAAACAGTATTACTGACAAATTGTGGCAAATTTTGGGCAAGTCATTCATATAGAGTAAAAACAGCAGAGGCCCAAGAATTGACCCCTAAGGAACACCACAGGTTAATTTCCTGGTTTCAGAGCAGGTTGCATTAAATAGCACGCATTGTGTTCTATCAGTTAAGTAGCTCTGAAACCAGGCAAGGGGACATCCTCGGATTCCGTAATAGGCAAGTTTTCTTAATAATATATTGTGATTGATAGTATCAAAAGCTTTTGAAAGGTCCAAGAAGATGCCCAGTATGTGATCTTTCTTTTCAATTGATTCAATTACCTCTGTCATTTCAACTAGTGCGAGAATTGTTGAGTGTTTCTGGCGGAATCCATACTGTGAAGCGTATAAAATTTCCTCTTTTCTAGATAATTGATTGATCTATTATACATTAATCGCTCCATTAATTTATAGAAAAGTGGAAGTATTGACACAGGCCTGCAATTTATGAAGTTGGACAAGTCTTTTGCTTTATATATTGGAGTGACACGTGCAGATTTGAGTTTTGATGGAAATACGCCTTGTACTAGTAATTGATTGCAGATATGGTTGAGTGGCATTAGTAAATCAAATATGCAGTGTTTAAATATGCTCCATTTAAACCCATATACACCGACACTTTTCGCAGGATTAAGTGAATTAAGTATAGTGAAGATTTCTTCATTGTTAACAGGATAATAAAAAAATGAAGAGGATTGGTAAGCGGAAGTATCTGTGAGGTAATCACTGTATTTAATTCCTGATGTAGATATGATTTTCTTTGAGGGATCTGAACCTATGTTAACAAAATATTGATTGAAACCGTTTACAATTTCATTGTTATCCGTGATTACCTTATTATTGTAGAGAAACTGGGTCTGTTGTGCTTTTCCATTGTTTTTATTCAAAAGTGATTTTATGATTTTCCATGTTTCATTTATATCATTTTTGGATTGCTCAAATTTATTCTGATAATAGTTCTTTTTTATGGTTTTATTATTTGGTCCAACTTATTTCTATATTTTTAAAACTTTGTTTCATTATACTTTGTTTGACATTTTATAAATGTCAAATAAAGTTACTGTTTTTTATGACAGGCAGATATCAATCCTCTTGTCACCCATGGTTTAGTAGAGTTGTGCTTGAATAATTTATTTTCTTTTATGGAGAAACTGTGCTCAAAGTTGTTAGTGCATATGTTGTGGAGCTTGGTGTAGGCATCATCACATGACTCTATATCTATCACTTCGTTCCAGTCTACCTCAGACATGGGCTTTTTAAATTTTTCAATGTTGACCTGATTCATTTCTCTACACTTCATTTTGTCGTTTTTAAATGGTCTACTGTAGTTTGACTGTTTTTCGAGGATAAAAATTGGTAGGTGATCGGATGTGTCTGTTACGAAAATTCCTGAATGTGATTTCGCATTGATGACAACAACCCTATCAGTGCTGCACAAAAGCCAAGAGTATATGGAGGTGTTGCGGTTTTATGGAGAAAAACACTTAATCATGCAGTGCAGCTGACCACAGATGGCAACTCTACAATACCGTGCATTACAGAGTAGATGCCAAACCACACCCACTCCTAATATGCTCAGTTTATATGCCCACTAGAAAAGGGACAGCATCAGACAGCGATTTCGCAGATACGTTAGACCAACTCTATGAAATTGTTATCAAATACCAACCATCATACAAGATCATCCTGACTGGTGACTTCAACTGCGATCTCACGAGTGACAATACCAGTAGAAGCAAAACTGCTTGAAGAGTTTATTGCTGAGATGCACCTGCAGTATTCAAAATCAGGCCCAACATTTGAACAGGCTGACGGCTTAGGCAAGAGAGAAAGATCTGCATAAACTCATGGGAGCCCACTCATCTGATAGACAACTTGGTGAAAAAGCAAGGAAACACGCGATCCACTCTAACTGATTTAATCAAAGTCGATGATGTGTCATACAATAGCAAAGACATCTTGACAGGATGGCACTCTCACTTCAGTAACCTTAGCTCAGTAAGAGACGAACCAAAGAATCAAAGCCTAGCTGCAGAAGTAGAGTTTGACGAACTAGTAATATCAAGTTACTGTAAATCTCAACAAAGTCACCAGTCTTTACCTATCACAGAAAGAGAAGTCCAAACAGCCATGAGCACGCCCAACACCAATAAATCCCCAGACTCCAATGGCATTTAACAGCAGAGCATCTCAAGTATGAATGACTGATATTCATCAGGATCTTAACCAAGGTCTTGAATACCATACTATTGCATGAAATGCTATCAGAGCAGATGAAATCAGAAATACTCACACTAGTCGATAAGAAGAAAGGTGATCGCTGTCAATCTAGCAATTATAGAGGAATCACGGTAACTCCAGTAATTACAAAGCTACTAGAAAAAGTCCTCCGTGGCCATATTAAGAACATGATAGATCAGTCACAACATCAAATACAGTTCGGATTCACAGAGACAGTCTCACCAATCTATAGCGCTCTAGCACTACAAGAAGATGTTCTGGAATCCAAATCCAAAGGACTACACTCCTATGTCACTCTGCTCGATGCGAAAGCCGCATTTGACACAGTATTCCACAAGAACCTCTTCAGGAAATTGTTCCTGATTGGGATGGACAGTTCCCTCTGGCTCATCACTACTGACATACAGCACAATGCACAAACTCAAGTCAAGTGGAATAATCAGCTATCTCAGCCATTCCAGATAGAGCAAGGTGTACGGCAAGGAGTTATGCTGTGAACGGATCTCTACAAGATCTTTATCAATGCTCTCCTAACCCAGAGTAGAGAGTCCAGACTAGGTGCCACCATCGGAACGCAATCATATGCCTACCCAACCTGTGCAGATGACGTTGCCATGATAACAAACACTGAAGAAAATCTCCAACGGCTGTTAGACACTGCTTGTCTAATGACAAAAGTGTACCACATGAATTCAAGATTCATGATCACGTAATTCCCCTAGCTGATTCAGCGACTCACCTTGGCATACATAGAGATAACTCACTTATAAGCGGTAGATTAACTATTCAATCTAACATCAAGAAAGCCAGAAGAGCCATGTACTCATTACTAGGAGCAGGTCTCCATGGGGTTAACGAACTAAACCCAGTAAACTCCTCACACCTCATAGAAATATACGTAATTCCAATCGTAATCTATGGAATGGAGTCATTACTTTTGACACAAAGTTGCATCAAGCTGATGGAAGTCTTCTACAGGAAAGTCGTGAAGCAAATTCTCTCACTTCCGGACAGAGTTGCGCAACCAGAACCATGCCTACTTCTAGGCGTCTTACCTATAGGAGCGAGAATACACCTTCAAACACAGACGCTTCTAAGGAATATATGCGCGAATGAACACAACATCCTTTATGATTTGTGCATCCGGCAACTAATGATGAAGGGGGTTTGAGAAAGAGCTGGTTCAGTGAAGCTAGAAAGACCATAGCACTCTATAGCTTACCATTTATCCATGCGCTACTTGATTCCCACCCGGTAAACACTCCTGGAAGAAGACCACCAAACATGCTGTGTCTCACTACTGGCATGAGAAGCTGCTATGCAGGGAAAAACCCTACCCATCCCTCAGGTACATGACTGTTGAGAACACCAGGCCTGGCTCTATCCACCCAGCAATCATATCAGTCTCTGCAAGCCACACATACATAAGGCCTTTACTGGTGCAGATGCGCCTGCTTACTGGTACATACATACTCCAGGCTAATAGAGCAGCCTTCAACCAGTATGAGTTGGATCCAGAATGCCAACTCTGTCATGAAGATGCCGAGACATACTCACACTTTCTAGTAGACTGCGTGACCTTACATGATGTCAGGATGAAATATCTCTCATTGTTGCAGTCAACAATCTGCAGTAGTTGCCAAGAGCAGACAACACACCTAGTCGCAACAAGTGAAAAGATGGCAATGCTGCTTATTGAACCCTCGCATGGCCTGAGCAAATGCTGCCTCGCAATAGCTGAAAACATCATCTGCCATTACCTGTACATAGTACACCACATATGACGAGAAATAATTGACTCCGACCACCAACCAACGTCTAAAAACGAGAGCAGAAGCGTCCATGGGCACGCAGTCTGATTTGATGTACACACCTCAATTGCCATTAACTTACATGCAGTTTCGACAAGTTCAGTCTACATATGTGTATATACGTTAATATTCAGCCTACTGAACTCACTTTACTCCAATCCGGAGGTGCTCCTTTATACAGGAGGAATTTACGATAATAATAATAATAATAATAATAATAATAATAATAATAATAATAATAATAATAATAATAAGAATAATAATAATAATAATAATAATAATAATAATAATAATAATAATAATAATAATAATATTATAGCTGGAGTGCATCATATCATATCATATCACATCAATTTCGGCTGTATGGGTAATAGGCCGTTGGCCTGTCAGCCATTCCTAGCTTTCATGCTTTCGCATCTCCCTAATGGGTAGACTCTATATAGACAAAGTTTCATGATTTCGCTTCTTCCCTAACCCTTTGTACTCGGAAGGAAATTTTTTACAATTTTCAAAATAAAATAAATGACCAAACATAATAAATGTTACATTTTCTAGGCAGGTTTGATGGAAGATGCTGCAGTCGTAGACAGCGACATCGTCCACCAAAATTGCTGAATATTGGACAACAATTTCTCTGCCATAGAGATAATAAAGGCTGGAAAATTGCCATCAGAGTGGTAGAAGTTATCAAACTTAGGATAGATATACTATGCTGAAAAGCATGAAATGCGCCAAAACAGATGGACCCAATCAGATCTCAATCATCTTGAATCTTCATCTGATATCTGCTTTCTCAATGGATATATCAGATGCCGACACTCTACTATAATATATCTAAGTCACACCTACCAGCAACTTCTCACTCCAAATACTACTCTGACATTGTTGAGCACCCCCTCCACCCCCACCCCCCTCCACCCCCACCCCACTGTACCATATTTAAAAAACCTATATCTACAATCAAATATCCTAGTTGGAATCTAAAAGACGCTTTATATGTAAAATACGCTACATGTAGAACAATCATGACAATATGGTACACAAAAATAGATGTTGTGGCGTCCTGGGGTCTGTGTTTACTCACGGATGTTTGCATAATTAACTATCACCCTATATATTGTAATGTTTTGTTTTGTGTGTAGGGGGTCCATCGACTCATAGGCTCTGCCTTTGATGGACTGCCCAATTGTAATGTCTGCATAGTGTATATTGTATATTAAGCATGATATAAATATTCTTGAATCTTGAATCTTTCAACTAATCTACAACTTGACAATACTATTGTATCTAGGTGTAATCTCACACCTTTCCCAGAACTGTTAATATGTCAGTATGTACACCTAAATATATTTATTCACTTACACATATGGAAGGTGTAGTTTTACACTATTCCCCTATCATATACTTTATACGATTTCTAATGGAAGGTGTAATTTTACACCTTTCCCAAAACTGTTAATATATATAATTAAATACATACATGTGCATGGAAGAGTTATTTTACACCTTTCTCAAATCATGTACTTTATACAAAAATTATCGAAGGTGTTGTTTACACCTTTCCTGAATTGCTAAATCTACGCACGCACGCACGCACGCACGCACGCACGCACGCACGCACGCACGCACGCACGCACGCACGCACGCACGCACGCACGCACGCACGCACGCACGCACGTATATATGGAAGGTGTATTTTCACACCTTTCCTGTATATGGAAGGTGTGCTTTCACACCTTTCCTGTGCAATCTAAACATATAGCTGTGGCTTCATGCTATGCCGAGAATACACTATCTCGCTCCGGTTAGTTGTTGGTGTGGTTGTAGGGATAATCCTCCTCTTGATAGGAGCGCTCACGTAATGTGGTTAACAGTTCCAAGTTAATGTCAGATTATTTGAAATCCTTATGTTTCAACATAGAAAAGTCTAGAAAGTAAACTTATTTATAGTTCATGAGGCAAAGTTATATAATAAATGAAGATCTGTTCTAATACTGGGCAAAATTCATACCCAACATCATGCCCAGGTGCGCAGCTGGATAAAGATGGCCGCTCCATCTCATGAATAAAAGCAGTTTATATACATATTTATATTGATTTGCAGAGAATTAGATAGTCACCTCCCGGATGTAGCCCTTGAATGTGTCTATATCCGGTGCTGAGATGATGCTGTCAGCCAGGACATTCCAGATCGGCACTGTTCTTGGAATAAAAGAACTTTGGTATTGTTGGATGCTAGTCTGGATTTTCTGTAGCTCTTATGAGTGACTGCGCCTGGTGGTGGATATTGACACTTTCTGCGGACAGTATTTGGGTGGTATTTCTACATGCCCATTTAAAATTTTACACATGAGTGTCACAGTTGTTTTACTTGGTCTCTGTGCGAGTGTCTCCCATCATAGGCTTGTTGGCATGCAGGTAACACTCTGTCTTGGATATTTGTAGACAGGTAGAGCCAGCACAAATCTTGCTGCTTTCCTCTGGACAGCCTCAATGGATTGGCATAGATCTGTTGTTGGTGGGTCCCAAACTGTAGAGCTGTATTGCAGTTTTGGCCTGACTAGTGTCTGGTATGATCACTCCTTTACTGATTGAGGGCACCCACAAAGGTTTCTGTTGAGGAATCAAAAAACTATGTGAGCTGAGCTTGTGAAGTTGGAGACATGTTTGTTACATCTGAAGTTATTGGCCAACTCCACTCCGAGGTATGCGTTTGATATGGTACCTTTTAGGATCTGATCTTGCATTGTGTAGTGCGTACTGTATCTGGATCTATGGTGGGTGACTTTCAGGATGTTGCACATTGCTATGTTGAACTCCATTTGCCAGGTGTCAGTCCATGACAAGTGTGTCTAGGTCTTTTTGCAGAATTTGTTGGTCTTCACTGGATTGGATGTTACGGTAGAGAAGACAGTCGTCTGCGAAGAGTCTGATTGTTGAACTTATGTTGTCGGCGATATCATTGATGAAGACTAAAAAGAGAATCAGTCCTAATACTGAGTTTTGTGGAACACCAGACAGTACCTCTGTTGAATTAGATGATTCTCCATTAAGGATTACTCTTTGGCGCCTGTCTGTGAGGAAGCCTTCGACCCAGCGAAGGACGTCTCCTTGTATGCCATAGTGGTGGAGTTTTGAGAGTAGTCGCTTGTGCAGCACCGTATCAAAAGCTTTGGCGAACTCCAGCACTGCTACATCAACTTGTTTCCGTTGGTCTAGGCATTTGGTGAGGTCATCTGTTGTGATGATAATCTGAGCCTCACACGATCTTTTGGATCGAAATCCATGTTGGTTAGGATGGAGTATGTCATTCGAGTCTAGGTGTTGCATAATCTGCCTGGCTATGATGTGTTCGAGTAACTTGCATACAATAGATGTTAGATGTAGATTTAAACAGATTATTTAAACAAAAGTCTTCCGGTTATGGTAGACGTATGGGAAAAAGATTTCAGAGATTTTCAAAGGACAAAATCAGTTTAGACTACCTTAATAACTCTAGTATAAATCATGTAATCTGAAACTATTTGATAATCTTTATAAACATCTAATCCAAATTAGCTAATATTGCATACATTTATGAAAGCACCTAGATAAAATTTAATTTCGTGGTATTACTAGGGCAACCTTTGCTACAAATCAGAAATAAACAAGCAACAGCTATAAACAAGCAATATTTCACATTGAACCGCTCTAGATTACTTGGTGAGCTAGTTCAGGTGTAGGCAGTGTAATGCGGCTGATGCCAGAGCTGGTCAGGTAGTTCTGTTGTAGGCAGCAACACGCGGCTGATGACAGGGCTGTCTTCACTTAGTAATATCAAAAAATATAGGGGAACGTCAGGCAGATAGTAAAAGAAGAATACGAGAATCTTAGCCAGTAGAATTCTGGAAAAGAAAATGCAGGTGGAAACGAACCAAAAGATCCAACTGAGATGAGCTCAGTCATAAGTGAAATAGGTGAACGGAAAGCCAGAGAGAATAATATGGTTATTTTTGGTGTGCCAGAGAAAGTGTCAAAGGTAGCCCTAGAGCGTATTGAGCATGACAAGGCAATAGTATCCGAAATAATGGAAACATGTGAAGCTAGTTATATAGAATATAAAGATGATACAGTGATACGATTAGGAAAGTTTCAGGAAGACAAATGAGACCGCCCTATCCTGGTGCCACTTGGATCACAATCGGCAAAGAAAACGCTGTTCAGAAACATAAGTAAACTAGCTAAAACTGAAAAGGGCCTAGGAAAGATCAGTATTGGGAATGTCAGGACAAAAGGAGAGAGAGGAGGATCATAAGTTGTATGCCGAGGCCAAGGAATTGGGGGGAAATGATTCAGAGGACTGCGTGTACCTTGTACGAGGCCCATCATGGGCACACAAGTTAAACAAGTATCAAAGAAAAAGTAAAGAAGACAAAGAAGGATTCTAATGTAAATAGTGTAAATTCGTTTTCATTTTGTAATAAATTGAAGTGCTGTTATACAAATGCTGATCAGCTTAGAGATCAAATTAATTAATTTGAGCTGAGGACAGGAGATATAGCACCACATATTATTGGGATAACAGAAGTAAAACCAAATAACTCATCATATAAGCTAAATCCTGCAAAATTCATTGATGATGTTTCCAGCTAGGACATAATCTCCAAGAACTTAGATAATGATGTGGGAAGAAGATTACTTTTGTATATAAACAAAGATCTATCAACAACAGAAGTGAAGATGAATACAAACTTCCAGGAGCACATATTCGTTAAAGTGAAATTAAATAAGAATGATGACTTACTTATCGGTCTACTCTATAGGTCAGGCAGTGGTACGAATGAAAATAATATCAAATTATGCGAGGTTATCAACGAGGCCATCAGTTTGGGATTCTCTGTTTACAAGATAACTTTCTCTTCTAGCACGTGCATAAGCCAACACGATTGAGGGGAACAAATACCACAAACATTCTGGATCTCATCATAACAAATGAAGCAAATATGATTAGTGAAATGGAACTCCAAAATCTATAAGGTAAAAGTGACCATAGCTTTATTATTTTTGGATATAAATGTTATTTAATTGTACAGAAGCTAAAGCAACCCAGGAAATGCTATGACAAAGTAAATTATGATGAAATTAACCAGCAATTAAGCAGCATCGACTGGGATGCCATGGTAGCAAATGACATGGGTGTGAATGTAAACTGGGAAAGATTTCTCAAGATAGTGCTGGATATTGAAGACAAGTATGTGCCAGTGAAACACTCAAAATCAACCATTCCCATTGGACAAAGAAATACTTGAAAAAGATAAAGACGAAAAATGCCTTATCGTGGAAGCTTACTCGAACTAAGGACCCAAGAATAAGGAATGAATACAACAGAATTAGGAACAAAGTTAGCAAGCTGACCAAGAGAGCAAGGAATGAATTTGAAAAAAGAATCTCACTCAAGTCTAAAACAAATTCTAAATTGATTTGGCAATACATTAACCCAAAGAGCAAAACCAGAGCAGAGATAGGAGATCTATGTACAGACCCTACAGATACAAATTCTATGAAAACCAGTGACGACAGGTAGAAAGCCGAGATCATATCAGGATTTTTCAGTTGCATCTTCACAATTGAACCAGATGGAGAGGTACCAATAGTAGACATTAAACTCAAGGCAGAGGCGACATGTATTAGTAAAATCTCATTAACTCAAGGTGAGGTATGTAAGCTGCTCAAAAAGCTTAAACCAAAGAAATCTCCAGGAATGGACAAACTTCATCCACAATTTATAAGAGAAGTGGCAATCATCCATAGCTAAGCCCTTAACAAAGATCTTCAAACTTCAATCAATGCCCAAATCAGTGTGATTTTCAAAAGGGAAACAACTCCTTAGCCGGAAATTACCAAACAATAAGTTTTATGTTAATTATTTGTAAAGTGTTGGAGACAATTGTATGGGAACATGTTATCAAGTATATGAAAGAGCAAGATCTCATTACGGACAAGCAATATGGGTTCATGGTGGGACAGTCTATGGCACTGCACCTCTTAAAGGTGCTAGATATATGGACAGAGGCCATCGATGAAGGGCCATCAAGAGACTGTGCATATATGGATTATCAAAAAGGTATTCAATACAGTACCACATAGAAGGCTTATCGAAAAATTGAAAGCATATGGACTTGTAGGACCAGTACTAAATTGGATAGCAAATTTCTTGCATGATAGGAAACAACAAGTACAGGTTAATGGGAAAACATCCTCCTGGGCTGACGTCACATCTGGAATTCCTCAAGGATCTGTTCTAGGGCCATTGCTATTCGTTATATTTATCAATGATCTACCAGATATAGTTAATTCAATGGCATACCAATGGTATACCTGTTTGCAGCCGACACAAAATCTTCAACATAATTAAATCTAAAGAAAACATTGATATACTGCAAAGTGACCATGAAACATTATCACCGTGGAGTGATACATGGCTTTTACACTTCCGCCCTGACAAGTTCAAGTAGATGCATTTCGGGAAAAAATAGTCCAGACAGTGAGTACACATGTCAGCTACAGGGGAAATAGTTAAAGAGGAGAAGGACATATGTGTGATTATTGATGAAGAGCTCTCCTTCGAGAAGCATATCAGTGAGAAAGCAAAAAAAGGCAACATCGATCTTTGCAATGATCTGGAGAGTCTTTCAGTACATGGAGGAGAAGACATTCATTCCATTATATAAATCACTAGTAAGAGGGCACTTAGATTATACTAGTTCCGTCTGGGCTCCATACAAAATCAAAGACATCAAACAACTGGAATCTGTACAAAGGAGGGCGACCAGGCAACTTTCTGGAATGAAGGACCTAAGCTATCCGTAAATGCTCAAGAAACCGAAGCTCCCAACACTGAGTTACAGACGCATTCGAGGAGACATGATAGAGACGTACAAGATGATCAGTCGGAAGTTTGATCCAAGCTCATGTGATTTTATAAAAATGTGGAACGATATGACATCAAGATTTAGCAATAGTGGCAATTCAAAAAAGATATATCCACAAAGACCCACAACATCACTCCACAAAGATTCATACACTGTAATGCTACACCAATCTGGAACAGCCTCCCTAACCATGTAATTTCAGCTAAAACCTTGAACACATTAAAAAAACAGGCTAGACACTGGAAAAACCAAGGTATGTAAGGTATGATACTTATAAAGCAAAAATTAATATAACCGGAAGTCATAAAGTAAATACTGTAAATGAAGGTCTAGAGTCCAGTGAAGAGGATCTGTAGAAGAGAAGTCATTAATAAGTATCAATAAGATGAATAACCAATTGGTTCTATTGGTGTGGAAGTAAATTAAATAGAATGCACCGACCACAGTGCAAATCGTAACAAAGTCTTCTGGTAAGACATTTGATGTGGTAAAGCAGATCGGGCCTGCCGGGAAGACACCCAGCACATTAGTGTAGATCTCGCAAGAGAATAATTTTTTACATTTTGAAACTAAATGATATCTGTGCAACTTTATTTGAGCACAGGCTTACTTATAAAAGAAAAGAAGCATTATAAGCACAATCCTACTAAGCTGTGTCTCACGAATGGACTTATGTAGCTGCCTGCCATAAACAACATCAACTATGCTTGATATTCATTAAGTGTCAAACAAAGCATAATGAAATCATATTAAAAGTACTGAACTAAATTAGATCAAATACTAAAAACGTATTACCGTAGTAAATTTAAGCAGTCAAAAAACGACATGAAAGAGACATGGCAAATTATCAAATCACTTTTAAATAAGACAAACAAAGCGTAACAAACACAAACACAAGGTCGTTACAGACAAACTCGAAATGGCTAATGGATTTAACGATAATTTTGCCAATATAGGCCCAGAACTTTCAAATAAAATTCAGTCAACATCTAACAGCGAATTTACCGACTACCTCGCAGGCAGCTATCCGTCATCTTTCCTTAGCCACCCTACTAATCAAGAAGACATTCTTAACATCTTAAACACATTCAACACAACAAAAGGTGCTGGCATCGATGGCTTTAACTGGCGTATCATTAAAACCTGTGTAGAGGATATGCTTACCCCACTCAGCCACATCTGCAATCTATCCTTAGTGCAAGGCAGCTTCCCACCAAAACTAAAAATAGCCAGTGCGTGTTACACAATATACAAAGCCAAGGATTCTACTAACTTTTCAAATTACAGACCGGTCTCCATACTTCCACTTTTCTCAAAACTCTTAGAATGCTTAATCTGTAACAGACTGATAAACTATCTGGATCAAAAATCATTTTTATATAAATCGCAATATGGATTCCGTAAGAAACACTCGGTAATGTTTGCAATAGTAGAAATGACAGAAAAAATTATCAAATTGTTAGAAAAAAAGCAAAGCATAATAGACATTTTTTAACCTCTCAAAAGCTTGTGGCACAGTTAACCATCACATCCTATTAGATAAACTTGCCTATTACAGTATAAAAGGATGTGCACTCGACTGGTTTCAGCGCTATCTAAGTGAAAGAACTCAATGCGTCCAATTTAATGTAACGTGCTCTTCCTCAGGGATCTATTCTTGGGCCCCTGCTGTTCCTTTTATATATGAATGACTTACTAAACCTCTGTAAGCACATGCCACTAATACTGTTTGCTGATGACACCAATGCCTTTAGCTGCGATGAGGACATACGTATTGGTTCTCAATAAATAAACTATCACTAAATGTCGATAAAACAACTTATATGTTGAATGAAATTCCTAAAATCTACAGCAACAATAACGAGATCGAAGAAGCGCCATTCGCTAAGTTTCTTGGAGTATACTTAGACAAATATCTGACCTGGGCTAAGCAAATTGAAATAGTTATGGCAAAAGTGGCCAGGGTCATGGGCGTTATCCAAAGACTGACGCCATACATGACACCAGACACTGTTAAAACTCTGTGCTGCATACTTGTCCTCCATCATCTCACCTATTGCAATGCTATCTGTACTGCAGCGCACAAGAGCAAACTAACAAAACTTCAAATCTTTAGAGAAAATGCATAAAACTCTTTACTAAACCAGCATCAGGCGGAAATATATTCAAAATGGCTAAATTACTTAAACTCAAAGACATTGGCAAATTACAGATGTATAATATTGTAAGAGACTTTCACCACAATGCATTGCCACAAATCATAGCCTCCAACTTTACATTCAACACTGACATCCACAGACACAATACCAGAAATAAGCATAATCTACATACACAATTTACAAGAACAGAAACAGGAAAATTATAGAACAGTACCAGCACAAAGATACGGGAAATAGAAACTCCTTTAAGAAAATTGCCAGGGAGTTTATAATTGGCGGATACTGACGTGTAGTACATTTGTACTTGTTAATGTTTGGACTCACTGATAATCTATCCTAACTTTAAAAACATCAGTCGCCAAAGCAAAGCAAATTGCTACTACCACTACTTTTTGTTGTTGAAAATCCGACGCTGACGCAGTCGGACAAGCTTCACAGAGGAACTCCTTTAAAAAGGCTTGCAAATAGTAGTAAAACAAACTCCACGCAATGTATTGTGTATAACATTTAACTTTTAGACCACAGTCTAGTGTGACTTTGCCTGGTGCGCCGCATGAGCTATGTGATGCATCATGTGCTGTGTACATGGAAGATGCACATGCATCATTATTTAACGTTCAACTGTAGCCCTTCATTACTACACGGCAGCTTCCAACTTTCGTTACAGTACGTAACTTTTTGTCATACTGTTTAAATTAACATGACTATCTAGCGTACATCTGCAACCGCAAGCGTTCTTCTTCACGATCCTTGAGAGTGAGCCGCATCAACAGTTTGCCTTCGAATATCTGCCCAGCAACTTCAGAATCGAGTCATCTTGCGTTCCTCATCCGTGACCTATCATCTACTGTGATCTAAGAACTTTTTCGTTACCGATGACTAATAGGTACTCATCCAACTGTATTTTTGTATTATTGTATTTTCACATTTATGGGTACTGATGGCTAATAGGTACTGATCGGTCATCTGAGACCACATTTTATAGTTTATATTTTTACTGTATATATTATCCTTGTTTTGTGCTTATGACTAACAAGCACTGCAATGTCGTGCGACCTTATTTATTGTCAATACTGTGATAGTTAGTTAGGTATATGGCAGCAGCCATCCTATTTAATTGTTTTGTTTATTTTATATATAAAATACTAGGACCACAGTACTCTAAGCTACACTATGCAGCAACAATAAATCCGCATAACCTTTTCCCCCAGCATCACTTTTTCACTGAGGTCACTATTCAGGTTCTCATTAAGCGAACCTGACATGAGATCGACTAAACCTGGCTGTTCTAGCTCGATAAGATAGGTTTAAAAGTAGCTAGGATCTCCCGCTAACTCTTCAAAATGACTGGGTGCGGTCTTGGAACCTGCCATGCCCTCACAGGAAGGTCGCTAAAGTTGGATATCCATCTCCTAATCTTCACTGTAAAAGTATATATGCGCTTTTCAAATGGTTTTATAGATATGTCTTATCCTAGTGATGTTGTATGTGGTTGCAGTGCACTAAGTAACAGGATTGTTATATGATTCAGGAGCTGCCCCACCATGACATGTCTGCTCGCTGTCTTCCTGAGGGGGTATGCTCCGTAAGGTGACCATATGGAAACCGAGCATTTCCGCCAGTCAGGCATGTATTTAAAAGATAGGTAGAACTACCTGCCACTTGCGGCCAAAGCAGTGAACGTGAACCTAACAACTAAAGGTTAGTTTAGGGTGTATCAGAAGGACCACATAAATAAAGTGACAACAACCAATGCAGTATCTTTAATCTACATAAGATGACATTGTTGAATTCCCCGGAAATCATCCACCCCATTTTCACGTAATTCAGCGTGCATTGCGATAGTATACAGTTTCACTAGGTTAACCCACACTACACACTTAGCATATTTTAAACAAGACAGGTGCCCTTTTTGCCAACTCTCTTCCTCCGCTTCGGCATTGAAGGCATTTTCCTGTGACGGAGGCCCATGCGAGGCACATTCCTCTCGCAACAATAATATTTTGTTAGGGGTATAATGGTTTATATTAAACACCATAAGTGACTGCACTAGGACTCCTTTGCAGGGTTACTTCGCGGATTTGAAGATCAACAAGGTACCTCTGAGGAGCCCACAATAAACAAGACACCAACTTAATTCCATGTACTATATTTTCTCTCTCATACTAGCAAACGAGTAGCATTGTTTGTTTTAGTTATATTATTTTATTAATTATGTCTAACTCCCAAATTGAGTAATGGACCATCATACTGGTGACACGGACTTCCAGGACGAGACGGCGTGGTTCAATCTTGGCGGCAATGGTCGCACCGCCCCACTGGAACGTTATCATTCCACTGGCTCTAAAAGTCAGTCTTTGTACATTTCGGAGAGTCACAAAACACGATTCGTAACCCCGAGAACCGATGCTAACCAGCTAGTCTGTGCATCGTGTTCATGCAGTGCAGCAGAACAGAATATTAGGACGGACCGCCGGTATCCGTCTCCTTCATCAGCTAATCAGAACTCCCTTGATGTGGAGGTAGCATCTTATGATAGGAAAGCCACACGTGTCCTTAATGATTATGACGAAAACTTTCCTGGTGCAGAATTCCCAGCACCATATCAACACAGGTACTCACCGATCAGTGAGGGGACATTCCGAGATGCCTCGCAGGTGAGTACCCATTACATTACCTTGTCGGACATCCACAAAAGGCAACAACATCTCAGCCAGATTGCGGTCGACCACGAGAAAGATCCCTACAGGGGCACATCATACTTTCATGCCCAATGCGTTCACCAGCACCATCAGAAAGTGACTCATGGCCTGCCCCTTATGCACTGTGTCCCATATCGCCCCCAATAAGAACTTCATCTCTGTGCTACCCTGCGGTACCACGGTATGAACATTGGGATACGGGATCACCATTTCCATCCTACAACAGAAGGTACACACATTCACGCAGCGCACACCACCCTCGTCAGTCTCCTGGACCCCCTCCACATGAACAACGCCTGACTCAGCGCCCAGTAGAGCTTCTGCGACATATACATAACATGCCTCCTTCGGTTTATTGACCGACACCAATACAGCATTCAGCGGAGTCTACACCTTTATTTCGCACTGAATATCATCAGTGGGCATCGTCATCATGGACACGGCACCAGAATCACAGACACGAACGAGATCTACCACCAACAGCACCACCAACATGCAGACCAGCATCCGTGTTCACACCACTATTCCCTCCCCCCTCCACCCCCCCCCCCCCCTTCCCTCACCACCACCAGGATTTGCGCCGGCAACACCATATCATGGCCCTGGCCGAGTCATTTCCTCCACCCCCACCCCAGAATTCACTGGGGAGAGAGGCTGGGCCAATTATAAATGCCAATTTGAAATCATTAGCCATACCAACCGGTGGACGGATCAACAAATGGGAGCATATCTGGCCGCAAAACTGTCAGACAAGGCCCTTCAGGTCCTGGCAGATTTGTGGTCGGATAATACGCCAAACTACATGGATCTGGGAAGTGCGTTGTCGGAAAGATTCAGGGACATGGCCGTGGTGAAACGAGTCGTATTCAACTAAATAATCCACGGAGACATGCAGAGGAAACCCTGCCGGAGTTAGTCAGTTGCATTCGGTGACTCGTCACACACCCTTACCCCAGTACGAATCATGAGGGAGTCACGCACCTTCATCTCGACACATTCACCGACGTGTTAAGCGGTGAGCCCGCTCTTAAAGAAAAACTATTCCTCCTGGAACATAACAATCTTCAGTCCCTGCCTGCAATGGCAGTCAGAATAGAAAACTTCCTGGAGCAGGAGAAAGCCAATCGCAGTCAATTGCATCCTGTCAATGAGTTGAATAATGCACACATCCTTATCGCAATTGACACCGCCTCTGCATCTGCACCAGCATCAGCAACTGGCCTCAACAACACCACATCACACACTGAACACCCCACCAGTCAGAATCACGTGCCCAGAGGAAGTGGGCTTGACCAGCCACAACTGGGAGGCCACACCAACGCCCAGGACGCAGGAACCAGCACAATAACAGCAATAGGCAAAATATGCTTGATAGGTTAGAAGAAATAACCAAAGAAATCTCGGCACTCACCAATCTAGTTACAATGCTCAGCACCACAGTCGCCACATAACAGACTACACGACTAGAACCAAGTAGTAAAAATCAGCATACACAGCCACCCACCGCATGCTGCGGATGTGGTCAGTTGGGCCACTGGAAGGAGCGATGTCCGCACCATCCTCCTTTCACAACTCCAACAGCTGACCGACACGCACTGCAGCAGGAGCCACTGTTAAACTCAAATGGGCACTGATTACAGAGCCATCTCAGTGCCCACTCCTGCTACTCGGCTCAACCATGGTCTCCTTACAGCAACGACAGGTGGATACATCTACAAACACTAAGCACACTTCCTCCATAACAGTACACGACATCACACACCCGGCTTCACATAGGCTGGTGCCTACGATGCATACTGCATCCGCATCACTGCCAACACCACCCCTTGCGAAAAGTTGTGACCCCACAATAAACGTATCTCACAAACACTCTTTTCTATGCAAAACGGCAGTGGTTGGTTGTAGCACCTCCACTGAAACAAAGTTTTTACAAGCACCACAACCCACCACCAAAGCACCTTAACACCCGGTGCCTCTTGGTGGTATGCAATTCACAGGCCCTATCAGCATCACCCACTACATCCAGCAGCAGTAATAGTGACATGGACAACAGTCAGCAGTCCGCATCATGGATCTGCAAAAAGAGGCACCACACACAACGCAGCAAACAACAGCGTCACCATTGCTTCTTTTGCGCATCTACCAATCATCCAATGATGCATTGTCCCAAGTGGCAGGCACAGGTATCCCTCTGTCGCCACCACACTAGTCCTGTCCAACCTGCTGTAAATGCAAACACACACTACAGCCCACCTGCATCAGTTACCCCACCACTGCTACCCCAGCTCCGTCATTGCCTAAGCAACTACAGCAGCAGCGACGACGAGTTGGCCCCTTCCTTACTCAGCCACCAATTGCACTCACGGAAGCCATACAGAAACAAACTGACTACAAACAGGATTACACAGCACCTAAAGCAATTCCGCAAGCAGTGTCATTGGAGATTTTTCTGCAAGCACACCATAAAGTAGTGTATACGTATGCTTGCCTGCTCAGTGAAGTTTCTGCCAGTGCCACAGTAGACACTGAAGCTTCCATCACCGTTTTCAACAGGCGATTGTATGAGAGCATCCCACCTCATCGAAAGCCACCCCTTAGGCCTGCTAACATCTTTTTACAGACAGCTACTGGAGCCGATGTTCTGGTGGCGGGTACAATACACTTCGTTATACAAATAGAGGAAATGCAATTCATCCTGCGAGTTGTAGTGGCCTCTATTCAAAACGATTCCCTGCTAGGCTCTGACTTCCTCAGTGCCAGTGAAGCTGTCATACATTGCAGACAACAGGAACAAGACATACACCGCCGTCGCATACCCCTTGGACCGGAATCAGCACTGTATGATACATGTGCAGTGATTTTAGCTTCAACAGCAACGGTTGAGTCAGGACTGTAGATCTTATGGGCCACTGCACCACAGTTAGGAAGCAACACACACACAGCCATGCTGGAACCCGACCATGAATACATGATTACCTGCAATGTGCCCGCCCACGAATGATCATAGACACCATGAAAACGGATCACATTCCTTTCCAGGTATTCAATTGAACAGCGGACCCAGTAACACCAGACCCAGGTGTTCGTTGTGGCCATTTGGTGGATGTGATATCACTGGAGACACCCACCGCACGTACACCAGCAACAGCTTCTGAGGATGATTTGCCAGAACACATGCATGCCTTATATTTGCATGCCTCAGTTGGTTTAACGCAGTCTCACAAATGTGATGTGCAGTGGATTCTACATAAATATCGGGAGTTTCTTTACAGGAGACATGGACCTAGGAGAAACTCACCTCATGCGACACTCCATCGATACTGGAAACAATCGACCAGTACAACAGACAGTTTGACGTCTCCCCATTAACAAGCAAGTGGAAGCACACCAACAAGTTAGCGACCTGTTGCGGACAGGAATTATAGGGCCCTCAGCATCCCTCTGGGCCAGTCCTATAGCACTAGCAGGACAAAAGCATGGATCTTTGCAGTTTTGTATCGACTACCGCCACCTTAATGATCTAAGTGTTCTGGCCTTAGATTCCTTGTTCGGAGCCCAGTGGTTTTGTACCCTGGATTTAACTAGTGGATACTGGTAGGTAGCCATGGATGAGGCTGACAGGGAGAAGACTGCTTTCATCTGTCGGGATGGTCTTTTCCAATTCCGCAAGATGCCTTATGGCATGTGCAATGCTCCCGGAATGTTTGAATGTCTCATTGAGCAGGTATTAACTACCCTACAATGGGAAATATGTCTCTGTTACATCGACGACGTAATCGTCTTTGGGTCTTCATTTGCATAGACACTGCCCAATTTGGACAAGGTTCTTATGTGATTCCATACCGCAAACCTCAAGCTCAAACCCAAGAAGTGTTACCTTTTTAGACAGAGCGTCGACTTCCTGCGTCACATGATTTCTGCAGATAGAGTGACCACTCAACCTTCCAAAACGAAGGCAGTAGCAGAATGGCAGACCCCCACTTCAGTAACAGATACGAGAAGTTTCCTCGGTCTCTGCCAATATTATCGCCGACACATCCATCACTTTATTGAGACTACATCCCCATTATTCAAGATCACCGAGAAAGATCGACCATTCGAGTGGATGAGTGAGTGTGAAGGCTCCTTCAGGGCATTGAAGGAACATATGACAATTGCACCAATTCTTGCTCATCCTAACTTTAACCTCGATTTCATCTTAGACACTGATGTATCAGCTTATGCAATAGATGCAGCTCTGTCTCAGGTCACAGAAGATGGAACGGAGAAGGTACTGGGTTATGGTTCACGTACTCTGAACAAAACAGAGAAACTTTACGCGACCACGAATAGGGAATTATTAGCTGCGGTGTATTTTGCCAAATACTACAAACTCTTTCTGTACGGCCACCCATTTACACTCCCTACAGATCATGCCTCACTACGCTGGCTCAGAAACTTAAAAAATCTGGAGGGCCAGTTAATGCAGTGGCAGGAATCCCTGCAGGCCTTCAACTTCAATGTTGTTCAGTGACCCGGCAAGCTGCATGGAAATTCCGATGCCTTGAGCAGAATCGGGCTCGAGGATGAAGACGAAGTGGCCACTACCGTGACACATGCAACACAGCCATCTCTTGTATTCCCCGAATTAAAATGCGCAGAGTGGGATATGAAGAGAGTCACTCACAAACAGTCAACTGATGTACAAACATGACAAATATGCACGTAGATCCAGGAGGGGGTACGTCCTGCTAGGGAATCTATCAGCCCATCGTCCGCACTGGCTAAATATTATTATCAGAGGTTTGAGGAGTGTCATATCCATAATGGCATCCTTTACATTAACAACCAGATAGTAATTTCTAAGCGCTATAAGATCATGATATTAGAGCAATTCCATGACAGCGCTGGGCATTTAGCCATCGAAAGAACTGCGGAACGTATCAAACAAAGATTCCACTAGATCGGGATACGTGATAGTGTGAAAGCATGGGTCACCAAATGTGTCCCATGTCAAAGACGCACTGTTGGCCAGAACCACACCACACCGCTTCAGATTAAAACTGTTAGTGCACCATGGGAGCGAGTGGCTATTGATGTGCTCGGACCCTTGAATACAATCGATGAAGGAAACAAGTACATCCTCATATTGCAAGACTATTTTATGAAGTGGGTAGAAGCATTTGCTTTACCGAACCAAGAGGCATCCACAGTAGCAGAGGTCTTGTCTAGCAATGTGTTCTGCCACTTTGGCATGCCCTATGAATTGCACTCCGACCAAGGAAGTAATTTATAGAGCTGGCTTATCTCTGAGCTCTGCAAATTGTTTCACATAGTCAAAACACGCACAACACCATATCATCCACATGGTGACGGGATGGTAGAGACGTTCAACAGAACTCTCGCAGTGATGAGACCTTGCGTTCTTCTCAACAACAGGAAAACTGCACAACTCTGTGCACTTCCCCTCCAAGACATCAAAGCGCTGGACCACCCCCACTCCAAGTTGCACCCCATCCATTAGCAACCCCCACCCCCACTGCAACTTGCGTCCCTCATCGCCGCACCAAGTTCGGACACCACAAGTCCCATCCTTTTCACACTCCACTCGTCGTCTGCTGACTGTCAATCTTCAGATATGAGAGAGTCTGCTGTTTCAGAGGAGGGAGCATCCCGCACCACAGCCACTTCCTTTCTCCCCCCCCCCCAACCCCCCCCCCCCCCCGGCTGGTGGTAGGCAGGGAAACTGCCTGTTCAGTAGTCTCTCGGCTCGAATATTCCTGGTACTTAAAAACTATGACAGAGTACCAACTGTCGTGTAACGGGGGATGTCCATCCCCATCCAAAGGGCAACCCCGACCACAACCGTCCCACCAAGCCCCCCCCCTGTGAGCAGTCAAAATATCACACCAAGACACCGAAAGCCAGGATCACCATACACACACTTGCCATCAAGTCTGGATACGTCATTGTTCAATGCCTGAATACTACACACGCACGCACGCACGCACGCACGCACGCACGCACGCACGCACGCACGCACGCACGCACGCACGCACGCACGCACGCACGCACGCACGCACGCACGCACGCACGCACGCACGCACGCACGGTTATGGGAGGTATAACGAAGACCTTCTATATCTCACTACAACGAGCAACATAGGCGTCACCAACTATGTGCATTACCAACGGTATAGCAGCATGCACCTGACTTTTGCAACAGAAAAAGTTAGAGACACATTTTTCCTCAACATTCCCTACCGCACGAATGCGGTGAGTTCACCACCGACTGCACCCCTACTTTTCCGCAAAGCAACAGATTCAGCATTCCCCCAGCTTGGAAACCTGGATGTGCCCACCGCACACTTGCCAGAATCACACAGCATCAGAACAAGTTAACATTTACCGCAAGCACCCCCCCCCCCCCCCTCTGCAGTATACGGAAAACTGATCATACGATGATCAAACAGCACATGCTACAAGGACACCCCCACCTCTTGGAAGTGACACACGGAACAGCTAAAAATAAACATCTCATCCACATGTAATAACAGATCTCTTTATTGAGAGAGCTGGATGACCACAGTCTGTTGTCGATAGGTAGTACGAGATAGGCACAGAACATGAAATTCGACAATGGTCTGATTCAAGCTATAACATCCCCCGTTTTGGTCACCCTCACTCTAAGTACCTCTGTCCCGCCTGTTAAAAGGCTCAGCCATTACAGAGAGAATACATTCAATGTCCGATAAAGATGTCACCGCAATCACTGCAGTGCCCCCTTCCCCCCCCCCTCCTCTTAACTGCAATAACACATTTGACACTTCATGACAGCGCAAGATTCATCTGCAGATAAACAGCCATGATGCCAATCAACTTCACCGATGCGACAGAGACACAGACATTCGGGATGACTGCTTCACAATCTCCATACGCCGGTATTGTAAACTGTACAACCGATGCACGCATTTTCCGAGTTGTACTGTAATAATTACGTTTGGTCTAGGTGTAATGAGAATAGTCCTACCCACAGAGGAGGATGCTTGGCAGTTCTGCCCACCCGGAAAATACAGTCCAACTTGGCGGGGTCAGTAGACTTGGCGTCCACAAGCATGGATCTGTTTAAACCAGGCATTAAATTACAGTCAACTATGCTGTCCTAATTTTGATTAAGAACATAACTGTTCTACCGCATATACAAATCATTAGCGCGTGGGCTGGCAAGGTGGCATTAAAACTTCGACATGTAGTGCGGATTGGCCGGACAGGTACGGACTGTCCCAGCTCGGCAGGGTACGGGACGGCACTTTCTGGATATGTTCTGAGCACGCCCCTCCCTTAGTAGGATAGTATGCATATATAAAGCCATATAAGAGAGGTTTCTAAAAATGACTAAGTCTGTAAGATCGCGTAGCGCGCATATGCGTATGTCAGAGCTTCCCTGACAACACGTGTCAGCGTTGGGCAAGAATGCATACAAAAATGTACCGAGTTGGTGCATGTAATCTCTTTAAATTATGCTAGCCTCGTCGTTCTTGGTAGCTATCAGGACCGGAATGGAACGAGGAATTCAAAATTACAAACCATTTAAAAATCGGTCCAGAAATGACCGAGTTGTCCTTATTTTTCTGCTTAAATTATGCTCAAAATATTGAAAGCGTCATAAGCGCATCTATGTACTAATTGAATGGGGAGGATGTTTATCACATGATAATGTCCTTGCCCTTCCAGCTCGCACGCTGATTGGCTACAGATCGCGCGTTGATTGGCTGAACGTTCCAGCTCTGATGTCATGAGGAGTATAAAAGGAGCAAAGAACTGAGACTCGAGACCCACACTTCATCGAGAGAGAAGGTGGAAGGTTGTGTGGCCAGAGAGTTGCAGGATGCCGATACCTGCCTGCTGTATCTGGTTTCATCGTAACCGCAGCAGGGCCGGCCAGCTTAGAGATCTTGACATCTCTGGCCTGCAACCTTCCCATCGACATCTTATCTTTTGAACGCTCTCGGGAGGACAATTCCCGGTGGCATGTAAACTAATCAGAAAGAAGAAGCCCTTTATTGCAAGAATATTAGAGGAGCCTTCCTACGGATGGGCCTTGTGGCCCCGATGTAAAGAACTTGTAGTATGTGGAACGAGCGGTGATTCTTGGTGGACAACTCATCAAATCTGCCAAGCCATGGTGAAATGTGGTAATCAAACTCCGTGCAATGTATTGTGTATAACATTTAACTTTTTAGACCACAGTCTAGTAGGACTTTGCCCAGTACGCCGCATCATCTATGTGGTGCATCATGTACTGTGTACATGGAAGATGCACATGCATCATTATGTAGCTTGTGGGATATGCGCTGGTCCGCCATGACGTGCCCATCCATCACGCCGCAAGTGCACGACAGATGGGAGAGCTGGTTAGCTGCAGATCTCGGGGTTGCGGATCCCATATCGTGTCCTTCCATACAGCACAAAGACCAACCCATAAGGCCGGTGGAACACAAAGATTCCGGTGGGGCCATAGGATCATTGTCGCTGAGATTGAACCACACCATGTCGTCCCAACTGTTGGTGTCATTGGTGTGTCGATTCATCATAATTTAAACCTACGGACTAGACGGTAATACTAATTAAACAGTCACAAAATTTTAACCACTATACAAACAATTTTATATGTTTGACAGTGAATGAGCACAATAATACACAACGTAGAGCCATGCCGGTGATCTTTCCACGTGGTTTCGCCAGACATACTACACAGATCCTTGAATCTGCAGAGGTGTCCCTGCAACAGAGAGCCTCCGCAACGAAGTCACTAGGTAGTTTAATATAAACTAGTATACCCCTAACACAGACACAAAGCAAATATTGCTGTTGTGAGAGGAAAGTGCCTCGCGCGGGCCTCCGTCACAGGAAAATCCCTTCAACGCCGAAGTGGAGGAAAAGAGCTTGCAAACAGGGCCACTATTTTGTTCAACAGAAAATGCTAAGTTCTGAAAATCCTAGTGAAGCTACTGTTAAACTGCTGCACGCTGCTTTACGTGAAGACGGGACGAACGATTTCCGAAGAATTCCCAGGTCACCGTCTTATGTGGTTCCAAAGTTGCTGCATTGGTAGTTGCCACTTTATTTATGCGGGCCTTCTGCTACATCCTAATCTACCATTTAGGTGTTAGCAATGAAAACAAGCTTTGGCCGCACGTGGCAGAGATTACTACCTAACTTTAGATACGGTTATCCGTTGGGCGTAGATGCTCAGCTTCCCATAGGTCGCCCTGCTTAGTATCTACCTCCAAGGACAGCATGCGCACATGTCATGGAACAAAGCCCTGAATCAAATAATGATCCAGTCACCCGGTTCCGCAACCACATATAACATCACCAGACGAGTTTCACAGTTCACATAAGCAATTTAAAATACTGACATGTCTTTATGGTGGGGGTGGAGATACAGATATCCATCGCGAGCATCCTTCCCGTGAGGGCGTGACGAGCTCCAACGCTTCATCCAGACACTGCAATGAATTGTATGGAGATTCACATCTCGTCCGTCACTGTGTGCTATGGAGCTAACATTTTAACCTGTCGTTAGGGTTATTTTCCAACATGCCCAGAGATGCAGGCAAGTACTAACACACACACACACACGCACGCACGCACGCACGCACGCACGCACGCACGCACGCACGCACGCACGCACGCACGCACGCACGCACGCACGCACGCACGCACGCACGCACGCACGCACGCACGCACGCACGCACGCACGCACGCACGCACGCACACATATATATATATATAATTATTATTTCGTGGTGTTTCCTACTGTGGCGGGGGAATCTTCATAATAAGTATCCGAAGACACAAGGGGGGCATGTATGTAAATCGGCACTTTAACTATCACTGCTCGGAAACCTTGGATCCGGTCAATGTGTCAATTGGGAATCCAGACAATTAATAAGCCATGAGGCAATAACTTGCTATATATAAGAGGCCCTATAGGTCACTTGCCCAATTTTACACAACCTTGCTGGTGCGTGGGGCTACATTACCACAACAACCAGAAAAGAGGCGTACACTATGCATCTCCGACGAAGAAATTGTCCCTAACGGCTTAAAACCTATCCTATTGAGTTGAATAGCTAGGTTTAGTCGGTAACATGTCAGGCTCAAACAATTAGAGCATGATCAGCGACCTCAGTGTAAAATTGATGCTGGCGGGAATTGTGATGCGGATATCTGTTGCTGTATAGTATTTCCTAGCATACTGCATTCTAGAGTTTTTATAAATAAGCAAAACATATGAACTAGATGGCTACTTGTCATATGCACAACTAACCAATACACAACTAACAGATACGAAGATGATGAAATGATAATTAAAGTATTACAGGTCACTAGACATTACGGTGCGGCTAGTTGAAAGCACCACAGTAAATAAGGATAATATGCACAGTATGAAACAGAAATTATAAGAATGCGGTCCTAGGACTGGTACGGTACCTATTAGTTATCAGTACCTTTATACGAAAATAATTAACAGTTTATAGCTAAATGTACAATAGTATAGCTACTTGAGTACCCATTGGTCATCTGTATGGAACAAGTTCACTAGTTACTGAAATTGAGGCGCTATTATACTTGTAGCGCGAGATGACATGTTCTCAGGGCTGGAAAGATTTCTGCAGGAAGTCATCCGCAGGAAGACATCCGCAGGCAGGTCTCCGCAAGCAGGTCTCCGCAGGCTGTCTCCTCCAGACTGGCAGGATATGGTACATTCTCAGGACAGGTACTGGAACTGTTCAAGAATGTCCACTAGATAATCTTATAGCTGATACATAATCACGGCAGCGGTTGTAAAGTCTTCCGCCCGGCGACGGAGGTCTGAAAGTTAAGAGCAACCTGTTAACAGGGTAGGGTTACTTATATAATAACATTGCATGTACATTCACTGGCACATGGTGTGGGGCATGTCGCATGGCTCCTGCGGCGCACCGGGCAAAGTTCACCTAGACTGGTCGAAAGTTAAATTATTACACACGACATGCAGTGCGGAAGTTGAAGTGCACTTTTGAGCGTGGTTGGCAGATCCGGTGAGTCATCCACCAAGAACCGCCATCGGCTCTACATTCCATAGGATTACATTCCGGGCCCGCACGGCCCATCCATAGGAAGACTCCCTTAAGAAGGTTCGGATGCAGGAGTTTATACTTTTAAATTTAGTTTATTACCCGTCCGTCCGAGGGTGTACAAAAACTGTGGAAGCCGAGGACTCCTTACCACCGTGGATGAGCTGAAATCCGACAGGCACCAGATGAAGTAGGAATCACCGTAGGTTTGCAGTTACACACGTCAATCCCGATGGTCCAGTTGTCCTGCGCAGGGCGGCTTCCATGCCAGTGATGCTCCTGATTCTCGAATTCTCACCCTTTTTATATTCTCCGGGACGTCAGCGCTGGGTGGCTCAGCCAATCATCGGCCGAGCACTATCCAATCAGCGTACTGCAGAGGTGGTGACGTAGTTATCACGTGTACTCTCTATTTAGTTAAATATATATACGCGATTAAGACGTCAAGGCAATATTTCAAGTAAAATTTAGCGGGGGGGGGGGGGCTTCGATGATAACGCAGCCATTTCTGGACCGATTTTAAAACTGTAAAAGGTATTCGAATCCTCTTCTCATTCCGGTCCTGATAGATACCTGGAACGACGAGAACGGTGCAGTTTAAAGAAATTACGGGTACCGTCTCTATATAAGAAAGTCAGATGGGACAACTTAAAGGCTAATATCAACAAATTAAGTCACGAAATCCTACAAATGGAAAAAGACAACAACAGTGTAGAAGAGCTGTGGACTTACATCAAGACCAGCCTAGACGAGTGTAACCACCCATATACCACACAAAGAGGCAAGAAAGCGAGATGGTCTGCTATGGGTATCACTGGATCTCAGAAAGCTGATCAAGAAAAGAGATCACGCTTACAAGACCAAGAAAAAATCTGCCAATGACAAAGATATAGCAAATTACAAAGAGCTAAAGCGGCTAGTCTAAAAGGAACTCCACCAAGCCTACTTGTAAGCCAGAAGACATCTTTGAACATCTTTGTACACATTGAAGACATCATAACACCAAAACTGGATGCATCGGACCACCAGAACAGCAGTATGAAACAGTTCTGGTCATACATTAAACAAAAAAATCTGACAACAGTGGCATTTCACCCCTCAAGCATGACAGCTTGTTATATCAAGAACCCATCGACAAAGCTGATATCCTAAACAGACAGTTCCAATCAACCTTCTCAAGCAACACTCACTTCAGCAAAGAGGAATTCCAGTCACGCTGCAGTACGAAGTTAATGTACCCAACCATAAGCGAACTGGAGATCACTGAGAAAGAATTGAGAAGTTGATCAGAAACCTAAATGCCAACAAAGCAGCATGGCCAGACAACATAAGACCTCGTATCTTCAGGGCATTAGCCTAAGAGATAGCACCGATTTTGACAATCATTTTCAAAAAATAATTTTTTTCTGGAGAGCTACCAAATGAATGGCGTACTGCAAATGTGAGCCCCATCTACAAGAAGGGCCAAAGATACAAAGCCGAAAACTACAGACCAATATCCCTGACCTGTGTGTGTTGCAAGCTTATGGAACATATTGTAACCAGTCATATAATGAAACATGCAGACTCACATAACATCCTCTACCCACTACAGCACGGATTTCCCCCGGGGAGTTTCATGAGACACACAACTCATCACATTCATTGATGATGTCACAAAAAACATGGACAATGGCAATCAGACAAATTGTATCATAATGGACTTCCCCAAAGCGTTCGACAAGGTTAGCCACAGCTTCCTCGTCCACAAGCTTGATCACTATGGTACCTGAGGTAAAACAAACAGGTGGATACACAGCTTCCTTTCTGGATGATCGGAGTCAGTCGTTGTTGACATGAAAAAATCAAGCTACATAGATGTTGATTCTGGAGTCCCATAAGGAGCAGTACTAGGACCAAGTCTCTTCCTATTCTACATCAATGACATACCAGAAGACCTAAAATCCAAAGTGTGACTGTTCGCTGATGACACAATCGTATACCTGACAATATCCTCAGACGCAGATGCAAGAGAGCTCCAAGGAGATCTCAACAAGCTAGCAAAATGGGAAGAAGACTGGCTGATGAAATTTCATCCTGACAAATGCAACGTGTTAAATATCAGCAGGAAACGCCATCAATTCAGGCACCAGTACATATTGCACGATCATCCACTAGAGGTTGTAAAATCTGGCAAATATCTTGGTGTCGATATAACATCTGATCTACAGTGGAATGAACACATCAGCAACATCTGCAACAAAGCCAATAGGACACTCGCTTTCCTAAGGAGAAATCTCAATATGGCATCAACAAGCATCAAAACCAATGCCTACAAAACTCTAGCCTGACCCACCCTAGAATATGCTAGCACGGTGTGGGATTCCTACCACCAAAATGAAATTCATCGGCTAGATATGGTCCAATGACGAGCCGCTCGATACATACTCAGCAGATTTCACAACAGATCGAGTGTAAGCAACATGCTGAACCACCTTCAATGGCCACTGCTCGAAGACAGGCATAAATCTGCATGGCATGCAATGATGTATAAAATCTCCAACAATCAAGTGCACGTCAACAAAGAGAACCAACTCATCCCACCAAAATGCTTCTCGAGAAATATGCACCACCTGTCATACCAAGTCACCTCCTGTAGAAATGAGTACCGTAAAGAATCATTCTTCCCACGCACCATCAGGGATTGGAATGACTTATCAGCAACTATGGTACAAGCTGAGAGCCTTAATATATTCAAGTCTCTCACACAGTAAGCATATAGAACCTTGTTTTAAAAAAAAATTCAAAACCAAAAAATTCAAAGAAAATTGTTTTTAATGTTGCCGTGTGTTCTCCACAGTAGCATAATAATCAACCTGTTGATGGTGGCTACTAAATGGCAGAAGCAGAAACACTATAAGTAAATACTCGCTCCCAATCTCGACACACATTGTCAGTGAAGCTCTGGCCTACGCCTTCCAACCGACTTAGCCATTTTTAACGAAAACCTCTCCTATAGGGCTTATATACGCGCACTATCCTACCCAGGGTGTGTGCTTAGAGCTAATGCGCTATCTCATAAACATCATGTGTTAGTGGTAACATTAAAGCCTGGTGAATCGGACGAAGCTATAGAAGTCCTTGCTCCGCTTTTAGAAGCCTGGTTACCCTTAGTGGAAATTCCAAGCGGGAAAATGGCTAAAACAAAATGGACGAAGAGATGTCAACCTGACTTACCGCAGTCACGACTAGCTTCCATATCCACACCAGCATCATGGCCAACCATCACCACCATTGCAGCAACCATCACCACAGTACCGACAGCCCCTTCAGTAACAGCACTGGCAGCACCCGCAGTTTTGGCATCAGCACAAACTGCGGTATCCGCACTGGCAGCACCCGCAGTGACCACACCGGCAGCACTCACCACCGCAACATCATCAGCATCTGCGATTGGTCAGCCTATATCAGTGGTTATAACAGTGCCAATGACAGCTAGCAATCCAGTTTTACCTGATCTTTCGGACTGTTCTGTTTCACCAACGGGTTTAATGATCGACGAGGAAATCAGCTTCATAGAAACCAGCGCCATGACACCTAGCACCAGTATTATGACACTCACGTGCAGCACTACCGCATCTTTAGATCCTGCCATCAGGAAAGCTACCACGCCAGACATACCGTACTCAGGGAAGCGTCGCCTCACACATCAGCAAGAGATCCATGTGGTACCACGTACATCCATAAGTAGGTTGATCCAGGCCACGAAAATCCTAAAACTTTCCACAGCAACAGAAACTACATCCAGTCACAATCATCACCGCATTCCACAACAGACCGCCAGCCCACACAGCAACCACCATCGCGACCATCACAGTGATGACTACAATCACCGCCACCGCAATCGTACAGTCTTGAGCTGGCTTAGAGATCTTGGATCTCGGGCCCGCAACCTCAGCTCCAAACATTTGAACGCTCTCTGGAAGACTACACCCGGGGGCAAATAAACAGAACTTTTTGTAATACTGATTAAATTAACATGATTATCTAGTAGACATCTACAACCACAATCATTCTTCTTCACCGTCTTTGAGAGTGAGCCACATCAACAGTTCACCTTCGGATATCTTCCCAGCAACTTCAGAATCGAGCCATCTCACATTCCTCATCTGGGAAGTATCATCTACTGTGATCTATGAACTTTTTCCCTACCAATGACTAATAGGTACTCATCTAACTGTATTTTTGTATTATTGTATTTCCACATTTATAGGCGCTGATGACTAATATGTACCGAGCGGTCGTCTGAGACTATATTTTATAGTTTATATTATTACTGTATATATTATCCTTGTTTTGTGCTAATGACTAACAAGCACCGCAACGTCGTGTGACCTTATTTATTGTCAATACGGTGATAGTTAGTTATGTATATGACAGCAGCCATCCTAGTTACTCTTTTTGTTTATTTTATATATAAAATACTAGGACTGCAGTACACCAGGCTACACGATACAGCAACAATAAATCCGCATCAGCTTTTTTCTCCAGCATCACTTTTTCACTGAGGTCACTATTCAAATTCCCATTAAGCGAACCTGACAAGAGATTGACTAAACCTGGATATTCTAGCTCGATAGGACAGGTTTAAGAGTAATTAGGAATGGTCGCTCGTTAGGAGTCATTTGTGTAAGCCTCTTTTCTGGATGTCGCACAAATGTAACACCACACACCGGCTAGGTGGTATAAATTGGCCATATACCTTAGGGCCTCCTTATTAATATATGAGTGATTGTCTCTTCCTATGTTCCTCAAACTGTAAGGCTTATAATTGTCTGGACCTCCCTTCAACACGTTGGTGCGATCCGACTCTGGAAACTTTTGTGGTTTACGAGCATTGAAGACTAAAGTGTCAATTCCGCAAACACTACCTCTGTGTCTTCGGATATCAGTTAGCATAAATACACATGCCAAAGTAGGACGCACTGCGAAAACATTATATTATTTTAACCGGCCAGCCGTGTATCTCAGGGCATTCTTAACATAACCCTAAAGACAGGTAACATGTTAGTCCCCGGGATCAGATCTTATATGATCTGTCCCCAACACACCAGGTGCCGGACGGGACACGGATCTCCCGCTAACTCTTCAAAGTGACTGGGTGCGGTCTTGGAACCCGCCATGCCCTCACGGGAAGGTCACTCAAGTTGGATATCTATCTCCTTATCTCCACTGTAAAAGTATATATGCGCTTTTCAAATGGTTTTGTAAATATGTCTTATCCTAATGATGTTGTATGTGGTTGCGGTGCGCTAAGTAATGGGATCGTTATATGATTCAGGAGCTGCTCACTGTCTTTCTGAGGGAGGATGCTCCGTAAGCTGACCATATTGAAACCGAGCATTTCCGCCAATCAGGCATGTATTTAAAAGATAGGTAGAACTACTTGCCACTTGCGGCCAAAGCATGGAATGTGAACCTAACAACTAAAGGTTAGTTTAGGGTGTAACAGAAGGACCGCATAAATAAAGTGACAACAACCAATGCAGTATCTTTAATCTACATAAGAAGACAGTGTTGAATTCCATGGAAATCATCCACCCCATCTTCACGTAATTCAGCGTGCATCACGATAGTATACGGTTTCACTAGGTTAACCCACACTACACACTTAGCATATGTTTAAACAAGACAGGAACCCTTTTTGCCAACTCTCTTCCTCTGCTTCAGCATTGAAGGCATTTTTTTGTCGCGGAGGCCCATGTGAGGCACTTTCCCCTCGCAACAATAATATTTTGTTAGGGGTATAATGGTTTATATCAAACCGCATATGTAGCCCCGCTAGGCCTCTCCCTTGCAGAGTTACCTCACGGATTTGAAGATCAACAAGGTACCTCTGATGAGCCCACAATAAACAAGGCACGAACGTAATTCCATCTACTATATTTTCTCTCATACTAGCAAACGAGTAGCATTGTTTGTTTTAGTTATATTATTTTATTAATTATGTCTAACTCCCAAATTGAGTAATGGACCGTCATACCAGTGACATCAACAGCCAGGACGAGATGGTATGGTTCAAACTCGGCGGCAATGGTCCACTGGCTCTAAAATCAGTCTTTGTACATTCCGGAGAGTCGAGAAACATGATCCGTAATCCCGAGAACCGATGCTAACCAGCTAGTCCATGCATCATGCACATGCAGTGCAGTGGAACAGAATATTTGGATGGACCATCGCGTACCCATCCCGGAGGCTACACGAGACAATATCGACGACTTCACCAGATCATGTCAAAGTGTCTTCAAATATGGACGCAGCAGTGCAGACATTGTATGGGCTCAACACGTGCTTGTGTCGGTAGTCATATCCAAATACTGGGATTTCCAAAAAGTGGGCATTGACATGTCATGAGCCTTTGACACAATTACACGCTCAAAGATCCTAGATGTAGTATGCCAAGCCATTTGCGATAAAGATGAGCTATGACTAGTGAGACACCAAGCTGAGAGTACGAGTCAAGTCAGTGAAATCTGTAGAGTTTGATACATCAATCAGCTCCCCACAGGGAGATGGTCTATCTCCTGTGTTTTTCACCTGTTACCTTGCTGCTGCATTGCAATCTGTGCAGGAAAGTTCCCCAAGACCAAACCTCCCAGTCTCAATACTGGGTATGCCACTAGGGATGGAATATGCTGATGGTGTGGGCTTCATAGACAAGGAAAAGAACCCCCCTTAGCGAACTACTCCCAATAGCTGCAAGCAAACTAAAAATTGAGAATTTCTATGTGAATGAATCCAAAACAGAATGCACCCACATATACCTATCTACAAAGCATAAAACTAAAGAAAATGATGATCCACTTCGTGGCGGCGAATCATGGAGGAAAAGTAAAATCCTTGCCACACTGCTCTGCAGTACTGCTGACATTGCTGCACGCTGCTTCATGGGGAACATAGCTTTCCAGTCCTTCTAGAAGCTATATATTCGTAGATCAAAGATGCCCTTGATAAAAAGACAATATTTGTATAATTCAACGTGCTTATCCTTGATGATGTATAACTGTAACAGCTGGGAAGCATCCAAGGCAGCTCTAGATAAACTCAATGACTGCCACCGCAAACACCTATACACAGTAACAGGACACCGATGGCCAGACAGCATAATTTTCAATGATGCACTATACAAGATGTGTAATACGTCGCCGCTGTCTGTAAAAGTTGCCCAGCAAAGATGGTCCACGTTTGGCCGGGTGCATAGGATGCCAGAAGAGACACCAGCGCAGAGAGCCTTGGAATTCGCCCTTCTCTGAGGCAACAAATACACATCCACGAGAGGCCGTCATTGCATAACTCTGTTAAGCTTGATAGGATGTGACCTCAAGAAAGCAGGCATCGGTACACTCAAGTGCAGAATAGACTTGAGGAAGCTAAGGATTTCGGCTGAGGACACGACACAGTTGGCAGGAGCAAAGAAGGGATGATTGCAACTGTAGGATGTTTCTACTGCTACAGCCGCAGAATACAGTAATCATACATCAACATTTTGCATTAGACGTTCCAATTGCTGCATGCAGGAGGTAGTCGTATAATGTTGGAGGCCGTCGTGGCTCCAATGTGTGTAGTAACAGATACTGATCTCGTGAAGACGAGCCCATTGCGTCGTCACGATCGTGTTCCATCTGTGGGTGATAATCAGAATAAAACATGCCATATGACTCAATGGGTGGTCCTCTTCTGCAGAAGGGTAGCACACAGGTCCATACAACGAAAGTCTATCATACATGAGTGACTTCACCGGGCACCACCTGTGACACCAGCCACAGCCCCGATGTGGGAGTCATCAGGTATTACTTGAGAATGGAGGCCGGATGAGGTGAGTCTCTTCGAGCCCGTCATCGTGCTCCAACTGTGGCGCGCCATGCTCACTGCCACTACTGCTGCACCCCCGCCTCTCTGCTTCAGTTTCTTTGCATGGGCGCCTCACTGCCTGATGACTGAGAGTAAATACCTTAAGACACAGTAGACCATTGCTAGTTGTAGGGGGAGTAGGGAATGCGAAAGATTCCTTCACCTCAGGCTCAGAACTCTCACTGGGGGAATCCATCTGATCATCAGGGAACTATTGAAGGCCGATTAACAATGGCATAGAATAATATTTATTGAGCAATAATTTACGAAGCAAGGATAATTACAATCTCTTGTATCATTTCATAAAAAACACATGTGAATAATGACTGAAAGTAAATAAGGATACATAACGAAAGAAAATAACGTTGAATAAAAGTGGTAATGACAAGAGTATTAAAATAAAATTGGTACGTCAGTATTCCTACCGGGTTACGGAAAACTGTCTAACCCAATAATATGTATGCAATATATGTTTCTCTGTGCAGACTTAACTTGGCAGAGAATCATCCACAATACACATTCAAGAACATGAGAAAGAATATTTTGACTAGGATGCATATCGAATATAAAAGTATTTCATTAAGTTTAAAATAACATGATGTCAGGGACGAAGACATTGATAGACGTATGTAAGGAAGGTATCACAATAGCGGATGTAGATAGAGCCACTACTGTAGACTACTATTGATTCAACTCTCAAACCATAGTGTTCAAATTGTATGCTTTTGGGACCTGGAGTCTCGAATGACAGTAAGTTAATTCTGGGGAAGTATTAAATGGAAAAACTGTCTATGATCCAATGAAACCGCCTGGCTCTGGATAGGTCCAGTGACCTATACCATGGAAACACATGTTCTAGCAGTAAGTTAATTCTGGGGAAGTATTAAATGGAAAAACTGTCTATGATCCAATGAAACCGCCTGGCTCTGGATAGGTCCAGTGACCTATACCATGGAAACACATGTTCTAGCTGGGAGGATCTACACAAAAAATATGGCAACAAAGAGCTAAGACAGGTTCTGAGAAAGGCAGCGAAAGAGAAATATATATTACAACATATAACTCCCTAGCAATGTAAGGAACTTAATATAAGTTTGAGGTTTCCAAATCTCAGGACCCTTTCTACAATCAATCTCAATGGTTAAACTACCCAAATAGAAACCAACCCAGTCCTATCATGTAAAACAGACACGGTTCTGCTCGGATGGAACAAGATCTTGGTACGCTTCTCTATGATAACAGTCTTTCTCAAGAAGGGAAAAGCTCTCCCTTGATCGACTGGTCTAAAACGTCCCGCCTGACACAATAGTGTCCGGTATCATCGCCTGGGCAGAGGTTGAAGCATCACCCAACTGTCAACATGGAAATTTGAACTTATGGAAAATTACTACTCTATCCTATTATGGAGGGTGGTCTGCACAGAAGGACCTGTCGTCGCTGGAGGTTACGTCAGTCAGAAATCGTTGTAGCACCGAAAGTTCGACATACTACAGGAGAAGAGAAAAGGAAGTGCAGCTTTCAGGTTAATGGCGTAGTAAACAGAATAACTAGGTACCGTTTGTGCCTATGAAGTTTCAAAGAAGTATTTCGATTCAGTTGATCTGATTTGAGACATGGACTGGAGTGTCAAATCCGGCAATCCTAATATTATGGAATAGGAAATCCTGCAGATTATAGTGTTAAAACTACTATACCAGATGAGCAAAATACTCTTCCCAAAAGCATAGTGGTATTAATTATGGTATGTGTTAAACACTTATAGTTGGCGTAATATAGTAATCCGTTTATGTAACATTAACTAAATAATGAAATAATAATAGAACACAGTGTCCGGACATTTAAAAACATATAAGTATAACGTGTCCATATATAAATTGTTCTGGAACAGGTATATGTCTCCGGGGAAGGCCACCAATGTCTCGTCACAGGGTGGAGGGGGGGGGGGGGAGGGTGCATGTGGCAAATGTTCACCTCTTTACTGCAATCAATTGGAGTCCCTGAAAATAGAAACCACTCTGGAGCACCACGTCCTCCGTCATACCAATCATTCTTCATCAACAGCTTAATGCCTCTGGGTCTGCTGATAATATCATCCGCTGAACACGAACATATGTCATTTAGTCAACACGGGGCTGACAATGTAAGCACACTGTGATAGGAGAAGGTTCCATGCTTCATCGATGTAGTGGTAACAACTGCTGGTAAGCTGACTCGGGAACGCCTCTGGGAACAGGAGGTCTGGATTGGGGGACAAGATCTGAAGCACTCTCTGGAAATTCAAACTTCGGAAGAGCACCTAATCTCTTTAAACTATGTTTTGTACACAGAAGCAGACCACCACAAGATCTGATGAAGATGAATACATGGAAGAAGAACTGACGAGTCTCCGCATGCTCATGATCCGGCACTTCAGGATGGCCAATAACACGGACAGTTCGGTAAACAAACATTCAATAGAGCGGGTGAAAGTTCTCCGCTATCTGGAATCTATGGGTAAATCCAACAGCCCATTTTATCATGATCAGTTCAACAGTAACTATGTGTTTTAAAGTATCACTTTGCAGGAGTTCGCCACCGCGATATGCGGTACGACTATGGTAACCAGGAAAGTTTTACCGGAATGTGAGATAGTCTCTCTCGAATTAGATAATGTCCGGCAAACAAGTTTTCTCAATCTTTGATTCTTGATCATATCACAGGCCAAAACTGACCTAACTGTTCAAGTGGCCCAATGTGTTTTCAGGACGCCTGCATCCGTTTGCCGCATACTTGACAAAAGAACTATAAACTCTGAACCATTCTCAGCACAAGATAGTAATTTCTTCTAACTGTACTGGCAATTCCATAGTTCTATGATACCAAATTTCTGAGGTGCATGCTTGATCACGATAGGAGGGAGGCGAGATGGAATCCGTACAATGAGATGGCTGCTGCTTGACTAAAAAATGGAACGCCTAGTCCCCACTGTCAGAAATTTCTCATCTCTTCACACACCCACTGCTCACACACGCACAGGCAAAATAACACATGGACTAACCGAATCAGGTCTATTTATACTAGATGGCTCTCAACTTCTAGAAAACGGGGGAAATCGAGACAAAGACCCAATCAGACATCGGGAACAAACCAGGCCACGGTTCACCTAACCAAGGTCTGGCGCATGTAGGTATCTTCCCAAAAACATCCCCTCAAACTTCAATCTGGAAACTTCAATCTCGCATAACTGTCTAACCACTGTACTGGTTGAAAAACGGTTTACAGATTCGGGCCTCTACAAATTCTACATGTATAACTACTAATCGCGTCCTTCAAAAACGCTGTTTTAAGGAAATGCTATTTAATCATTTCTATCCTAATTTGGTACAGTTTCAAGCATAGTGACATGTAGGTCAGCTGTGTGGGAACGCCAATCCAAATTTCATTACATCTTATCTACTGGATATCTCGCAGCTAGGAGAGACCACCGAAGGCAGTGATCATCTTTGTTCTTGACATTAACAGCAGCGCCAAGTTAAATTTATTTCAAAATATTCAACAGAATGTTTATTAAAGAGTAAAAACATACAATGCGTGCGCCTGTCGGTCTATTCCAGGTTCACGACGAAGTAATTCTCTCTCATTTATGATTGTGACATTAGTCTGCATGCGACGTCAACATTGGCTTCTGAATGGTCTTGAGATATATGTCGGCTTGCGGACTGAGAGAGGTGCACTTCTGTGGTACTTACCACTGCAATTACTGGGTCCATATGCGGGCCAGTCATTCCAGTTAAGTGGTAAACTCTCCAGGCGGGGTCTTCTCTTGGGCTGCAAAAAGACATTTTCTTTGTGAAAATTTAGATTTTTAATGTTGATTTGAGGGTCAAATGGAATTATTAAATGTAATGTTTGGACTAAAAATTGTTTATGTAACCGTCTTGTCTAATTTATCTATAATATATGTATATTATGTGTAAGGTGTCCGACAAAACAATAGCCGATGCCTGTGGTGGACAACCTGATATGATTGATGACTATTACGTATCTTGATGGTAAGACTACGACAACGAGTCATGATCTCTATGATTTTACACATCATCAAAGTTTTCACTTGCCGATGTAGATGTACCGTGCATAAGCCTGACCATCTGTACATTTTAAGTAATTTTGCTATCTGTTTATATCTCAGTTGGGGGCATAAATGAGTAGAGTCTGGAAGGGGCTGTCTACCCTCAACAGCGGGGTGTTCAGGGGTGGGTGCTCTGGGGTCCTCCCTCGTGATTATTTATTATTTATATTATTACTTTGAAAATTAGATGCTCTGAGAAGTCTGCATTCTGAGGGACAACAATTATTTAATTTTTCTTTCGAAAATCTATTAATATCATCAACAAATCAAAAAGGTTTTGAAGACGTGGTCTCCATGAGTGTAATCTTGATGCTATCAGAAGCCATCTGCTACATTTATGTGGGTAAAAATGGCCCTTCTGTTAGCTTTGAAAGTATTAATTTTTTACCTATTTTGGTATGAAAAAACATTCACATGACATTATTATCGGTGAGAAAATGTATACATGTAGGTCTATATGTACCCGCAAGGTGAGAACCGTGGACCTTAGCACATACCCACAGACGTTGCCTAAATATCTGAATCATTATCATAAAATATAATTTTACGACACACCTTTTACTCACGAACTGCTCACGGGGTGGCCATTCTTTAGCGTCACCAAAATAATTCTTAACCTTGGTAGGGGAAGCGAGTAAGTAAAACAAGAGCGTTACGAAAATAGATCAAAGATCTGTAGTTGGCTGGTATTTGTCTCACATTATAGGGTAACGGTCATAATACAACATAGAAGTCCTGATCACTCAGAACGTTGAAGCATATTAACTTCATTTCTTTATGAAAGTGTATGCGTCTCCTAACCACATTATTACATATTTTCGGGAAATATCCAACGATCCAGGAAGAATATGCTATTTAAGTGTTGGCATACACATACTGTCAAATTAAGCAATCTGTCGCGCTCTACCATTAATCATTAGGCTACACAAAAATTAACCACGTGGTTACAAAAAACACGTATTTTTCATTCGCGAAATAGTGTTTGGTCGAGATTGTCAGGATTGGCAGAACAATTTGTCGGAAAAAGCACCGAAAAGCTAATGCCGGTATTCTTGCCTCCAAGAAAATAAAGTTTAAAACAACTCACTTTCTTGAATATTTTTGGATGAAATATTGACGAGTGGAGAGTCTATTATCTCCACATGTCGGCATAACATTTCGACTATGACTGATAGATGCACTATGTTTTTAAATAGAAGGTATTGCACAGCTACATTATTCTGTCAGTTGTTTCATGCATTTCAATGGGCTTTCACTGTTTTTAATGAGTAGGCCTACCCGGCCATATCTCTCAGTTGTGAGAATTCTCCTCCCAAAATGAAGGGATAATGGATAACTAGCTAAGTTTTGGCCATGTTGACATTGTAACGCGAAGAAATTTTGTGAATTCTGCTCTACTAAGAACCGATTTCCGCGGATTATGATTTGTAAACTGGCAGCCTTAGTTTGCTTTCAAGTTAAAATGATACGGTTGATTTTTAAGAGGGGTGGGTTGTTTTGTAGGCTTTGACAAATTTGGGGGTGGGGTGGAGTTGTGGGGGGGGGGGTCCTCCGGGTCCGCCCCCACCCTCCTTTGAATCCTCCACTGACTACGCAACAGTACATACAATTGAAATTCAAACGGTAACTTATATTTTTCTCTTCAATATAGGCCTTATCTCAAATAATTGGTCAATAGTAGAAAGAGGACTGATCATGTGTTCTAAAATGATAGCGTTTATAGATGTTGTTTTATACAGCAACAGCTCTCTACAACACTGTTTTCAAGATTCGCACCTGATATTATTCTCAATGACAGACTTTGATTGATAAGTGCAACGCGAGATCAGCCACGCATCAATCATCGTGTTTTTTTTGTTTGGGTTCCTGTCCAACATCTGCAAGGAAATGATAAACAGTGTTTGCCTAATAAAGCTCTGACTGGTATGCCTGATAAGGCATCTACCAAATGATAGGAATTCATGTCGATGTTGCGGGATTTTTGCAATAACAATTGTACAGATCGGCGCCAAGATGTGAAACACAACACCTATCAAAATATCAGAAAAATGACACTATTTGTATTTTTTATAACCAGTAATGCGGGTAGACAGCTACGTGAAAGTGTTCATGGATGAAGCATGGTTTAAGGTCATCAGTCATCTTTTTGTCGCTAGTCTGGGCCTGGTCCAGGCACCACCTAGATGGCCGCGGGTCTTGTTTTCTGGGGCTTTTCCACCAGATTCATAAGGTACATCCTGATTTCCAAAGAAAAAATCTCATCTTTTACTCCTAAGTATACCACTCATATGCTCAACCCTTTTAACATAGCATCCCTATATCTCCATTTCTAGGCAAAACATGCAGGAAAACATTTACTGCTTTGAAATGGAAGAAGCATACATTACTGATGATGCCTGGGTGCTAAAGTAGCAGTCTGAGGAGTAATGGAAATAGATGTGTCAATGTGAACATGGAAGGAGAAGAGCAGAAGAACCATGCCATAGCTCAATCCATGAGGCAGTGGTAGGGTTGACTGAATGTTCGAAAAGGTAGTTCGGCTCAATAATGGATTCCACTGTCTCATTCATTGTGTATGCCACTCATAACTCCGATGCATGCTCGCAGTAATGTTTCTATCTGTTGACCGGCCTCTTAACATTGGTCCATGCATCGTTTTATATGCCTTTGATTTTCGGTTTCCTTAGTTGCAGCTGATGGGAGGAACTTTCTTTCCTGGCTATATTCTGGATGTTACTGTAGGTGGGCTTAGTGTTGCGTGCTAAGATGTTGTGTTGTTCTATGTGAAAATGATTCGAAAAACTTTAGGTCTAATTTTTTATCCCGTCTATATTCGGGACCTGTATGTTGATGATTGCAATGTGTTTGCGATCGAAAGACTTATTATCAGAGACAAAAGAACGTTATCCTTACCGGAGTAAGGATAACGTTCTTTTGTCTCTGATAATAAGTCTCTCAATACAATGACTTAATCAACAGAATTTGGAACATTCCTTTCCTTCTGAGAGCGGGATATCGTTTTTCTGAACGTGGACTTTATTTTCCATGGGCATTTCTCGTTCTTTGTCTCCGGACTAATTATTTGCCAGTATCTGGTTCGATATTCTGTCAGAACTTCCTTTCTCCTTCCGGTAATGCTGGGAAAGGAGTGTTTTCTATTCAGATTCTATTTAGAATAACATGTCGATGCCGGAAGGCAACTTTCTACAGAATGAGCTTCAGCTATATCCCCTTGGACTCGGGCTGTAACGAAAATTCGTTGGTTCTGAAAATCGCAAACCAAGAGAAGACGAACCATGGTTCGGTTCGCTTGCATGTGATTCGTGTGGTTTGTGCACCATACATAAGCTAACCCTTTCACCGATGAATTCCCATATCTAATTTTAGGAAGACCATGCAGGAACATTTTTTGAATATTTTGAAATTAATTTGACTAGAAGCAACAACTTCCAGTCAAATTAATTCCAAAATATTCACTAGAGTAAGTTTTATATCATAAAGAATTTACTTTTTCAGGGATGTGACGGTGGAAAGGGCTAATAGACAAGCAATCTCTGAATGGTGATTTACGAATATGACCATGAATGGAACATAGCTGGCTATGAATCTTACATTATTTTCTACCATTTCTTGTCAGAATTGTTATTTGTGTTTTTCTACCATTTAGCCAGTAAAGCCACCTGCCTTTAAATGTTATTTTCTGTTAGGCGTAATTTCTCGCATACAATAGCATACTAAAAAGGTTCGTGAACCAGTTTGTGGTTGGGAAATTGAGTGGAAGTGTAGACTGTCAGTGGTGAGATTCGAACACGTAATCTCAGCATAAACAGCATAGAGGGTTAAAATGGTGGGGATGGAAGTGATGTGGTTATTACCTCTTATAAGTAAGACCGAAATTCGTAGTTCGTAGTTCGAAATTCGACGGGAGCAGGCATTATAGGGTAAATATTAGATGGTGCAGATTAAGCCATAGGCGGCAAGTTTAATGCGCGCTGGTGTATACATAAATAGAATGTAGGCCTACATATAAACTGAGTAACGAACTACGTTCTAGCAATAAGATGCAATCCGAATTACGGTCTGGGCTGTAATTCAAGCTGAATAAAATTCCAGAAGGATGGCGTGCATGCGTATATAGATTGTGCAGGCCGATCGCTCTAGCAATAAGAATTACGGTCTGGACCGTGATTCAAACTGAATTATATTCTAGCATGTGGCGTCATCCGAGTTACGATCTGGACCGTGATTCAAACTGAATGACCTTCTATCATGAGATGCCATCCGAATTACGGTCTGGACCGTGATTCAAACTGAATCACATTCTAGCATGTGGTGTCATCCGAATTACGGTCTGCACTGTGATTCAAAACTGAATTATGTTCTAACATGTGATGTCATCCGAATTACGATCTGGACCATGATTCAAACTGAATTATGTTTTAACATGTGATGTTATCCGAATTACGGTCTGGAGACTGAAATCGAAAATATGAAGACGAATCTGACTATTCGTCAGATTGATAAAAAAAAGTCTGGTGTCTGAAGAATGGTGTCTGAAGTCTAATCTGAAGAGGTGGACAAGTTCCATTTCCTTTGATTTTGTCTGTAGGGCATGCATATCTTAAACACGTTAGTACTAACAAACAACAACAAAGAAGTTGGAGATTTCAACGAAAGATCTATAACTGAGTTTGAGAGGACGGTATGCTCTACATAGCAGGTACGCTTGGCATCACGTTCGAGGTCAGATTTTATCATCATATTTTCTCATCAGATTTTTAATCAGATTTCTTCATCTAATTTTGTGTTATCAGATCACACACACACGCACGCACGCACGCACGCACGAACACAATTATGACCACCTCCTCCTCATGCTCGTCCTCTTCCTCCTCCTCCTCCACAACCACCATCGTCGCCACCATCGTCGCCACCACCGCCACAACCACCGCCACCGCCACCGCCACCGCCACCGCCACCGCCACCGCCACCGCCACCGCCACCGCCACCGCCACCGCCACCGCCACCACCACCACCTGTTTTGAATCACAGTTCAGATCGTAATTCGGATGACATCAGAAAATCATCTTGAGAACGGCTCTCAAAGTGTGATACCAGTGATCGAAAAGAAGAAGAAGAAGAACGTAATTCAGTTTGAATCATGGTCCAGACCGTAATTCAGATGACATCACATGCAAGAACATAATTCAGTTTTGAATCACAGTTCAATCCAGTTTGAATAACGGCCCAGACAGTAATTCGGATGTCATCGCATGTTAGAACATAACACAGTTTGAATAACGGTCCAGACAGTAATTCGGATAACATCACATGTTAGACCATGATTCAGTTTGAATCACGTTCCAGACAGTAATTCGGATGACATCACAAGCTAGAACATACTTCAGATTTGAATCACAGTTCAGAGCGTAATTCGGATGACATCACATGCAAGAACAAAATTCAGATTTGAATCACAGTTCAGACCGTAATTCGGATGGCATCACATGCTAGAACGTAATTCAGTTTGAACCACGGTCCAGACCATAATTCGGATGACATCACATGCAAGAACTTAATTCAGTTTTGAATCACAGTCCAGACCGTAATTCGGATGATATCACATACTAGAACGTAATTCAGTTTGAATAACGTTCCAGACCGTAATTCGGATGACATCACATGCTAGAACGTAATTCAGTTTAAATCACGGTTCAGACCGTAATTCGGATGACATCACATGTTCGAACCTAATCCAGTTTGAATCACAGTCCAGATCGTAATTCGGATGACATCACATGTTAGAACATAATTCAGTTTGAATCACGGTCCGGACAGTAATTCGGATGACATCACATGTTAGAACATGATTCAGTTTGAATCACGTTCCAGATAGTAATTCGGATGACGTAACATGTTAGAACATACTTCAGATTTGAATCACAGTTCAGAGCGTAATTCGGATGACATCACATGCAAGAACAAAATTCAGATTTGAATCACAATTCAGACCGTAATTCGGATGGTATCACATGCTAGAACGTAATTCAGTTTGAACGACGGTCCAGACCATAATTCTGATGACATCACATGCAAGAACTTAATTCAGTTTTGAATCACAGTCCAGACCGTAATTCGGATGACATCACATGCTAGAACGTAATTCAGTTTGAATAACGTTCCAGACAGTAATTCGGATGACATCACATGTTAGAACATAATCCAGATTTAAATCACAGTTCAGAGCGTAATTCGGATGCCATCACATGCAAGAACAAAATTCAGATTTGAATCACAGTTCAGACTGTAATTCGGATGGCATCACATGCTAGAACGTAATTCAGTTTGAACCACGGTCCAGACCATAATTCGGATGACATCACATGCAAGAACTTAATTCAGTTTTGAATCACAGTCCAGACCGTAATTCGGATGACATCACATGCTAGACCGTTATTCAGTTTGAATCACAGTCCAGACCGTAATTCGGATGACATCACATGTTAGACCGTTATTCAGTTTGAATCACTGTCTAGACCGTACTTCGAATGACATCACATGCAAAAACATAATTTAGTTTTGACTCACAGTCCAGACCGTAATTCGGGTGGAATCACATGTTAGAACATGATTCAGTTTGAATCACGGTCCAGACCGTAATTCGGATGACATCACTTGTTAGAACACAATTCGGTTTGCATCACGGTCTGGATTCCCCACATGATTCGGATGAAGGGGCTCGGACAAAATCCCACCGGACAAAATTACACCGGACATAATCCCACTGGACAAAATTCCACCAGACATAATCCCTCCCGAACACAATTCCACCGGAAAAAATTCCACCTGGACATAATCCCACTGGGCATAATCCCACCCGGACATCCTCCCACCAGACATAATCCCACCCGGACATAATTCCACCGGACAAAATCCCACCTGGACAAAATCCCACCGGACATAATCCCACCTGGACAAAATCCCACTGAACAGATTCACACCAGGATTTCACGCCCGCTCCATTAGGGACCAACTCAAGGAGGGTTGGTGTTCGTCGTGTTAATTAATTAATTATTATTAAATGTGCACATTCACACCAGAATGCGTGAAATTAAAATTGTTTAAATTGTAACATTTTAGAGGGTTAATGTGTGTACCTCAATGTAATGAAGCGAAATATATCGTAACGTATGATGATTTCATCCCGTACAAATTATTATATGTCTGATTGCGAAATGAATTAGGGATTCGTGTCTCTAATCCAATTTCACAACTTAATTTATGTGTAACGAAATCGTCATTTCTAAGATTTATTTCGTTTGGGTACATCTAGGCACACAATGTACGCCTCTAAACGTGTACAATTTTGACAATTTAATCTTCAGGCATTCTGCTGTGAATGTATACCTTTAAAATTATTATTATTATTATTATTATTATTATTATTATTATTATTATTATTATTATTAAGCCTCGAAATTTGGCGTAGCCAAACGGATTGTTCCACTGTTGGTTAGGTAGGTAACTGGAAACTGTTGCTGTCTCAGATATTCTTAATTTAATCAGCATTTTTAAAACACATTTTGCTAAGGGTGGTCATCTAAGATAGTGATAGATATATAAGGATGTGGAAAGGATGAGGGTGGCTGTATTGTGTGAACGTAGTACAGCCATTTTAGCCCCAACACAAAACTTTGCTGTGATGGAAAAATAGACCATTGCTCTATTTTACCCAACTTTTAACCAACTTTTTCAGCAAACAGGTTACGCGCAAATTTTCTGTTCTGCCGCTGCCACTACTACTACTACTACTACTACTACTACTACTACTACTACTACTACTACTACTACTACTACTACTACTACTACTACTACTACTACTACTACTACTACTACTACTACTACTACTACTACTACTACTACTACTTATGTACGGGTGAGATTTTGTCCGGTGGGATTTTGTCCGGGTAGGATTATGTCTGGTGGGATTGTGTCCAGGTAGGATTTGGTCCCGTGGGATTTTGTCCAGGTGAGATTATGTCCGGTGGGATTATGTCCGGTGGGATTTTGTCCGGGATTCCGGATGACATCACTTTATTCAGTTTGAATAACGCTCCAGATCGTAATTCGGATAAAGATTGAATTTCCTTCTAGACCGTTATTCAGTTTGAATCACCAGACCGTAATTCGGATGACATCACATGTTAAAACATAATGCAGTTTGAATCATATCCAGACCGTAGTTCGAATGACATCACATGTTAGAACATAATTCAGTTTGAATCACGGTCCAGACCGTAATTCGGATGAAGATTGAATTTTCTTCTAGACCGTTATTCAGTTTGATTTCGGATTGCATCTTACTGCTAGAACGCAATTCGTTATTCACTCTATAGATCGCCCTGCACAATCTATATACCACGTGCGCCATCCTTCTAGAATATTATTCAGTGTGAATTACAGTCCCGACCGTAATTCGGATTGCATCGTATTGCTAGAACGTAGTTCGTTATCGCCTGGTTCGCTCACGAACCAGGAACTAATGGAATAGGTTGAAAAATGGCTATGGTCTGAAAAATGTTTACCGGCGCGTCCATCTTTTATGATGCGTTTCACAGGTTTCGTCACAATCTGACAGAGTTATCCCCATTTTTGACTTATGTAATATGAAAAATATCAATTTTCTGGACTTTTTTCAGAGATGCTTCGACATATTCGACTGAAACTTGGTACATTGCTTTAGTATGAATAGTTATAAATCAAGTTCACGTTTCACAGACATTGCTGCAAAATTGCAGATTTATCTCACCCGGTAGGGAACATATACAATACTTACAGAATGCTTGTTTTATTATGTCTCCTTTAGCTGTCTACTGAATCACCTTTAGTTGTGGCATAATATAACAGTTCTTTTCATCACTGATTTACGTTTATGCATGTATATATAGACTTAGAAGTCTACAAAGGCCCCCACCTTTTCTTAACCATTTTCAACATGTTTAATGACATATTCAATATATTATAGATACATTTATATCTATAATTACCAAATAATTAATCAACTGTCATATCATTTAAAAAAAGCCATTTTGAGGTAGATCCTTTTTATTCAGGTGGCCACTTGCACCAGTGGAAAAAAAGATAAACGGAACTGCAGTCTAAAAACAATATTGGTAATTTACTTCCCACCCCTCCCACATGCCCATTAAGTTTCCATGTTCATCGTGCAAGAAGCCAGTAAAAGAAATCAATATGCCATCAAATGTGACGTATGTGACTGATGTGATTACTGGATACATCTAACTTGTTCTAAGTTCACGCTGTGTGACTACAGAGTCCTCGAGGATGCCGATACAATAGAGAGTTGTTTCCCTTTAATCACTACGAGAATTCATGTTAAATATCCATGATCTAAACAGTGATCATAATCACATGAATTATAATTTCCTGCTTGATGCAGTCTTTAACTCATTTAAACTAAACACATTCTACCAACCAAGTATACCGGATAACGACTATGACGATGAAGAAGTCAAATTACCATCACCAGACTGCGAATATGTCTTGCCAAAAGAATTCATCGATCTAATTGTCAAAAGCACAGAAACTTTTTCATTTTCACTTCTACATCTCAATATTCGATCACTCCTGAGGAACATCGACAGACTAACAACTTTCCTTGACACTAACTCTAATGAATTTAACATTATAGGTATCTCTGAGACGTGGCTGAAACCAACCTCACCGGTTAATCTAATTAATATCCCTAATTACACTTTTGTTGAAAATCAGAGATCTACTAAAACTGGAGGCGCATATTACCGCAAATCACATACTGCAACACTGTTTGGACTAACACTTACTCATCAAAACTAAAAAAATTAAAGACACTTCAGAAAAAATACTATAAATATATTTTCACAACCAACAGCGGGTCAAAATGTTCTTAAAACAGAAAAACTATCGAAGCTTGAAGATATAGGAAAGCTCCAACTATACTCCGTCATCAGAGACTTCTATAACAATAATCTACCAACCCCATTATTAAACCTCTTCAAGAATAATGAAGACATACACTCACACAACACACGATCACGAAAAATCTGCATACAACCTTCTGCCGCGCAGAAGCCTCCAGAAAAAAGCCATCAACAAAAACAAATACACCTATGGAACAACCAGAAACAGACATCCGCACGCAGATTATCACCAAAAATCATACAAAAAGATATGTGTATAGCATATGCCTATATATTTCTCTAACTCGGTCGGTCGGCACATCGACATTCCTCAAGACAACTTATTTAGGCCGGCTTCACCATGAAAGGGATAGCCCTTTCACCGACAAGTCCAATTATTATTTGCAATGTGTAACATATTTTGTTCAATATTTTGAAATTAATATGGATGAAAGCAGTTGCTGCCTAAGACAGCTATGGCTTTCAGGCATATTAATTTTTAAATATTCAAAAGATGTCCTGTTTGTTTGCCCTGAGATAGAAATACATTGAATCTATTGTTGAAAGGGTTAATGGCCGGCTATCAAACCGACCAAAACCCAGAATTTACAGTGAGTTTGGGAAATGTGCATTTGTCAATTTTGGTGGCCAAGAAGACTATTTAAAAAATTTTACCCCTGGAATGACTGGCTCGATGACGGCGCGAGTCATTTGAGTGGTAAGCTTTTAAACAAATAATGTTGTCTTTGTCAGATTAAAAAAGAAACAAATTTTCGTGATTGTTAAAGTCGGTCGGTTGCTCCAATATGTCCAGTGAGGTTCAGTATAATTTTTAGTTAACCCTTTAATAGTTAAATTTGGTCCAAAGAATATTTGCTTTATATTGAATATACATAATTCGCAGGCCAAGAAAATACTTTTTTTTTTTAATTTACCACTGAAATGGCAGGCCAATCATTTCGTTGGTAGAATTTTCAAAAATATTATTCTCGGCCTGCATATGGACATTCCTCAAGAGCACTACAGAGGCTGGTTTTGGCCGGCTTCACCATACACTTCCCTTTCAAAAACAAGTCCAATTACATTCTTTGCGATATGCAACATATTTTGTTCAATATTTTTAAATTAATATGACTGGAAGAAGTTGTTGCCTAAGACAGCAGTGGCTTCCAGTCATATTAATTCTAAAATATTCAAAAGATTTCCTGTTTGTTTGGCTTTAGATTGAGATACATTAAATTTATCGGTGAAAGTGTTAATGATCAAACTGACCAAAAAACCAGCATTTACAATTGTGAGTTTGAGAAATGTGCATTTGTTGGCCAAGAAGACTATTTTTGAGAATTTTACCACTGTAATGACTGTCTCGAGGACGGCGCAAATCGTTTGAGTGGTAAGCTTAAAAAAATAGTGCTTTTGGTCCGACTAAATGGACATTCAAATAGCAACAATTTGAATTTTGCCTGCTCCCGTCGAATTTCGAACTACGAATTTCGGTCTTACTTATAAGGGGTGTGGTTATTTGCAACACCTATATTAAAAATAATTGGAAGAAAGTAAATGCCATAATTAGTTTACACGTTTGCGTCGACTTGGCGTGTTACCTATACACTATTTCATGGCTAAAATCAGTGCCAGTATCTCATATTTTATCCAACGATATCCTTATAATACGGTTTACTGGGCCGGATCTGGACCAATACCGGGCCAATACAGCCATGTATTGGTTCAGTACCAGCCCAGTAGCCCGCATTATCAGGGTATACGTGTAAGCTGTTGCCAAGATATTCAACATAGCGTGAAGTTATTGATGTTTCATATATTGCCAAAACTGTATCGTATCGGGTCTGTATGTCTAAAGGGGTTAATATAATTATCGCCTTCAACACACGAACTTGCACTCATTGTTATTTTGAAGAAAAACCCGTCAATAAATTGGCGGGGATGATGATACAGCTGTGTTTGTTTTAAAGAAACCATGTTACTGGAAGTAGTTGTTGTTGTTGTTGTTGTTGTTGTTGTTGTTGTTGTTGTTGTTGTTGTTGTTGTTGATGATGATGATGATAGACGCGCAATAAGTAACTGTATAATGCAATAGCATTTCAATAAGGAAAATCCATTTGTTTTCATATCGCATATGTAGGCGTATACTATGTTCCAGTTATCTGGAAATTATATAACATTGCAGATTTGCAAGCGGATAGTAAACCCACTAAAACAACTGGAATCAATACAATGTATTTATTGCTCGCAGCCCGTACCATCTCGATATCGAGTCCAGGATGACTTTTTTACTCACGCTGCAGCTAATATAGAGATCCATTTTAAGCTAAGTTCCGCACACTTTTTAAGCGTGTTAGAATCAATTTGAAACTTTGAAACCTGAATTCCAAGAAAGTAAATTTCAAGGTAACTATACATGCAAGCTGTTGAATATTTTGAAACTAATTTGACTGGGCGCTTGTGTTGCCTATGACAGTCTTGCGATTGCTGCCTAGGGAAGCAGCAGCTCGCAGTCAAATTATTTTCAAAATATTCAACATAATTTTTATTAACATATAAATCGATCAAACATGCTATATATTTTTCTATATTTTGCTATATTAGGAAATGTTAGGCCCTACCCCCCCCCCCCCTCTCGATTGAAGTGGACGCAAACCCTAGTGTGATTGAGCCAAAAGTGTACCTTTCCCACCCTTTAGACCGAACACGACACATTGTTTGAGATATTATGGTACCGTTATTGGCAGCTGCGATTCAGAGCAATTTCAAAATATTCATCATTGAATCTGTACTGTACATGATTGCTTTAAAATGAGACATGGTGTTCTAACAATGAAAAGTTTAAAAGGTATGATATTTGTATCGCGGATCAGTACTGAGAAAACAGGAGGATGTCATTTTCTATTACGAGACATGGCGAATAATTGTGATAATATGTAATATAATGATTAGTGCGTCTGAGGGACCACATAGGTACATGTTCAGATAAGCCCCTTTTACGGATTTGGAACGCCAGATCTCCCTCCCTGCCCATGCATTGCGGGTACATGATGAACTACACCTGAGAGGTGGGGATTTTGTGAGGAAGCCTATAGCTAGCTGGCTGGCTATACAATATACGCGTAGAATTCTGCGTTTGCTAAAACATCATTACTGATGGCTAAGAGATAAACAAAGACGCCGACTATTTTTATGTCTAGAATAACAAACCTGATGGAACGGTTAATGCATTTCAGAACAATGGCGAGCGTTTGCGGATGGTCTGTAGCACTCATGGCGGTAAGAACGGCAATTACAACATCAAACGTAACAACAGCAGCAGCAGCTGCAATAGAAGCAACGATGCCGTCGACGGCGTCGATGATGATGGCGGCGGCGGCGGCAGCGGCAGCGGAGGCAATCAGAGGTTGCAGACACTCAATTTCTAGTCTTTGTCACATTTTCTTTTAATTTTTAGTTGGGAGTCGACGATGACGGCGACGACGACGGCGGCGGCGGCGGCGACGACGATTACGACGACGACGACTGCCATCGGCTACAACATTGCACACAAATCACTAACGCAGTTTTAAATATCTTAAGCGGACCCCAAGGGGTGTTCTTGCGAACCAAATGGCAAAGCAACGTATATGCTATACGTCTATTGATAAACTAACTGACTACCGGGCGGACGGATATGCAGTCAAACAAATATAGCATATCGATCGTAGTAACGTGAGAACATAAGGGAAATCAATAAGAAATGTTTTATTAATCCACAGATTGTAATCTTTGCTTCTTAAATATTAATTCCACTATTCTGCATAGGCTATATGGTGGAACCTGTGAGAAGGGGGTGGGGTGGTGGAATTGGGCAGGTGGGTAGCGATATCTAAAGTAACCCACAGATGCTCACACGATGACATTTAGCTAGAAGCGTCTATCTGTCTGACTCAGATGAACCAGAACGTCTTATCGCATCATCCATCTGCCAGCATCCGTAAACTTGTTCATGATGCACGCGTGCCGAATGCTGGAATCACCGTTTGCATATCTTACGACGAATCCGTATCTTTGACTAACCCGCCAGGAATCCCCGCGTGTGGTAGGCAGATTCCTTCAACGGAACCCTTTTTGACCTAAACTTCAGAGCATATACATCAGGTTCTTAAGGAGATGACAACTAAACGGGCTGATTATTTTTAAAAAACAATATGACTGGAAGTAGTTGCTGCCTTGCTGCCGTAGTCAGCAACAAATCCAAGTCATATTGATTTCAAAATAATCATCAGAAATTGTATTATTTCCTGTTAGTAAATACCATATATACATGTTCAGAGCGTTGAATGGGTTAACACGGGATTCCATGGGCGGTAAACCGTGGTTATCGTAAACTTGTAAAGGTGTGCACGATGCCTCCGAGTTTATATAAATTCCGACTGCGTCGATCTGTTGTAGTATTTCTTACGAAGCTTTTAAGCGAAGCTCATCTTGAATTGTGCTAAGGAAAAATAGTTTGAAATTCATACCTCAGAATTAGTATCCAATAAGTAGATCAGACTTGGATTAAAGTTACTGCTTCAATAACTAGCGGTTTAAGCACTTCCGACGGAATTGAAAGAACTCTTTTGAAATTAATTCATACTAGATTTAGCTACAGTTATGTCTACCGAAATATCAGTCCCGCTCTCGAAGCCCGGGTACAGTTACTTCGAACGCCAGAGAACAGTTTTCAAGCAAAATTTTGCATCGGATTCGGCCAACACGGACCGTTCGCTGGACAATGAACTCCAAGAGTTTGATTTGGAAGTTGAAAAGATTAAACGGGACATGTTCAAATTGATGCCGCTAGATTTTGGTGGTGGTGGTGGTGATGATTTCGGGAAGATTGGTTCAGCTAGAAATACACTGGGACAATTGGAATTCAAGGACTTGTCATTGGCAGAGTTCGATAAGGGGTTCGCTTCCATGGACAAGGATTTTGATTCGTTTGATAAAGGTACCGGTAAAGGTGCGGTAAACGTTAGTACGAACATCAAGAGCACTAAGACTACAACGACATCGTCCACTAAGACCGTGAAAAACATGTCCGGTTCGTCCAGACAAGAATCGTTTTCCTCCGTCACATCGTCATCGTCAGGACCGCCATCTTCGACTGCCATAGGACTGCCCGCCACGTCTTCCATCACTGCAGGTCAGTTCGCGTGTGGTGACTGGGTAATGGGTAGTCCAATAATGTATGGTGTAGCTCAGTTCCATACGTTCGCCCTCCTCAAATGAGGAGGAGAACGTAAGGAACTGTCCTAAGTCATACAAGATTAAACTAGATAATGGGTTGTATAAATTGGCGGACTATGTAAATTGGTGGAATTTGGCTGGTGGGTTTGGGAGTGGTTGTTGTGGTAGTAGGCTTATGAGCGTTTGGGCAAAGGAGTGCATTGGTGCGGGTATCTGGGTTTATGGTTAGCCCATACTTGTTGTATGAGTGGGGCGGCTTGGTAAAGTATAATTGGATGATTATAGGCGTGTGCGGAGGTTGGTAAAGCTCTGCAACAAATAACTGCCAGTGAAAAACGATGTCAAAATGTTCTTATATTATTAACCCTGTGAACCCTGAATCTCAATGCCAGGCTAATTATACAGGTATGCTGTTGCCTGTTGAATATTTCGAAACTAAATTAACAAGAATCTGTGGCCATAGCCAGCAATAGCTCCTAGTCAAATTAGCTTCAAAATATTCGGCACAATTATAGCTTTGACATTGTAAATAATTTTCCGAATTTATCCTTTCTAGTTCAAAGCGTGAAGAGCGTATTGTATGATTATATCTCTGATTCTGATCTGTGATGTATAACCCATAAATCCTCAAAATTGTTGAAGAAAAAATTAATTTTCTCATATAAAATGCTCATTTGCAGAGAAAGAGAAAAGTTTTTAAAAACATTTACCACTGGAGTGACGAGCCAGTCATTCCAGTGGTAAATTTTCAAAAAAATCTTCTCTTGCCCACTACAGAAGCCACTTTTGGTCGGCTTGAGTATCGTATGGTTAAAGAGGATTAAAGCACATTTGACTTATCTTCGGCTAATGTAAAATCGGCTATCAATGTAATTAAGTGGCATCTGTCGGTTTAGACTTTAACGTTCGATAAATATCTAACCGCGCAGGTAGACCGGCCCACCTTTTAATTTTTGCACCCATGTTGCTCGAGTCGATTACATTAACCATTTAACACTCATATCAGCCAAGAACGGCTTCTGCAGTCGTCTTGAGAAATGTCCATTTGCAGACCAAGAGAAGACTATTTTTGAAAATTTACCACTGAAATGACCGGCTCGATAACTGGCTCAAAAATAGTATTTTCTTGGTCTGCAAATGAACATTTTCTAACAGAAAATTGAATTTTCTTGAATAAATTTGAGGGTTAAAGGGTTAATGAGATTTAATCCGTAGCGAGATTACTTACAGGCAGACAAACAAATCCCTAAGGGTCTAGGCCTACTATATTGAATATTTTGAAATTAATATGATGGATGCCCGTGAAAGCGTGCATAGTTTCAAAAGAATGAACTTATTTCCTGCATTGTTACTCTTAGATGAATGTGCCTAGATTTTCTTGAAGAAAGAGCATGATGTGCCATAGGCAACACGACACCGCAACAGCTCACAGTTAAATTAGTTTGAAAATATTCAACCGAATTTGTCGTTTCTGTTTTGTAAGGTTTAAATGGGTTAATCACACATCAGTACGGGTTACGTTTTTGAAAATATATTTTAATGAAATATTTAATGGAGTTTATCCATCAATAATATGACGTCATAATCAACTATGTAGGATGATGTGTAGGATGACGTCATAATCAATTGCGTCATAAATGACGTAGATAACTTCGTCACGAACGATTAATTGATAACAGACTTAGCGTGGGTATAATTCACCTTTCCAGAGTACACCCCCCCCCCCCCATCATATGACGTCATAATGAACTGCGTGGTGTGTACAATGACATCATAATGGATGACGTCATGAATGACGTCGATAAGTACGTCACGAACACATATTTGATGACGGTCTATGGGCTGTTGTACAAATTGTTTGCTTTTACTATTTAATAAATATTCTGTTGAATGTTTTGAAACTAATTTGACTGGGCGCTGTTGCTGCCTATGGCAGCAACAGCACCCAGTCTAATTAGTTACAAAATATTCAACAGCTTCCCTGTATAGTCTTCAGGAAATTGATAGCTAGGGCATTCGGGGAATCGATCAATCCAAACACGGCAAGGTGTGGGTGGAGCTTAGCTAGTGATGGGCGGGGCATAGCTAAAAATGGAAAGGTGCATTGACTGGGCGCTGTTGCTGCCATCTTACCTGTATAGTTTTCTGGAAAGTTGAGATTCAGATAGTGCAGGGATCGATCGATCCCAACACGGTTAAAGTGTGCGTGGAATTTAGCTAGAGATTGGCGGGCATAGCTAGAGAGTGGGTGGGGCATAGCCAGAGATGGGCGGGCATAGCTAGAGATGGGTGGGGCATAGCCTAAGATGGGCGGGGAATAGCTAAAACTGGAGTCATCCATTATCTAATTTCTGTATCTTTAAACGGATTGGTTCGAATTAAATATGACACTGACACGCACATCAACACAATTTCACAGGTAGATAAACAGGATGTTATATATGTGATAGTGTCGATTGGAATCATCCGATACTGAGGTCGGTAAAATTGGCATCGTATCAGTCTATGGATAAGCAACCATGATAACGCAGGTTACTGGTCCACTACCTGACCAATGTGACCCGGTATTGGCCCAGTACTGGCCCAATAACCTGCGTTATCATGGAATACCGATTCAAACATGCGCGTGATTCAGGGTGGGGATAGTGGTATCAGATGATGTTACGCGTTGATTTAGGTGAGTCAATGGTACCAGGTGGTACTCGGGTAGGACGTATGGGTTGGTGTGGCGCCTTACGGGTGGGTGGGCAGTAGTGCAGAAAGATGCCACATCACCACCGCTACGTACCACCTTTGTGTTCAGAATGCAGACATGTAGAGATAGGAACCTCAGAAACGCCCATTTTCAAGGAGTGAGGCAGAGAGCCTGGGAAAACAGACTAAACAATATATGAGTTCTATACAGTCGTCATCAACCGCGCAATCCTCGCCAAACTAACTCCCACCCACCTGTGAGAGGAAACACCCTTGGTCGTTTATTGGCAACAATCTGAAGTCATTATCGAACTATTTATAAGCATTGCATAAGATGCATTTTATTGCTAACATAATATGATTGTATTTACTCGTTAACACGGGTGTTACTGGTACATATCAGAAAATTACACAATACTGATATAAATGTATCTACATCCTGCAGGATTTAACTATCTAAAGCAACTCTTGATAGCGCAATTTACTGAGGAATATGCCAACGCTATAATCAGGAAATTCGGAGACAAGTAGCATATGGTAACGGCGTCGAAGCTCTATGCTTATGTTTATTACGCTAGAAATGTTAGACCATAAATAACACCCACAGTCACTATTCGTCTGCATATATATGTGCCAAACGTATAATAATCATATTGGATTGGAATTGGTCGGAAGGAATTGGCACTGAACACTTGGAGTAGATTCAGTGGAGCTATACATTATTGATGCTGTATGACGAACCGCCATCGTTTGACTGAAACGATAAATTGTAACTCCATCAGACATACAATTCGTACACTTGACGGACTTTTTCGATTTTCATGACTTGATTGTGTCGGCAGCTACCTAGTGAGGTAATTGATTATGACGTCAGATACTTGAGTTACAGATCGGATCCCGCCATTAGGTGTTCGTTATAGACAGGTTTTTCTGTTACTAAGATTTCTGCCTCCGAGCACACAGATATATAGGCCCCTACTGGAGATAGAATGATCTAAAACTCTTTATTTGAACGCTCACTACTAATTACAGGTCGGAATAAATGATTAATGGCGTCATTTGTTAGATTAGTAGTTCTTCTTTGACATTCAAATCACGTGATCTCGGCGTGAAATACCTAAATCTTTGCACACAGATCGTGGCAATATCATTGACTCAAGCCAGAACAATCGTCTGGCATATAGACGTCATATCGTTCTCACATAGCGCACATAGTAACGCGTCCATGCAAGAGATGTTGAGGAAGTGATACCGATAGTTCGTGACTTTTCAGAATTTCTGTCAAATACCATAACTTATGATTAGACAGAATATTTTCAATGTTGTTGATATCCCACTCGCTCCTGAAATCCAATTAGTTCTATTTCAAAGCAAGTATACAGGTAAATAAGCTGTGGATATTTTGAAACTAATTCGATCAGAGGCCGATGCTGCCTTAACGTTAGCCTTAGCTGGGTTCATGGCGTTAAGAGTCCGTTAAAGGCGTTAAAGAAATGCTTGACTGATGCACCCTGGGTGAGGAAAGGGATATGTCTACCAGTGCCACTTCCAACGTCAGTAAATAATAGATTAAGAACAGTTGTTTGATTTTGTTACTGTAACATCTTCCGATGGCATAGACCAGTATAGACAAAATAACGATGAGTGCATAGCCACGTTGGTAAACACATTAACGAACGTCCTAGCATATGCTCGAGCACTTTGACGTATTGAAGGGATCCGATCTAACGTTCAAGCACATGACGTCACATATGACGTCACACATGCACGATGACGTCACAATCACAATGACGTATGATAACTCCGCCAGGGAGCTCGAAAGGTCCCTCAAGTATACGAATTGTATGTTTTTGATGGATTTACAATTTAATAAACATTATGTTGAATATTTTGTAACTAATTTAACTGGGCGCTGTTGCTACCACATGCAGCAACGCCGGCCAGCCATATTAGTTTCATATGGCAGCAACAGCGCCCAGTCAAATTAGTTTCAAAATTTTAACAGATTACATGTATAGTTACCTTGAAATTGCGATTCTGGGAATTCAGAATTCAATGTATAGACCATGGATAGATTACAACTCGCGTATACATAGTTAGAAATTGGCTGAGTAAAGCTAGAAATCGACTCATATATTCCGTTGGCTATTGGTAGAGTATTGTAGCTCGCCGGGTAGTGTCGGGCCGTTCCGGTGTATCATGTCGACACACCGCGCCGCAAGTGCACGACGAATGATAACACTGGTTAGCATCCGGTCTCGGGGTGACGGACCTTGTACGAGACTGCCCTGCGGGTAACAAAAACCGGCTCCTAAGGCCGGTGGAACTCAATCGTTCCGGTGGGGCCGTGCGACCATCGTCGCGAACATTAAATACAACAGTCTCATCCCAAGAATGCCTGTCCATAGCAATTTCGTGATCTATGGACTTACAAGATTTGATTTTGGTGACCTAAAAATATAAGTCTATACAATGAATTTACCTAAACAATTATAAATATGCTAGATAAAACTAAAATAAGAGCATACGAAAATACGAGACATAGAGACAGGTGGATGAACTTTTAAACATGGGGCTCCCGGAGGTACCAAACAGACTCGTAGGTCCGCAGAGGTATTCCCGCAAGGGAGGCTCCCGTACACGAGACTTAACAAATTAACTTAATATAAGTTATTATACCTCTAAGCTGAAAGGAAGAAGGTTATGTCGCACGAAAAGTTATGTGCCTCACGCGGGCACTACTCCTAGTGCTAGTTTGGGTGAGGAGTATTATATTCGCGTGGACCGTCGTCGCTGAGTCCTTGCGAGAGGCAAGTGCCTCACGCGGGCCTCCGTCTCGGGAAGATGTCGCCACTGCTTAAAGCGGGAGAAGAGTAGTAGGCAAAAATGGGCCCACTCTAATATTTCAACCAAAAATGCTTGAGAAAGAAAAGACCATACCTAGTGAGATTATGACTATAGGGTTGCGTGCTGTTTTACGTGAAGACGGGACGGATGATTCCGGATGGATTCCCTCGTCACCGTCTTATGTGATTCTTAGTATGCTGAGGTAGTAGTTGCCGCTTTATTTATGCGGGCCTTCTGCTTTGCTTAATTAGCTTTTAGTTGTTTTTGAAACAAGAACTATTTTTGGACGCAAATGGCTGGTATCTACCTAGCTATTAGACACGATGGTCACTGAGAACAGATGCCCTAAGACATCCATACTGAAGACATCGCTCATACATGTTACTTAGTAAGACCTCTGAACTGGATAAGAATCCGGACATCCTGCTCCGTAACTACATAAAACGTTACAAGACATAGGTTAGTTTTCACGAAAGCGTTATTAGACCATTGTTCTATCGTTATGGTGGGTGTGAGAGAGACGAATACCCACCATAAATGTCCTTCCCGCAAGGGCGTGGCAGATCTAAATATCATGCCCAGACATTCTTATGGAATTCGTTGGGGATACGTATCTCGCCCGTCACTGGTCATATGGAACTAAGCGTTTTAACCTGTCATTAGGTTTATACACAAGTTGCCCTGCTTTGCACTGTGGTGCGGGAGGTTTGTTCAGCAAATAAAATAATAATTAATATGTTTTCGCAGTGCTTTCCTACATTGGCAAAAGTGCTAACTACTAAGTATCCGAAGATGCAAGGGAAATGCATGTGACACCACACCCTGGCCATCACCGCTCGGAAACCCCAATGGTTTCCCAGAGTCGGATCAGCCCATGGTGCGGATAGGGACATCCAAACAATTAAGAAGCCACAAGGCTGAGTGGAGCATGAAGAGAGACACAATCTTAGAGTTATGAGTCTTACCGGAGTGTGGGGCTAGATTATCGCACTGCCGGAAGAGAAGAATATACTACAGATTTCTTAACGAAGAAAGTGTCCCTAATCATATTAAACCCATCCTATCGAGCTGAATAGAAACGGTTTAGTCAGTAGCATGCCGGGCTAAACAGAGTTATAGCACGGACAGCGACCTCAGTGGAAAATTGTTGGTGGCGGGAGAAAGTGCTGCATATATAAGTGTTGCTGTATAGTGTTTCCTACGTGCACGGCAGTCCTATATATTTTCTATAACTAAACAAAACATATGAACTGATGGCCACTGGCCATATATATATATATATATATATATATATACATATATAATCTAACCAGAACAATTAATACAGTATCAAATGATCAGAATTGTATATCTTAGTACAGGTTAACGAACCTACTATGGTGCGGTTAGCAACACGTTGCAGAAAATGAGAATACCTATAAACAAATACAAAAATTATAACTAGCGGTCCTAAGACCGTTGCGCTACCTTTTAGTCATCGGGACCGTTCTTACGGATACAATATAATTAAAGAAGTACATATAGAGAAATAATTAAACTGTGAAGTATAGTTACTTGAATACTCGGTAGTCATTCTTAAGTTAGGCCACCGTGTTACTGAAATTGATACGTCATTCCGTAGTTGACGTGCGTTGATGCATTCTCAGGAAGCTGGAATGTTCCCGCAGCTTGGTTCCCGCAAGCTGTTTTCCACAAACCAGATTTCCGCAAGAACACTCATGGCGGGAGGACATCGTTCAGCACTATAAGCCTAATAGGATGTCTAACGAGCAGTCAGCAAAAGATACGATAGTACTACTGTGGTGAAGAAAGTTCCCGTACACCGATGGCACGGATAGAAGTTATCAACAACCCGATCACAAGCGGGGGTTGTCAGATGCGAATGAAGATACAAAACAAAGCTTAACGGTGCTGGGTACGTCAGCCAGCTCTGAAGATGCACCGGGCAGTTTACTTGCTGTGGTCGAAACTTAGAAGAACCTACACGATATTAGTGCGGTGACAGTTGAAATACCACTTTTAGGCATGGCCGGCAGATCCGGCGAGTCATCCATCAAAGAACATCCTGCCTCTACATCTCTAGAATCACATATTCAGACCGTAAAGGCCTCACCGCAAATTCGTGTACTGAAGTAGATATTGATATTCGTGAACAATAATCAGAAAGTTCCAAATTACTCCCGTAAGTAGGGAGTTACAAAATTGTTTTAGCGCGGTGGGTTGGGCAACTGTCAGCTACGGGAGATAAAACCGACACATAGCGAAGTAATACGCATATTGTCTGTTGTGCTGATAGTAGTTGGTCCAGCTCTAACCTGTTCGGCCTCTGGCCGATAATGCTCTCGATCTCTGGATCGCGTCTCCTTTTATACTCCTCGTGATGTCACAGGCGCAGGCTCCAACCAATCATCGTTCGAGCAACAGCCAATCAGCGCGTAGCTAATAATAGCGCAGTCGAAAGTTCTAGAACATTCTAGAAGTTCTGCGTCCACATGGTTATGACGTCACGGCAATATTTTGAAGATAATCAAGACGGGGTTTCCGTGGATAATTCAGCCATTTCTTAACCGATTTTGAAATGGTTTGCAGATTTAAAAAGCTCGTTGAATTCTGGTCTTGAGTAATGCCAGAATCAACAGGAACAGGCAATCAATAAAGATTACAGGGTACCATCTCGGTACACTAAAAAGCGCATTATATGCTTTAACGAACTTAGTCGTTTTCGCAGTGTGATCTCTCTCATAGGCCTATACACGCTTATGGCTCTACCCAGGGGGCGGGCGTGTTCAGGGAATGAATCCAGGACGGGCGGCGCGTACCCAGCTTAGCTGGTATGGCCGGTACCCGACCGGTCGATCCGAACTACAGTATCTATATGTGCAGTGAGAGTTCTCCAACTCCGCCCTATGAAGATTCTGATTCTCGTCCGTCCTATCAGAATTTTCATATGCATGGTTCATAACATAGGGAACTAGGGCTAATCTAGGTAGAAAAATATCCATCTATTTAGCTCTGTCTTTGCAATCATTGACTTCCATCTGACCCCAAGTGCCTGACCTCAACATCTGTTGGTTTTGGTGTGTGACATCTCGTTTGTGATTTCCTTACAACGTTCTAAGTGAAACAATGACGGGCAATACATTAGCTGAAGGCTAACTTCTTAGCTGGAGGCTGACTTCACAGCTGGAGGCTGACTTCTTTGGGGTGGGGTGCAGGTATATATCCTATCACAACTTGGGTGGGGTGTTAAATCTCCCTTAAATTGATATATATATATTTATATATAACGTAGCAATTATGCAGTGTAGCATGCAAAATACATGTCAATAGCTTCTCAGAGCCTCTACCCTCTGATGTTTCAATTCTTTTCAGTGAATGACCGGACCATGTCTCAGATCCCGGCCGTGCGGAGGAACACCTCATCCCACCCAACCCCTCAGATCACCCTAACTGAGCCCTCCCTAATGCAGCTTTCTTTGATTAATCTTACACTGGTGTAATGCGTGTTCCTATGGAGAGACAGACCTCAATCCTAGCCATAAGCCAGGCATTACACGCCTTCAGATGAATGATCTCCACCTAATATATAAACGCCATACCGACAAGAGGGTTGAGTCACCTACAATCTACCCAAGCCCATCAGCGACACTGACACTCAGATGCCATACAAAAAAGCCCTCGGGGAGCAGATAGCTAACTTCGACGTCAGCTCCGATCCAAACGGAGCCCTAACCAAAATACTGAAATCTATGGAATCATCAGCTACCAGCACAATAGGTGTTCCTAAAACCAATCGAACCAGGTATACCGACGACCCTCTAGTAGTAAAACTGTCAGAAGAGCAGAAAGCGTTATGGCTGCGCATCTATAAAAGTGACCAAAGTGAAGACCGCGCCAAACTACGCCGGGGTTGGGGGGGGGGGGGGTGGGGGTTGCGCAGTAATATTCTGCATCACATTAGCGAATGCTTTAAAGATCTTGCTATTCAACAAGCAGACTCCCTAGCAAATGAAATCATTTCCACGGATGATTGTCACAAAATGTTTCTGGCAGCCCGAGTTACTGACTACACACCACCACTCACTGCATACAGCTCTTCTTCTTCTTCTTCTTCTTCTTCTCCTCCTCCTTCTTCTTTTTCTTCTTCTTCTTCTTCTTCTTGCGTTCGCATTTGACTACATTTGAATGTCGCACATCTGGATGAAGCTGGCTGTGATAGCCAGGTTGTCTATATCCCCGTACAGCTTGTCATTGAGGGATGTTGTTGATGGCCAGTAGCTGTGCCGCTGCTGATTGAAACGTGAGCAATCCTGTTAGATGTATGTAACTGTTTCTTGGCTGGCGCCACAGGGGCACATTGCAGAGATGCTAATCTTCAGTTTGTTGTACATGTGAGCACGCAGCCTGCAGTGTCCTGAGCCGAGGCGAACGATTATCACTTGTTCTCTTCTGGACAGCTGATTATGGATGGCTGTTGATTCATGTTCTGGATGCTCATCTCTCCATGTTTTCTTTAATGCTTGATTGATCACCGTCTTAACCTCTTTGAGTGTGCAGTGATCATGGTGTTGTTCTTTAGTTGACCCTGCTTTTGCTAGAACATCGGCTCCTTCATTTCCTGAGATATTAAAATGAGATGGGATCCATTGGAGGATAACAGTTCTGGAATTGAGTGACAATTGCTCTAACTTGTTAGTCAAATCAGTTAATTCCAAGCTTTGAGAGTTGAGAGCTTGTAATGCAGAGAGTGCATCGGTGAGGAAGACTATATCTGCACCCTGTGATCGTTCGTCTGTTGTTAATATACCAGGGGCCTTTTTAAGTGCTTTATATTCTGCTTTGTAGTTTGAGCAGATATGGCCTGTTGTGATGGCAATTTCTGCTTGACTACCACATGAATAGTTGATGAAAATACAGCCACCACCATCTGTAACTGCTTCTGCTGCGGATCCATCAGTGAAGGCACGTACCCATTGATTGTGTCGATACTTTTCATTTAAGACTTCCAATGATAGGGTTCTTGGTTCCATACTGGAGTGTGAGCTCTTGTTACAAATGCCATATATGGAGTCGCTGATGATAAAGCTTTGTTGAGTCAGGTGTGGTGGCATTGGGTTATGAGGACAGAGTGGTGAGGGTTCAATATTCTGAATAGAGAGCAATCTCTTTGTTAGGTCTCTAGAAAGGCTTGTGAGACTTTGACGTTTGAATCTTTTTGATGGCTTCTGCATTCTCTCATACATTGTGTGGTCACCAAGTCGTTTAAACTTCTCGGCTTGCATAATTACTTTGGCATTTCGTCTGTCTTCCATTTCAACAATTGTTGTAGATCGCATAGCAGGCTTTCGCAGATGCAGGTCTACAGAAGATCAGGTTGCCTATGTCGCTCAGGACATTGAGGATGCTGAATTACTTTGGCATTTCGTCTGTCTTCCATTTCAACAATTGTTGTAGATCGCATAGCACCTGTGATGATACGAACAGCTTGGGTTTGTATTTTGGAGAGCTTCCTGAGATTGGACTCGACTGCAGTTGACCAGGCTGATGCACCATGTTCCAGAACATGGCGAACACTGCCTGTGTAGACTTTCTCCAGGGTTGTCTCATCTGCTCCCCAGTTCGTACCAGCTAACATTTTCATGAGAGCTAATCGTTGTCGGGCCTTTGATGCAGCATTGTTTATTTGATTTCTTCATGTTACTTTCTTGTCTAAAGTGACTCCCAGGTATGTTGGTATTTCTTCCTCTGGGAGAGATTCTCCTTTAAAGGTCAGATTGGCTGCCTTTACCTTGGTGGATAGGGTAAACGTTGAGTGGACCGTCTTGTTCTTATTCACTTCTACCGCCTATTCTGGTGTCCATGCCTCAAGTTTGTCAAGACCCTCTTGGATTCTGACTTGTGCTGTGCCAATGTATTCCTTCTTTCACCAGAAGACCAGCCCATCTGCATTGACATTTCTTGGAAGAATTTTAATCATATCATTTATGAAGAGGAGGAAAAGTGTTGGTGATAGTACTCCACCTTGGGGAACCCCGTTTTTAACTTTTTCCTTCTTACTTTGAAGACATCGATTTGTACTCGTGCTGTTCTGTTATGGAGTAAATGTTGTGTTCAGGTGAGCATGTTATTGCTGATGTTGTATCTTTTTAACTTCGAAAGCAGTCTGTCCTTCCACACTTTGTCGTAGGCATTTTTAAGATCTACCCAGACTGCTAACACAGGTTTTTTCTCCTGAAGAGCATCCTCAATGTCCTGAGCGACATAGGCAACCTGATCTTCTGTAGACCTGCATCTGCGAAAGCCTGCATGTTCTTTGGCAATGATGTTGTTCTCTTCAAGGTACCACATCAGTCAATTAACCGTTCTTTCCAAAAGCTTTCCCACACAGCTTAATACGCTGATGGGACGGTAACTATCAGGCTTAGTCTTGTTCTTTTCTTTCTTCAGTATCGGGCATACTATGGCGTCTTTTCAGATCTGTGGTACATCACCCATGCGCCAGCTTATGTTGTATACATCCAGTAGCTTCCGCTTGGTGCCAGTGCCCAGGTGCAGCAGCATTTCATTTGTAATATTATCCAGGTAGGTGATTTCTTCTTCTTCATTGTCTTGAGCGCTGCTTCTAGCTCTGATTTTGAGAACGAGATGTTCATGCAGCAGCTAGTATCATATTAGCTGCACGTTTTCCAGTATGTGATGTACCATTACTTTCAAGACTAATCTGTGATGTTTGTGCTTTTCATCATTTAACTGGTGAATCAGCTTCCACAGTTTCTTCCCATCTTTGTCCATATTGAGGCCTTCTGTTTTCTCGTGCCAGCTTTTCCTAGTAGCTTGCAATTTTGCTCTGGTAAATTTTGCTTTAGCATGGTTAAGGGCTGTGCTGTTTTCTTCACCAGGGCTCCTTTCTGCATTAACTCTAGCTTCTTCCAGTTTACTGTGAAGGGATTGTAGATCGGAAGTCCAGTATGGTTTGTACGATTTCCTGGTCCCTCTGGGGATGCTGCTTTTGGCGGCCAGGCTGATGGCATTGTTGAGGCTGTCAACTACTTTATTTATGTTATTTTCAGTCTGAACACTATGTGAAAACTCATCCGATAGCTCATGGAAACGTGACCAGTTCGCTTTCTTGTAATTCCACCATGGCACAGGCTTGCTGAGTGGAGGTTGTCTGTCGACATCCAGTGTGATGTTAACGGGTCTGTGGTCACTGCCTCCAAGCTGATTGCTGACTTCACGTTGCGCAACTCTGTGCAACTCTTCTGTTGAGAATGCTAGATCTGGTGTGGTCGAGTACCATCTCCTAGAATAGAAGGTAGTAGGCTCATCAGGTTTGTTTTATCAGTATCAGTCTGTTCTCGTCCTACCAGTTTTCGACTTCTTCACCACGGTTGTCGATCTCTTGATAACCCCATCTTGGGGAATGACTGTTAAAATCTCCAACTATCAGCCAGTTTTCCTCCGATCCAGAGATATTATTAAGCAAAAGGTTTTTATCTTGTGGGCAATATAAGTTCACAATTTGGATGGATCTATTTTTGAGAGAAATATTGACATGCAGGACTTCCGCATTTTCTCCAGTCTCCATGACTTTCTCTATGCCTGGAATGTCAATTTTTACTAATGTCATCACTCCACCTTTGCTTCTTGTTTTGTGGTCATGTCGAAAGGTATAGTAACCTCGAATAAAGAAGCGCTGATCAGGATGGAAGTGCGACTCTTGGATGCATGCCACATCTATATTCTCTTCTTTAAGTCCTTGTTGTAGTTCTGTTTTCCTCTTCCTTACTCCTTCAGCATTCCACTGGTATATGTTAAGTGGCTTTGATAATGATGTTAGAGCTTGGCCAGTAGCATCTAACCCCCTCTTACGCCTCCTGGCTCCTCGAGTCGCAGTGGGGCCGCCAGTCGCTTGGGTGGGCCGCTTGGGGCCCGGCACCCTCCCTCCCTGGTGTACCAAAGGACGAGCACCATCTTGATATGCATAATGTGATGTAGTCATGTTGTGATAGAGCGTTATTCTGCGGTTAGCCACTAGGTGTTTCACCCCTGAGCCACGATGAGGCCCAGCATATTCGTCTTCGTCCGGGGCATACAACTCTGAATGACACTTTATCGTGACTGACCAGGGCAAAGGAACAGTTCACTGACCACGATAATGATCCCTCGTTCTTAGGAGACACCCGGCAATTACTAACACCAATTAAAACATCCGAAGCTGAGAAGGTACTTAAAGCCTTGAAAATGGACGTGCATCGGGACCTGAAGGCATGAGCAAGGAACTATTCAAATATGCAAGCGACATTATCTTAAACCTAATCATGCACCTAATTAATGCAGCTTTCATGCACCACCTTCCCATCGCCGCTGTAGGCCAAGGCACCTGTATCGTACTACCCAAGCCCAAGAAGCCACCTGCCCACCTCCACCCAATTGTGGCCCATTGTGCTCCTCAACAGCATACGACAATTCCTGTCCAATGTTACTCTATGCCGCATCAAAGACAAGATCGACGACTTCACCGGATCATGTCAAAGTGGCTTCAAACGTGGACGCAGCTGCACAGACATTGTATGGACTCAACGCATGCTTCTGTCGGTAGTTATGTCCAAACAGTGGAATTTTCACAAAATGGGAATTGGCATGTCACGAGCCTTCGACACAATTAAACACTCAAAGATCCTAGATGTACTACGCCCGGCCAGACTACTGCTTGCAGACATCAAGCTGAGAGTACGAGTCAAGTTAGTGAAGACTGTAGAGTTTGAGACATCATCGGCTCTCCACAGGGAGATGGTCTATCTCCAGTGCCTTTTACCTGCTACCTTGCTGCTGCATTGAAACCGTGCTGGAAAGTTCCACAAGCCCCACCCCCCCTGCACCCCCTCCTCATGTGTCAATACTGGGTATGCCGCTAGAGATGGAATATGCCGATGATGTGAACATCATAGACGAGGAAAAGAAACCAATTGACGAACTTCTCCCAATAGCTGCAAGCAAACTAAAAATTGAGAATCTCTTTATGAATGATTCCAAAACAGAGTTGACCCATATATATATCTATCTACAAAGCATGAAACTAAAGAAAATGACGATTCACTTCGTGGCGGCGAACCATGCATTGAGGAAAGGTAAAATCCTGGGCTCACTGCTTTGTAGTACTGTTGACATTGCTGCAGGCTGCGTCATGACGAACATAGCTTTCCAGGCCTTTTGGAGCAAAGATGCCCTTGATTAAAAGGCTACGTTTATACAATACAACCTGCTTATCCTTGGTGCTGTATAACTGTAGCAGCTGGGCAGCTCCAAAGGCAGCTTTTGTCAAACTCGATGCCTGCCACCGCAAAACACATACGCACCATCACTGGACACCTATGGCCAGACAGCATAATTTCCAATGATGCACTAAACAAGATGTGTAATACGTGGCCGCTGTCTGTAAAAGTCTCCCAGCACAGATGGTCCATGTTTGGCCATGTGCTAAGGATGCCAGAAGAGACACCAGCACAGAGGGCCTTGGAATTCGCCCTACTTGGAGCTAGCAAATGCAAAGCCAGGAGAGAACGTCATTGCATAAATCTGCTAAGCGTGCTACGAGATGACCTTAAGAAAGCAGAACTCGATACACTCAAGTCAAGAATGGACCTGAGGAAGCTAAGCGTTTCGTCTGAGGACAAGACACAGTGGGCAAAAGCGAAGAAGGCCTGATTGTAGCTGTAGGATATTTATACCACTACAGCCGCAGAATACAGTAATCATACATATACACTGGTGTCCATATGGCTAACGTCAATTAGTCTTGGGCCCTACATGATGAGGAATTTCAGTTCTGGAAATTTACTCATGGTGAGTATGGTTCCATAGGTAACACAAATACAACGTCCATACTAAGTTAGACGCAATAGAGGAATCCAGTTTTAGCTATCCTAACTAAGCTCCGCCCACGCGTTGTTGGTGTTGGGATCAATCGAACCTTGAACTCCCTGAATCTCAATTTTCGAAAAAATGTACAGGTATGCGGTTGAATATTTTTTAAGGTAATTTAACTGAGCGTTAGGCAGCAACAGCGCCCATATGCAGAAACGCCGCCCAATCAAATTAGTTTCAAAATATTCGACAGAACGTTTATTAGTAAAGGAAAAATATACAATTCGTACAACTTGACGGACTATTAATATGGCGGACTTAGATACGTCATTCAGTTCGTAATTGATTGTGACATCAGCCTAATTGTGACGTTATTCATTATGCCGTCATATATTTGACTGACAGATTGGTTCTCCTATTATTACCCGATGCCCCATAATACTATGGACTTCTACAATTACATATGTATCTATAGGATGGATGCTGCACCGGAGCTCACTGCACAATAGAGGGCCCCATTTCAAGTTTCATTCCAATATCCCCCTCCCAGTTCTTGCTAAGCTCCGCCCACTTTGTCCGCACGTTTCAATATTTTGAAACTAATTTGACTATGGCAGTCAGCTCCCAGTCAAATTAGATTCAAAATATTCAACAGAATGTTAATTAAATTGTAAATTCATCACAAAGGGAAACAATTCAGATGCGTACTGTCGGACCTTTGTCACATTCGTAACGGACATACTATAGGCCCTATCATTTGATAGCGACTTCAGCGAACAAATGACATATTTTGACAATGACGTTAGATACATTATTGACAGATCGAATCCCTCCTTTGCATATCGAAATCGTCCAAAAATACCAAATACGCATTATCTGCATATAAATCTATATGGCAGTTGTAAAGAGTGTCCCAATTTTGGGTAATTTTGATTTAAGATAAATAAAATATTATATGCTTCAGTATTTAACTGAGGTCCTACTCTGTTTTACAGGGGATGCGTCATCAGCTATGGACAAATTTATGCTGAAAGTGGAAAACCCAATAGTGCAAGACTCACAAGGCAACAAACGTCTGCAACTGCGCTTCAACGTTAACGAATTCAAACCAGAAGAAATATCAGTTAAAGCTATGGATAGAACCTTGGTGGTAGTGGCCGAGCATCGTGAAGAAACAGCCACAAAGAAAGTATATAAGAAATATTCCAGGCAATACATTCTACCACAAAAGATTAATGCTGAGTCATTGAACGCCATATTGTCTGCCGATGGTGTTCTCGATATCAGTGCGCCTGCGCAAGATGCACTAGAAGCACCAATCAGAGAACGTCTTTTACCAATAATGCAGCTGTAATCTATTTGGAATGTTAAAAATATAATTGGTGTCATAGTTTGATCATTCTAGGGCCGACCGTAGACCTATATGTAGTTTATGCTGAGATATGGGTTTGGGAACCAGGGTAGACCTTTTTATGGAATACATATACTTAGTGAACATGTATACCGGGAACCAGGGCTATATAGATGCATCAATCGTAGATCCATAAGACTCAAACAATGTAAGTAGTTTTGTATTAACGACGCAGTAGATAATTAAACATTTCTACCAGCTATATGCTAAATTATTTAGCATGTACGCAGAATGCGGTTGAGTATTTTGAAACTATATGTTCTGGTGAGTCATCTGCTTTTACAGTGTTACATCTCTCGAGTTCGTGATCCTGTATACTAAATGTCTTTAATTGATAGCGCAGGTTATTTGACCGGTATTGGACCAATACGGGGCCGTATTGCCCTGGTATTTGTCCAATGCCGGTCCAGTAAGCCGTGTTATCTGGGAGAAGTTAAAAGTGGAATTTAGCCGGTCGAAAGGAAGTCGGATGCATCCTTTAAAACACTAATTCACAAATAAATCCTGATGAATCTTGAATCTTGACTTAAGACTTTGGCTAACCACGTCAGTCGATACCCAATATTTGAAAAAAACTAATTTGACATGACGCTGTTTTCATGGTCAGAATAATTGTATTCGGCTGAATTCAATTAATCTGACTATGAAACCATTTCAAGTCAAATTATGGTTAAAATATTTAACAGTTTACCTGTATCAATGGTTGTATTGAAATTGAAATTTTATGCATTCTGTAAATGACTCTGTTAACACATTCTCTGCTATCACATGTTATATAATATTATGCGAACCTGGTGTATTGAATATGTTGCTGTCATATATATGCCACATGCAGTACAGCTGCGAAATAACTTTGAATGTTTCCAAAACAAAATAAAACGTGCTGTTGAACATATTGAACAAAATTGGATTGGATGACATTGCTGCCTAATTTAGGCAGCAATGTCTCCTAATCCAATTATGTGCAAAATATTCAAAAGAACGCTTTAATTTGTTTGGAAACATTCAAAGTTATTTCGTAGCTGTACTGTACATAGTAACACGTTACAGTACCATTGTTTAAAAAAAAGATGCTAGCATTAATAGAGTCTGCATACATTTACTTAGCATTTAACGGTGTGTTATAAGAATAAGACGTTATTGGACAATAGGCTAATAAACGTCATTATAGTCATTGGCGCATACGATACTATAAGCGAATGTTCATAGTTGACTGGCAATATTCTGCTACTTTTACAATGCCATTCCAGCTTTAATTATGACGCAGTCAAACCTGTCTATAAAGGACTCTGGCTTCTTGGGCCACAACATGGTAGCTCATAAAGATGGGTGGTCATATTGTGACTCCGAAACAATTCGTCACGAGAAAACCCGCACGTGTCTATGTTATAGAAGGGTATGGGATTTATAATATGCGATAGAGATACTAAATTGTTTTATATTTGTCTGTTTAAACGAAAACAATTTAATTTGCATACGGATTTTTATTTTATTTATATGCATCGATGATATTATATAAATTTAACCGTCGAATTGACGTTCTGTTATCGTTAGTCTATTACTCCTTCGTTCTACCAATATGTCTGTATGTTGGTATGTCTGTCTCTCTCGCTCGTTCTCTTATCCGTTATATTATTCTATGTATGCGTCTGAAAAACAACTTTTATCTGTCCAGTAACCAGACTGAAAGTATAGGTGAGAAATGCAATGGGTGAATCTAATCTGCCACTCAAGTATATGACACCATAAACAATTACGTCACATGTTGGCTAACGTCACAATCAAAATGCGTAATGAATGACGTTAAATAGACCGTCACGAACACTCAGTAGGCAGGACAGTGCACGAATTGTATGTCTTTACTATTTAATAAACATTCTGTCGAATATTGAAACTGATTTGCCTGGCCGCGCTTGCTACTTATGGCACAACAACGTCCAGTCAAATTAGTTTCAAAATATTCAACAGCTTACCTGAATAAGTATCTTGAAAATGGGATTCTGGGAAGTCATGGTGGGCGCAAAGCATATAAATCGATACCAACACGCGTAAAACGTGGGTGGAGCTTAACTAGAAATGGGCGGGGCATAGTTAGAAATAGATCCATCTATCCTAACAATGCCCATCACTAATAACACCAAACTCGTAAACATACTATTGTCACGAGAGAGGATATTCAACTGTCTATATTACCGGGGATCCAGCATATGTGACTATGAAATGGGTCAACGCATGGGTAACACGCACGCACGCAAGCTCTCTCGCTTTTTCAAAGCGGGTGGTGTGGGTGGTGTTGGGGACGGAATGTGGGTGGGGGGGTGGGGGGGGGGGGGGGGGGGGCGGGGTTGGGTTTGGCTGTTGCTGTCTATGGCAGCACCCAGTCTAAATAGTTTTAAAATATTCGACAGAATGTTTATTAAATTTTAAATTAATTAGAATTCATTCATTCGTGACCGATTTTCCCACGTTCTTGGCGGATTTTGAAAGATCGCCGGGCTGATTTCAAACATACTTGGCTGGAATGACTGTAACTTGGTGTGGTGCAGAACCTGCACACATATATTTGAGTAGTAAATCTTTAGTGGCCATCTTCGATTTCAAGAAATGTTGATGAAATAATTAGATGACTACTGCGCATTAAATGTTGTGCGGATTTCAACCAAACTTGGCTGGAGTGATCGTATGGTAGTAGGCTCCCGACCGTCTATCTAGAAATATGATTGGTCTATTTCTTTACAGGTCATCTAGGATTTCCAAAGAGATTATTTAAAAAAGAATATACTGTAAAATGTTCAATTTCAAACGAGATTGTCATAAAACACCTTAATGAGGTATGCTTGTGTTCCAAGTGACCACCATACGTCTCTTGTTATAATAGGACAGGGTTGATATGAAGGTGGGGAAGATAGAATCTATCTTTTCAGTTGAAAGTTTCCCATTGCAAGACTGGTGTTTATCATTGAAATAGGAATTATTAATGTGAGGTTGTTCTGATGGCTCGCTTTCCGTAATGATCTGGCCCTGGTAGGTAGTTCTCCCTAAATCAGGGTCCGAGATTCTGGTAGAGGTGATCTGCTATACCAAAGTCTCTGATATATCTCTGTGCGTAATGGTATGTAGTTTGTTTGAAATGGTAAAACAAGAGACTGCGTACTGGTACATTGGGGACAATTGTCACTATCTCACCATTCAGCCGACCACCAGATCTGGCAGGTTCGCCACGACTGGAATAGTCTGGCTTGAGAGTTGAATACCGAATGTTGTTGTCATTTTACTCAGTGTTGTAAAGGGATTTCATACTGAAACTGAAGTAGATGTATGACCGATTATGAAATAGCAGGCTGTCACAACTGCCACTCGAAGTGCCATAAGGAGTTGATCAGAACTGGTGGTATGCACACTGTATTACTTGTAGATACTTTACAACTGCTGCCTACAGTTAGAAGAAATAGTTGTTATACCTTAGCCTCACATCAGTGTGAGGTTAGTCCTATTGAAGACGGTGTATAAGAGCCACCCGTGCGTGATCAGATAAATCATGCTGTGGAATTTGGGGAGGACTATGGCAATGGTATTTACCAATGAGTAGATGGAGAGGAGACAATGGATAGCACCAGGGGGGAAGGAATAAAAATGTTCCGTTGCAAAGAGGGTATGATCACCAACCCAGTAAATGTCAGGAAGCTATCGGAAACGGTATGTTCAGGTTAAAACCTGATAATTAGAATAGAAAACGCCATGGTCCTCCCAGCGACTGTAGCGACCGTAGAAATTTTGTTATATAGGCTATGTAGAAATTGAATAGGGAAATTCTGGTTAGATATTTGGCCCGGTTTTATGCATTAACGCAGCAGTACAGCCGCATTAGGATGAGTGAGTCTATAATATTTACACTCCCTGATTAAGACATACACTTGTTAAGGACAATTTCGAACACCACCAGTATATTATCGGCATCGGCCATGATAAACAAACTGCAATACCAGCGAAGTGCCTACGTATTTGATTATGACGTCAGATACTTGAGTGACTCATCGGATCCCTCAGTTTCTTGTCACAAGTAAGTTCTGTATATTCATCGAATGAATAGTTTTGGACCTAACTGGTATATACGGTATGCAAAAGTAAACTATGTCTGCGCTACAGTAGGCTATCATGAGGTCGAGGTTCGAGGTTGATTCCGGCGTACGGGCTCCCATTGCCCCCAGGTTGTGTGTGTAGTCGGATGATGAGAAACATTCTTATAGTTTTTCCGTCGCGACACTACATATAACAAGACTGACTTCATAATATCATAGCATGCCAAGCAAGGTCATCGATTTCAACATGTGATCCCTACAAAAGTCCTTGACAAACAAAATGAACACGAATAGTTTAAAAAGCAATTAAATTGGTAAATCCGCCAGGAGAGACGATCAGTTCCATCGTTTATATAAAGTAACAACCTTTGCTGAACCCGCATATTAATAACCAAATAGTCAGTTACCATATGGTGGCTGAGTACCATGATAATAAATTACCGTCTTAAGTGCGCATTTGTCTTGCAAGCTGTTATCCTTCTGTCTTAGAATTGATGATATAAGGCGTGCAGCATCCTGACTAGCACATTCCGGCGTTTGTCTTATTCTCGTGGTGATCTCTATGAGAAGTGCGCACAAGTTGCAGGCAGTGTCAGAGAAACTGCTTCAGACAATAGAAGTTAGAATATCAATGTCACTCGTCAATATCATTTACTTATCTACAATGCAATATACAAGAAAATGTTGAACAAGATCGGATTGCTTTCAAGTGGTGGCTGACTTGGCGCATTGCCATTAATGTGGATATAGAGCATGCATCTATTCAAGAACACGTTGTAGATATGGGATTCTCTTGTGGGAAGTCATGACCCCGCCGGATATCTTATATTTACGAGTAAGTCCTAAATGAAATTCATATTTGAAAATACCAGGTGAGCTAATGGACCAAGTTATCATCTATACATTATTATTTAGATATGTATCACGCCGTACTGGTTGACATCAACCAGTGCTGCTGATGTACAGTTTCGACGAAACTAAGTCGAAACTGGAATGTCGAATGATGTATTCATCATTAAAGTTAAAAGTCGAATTAAATGGAATAGGACCTCCGGTTCTGGGTTGATGTGTATCTGGCAATAGTTGAGATAAAGGTTGTTGCTGTGGGATCGGCACACACTTTTATAATATTCAGCAGTCGTTTTGGCCAGTAGTTTAGGAAATAATCGGGTGATAAGAATCGATGGAATCGTACGTGACAAACTGACTATAGTTGATGACGGTAGGCATTCCGACTCTCTTACGAGAATAGAACAACATCAGCTGGTAATGAGATCATACAGCTCATGTGCCTATTAACGGTCGTATCCTACAGGCTTATTCACGATAGGCAATGGCCAGGACAGAGACATTGTAGCGTCCTGTAGGAATTAATAACACAATCGAAATTTGTATATCAACTACGTGTCAATCATAGAAAGGCATGCAAAACAACACATTCCATAATGTTGTTAGTTAGCTGACAGATCACATCAAATCAGAATCAGCCAACACCGCTTTGACCCTGTGCGGCAGTAGCTCCATAGAAGAGAAGCCCAGAGTTTGATTAGGCGGGATGACGTCATGATCAATGGGCATCGATCAAACTCTGTGGCAAAGAATAAAGAAGAACATGTTTCGAAGTGAGATCATGGATTGGTCAGGTCGACCAACAGTAACAAGTAGAAGCTTCTAGGAGGAAATAAGCAGACGTTGATTGGCGGACTGATTATCCAGACCAATCAAGCTGTGCTTATAACCTACCTAGAAGAATCATTGAAACAAAGAATATATATTACGATATGTATATATCCATATATCGTAATATGTATATAACTTCGGGTACACCGAAATGAATAAATAAGGCACTTTGCCTATTGTAGAAAGAATCAATCCAACATCAGGGTTCCGTAGGCATCTTGATGCTACGATACTCAAAACGCTGAAGTAATAATTAGTATCTGTTAGAATTGCAGAGTTCTTGTAGAAATTATATCAGAGTATTATCTGATAGTAAATTGTCAAAATATTATCATCAAAGTCTTTTCATCAGTTATATGTACAGTTAGCATAGATATTAATAAAAGCATCCTCTTGCTTTGCAAGACACTAGTTTGGGTTGTGTTTAGAAGTGAACTCCAGAGTGCAGAGTGCAGAGCGACACTGCATGGAAGCCGGGAATCTTCCATAAGTCAGATACGCCCGATTGTCATCAACAAATATCGTTACGCTCTTCTAGTAAACGACGCGAGCCGACAATCATCTTCTACCGCTTCATTGGCAAGAGGTTGTCGCAGCAACCTATCACATCATAATCTTGCCATTGAGGTAGTAGGAACCACGTCGAGTAGCGACCACCCGGAGTCCCAAAATCTTCAACGTGTCATCTGCATGGCACACCTTGTAAACCCAATTGCATAGCATACACCACTGGTCATCGCGTTGCCACAAACAAGTAGATTTTCTATGAAAGTTGGCGTCCAGTTTGTCATTATTTTTTGTCTAGAAAATAAGCTTGGACGAAGCGAGAGCGCACGGTTTGCCCTTTTCGGACATACCGTGCGATTGGTCTCTTCCAGCATTTGCATATATGTGAGCAAGCAAAAATCCATACAAATCATCAATCTAAAATTTAAGTTGGCTATTACAAATTGCAAAGGTATAAATATAACTCAACAGATTGTTATCATTACAATACATCAGCATATTGAATAGCTAAATCATATGGTTACTCAGACCATTTGCATGGCTCGACTTAAATGGGTTCCGAAAACTATAAAATATATGGTAATAATATGCCATCATTGCCGTACGTAGTGCTTCGCATGAAGCTAGGATCCCGTCTGCGTATGCGTATCCGAATAAGTGATTCCATTTGTACGTATGCGTGTGCGAAAGCAGTGATTTTATTTTATTCTAGGCCAATCAAGTGGACTACTGCTGCTGCTGCTGCTGCTGCTGCCGCTGCTGCTGCTGCCGCTGCTACTACTACTGTAGTGCGGGCCGCCCTGTCGGTTATGTACCGGTCCTAATCGGCTGGGTACGAAACGACCCGGTCGGGGATACTCCACGCTCACCCCCCCCCCCCCCCCCCACCCACTGGCCACATAAGGCCCGCGCATAAATAAGCCATTTGGAAGGAGAATAGTCCGTGAGATCGCCCTAAGCGCATGCGCGGCCATGAGATGTAAACAAATGCTGAAGCGTTAGCATATAGAGACTGGCCACTTATGTATGTACTCGCTCATGTCATGGCAATTCCGTAATATCGGACCGTTCTCCACAACTTTGGTATGTATTATTACCAGAATTGAACGGAGAATTCAATAATCTGAACAGAAATAAAATCAGTTCAGAACTGACAGAGAAACGGTAAAATTAAGACGGACTATTAAGAGCTCGAGTCAAAGTGTAGACTTCGCCGGAGAGCTTACGCTATCGGGTGAGAGCCAGTCACTATTGCTCTAGCTAGCTCGCCTCATACACAGCATGCGCTCTGATTGGCTAAGCCGGCTGGCACAGCCTCCCACCGAGTATAAAAGGCGTTCTCAAAGCCAAACTCTGTTAGAAGGGAGGCGGTTTTGGTCTGATTAGGAACTCTTTCTTTATCTGCCTACTGCTACCAATGCAGCTTATTGCAGTCAGGTTCCCTCTCAGGACACCAGCGCTCCGCACCACATTAAGTTTTTGGATGCTCCTGGTAGATCAACAGGGGCAAGACTCTAAATTAAAAGAAGGCGCTTTATTATGACCAACGTCACCAGTGGTGCCTTCACTGTGGTGTAAGACTTTTGACTACTACCAACCAACTCAGTATGTAAGAACGGTGGTGTTTGTAGCGTCTCGCCAGACTTGCCGTACCACAACAGAAACGGTGGTAACAACCAATAGACGCACCCAACGTCACTGAATTTATGTTTTGAACGTAGTCCAGACAAGGACATTGCTTTATGCACCGCAAGAGCTAAGCGGCGTGGATCGTCTTGTGCCGAGAAATGATTTATTGCAATATATACTTACCATCCCTACACAATGGAGGCATCCATCACTCTCACATCACAAACAGCATAACGGTGATACGTGAACTTTTCATTATGTGCTATGTATCACAATCTATTGGCCACCAGTAATGGCTTTATTCTTCACTGTTTTTTAGTATGAAACATACCGGCCAGCATCCTGCAGTAATTCTTCAGGTGGCAGGTACACCGTGAATCAACTCCCACCGTCAGCAGACGGTGTAAAGACTACATGTGACGTTTAAATTGCACTGATGACTAATAGGTGCACCACATAGGAACATATCATAGTTACGTTATACCGTTATTTATAAATAAAGTACCATACTATGTGGTACCGCAAGGTCGGATATGACCTCTGTTTTAGAACGATATTGTATATATTATATAATGCTATGCATTATAAACGATACCAGCAATTAAACGGCACCATAGACTAAGTTGGCCTTACACTTCAATGAATGTATAATTGTAATTATGCATTCTGCCCATATTATTAGTTTAGCAGTAAAAACTAGAAAAATATTGGACCGCAGTACACTTAGGTTACACTATACATCAACAACAAATGCATCACCGTGTTTTCTCCCAACGGCACCAATTTTACAGTAAGGTCACTGCTCATGCTCTCGCTAGAGAGCATGACATGCCGCCGTTAAACTTAGAACTATGAAAGCTCGATAGGATAGGTTTGTAAGCTGGCCAAGGGGGAGTTCTCTACAAATGGAGAACGGTTATTAAAAATTCTTCTCTACAGTTAATAAGACCGTTTTATAAACGGTACTACTGATTTTCATAGTTGGCCATCCATATTAAGGCCTCCTAAATTAAAGTGGAGAGTAACTGCATTTGACTATGCTTCTCTGGCCGTCGGGCCAAAATAATTGTTTGAGTTTCCACCATCAGCATGGTTTTGACCGAGTCAAGAAACCACAGGCGGTTTCTTGATGGCCAAAATCAATCTGTTGTTCACATACATACCCCATGTATCTTCGGATACCTATTAAGCAAGACCTTTTATGCCAAACTAGGAAACATTGCGAAAATATAAATCATGCAATATTATTGCCATCCCAGCAGTGTTCTTTGGGCAACTTTCTCCAAACCTAAAGCAACCAAACGGTAACGCCAGGGTATGGATCTCTCGCGGTCCATACTCAACACATTAGGTGATGGATAGAAACATGGATCGCCATCTAACTCATAACGGTAACTGGGTGAAGCCTTAGACCTCACCACGCCCTATGGGAAAGCCACCATAAATGGAAATACGTTTCTCTCTTCCCACCATAAGTAAGCTAAGAACCGCTTTCCATCAATGTGATTTGTCCATGTGTTGTTATTTGTGGTTGTGATGTGGTATGTGGAGGGATCGCTCTGTTGCTCTGAAGCTACCATCAGACAACATGTTGCTCGCTGTTTGTCTGAGGAGAGATACTCCGTGGGGTATCGTCAATGGTACCTCGCAACCTCGCCAGGAGACATATTCGTTAAAGACAATTGGTGCGACGCCATTCGCGGCCTAAGAAGATGTGTTTGGAGTCAAAGCTTAAATGCAGGCTTAGGCTCACACAAGGTACGTAAAACTAAGAACGGTACCAACTAAAACAGATCTTTAACTCACACAAGATGACAGTGCGGAATTCCATAAGAATCAGCCACCCCATATTCATATATGCACCATACACAGCAACATTAAAATAACTACATTAGGATAAATACACATGATAATTTTTGCTCTCTCTTTGTAGGGTAGGAGGGCGGCCATTTTTACTGCTCTCATCCTCCGCTTTGGCGTTGAAGGCATTTTTCTTTTTGATGGAGGCCCACGCAAGGCATTTTCCTCTCACAAAATTTTATATTCCCAACTTAGTAGGTATTAAGGAGAACATAATTTTCTTCCTCATTATTGTTACCGTGGGATGACTCCCTAGCCATTTGCAGACAAACGGTGAGAGTACATACACCCTTCCCTTGCATTTTTATAGTCTGCTTCCTACTGGTTGCCTTCTCACAAGGTGCCACGGTGTAGTACCATCATAAATTTCCTTTCAGACAAATGGCAAGGATGCAGTCATCCTTGGCACTAAAGTGGTATTGGTTTCCCATTTTTCTCCTGCATCGTTATGGTTGGTCGTCTCGCTTTCGGCTGTTTTCCATGCAAAGCATGGTGCTGTACCATCATATATTTCCTCGCAAGCAAACGGTAAGGATACGATCATCCTTGGAACCGTAGTGGAATTGGTTTTCTCCATTTTTTAGGAACGCTACTTATAATTTCTTCATTTGTTTATAGTTATTCTCATTTCCTGTAAGGTGTTTTACTAACCACACCGTAGTAGGTTCGTTAACCTGTATTAAAATATATACTTTGATCATTTAAAACCGTATTGATTGTTCTGGTTAGATTATGTATGTATATGGCCAGTGGCCATCAGTTCATATGTTTTGCTTATTTATAGAAAATATAGGACTACGTGGCGGGACAGCAACACTTATATATGCAGCACCTTCTCCCGCCACCAACAATTTTTCACTGTGGTCACTGTCCGTGCTATAACTATGTTTAGCCCGGCATGCTACCGACTAAGCCTTTTCTATTCAGCTCGATAGGATAGGTTCAAAATGATTAGAGACACTTTCTTCATTAAGAAATCTGTAGTATATTCTTCTCTCCATTACCAACTCGGTAATAGACTCTTCTCTTCCGGTAGTGCGATAATCTAGCCCCGCACTCCGGTAAGACTCATAACTCCAAGATTTTTTCTCTCTTCATGCACCACTCAAGCCTTGTGGCTTCTTAATTGTTTGGATGCCCCTATCCGCACCATGGGCTGATCCGGGTCTGGGAAACTGTTGGGGTTTTCGAGCGGTGATGGCAAGGGTGTGGTGTTACATACATTTCCCCCGTATCTTCGGATACTTAGTAGTTAGCACTACCAATGTAGGAAAGCACTGCAAAAACATATTAATTATTATTTTATTTGTTGAACAAACCTCCCGCACCACAGTGTAAAGCAGGGAAACTTGTATACACACCTAATGACAGGTTAAACGGTTAGTTCCATAGTACCGGTGACGGACGAGATGCGTATCCCCACCAAATTCCATAAGAATGTCTGGGCATGATATTTAGATCTGCCACGCCCTTGCGGGAAGGACATTTACGGTGGGTATTCGTCTCTCTCACCCCCACCATAACGATAGAACAATGGTCTATAATGCTTTCGTGAAAAGTGACCTATGTCTTGTAGCGTTTTATGTGGCTACGGAGTGGGATGTCCGGATTCTTATCCAGTTTGGAGATCTTACTAAATAACATGTATGAGCGCTGTCTTCAGTATTGATGTCTTAGGGCATCTGTTCTCAGTGACAGCCATGTCTAATCGCTAGGTAGATACCAGCCATTTGTGGCCAAAAATAGTTCTTGTTTTAAAAAACAACTAAAAGCTAATTAAGCAAAGCAGAAGGTACGCATAAATAAAGTGGCAACTACTAATTCAGCATACTAGGAATTACATAAGACGATGATGAGGGAATCCATCGGGAATTGCTCGCCCCGTCTTCACGTAAAACAGCACGCAACCCTATAGTCATAATCTCACTAGGTATGGTCTTTTCTTTCTCAAGCATTTTTGGTTGAAATATTAGAATGGGCCCATTTTTGCCTACTACTCTTCTCTACCTAGTAAGACTCATAACTCCAAGATTTTGTCTCTCTTCATGCTCCCCTCAAGCCTTGTGGTTTCTTAATTGTTTGGATGTCCCTATCCGCACCATGGGCTTATCCGACTCTGGGAAACTGTTGGGCCCATTTTTGCCTACTACTCTTCTCCCGCTTTAAGCAGTGGCGACACCTTCCCGAGATGGAGGCCCGCGCGAGGCACTTGCCTCTCGCAAGGATTCAGCGACGACGGTCCATGCAAGGATAATACTCCTCACCCAAATTAGTACTAGGAGTAGTGCCCGCGTGAGGCACCTAACTTTTCGTTCGAGATAATCTTCTTCCTTTCAGCTTAGAGGTATAATAACTTATAATAAGTTAAGTCTCATGTACGGGAGCCTCTCTTGCAGGGATACATCTGCGGACCTACGAGTCTGTGGGGTACCTCCGGGAGCCCCATGTTTAAAAGTTCATCTACCTGTCTCTATGTCTCGTATTTTCGTATGCTCTTAATTTAGTTTTAACTAGCATATTTATAATTGTTTAGTTAAAATCATTGTATAGACTTATATTTTTAGGTCTCCAAAGTCAAATCTTGTAAGTCCATTGATCACGAAATTGCTATGGACAAGCATACTGGTGACACAAATTCTTGGGATGAGACTGTTGTATTTAATGTTCGCGACGATGGTCGCACGGCCCCACCGGAACGATTGAGCTCCACCAGCCTTAGGAGCCGGTTTTTGTTACCCGCAGGGCAGTCTCGTACATGGTCCATCACCCCGAGACCAGAAGCTAACCAGCGTCATCACTCGTCGTGCACTTGCGGCGCGGCGAGTCGACATGATACACTGGAACGGCCCGACACTACCCGGCGAGCTACACAATCTTCTGGCTACCTTATCCACAACGGTGGCACAAACACAAATAGGCCCTTTATCAACCATCCTACACCGACCACTACCACAACGGACACATGTTTTGGATGTGGTCATATAGGACATTGGAGGGAACGGTGGCCAAACCGTTCTCCATCCACTACACCACCGCCAGAACAAAATAAACTACCAACAGGAAATCAGGCAAACTAACAGGGACACTGAAGGGAGAGTCCATTCAGCGCCCGTTAAAAAAAGAAACTGGCTCAATAGTTAATAATGATGGTTCACCAAGACCCTCTCAAATTAACTTAGCATTACCCCATCTAGCTGAACCTATAAGAAATAATAATATCATAAAAACAGTCCCTCAACCAACGGTACCGCAGACACGCATTATATTATGTCTATGGTGCTAAATACCAACTTCCAAATGGTGAACGGCGCCCCAGTCCCAGCTGTTCCCGACCAAACTCCTTTCTTATGTAGAACGGCACTAGTACTTAATACTAACACAACAGAAACAACTTTTATTCACGTTACTAGACAAGCCGCTATGTCACCACAACAATGGTGTCCTATAGTGGTGTGTAACAATCAATCTCTTCAATCATCATGGATAAACTCGCCTCCTAGTATGGAGTCTGAAAAATCACACCATTCATGGCCATGGATACAAAAAAGACCGAATGGAGATGTTTGAGTGAGCCACCAATTAAAGATTGTTTCTTCTCTGCTTCTACTAAGCATATTATGAGGCACTGCCACCGGTGGGCCGCACAAGTGGCACTTTCCCACCGTGCCACAAACCCTGCAACTGCCAATATGATGGTACATTCTCTTCCTATAGACCCCATGCCGTCCAGACCTATTATACCGTCACTGGCAAAATCTATCAGGCAGCAGAAACGTCAAATAGTTCCGTTCTTCACTCAGCCTCCCACGGAGCTTGCTAAAATTATTGGTAAGCAGACTGTATACATAAAAGACTGTACCGTACCACCGGAAGATGGCCAATAAACTAGGATAGAGAAACTTTCTCCAATACCGGATAAAGTAATATATAAATGTGCCTGTTTATTTGGTGGTATGGCTACAAATGCCACCGTCGATACAGGTGCCGCTATCACCGTGTTTAATGAACAGTTATACTCTAGCATCCCCACTCATAGCAAACCCCCTCTTAGATGGTCTAATCTCCATTACAAACTACCACCAGCACCAAGGTTCGAGTAGCTGGAATTATAAATATACTAATGCAAATTGAAGAATTAAAATATATCCAGCAAGTAGTAGTTGCATCTATTCAAAATGATGCACTACTAGGCTCTGATTTCCTCAGTGCCAGTGAGGCGGTGATACATTGCAGGCAGCAGGAATTAGAAATACATTGCCGCCGTATACCGTTAGGACCTGAATCATTCTTATATCATACTTGTGCTTTAATATTGGCCTCCTCAGCCACCGTTAAGCCGGGCCACGAAGACATTTTGTGGGCCACCACACCACAGTTAAAGAAAGATATTCATACCGCTTTGTTGGAACCTGACCCTGAATATATGTTGGCCTCAAAATGTGTTAGTCCACGAATGCTAGTCACCACCACCAGTAAGGACGGGATACCTTACCGTGTGTTTAACAGCACCGTTAACCCCATTACCCTAGTCTCTGTGGTATGCTGTGGCCGTTTGGTAGACATAGATTCAGTGGAAACAACACTTCACACCACACCCGCCCACACTACAATGGCTCACACGGACTTACCTGAGCATCTACACGACCTGTATTTACGTGCAACAGTTGGATTAATCCATCCTCAGAAAACAGATGTGCGCCGTCTATTGTATAGACAAAGACAGTTTTTCGGTAAGTGATATGGACCTAAGAGAAACTCACCTGTCCCGTCACTCCATTGACACCGGTAATAACAGACCGGTGAGACAGCCGGTGCACCATCTTCCTATTCATAAAGAAGCAGAAGCACACCAACAAGTCAATGATATGTTAAGAACAGGAATTATAGGGCCTTCTGCATCTCCAAGGGCCAGTCCCATAGTCCTAGCAGGCAAGAAAGACGGGCCACTACGATTTTATATTGACTACCGCGGCTTAAATGATTTAAGCACTAAAGATGCCTATCCTATCCCAAGAATTGATCAGGCATTAGACTCGTTGAGTAGAGCCAAACGGTTCTGTGCACTTGATCTTGCAAGCGGCTACTGGCAGCCATGGATGAATGGGACCGTGAAAAGACTGCATTTGTTTGCAGGGACGACCTGTTTCAGTTTCACAAGATGCCCTATGGCCTATGCAACGCGCCGGGCACCTTTGAATGGCTGATTGAACAAGTACTTACCACATTACAGTGGAAAGTCTGTTTATGTTACATAAATGACGTTATCGTCTTTGGACCCTCGTTTGAGCAAACCTTGGCCAACATGGACAAGGTATTGGTACTGTTTCAAACCACCAATCTGAAACTCAAACCTAAGAAATGTCATCTCTTTAGAAAGAGTTTTGAATTTCTGGGCCATGTAATATCTGCTGACGGAGTGGCCACTCAGCCTACCAAAACTCTAACAGTAGCCGAATGGAAGACTCCTACTTCAGTGACAAACACTCGAAGCTTCCTTGGGCTCTGCCAGTATTATAGATGGTACATACACCATTTCAGTGAGATAGCAGCACCGTTATTCCAGATCACAGAAAGAGATAGACCGTTTGAATGGACGACGGAGCGTGAGGTTTCCTTTACGACGTTAAAGGAACATTTGATGACGGCCCCCATATTAGCTCACCCAAACCCTAGCCTTGATTTCATCCTAGATAATGATGCGTCTGCTTATGCTATGGGCGCCATTCTATCTCAGATCTCGGAGGATGGAACAGAACAAGTGCTAGGATATGGTTCTCGTACGTTAAACAAAACTGGAAAATGGTACGCCACCACTAAGAGGGAGCTGCTGGCAGTGGTGTATTTCATCAAATATTACAAACATTTTCTGTACGGGCATCCCTTTACGTTACGTATGGATCATGCCTCGCTACGGTGGCTCAGGCATCTGAAGAATTCTGAGGGCCAGGTAGCGAGATGTCAGGAATCCCTGCAGGCCTATAACTTCAATGTGGTTCATAGACCCAGTAAATTGCATGGCAATGCCGATGCCTTGAGTAGGGTAGGAATCGAGGGTGAATCAGAAGTGTCCAATACAACAACACAAGACCCATCACCGTTCCCCGCATTCCCTGAGCTGCGATGTGCGGACTGGGATACGGTACAGTTGGCTAAAGAACAAACCACAGACGCACAGACACGAGATGTGTATGCCTGGGTCCAGGAGGGGTTACGCCCTCCAAAGGAATATGTCAGTCCGCTATCCACTACGGCTAAATATTACTATCAGAGATATGAAGAATACCAAATGTATAACGCTGTCTAATACCTCAATGATAGAATAGTGATACCAGATCGACTTCGAGTCATGGTACTGGAAAAGTTACATGACAACGCTGGTAACCTAGCCGTATAAAGGACAGTAGAACAGATTAAGCACAGATTCCACTGCAGGATTACTTTACGAAGTGGGTAGACGTTTTTGGCTTGCCAGACCAAGAGGCATCGACCGTAGCGGAGGTACTGGCAAGCAATGTATTCTGCCATTTTGGTATGCCGCATGAATTACATTTTGACCAAGGTAGTAATATTGAGAGCCGGTTAATATCTAAGCTCGGCAAATTGTTTCATATAGTCAAAACCCGCACTACACCGTACCATCCACAAGGAGATGGCATGGTGGAAAGATTCAATAGAACACCAGTGGTAATGTTGACTAAAGAAACACCTTGATTGTCGAGATTGGGATCTACGGCTCCCATACGCTGATGGCATACCGCACTTCAGTGCATTCTAGCACGGGCTATACCCCTGCTAAGTTAATGCTAGGCCGTGAGTTGGCCTTACTCCTGGATCTAGCCATGCCTAGAATTCCTGGGTAAATAGACTCTCCGTCTCCATACGTAGAACTCATGCAGCAAAGGATAGAACAAGCCCATGAGCTAGTAAGAGAGACACTTTCCACCAGCCAATGACAATGTAGTGTAAAAGCCACCATACAGGTAAGTTGTTGACCATTTTGAAACTAACATAGGCAGCAACAACTTCCAGTCAAATTAGTTCCAAAATATTCAACAAGATGAGTATTATATAATAAATACTGCAATGCTTTGGCACTTACATGACATCACACACTATCGCTTGAGGAGACAAAATGGCGGGGATCACTTTTCAATATTTACGCAATATTACAAAGATGATAAGTGTGATACAGGTAAGGGAAGGTGACAGGATATGACTGACATGGAATCTATAAACCATGCTCTATCGGTACAATACAACATTCGAGACAAGATTAGCATCGCTTTAATCTCCAAATAACGGTAAAGATATTGTGATATTTTAACTGTGACACGTTTTATGTGAGCTGTATTGTACCGCTTGCATTCATGCACGGGTGTGATAGGACACGTCCTTCCTACGGGAGAGGGATGCTTGGCCGTCCACACACCGTTTAAAAACAGCCATGCTTAACACGGTCAGTGACTTGATACTTGTAAGACATGAGTTTGTTAAAGACAAGGAAATAGGACAAGACGGTATAATCTGCTAGACCGTTAAACTTTTGATTAAGAACAGAATAAGTTCTACCGCAATTATTATGCATGCAAATATCGGGCTGGATAAGCAGCATCAAAACTTAAACAATCAAAATACCGAGAGAATTTCAAAATAGTCTCATATACGCATAAGCCTCATCTCCGTTCAGGGAAGCAGGGTTAAAATATTACGTGTTTTGTAAATAGCACCAAAAAGTACTAACATATGAATAAGGTACCGAGGTGAAAACGGGCACCCCAGTCATAAATAACAACTTGGCACGTCGTCATGTTCTGATCGGACAATGTACTATGAACGGACCATACTATGGAGGAATGAAAGTTATGGCAAGCGAACAGTAAATGCTGCTGTGCGTGGTGACCTGGGCCAATTTCCCGCGTTAATAACCCTTCTGCCACTAGCCATGAAATATTGGCTTAGATTATGCAACGCCGATTCGTCGTCCATTGTATGGAAGGCATACATAGAATCATATTCACTAAAAGATGATTCTAATTGGTCCGCGTGTATTCAGCTCCTGCTGTCGAAATTCAATCTAATTAGTGTTTGGGAAAACCAGGGATCATTATATAGACATAAAATTATTAAATTATTTCAAGACACCATCAAGAATGACTACATTTCTGCATGGATAGGGCATATAACCCACTCCGAGAAAACCCCTAAATTGCGCTGTTATAAGCTTTTCAAAGATAATATTAATCCTGAAAATTATATTTTCTCACAGCCCATAGTTTTAAAGCGCAGATAATTTTCAAAGCTAAGGCTCAGCGCTTACTGTCTGCATATCGAAATAGATAGATACTGTCGGCCCAAGATACCTGTAGAGTCCCGACTCTGTAATCTTTGCAATCTAAATAAAGTAGAAGATGAGAGACACTTTGTCTTAGAATGTCCTACATTCCAGGAAGCTAGGGATTCTTTATTTTCTGAGTTGTCTAGCTGTTCTAACTTTGATTCTTTAAATGAGCAAGATAAATTTGTCTTTTTAATGGCATGCAATCGTGGCTCTACAGACACATCTAAAATGATTCTAAAATTTGTCAACGTCATTATTGAGAAACGAAATGCATTTAGGTAATGTTCCCCACTTCATCGTAAGATTTATAAAAACTGTATACTAATATAACAGTTGCTCATAAATATCTCTAATGGTGAGATCCGATCAGTCACTCAAGTATATGACGTCACAATCAATTACGCCATATGTAGGCTGACGTCACAATCAAACTACCTAACGAATGACAGATTTAACTCAACCATAATCATTTAAAGGTCCGTCAAGTTTGCAGATCCTTTGAATGGTTAATTACTATCTGATGAACATTCTGTTGGCATTTTGAGGCTAGCACCGTTCTTTCCACCATGGAGATGATGGCTAGACACACCGGGGACACGAACAGCTGAGATGATACGGTCGTGTTCAATTTTTGCAGTAATGGCTGCACGAGCCCACTGGAACGTGAACGTTCTACCGGCCATGGAGGTTGGGTTTTGTGGACACCAGAGATGCGCGGCAACCGATCCCCAACCCCGAGGCTGACTGACCAGCAGCAGCAGCGGCGGCTGTGGCAGCAGCACCGTCAGTCAGCAGTAGCGGCGGAGCCACGCACGCCCCCGGCGGCTACACTACTATACTACTACTACTACTACTACTACTACTACTACTACTACTACTACTACTACTACTACTACTACTACTACTACTACTACTACTACTACTACTACTACTACTACTACTACTACTACTACTACTACTACTACTACTACTACTACTACTACTACTACTACTACTACTGCCACTACCATCTAAGCGACTAAAGTGGATCCGTGAATCTTTTCGAAATTGATGCTTTGAGATATTGTATGGTTGAAGGCCAAAGAAAGGTTATCTTGTACTCTTATTATTAGATGGAGAATTATATTTGATGACACTGGAAATGTTTTGTTTATTTCCTCGTAGATTGTTCTACAATTTCTAAAATGCACAAGAAATCGTCCAATGTTGAAGGTCTGCATAGCGCATATCATTCCATAGCATGTATCTAGATTCTACGCACATTACATACCCCGTACCCGGCCTTCCAGCCTATCCAAATAGCTGTCACGGACTGGTTGAGCCTTAGAGCAGACTACACGAAACCGTGATGAAGCTCCAAACATAATCGAGATATGGTATTCTTGCATAGAATTGCATCTCCGCGACCGAGAGTGATCTTAATAAGATTGAATGGTACCAGTGCACCATGGTGAAGCAATTTAGGTTGCTCTGGGCCAAGCACAGAATATTCATGGCGCATTTAGTTTTTACAGGTTGTACTGGCTGAGCTGCGATTATAATTATACTTGTTTCAGGTTCTATGATGGGTATAAATTGCAAAAATATCGATCTGTACTTGCGTTATAGTGTTGCAGGTTGCCAACATCATCTGGGATGTTTGCAATCACAAGCAACGTCATTATCCTGAATACACTGGACCATGCGTTGAAAGTATACCTTGTGGACCACTTATAGCCCTGGCAGTTATTAGCATGTGCGTTATTAGCAGACGATGTAGCTGCCGAGCCACCATTATTGGCACTAATGGACAGTTTAACCATTTAATGGCAAAATTTTGTCTAAATATCGAAATATTTGATTATTGCATGCCAAGATACAGGTGAAGAAAAGACAATTTTTGAAAATTTACCGCTAGAATAGCTGGCTCTGTTATTGAGCCAGTCATTCCAGTGCTGAGTTTAAAAAAATAGTCTTCTCTTGGCCTGCAAATGGAGATTCCCCAAGACCACTGAACAGAGTCCGGTTTCGCCATGAAAGGGTTAACGCTTCCAAATACGCCAAATTCTGTACGTTGTAGAAAGATGATAACAAGCTTGTTGCTATTTCGTGTCTCATTTTGAATGAGCTTTATCAACAGGAACTAAGCGATCAGACGAAACAAGTTTCTGTTGCCAGGTGATGCCCAGGTTATGCGCAAACGATGCCGAAAAAGCAAGAGAATTCACATGGACAGATAATATTTAGTGAAAAATCCGCCATGATTGCTGTATCACGTAATTTGTAGATTTGAAATGAGTTAACTCTTAGCGAGTTTAGGCAAAAACTCGCGTACCTACTCTAGGGTAGATGCGCATGTGATCAGTTACCATCGGGTACGTGTTTAATTTACATTCATACGCAATCATTACAGTACGTAGAGTTCTCACGAGTCCAGTTGATCAGGTGTTAATACAGACCTTAATGTAGCGTTTTCTGTCTTGCAACGTTTACCTTCCTCTTGCTTGCCCTACGTGTAGTCGTTTACTATTTGTGTTAAGTGCTGTAATTAATGAGACGGTATAAATCATCTTGCAGCATGTTTATTAGACGAAACGTCATACAAATATGATTATAATAATACTTACTCTTGAATCTTGATTTATGGTAGACTACGTTGAGGCACAATGGTTGCCCCGCGAACGTAATTGTGAGCGTAATGGCGTTAATATCTACAAATAACAACTTTCTAACATACCTAACATACCTCACCCGATATTACAGTAAATGGGGTTTAAGCCCTTTGCCAATGCATGATGTTTCAACATCTCAATTTCACCGTAGCCATAATAGGAGGTTGTTGAATCTTTAGCACATCTGGATCTGGTTAATACTCGACGACTGAGTGACTCTGCCGTTGTCACTTCATATTGGAGCTAATTCAGGGCACACGCACGCACGCACTGGTCTCGCAAATAAACTGTATTTGTACCCATCCATGCGCCATGGGTTGAGTAAAGGGTGAAACGCATGGTGTTATGTCTGCTACGAGTTCTGTGCTTTCAGACATCTATTGTTGGATGGTATTCAAATGGCACATGCACAATATTGTTCACAACCTTGTAGAACATGGTCAGCCTTGCCTTCTAACGACTATCCTCCATTGATTCCAACCAGATTGATCAGATCAAGTCACTGAATCACGCTGGTCATAGTGCATGGTAGGGCATATTAGTAACAGAGCGGGGACTGATCAGCTGAATTCCTTCTGGTACCTCTGATGTGGGTTCCAGACGCAGCCGTCGTGTTCAACTCCCGGCCTAACTATGACCTTCTCCTTCAGTCGTCGTGGACACTGTTGCAGGGATCAGTGTAGCAGTCCCAGGAGGCGCTGAGCCTTGGCATATTTTATGATCATGTGGTTATTCCACTGCAATTTGTTATTGAGCACTACACTCAGGCATGATGTTGTAGTCTCTATAATATGTTCGTTCATAGCATAGGCATGCTTGTGAATGTTCTTTATTACATGGGCCACTCTGAGAGTGTTGCATTTATCCACAGTGAATGACATCTGCCATATTTTACTCCATTCGTATATTGGGCGCAAATCTGCTCGTAAAATGTTAGTTTCTCCACATTATTCCTTATTTATATTTAGCATAAGCATCACTACCTACAGTAGCCAAGCTCATATATTCAACAGTGTATGCATTAAATTGTTAAAAGCGATCACAAACGAGAATTAGATTTCAATAAAAATTACCAAAAATAAAACACTATCATAATTTATTTTATAAATTAAGAGGAAGTTGACAGGTTTTTACTCACTGCTAAAATTTCGGTTAAAGTCGTGAATTTTGACAGGCCATAAAATTCACGGGATGACGTCATAGCGTGATTCGTTAAGCGCGTGGATTTGGATTACGCCACACGTGTTTTCAGATTAGAAGAAACTAGCGTCTTATCCAGCTACGAGGCAGGACATCAGCTAGTTAGTTTCAATTTAACAAACGGTAGTATTTCTCTTGCATTTCAGTAATATGGTGATGTCTGAATGACCTGTTCTGAACTATCAATCAGCAACAGCAAAGTAGGCCTACTATTCACGCGATGGCGACGTACCACAACCATCATTCACGCGATGACGTCACTACGTAATGCTCATAAGAAATTGAAGAGAATTACTTTCCGTGGCGAAATTTATTATTAAGGAATTCGAAAATAAGCAAATAATCTATTTTATTTTGTTGAATGTGTGCAAAAGCATCATTTGGTATGCATTCCCCTTTAATAATTTTGCATATTTGGTTCCAGTTAATGTAATATTCCAGTTAATCGCGCGAATGTGATACTCAACACTGGCTTTATGCTTGCAAATGTGATTCATATCGCTGAAGTAAATGAGCACATTTTAATGAGGTTATCGTCCCTTTCCCGTCTTTGACAGTGGGTAGTAACGCCCCTTTAGCTATCTAAGGCCGTGTTCTCACTGGAGAGTTAATCGGGAATAACGCCATACCTCAGTATGGCGTTACGCAGGTTAAGTCTCTAGCGAGAACATGGCCTTAGACTAACCTATCCATATGGCATCAATTATAACAAGGAAAATTAATTATACGTATACTTAGGCCGTGTTCTCAGTAGAGACTGAAGTATGGCGTTATTCCTGATTAACTCTCTAGTGAGAACACGGCCATATACTTATCTTATACTACCTTTAACAGGCTTTAAGCCTGTAGGTAGATCACAGTCATGGAGTATTTCGGCTTTGTAAGTAGGCACTGTTTAGAGCAGAATATTTGATATGTATAGGCTCTTGCATATAAAAGAAACTATTCCAGAATTTGTCTAGTCTGTTTTAAAACTAGCTAAACTTAGAGGGGAATTTACTACAAATTTGAGAAAAAGTGTTGTATTTGTGAAATTTTTTAAAAGTGCTTTATTTGATTGTTTTTCATTTTCAAAATCAAGTTGTGACCCCGTGTATTGGACTTTGATGTTATTCGCGGTACTGACATTGGATATTGTAAGACGTGTGTAATTGTTTCTTATATGTCTGTATCACACACCCCTCTCGAACAGCGGTAGTAGATTTTAAAAGTTGGAGTCTTTGTACTTATGTAAGCTTATGCGATTTTAGTGAAGGAATTAATGTTATGGTTCGATGTTGTGCAGTTTCTTGAATGCCACATTTCTTAATGCGTAAGGGCGACCCAGGCACCATTTCCATGTTCCGGTATGGGTCAAACAAGTGGTGTATAAAGTTCACCAAGGGTTGTTTCATATATGTAGGTATCTATGATCACTCTATTCTATGGCTGTAGTAGTAGAAGCACCCTACAACAATCACCGCCTTTCGTCGCCTTTGACTGTTTATCTATGTTTTGTCCTCAGTCTAAATCTTTATCTTCCTCGGGTCCATTCTTGATCTGCGTGTACTGAGTCCGGCTTTTCTTTTTTAGGTCACATTGAATTTTGATTAGCGTGTATCGAGTCCCTGATTCCACGTCCCATTCACGCCACATCTAAGCTGGTTTTTATTTCATTCTATTATTGGTACCTTCCGCAGGCTTTACACCGGTACCCATTCATATTCGTGGGTGGAGAGAGGCAAGGGGTGAAGGTGATTGTCCATGTTTCCAATGACGGTAAGACAAGTGCACGGCGCAGATACTCCATAGAAATGTACTATATTAAATAAGATTTCTATGAGGTGCTCCCGTTAGGTAGTCCTGGGTGTACTGCTAGTGAGTTCACCACACCGCCTCCTCTTTTATGCAATGACGTCCTCTCCTGGCTTTATATTTGCTGGCTCCGAGTATGCTGAATTCCAAGGCACTTTGCGCTGGTGTGTCTTCTGGCATCCTTGGCACATGGCCAAGTATGGGCCATCTTTGCTGGACGGCTTTTACTGACAGCGGCGATGTATTGCACATTTTGTATAATGTATCGTTGGAAACTATATAGCTAGGCGATTTCCGTATTAGCCCTAGACTTATGTTTGCTTTCTTAGCTTGAATTACACAATGCTCATTAAATTTGAGCGGACAGTTTATAACATACCTAAATCTTTTTCAGTGTTGGTTTCGCTTAGTTTTACACATGCACCAGCTTTGTTTGAATAGCATGGACATGTTGCATTGTTTTCCCTAGGTGCATTGCATAGCACTTATCTGAACTTATATGAATTTATCATGTGAGATTTTACAAACCTTACCCTGAAGACTTCATGCGTCGTCTTCAGAATGAATACTATGTGGGTCGGTGAATGTAGGCCTACGCCTAATCTCGGGCTAGTCATTGGTGCAGAAAATGAATAGTACTGTCCCGTACGTGTACACTATCCAGCGGACCTCCAATAAGGACGAATGCTTCACCAGATTTTCACCCATTGACGACAACAATTTGAATATCTATCATATAAAAATCCCATAATCCATCTCGGTCACTTCTTCAGCTCAAACTGGCGGTCAGTGGCCACGTCACTCTCGTCACGTCTTATGGAGTTATGCGGTAGCCCTAGTCTCTATTCTTTGGTCGGGACCAACATGTTTAGAAATACTATGGCATTATGCTTTAATGAATAGAGTGGCATGTGAATCTATAGATACATGCATGTGTGCGTGGGTGAGTATGTGCGTGTGCAATCACCTGTTCATAGGCTGACTGACTGATCGACCAATCGACCAATAAACTGACCGTCCAATCGACCGACTGACCAATCGATCAACCGACCGACCGGCTAACAAATAAACAAACCAAAAGCAAATTGCTAACAATGACAAAACGCGTTTTCTGTGACCACAAGATTGTTGTTCTTTAAGGCAAGTGTTCGAAAGACCACATGTATTAGAGAACCACCATCATGTGAACGCTTTTGGTGCTTCCCATGGCAACTCAATGTTTGAATCCACTTTAGCTATTCCCTACCATCTAGCTAACCTCTGCTCACGCTTTGCCTGTGTTGGGATCGATCGAACCCTGAAATGCATGAATAACAATTTCCAGAAAACTATGCAGCTAAGCTGTTGATTATTTTGAAACTAATTTGACTGACAGCGCCCAGTTAAATTAATTTCAAAATATTCAACAGAATGTTTATTAAATAGTAAAAACATACAATTCGTACAACTTAGCAGACTATTAAGCGTTTATGAAGGACCTAGTTATGTCATTCATGACGTATTTGATGGTGACGTCAGCCTACATGTGACGTAATTGATTATGATGGCATATACTTGACTGACAGGCTGGATTCCTCAATTTCTTTAACCGTCTACATCTGTCATTTGTGAGCATTTGTTTGTGGGACTTTTTGAGGGTGGTCACTAAGGATAATCTGTTGATTGGACTAATTACGCTGTATTGCTGAAGACACACGAACTATGTAGGCGTCAATTCGCTTTCAATGTAACTTGAACGTTGACCTGATAGTAAGATCAACCCGTTTATGTCTATATGACGTAAATAATATTTACTACATGTTATAGAAATACGCCTAATCGGACTTAGCTGTCAACAACTTTCACTCAAATTCTTTCAACAAAATATTCAAGAGGCACGCACGTCTCGTATCCTGATAGGACGAACACCAGAATTCCAAATTGATAGTATGTACGGTGAATATTTTTATTAAAGTCATAAGCAACCACCGATCTATATCCCATCATCAACACCACCACCACCACCACCACCACCACCACCACCACTACGACCATAATGCATATCCTCAATCTAGTTCAGCCAGCCTCTAGAAACTAGACTACATAAACCGTTACACACTATCTTATGACGATGAGTAGGCTATATATGATGTTGTTGTCGTCATCGTTGTTGTTGGCGATGTTGTTGTTATTTTATTGTTCAACTTCGTCTATAAAGCGGAATGAAGCAGTACTAATGCGAATTTAACACGAACAGTATTAATTTAGCAAAGCTGTGGATGGTATAACTAATACATCCAACAAGGAACAATTCCTTGTATCTTTGACTAAATATTCTTGTTGCTGACGCTTTATAAAAAGGAATACACACACGAATTTAATGTATTTGCTTTAATACAGGCAACTCTTGACGTAATTTGTGCCAATTTGAGCAGTTTCTTGTCTATTTCGCTGAATGTTTTGGATCAATGTCGGATATGTAGCGGTATTAAGGTAGGTGTTTTAAAGTAATTCATCATTTCAAGCCTTGCATTATCAGACTTATTTGAGACATGACAGAAGGACATTTGCTAGAAGAAGTGTAGTACTTTAATAATCAGATAGGGGCTAGATGGTATCAGGCGAGCAGTGTCTGCCTGCCTGCCTGCCTATCTATCTATCTATCTATCTATCTATCAATCTATCTATCTATCTATCTAGCTAGCTGTCTGTCTGTCTTTCTGAGCCATGCCATCACAATGTACGTTGCCGAACTTCTATCACTTTATCGCTACACCGACGCTGTTGATGCTTTGCCATGATGGCAATGTTCGGGCACTGTAGGTTTTGGTATACGATTTACATGATTTAATATTGCTATTCTATACTTGTTGGTGCATACCGGCTGACCTTCAGCATCTCTAACTGACAGCTCGTATACTAACAATGATTTGGAGACCTCCGTTCCATTCTTGGAGCTGGCCCAACTCATATTTATAACACTGACGGTCCCGTGCTCCCAGTTTTTACTTACTGAATTTGCTAACGTACTGTGCGGCTCACATTCATTCTGTGCAGGCAAACCAATCGTCATACTCGGTCGCGTTCTGACGAGCTTTCTGGTATGAATACTGACTACTATAGAACACTTGCCTGGCAGACACCTTGAGCACCGACTTACTGTTCTCGGGTAGCTCCTGAAAACTTTACTAGGGATTGAAAATCACGAAAGTAATATTATTCTACTCATTTTATGCTGATTTTCCGAAAAGTTGCTCGTTTTCCAGCAGGAGATTTGAAGCTTCCGCAAACTGGCTATGGATGAAGTAGGGATGTACGTCGTTTTCTCTGTGGCATAACCTGGAGCAGTCTAGTTGAGCTGGGAAGTGACTCTGCCCGACTGGTAAGGATTCTAACTAGTAGCAGATGCTGACGATATATATCCAGTCATATCCAGTCTCTTAGAAAGGCGATGCATGTGGAGTAATGTTTAGCAGTTTTTCGCGTTTTGATGTCATTTGAACCCATTTAGAGTATGGATGATGTGCAAAAACCAGCCACTACACAATGCAAAATATTATGCTCTAAAGGGAATACACAATTTTTTGTTCTTTCCCGCTTTTGACAGGACATCTAGGGTGCAAAGCATTCAGCAAAGGAACAGGTGCATGTGATTGCTTCTGGGAGACGGCAATGTTTACATGCGTAACCCCACCAACCCCGTCTGATGGGAGAGGACATCCATTCTGGGCATATATACCAGGTGTGGGTGGAGGTGTAATGTCACCTGAATGGGAAATAATTGCCATGGGTACAAACATATTACAGAATCAGGTTCTGGTTGGTGATCAGGCAACTGCTGTGGCAAATTAGTACTTTTTGCCTGTTTTCTAATGAACCGCAAACCTGTGTCCCTATTTTGAGCAACTCACACCTATGCTAGGTTTTTCAGTAATTTCACTTGAATCGTACCGGCTACAAGTCTGAATCTGGTATTAAATTAAAGCCCAGAGTGTGGACATCAAGATGAATCAAAATACATGTTCATCCCATGAATATTTTCGGCAGCAAGACATGGAAAACCTACCCTCTACCCCTTGTTTTTTTAATGAATTTTCGCCAAAATTATGCAATCAAATACTGTTCCAAGACAAATATCGAGTCTCTGCCAATCAAATTGATAGTAATGTGATGCATTGTGTATCCATATATAAAAGTAAAATATTTTGGGAAGTTTGGACAGAGATAACGCAGTTAGGGAATGTGAAACGTAATCACGTATTCCCATTTTGCAAGTTTGAGACACTCGTACTTATGATCGGGTTTTCCGTCATATCACCTGAACCATACAAGCCACCGTTTTAAATCTGGTAAGGCTCATCGTATGGGGATCTAGATGAATCAAATTATGTGGCCATCCTGTGGATATTATAGCAGAGAGGCATGGAGGACTTACACCCTACCCCTTAATTTTTATGAATTTTCACTAAAGATCTGCTATCGAATACTATTCTGTGACAAATTATAGAGTCTCTGTCAATCAAATTGATAGTAATGTGAGGCCTTGTGTACCCATATATGAATGTATTGGATTTTGCATGCTTGGACAATGAAAACACAGTTGCTTGAGTACGAATGTAAACACGTATCCCCATAGTGTCACTCATTTGGCCACTCATATACCTATCACCGCTTAATGGGATATTTGTTTTGAAACATACACTACATCAACGCCAATATGGTACTTATGAAAAGCCATAAACAAGGTAATTCTAAAATAAATGGGACGTATTCCCCTCCAATGAAGCAATAAACTGTAACATATAAAAACTTTGATAAATCACTTTATTTTTATGAAGTTTACATATTGCAGTTTCAAAACGTGCATATGATTATGAGATGGCTCACCGACAAATATGATTACATCACTTGCATGTAATTTAGTCTTTGAGAATGAGAGTTTGAGAATGAGAGTGCTCTGCAAAACGTCAGCAACCCATATGGTTAATGATATCAAAGTGCAGATGTATGTGGTATGGACCTGATTAATATATTAGTTAATAAAGAAAGTAAACATGTATGCCCATGCTGTTAAGTATTACACGCATTGCATTCTAAGGCTTTGTTTTCACTAGAGAATTAATCCGAAATAATGCATACTGACTGTGTTATTCCGGGTTAACTCTCTAGTGAAAACAAGGGGTAAGTTTCTATCTAGATTTCAAGGAAAATAGCACAGATCGAGTTAAATATTCTCCTGAACGAAGTTTGATATGAAGCAAGTTAAGTCTTCGTTTACTTTGAACATCTTTGATATGACATGAATTAGTTATCTTTTCTCAGTTTAGGGAAATGTCTTTATCATCATCAGATAAATGTGTCATCTCAACTTCATAGTCATCTGTGCACATTTCCTCATCTGATTCCTCATCATTTGTGCTGTATAACAGAGATGCTACATCGTCTGGAAATGGAATTCTTGTCCACAGAATACTGGAGTCCTATGTCCAGCCTTTAGAACAATTACATGGAGGATTTACAAGGGCACCTGCAGATAGTCTCCACAAACGGCACGCATAGTTAGCTCGCTGCATGTGTAAAGTCAAACTGTCTCTACATGGTGGGAGTAGAGCGAGGTCGATTATTGCCTTACTCTTGTTATACTTGTCCCAGAAGATCTGCTGCCTAGCTATGTCAACACTGCTTGTTTGCGGTTTCCCATACAATTTGCAAACAAACTGCTCCAAGAGATCTACCACATCCTCATATAATTGCCAGTCATACCCATGCTCATGGAAAGCATCTACATATTTGGGATAATTTTGTAGCAGGTTCCAACATGTTTTCTTGTCCTTTCGGAAGAATGCAGATACATAGTCATTGCCAGTAAAAGCGTTTAGTCCTACTAGTGTTTTCTTGACTGGTATTGAGATGTTATATGCAATAATATTGAATATCTTTCTACTGTTACCATGACCGTTATCTAAGTAAATAGCATGTTCACATTCTGGAATTACAGCAAGCAAAAGATCATTGGTATATCAGTGTCACCAGATGGTGAGCGTATGATGACTGGACGTGGACAGATTTTCATCGCATGCTGCACATGAAGGGCAATTTTGGTGTCTGCTTCTTGTTGGTTAGAGGAAAGATCATATCGACAACAATTGTATTTTCCTTGGTAATGAGGTAGCACTTATCCCGCTTTGAGAAATAAATCAGCTGTTCATCTGGTAAGGTATCTCGATTTTGTTCCCAAACTTGCTGGATTAAGTCAATCAGGCATTCTTTATTGGACCCATTGTACAAGAATTGACTGAAGTTGCCTGGAACTTTAGTCTTACGACCTTTGATAATATATTTGTCGCTACATCCTCGCTGAAGGCGCTCTATTTCCTTAATTGACTTGTCCACGTATGTATCGGCGATAAAATCCAAACGTTTATACCTATCTGGCAGACTTCTACGGAGCTTCATTGCCAAATCACCAAAAGTGTCTGGAATTTCCCTTAAGACACGTACTGTTGCCATCAGATCAACTATATATGCCGCTGTAATCTTCTTTTCAGGAAGTTCTGGTGTGCTCCAAACTGGACAGTGGTCATTGAAGACCTCCAGCAACACACTTTTTGTCGTTGTTCATCTAGTACCATCTGCGTTGGCGAGACTCAGTAGGATAGGCCCAAGGCAATGTGTCACGGCTTTGTTCAAGTCTACCGCCGACTTATGCTTGGTTGAAAGGGTCCCAAGTTTTCCAAGTATGTCTTGTTCGAATGTCAGCTCTGATTTTCTCTTTTGTTACAACCTTCACCTTTTTGTTTGTATCGACGAAGGTCTTGAGAGGCGATCTTGAAATTGGTGCAAAGATCTTTATTTGATTATCATCCAATCTGTTTATAACAAACTCCTGATACTTATCAGTACCCCGCTGTACTACACTAGTTAGGCTCTGTTCTATGTTTGCCTCGATAGGTGCCCCTGAGGACAAATTGTACAACGGTTCCTTATCCAGGCCAGTACTAAATGGGTTGATGAATTCATGTTCCAAGACCCGCAACACCGCTTGGACGCATTGTTCGGATTTCATGATTTGAGATGGCCTACATCCTTTCTGGAGATTTTCAATGGAATTGTCAAGTCCAGTAATCTCCATGAGAGCGTCTCTGAATTTAGCCAGATGTCGACGGTTCAAGACCCATTTCTCATAGCTGCTTTGGTGCGCTGCAAATTGTTTAATTCCTCCTGGAATTCTTGCGCTCCTGTTGAATGTTTGCTCACCAGCTTGGCCAAGTGCTTGCCTAGAGGATTTGTGGTGACTCCACTGAACTGAGACCAATTGTTTCAAGCAAGCGTCTGGTTTCTGGTTTGACAGCTTCTAGATTTTCTAGTGTTTGCACGTATCTTGCTCCATATCGAGCATAGTTTTGTTTGTTGAAGGAGAACAACAAAGGTATGCCATTCTTCCAGCAGAATAGCCTGAACTCAAATTTGTTTTCCTTAATGGCAGCATGGAGCGATGTTTGCTTATCCATAATGTCTAGATATATCATCCAAATCTGTGGAGTCTTTCCTAGATTACCACTCCGAATTGAGTGCCTGAAATCCTCATATCTTGTGTGGAAGGAAGCAACATCCGGATCCTGCACAAGTGTAGAGAAATCTGTGGATTGAGGGGATGGATGAATCAAGTCCACTAGTACAGGAGGCACCCCATCTGATTCCTCTGTCAACCCTATAAATGCGGCTAGGACTAGTCGCTCCAATGCAACTGCAAAATATTCATGTCCATTCCAGGCTCGATTGTAATGCTTGCCTCTCAACACCATTTAAAGGCTTCCAGGTGCACAGATGTCAGCTTGAAAGATGGTGTCTTCAAAGCCACTACCTCTAGCTAATTGTCCCATGATACCAAAATTTTCCTGAAGTAAGTGAAAAGTAAGTGACAACCACCCAGTACACCTTGGAACTAGTTGATCACCTTTGTTCGCCTGTCGACCTAGTTTCTAAACCATTAGCTGTGTCTTGCCAAAATTTACTACTAGGTGTGGTACAACAAACCCTGTTGTGTCCTTTAGTATGTCTGGCTCCTTCTTTGGGTTTACCTATCGATGCTGTAATTCTAGTCTAGTAGAGGTAATTGTCCTGGATTTAGACCTAGGCAATTCTTTAGAAGGTTCCCGGAAAACGGAATCTTTTGTGACAATTGCAATTGGAAATTGTTTCTTGCCTTGAACTTTAATTACATGTTTTTCATATATTCCACATATACTGGGAAATAAAACACTTGATGATAAGTCAGAGGGTGTATCAGTTCGTAGGTGGTGGAAGCTAGTTTCACCAACTTCATTAGACAATAGGTGAAAAGTAACAATTTGCCCCCGCAGTTGCCTGATCAACAACCAGAACCTGATTCTGTAATATGTTTGCCACATTATGGTACCCATGGCAATTATTTCCCTTTCAGGTGACACTACACCTCCACCTACACCTAGTCTAATAGGCTCGACATTGGCAGGCACTGAGCAAAACATTTCGTGGGCGGTTATAAAACTCATTTTGAAAACATAACTAACTATTGGCCTATAATCCCCAGTTTCAAACATGATAATACATATAACAGTGCATCACAGCCATTATAGACTGATATCCAATTTGCATTTCCACATTCAGTGGCGCTAGAATGAAAATTACATTAGGTACCATGTGGGGAGGGAACATCCTTCTCCCATAAAAAAATACGGGTTTACGCCCATGCAGGATCTTTAATCGTTCGATAGTGTCGAAGGCCCATGGTTTGTAGCTGAAATATGTATGCCTATTTTGTGAGACACAGTGTTTGCACTTGCATACTGACTCAACCCTCGCTGTCCAAACAACTGCCTCCTTGGTTAAACGATCAGTCTTTTCTCGGATGCGGAGCAAAGGCACGCTTGACCAGACTTTCAGGATGGCCTTGAAGAGCATGATAGGACACAAGTCTGTTGGTAGTCCGCGTGGCTTCAATGGGTTGAGAAGCGGTACAGCGGGCAACATCGATGTTGAGGTGTTGCATGAGGGCAGAGTTTATTGTTCTAGCAATATACATACATAAAGAGTTCATCGCTGAAACTGGCATATCTAAATGTGTCCATTTATCAGGAGCATATGTGACTTCTCAACTTCATTTGATTCTTGTAATGTTTGTAGGCACCTGGGATCACATACAAAAGCATGTAATACCGTGTACATTTAGCAAGAACATAGATACTGCAACAAAATGATAGCTTGCATTAAATGAGGAAATTCACACTCAAATACAATTACAGTAGTTTTATTATAGCATCGGTAAATATAGGACGTACACATATTTGGTTATCTTGGCACAGCCAGTAAGTATGGGTGATAAGAAGAATATTAATACAAATTCATCAACATGACATGCTTCGTAGTTTCTCTCGCAACACGCCCTGTGCCAAATAAACTATAATAGGGGGATCCGACTTGTCAGTCACGTATCTGGCGTCATAATCAAATACGATAGCTCACGTCACAATCAAAATTACGTAGAGCTCTGCGTCACGAAAATCAAAAAGTGCGTCAGGAAAGTTAATGAATTATATGTCTTTGGTGAATTTACAATTTAATAAACATAGGCAATAGGCAGCAACATCCCCAGGCAGATTAGTTTCAAAATATGCAACAGGTTACATGTATATATATATAGTTACTTTGAAACTTACATTCTTGGAATTCGAGTTTCAAAGTTTCAAATCATTTCCAATACGCGTAACATGTGAGCGCATATTAACTAGAAATGGACGGAGCATTGCTAGAGATGGATTCCTTCATTCGCATACAGTAGGCGTATTAAAATTCCTAGCACATCTAATCTCAAATTTATAGCCTATGTCAAACACCCATACATTTCAACAAACTGTGCAGACGATTTAGCATATTTAGGCCCGTTTCATTTCTGTCGCGAAAATTAGATACTATAGGCCTCAACCAACACATTGACAACAATACCCTGTTATACAGCCCATTAATCTCTGATATGTCAAATATCTCCCATAGACGACAGACACCCGTACCAACCCATTCACGCCACTGCATTGATGAACCCTAGGCATATATTGTGCGCTTTGTAAACAAAAAGGGTCGAATTTATGACAATAATAGTCCCTAGGTTCTCCAAGTAGTTTTGTGACAATGTATGTGAAGTATTCATAAAATCAGCTATTATTTATAAGGGACATCAGCTTTTGGGCCCAAATAATGGTGGTTGTTTAAAACGGGCGGTCGTAAGACCACACGTTTTAAGGAACCACCGTCATTTGGGCCCAGAATGGTATATATACCGTATCAAGTAAGTTAAATTTGCCGACCCGCTGTCTTTAATGACCGCCATTTAAAGCCCATACAGTGGTCGTTTTAGGCAGGATTTATGATATTGTAGGCCTATTCATCCAAACATGGGCCTTATTCTGTAAAGTATAAAAAGCCTCCTTTTTCAATCGGTGCCTGGTTGGATTTTCTCGTTCTACTCGCTGGTCTGACAAACAGCTCTACGAAGGTACGTCTAGTCATTTATTATGGCTTTTTGAAAAAAAGTTATGAATTGAATAACTTTATAGCCTAACTATATTTTATATCTTCTTCTTCTTCTTTTCGTTCGCTGATCATACCGCCAGTCCTGTAAGTGACTATCGACATGATCATAAGCGTTAAGTGCGTGGATCCATGGTTTATTAGAGTGCGCCGTGCGGCCTGGAACCTTCGTCTGCAGCACTCGAGGTTTCTGTCAGGGTTAACTCACCCTTACCTCCTTTAGTCGCCTCTTACGACACGCAGAGGATACGGAAGGTGTGTTCTAAGCCCCACCTACAGGGCAAGACTATATAATTTTTTTATCTATGATAGAGACTATCAGATAATAGTAAGCCTATCTCATTGTGTCGATATAACTTAGGCATGCATCAAGCTCATAGCACCATTCACACCGAGATATGAAACTTATACTTAGGGAATTGCGTCGCTTTTTTACGATTTAATTTTTGTGCGTAGAAAACCCACCCAGATTTATTTCTTATAAAAAGTCATACTTACATAATAATTCCATAGACGGCATTTGGTGCTATTATACTCAAGTAATCATTTCATAGCAACCGAAAAACGTCCATATATTACGTCTATATAAACCGTTTAAAATTAGAGGCCTAATTTTATAGCAAAATTTACTATTTTAAACAGGCAAACTCCAGGGGTTTGACATTATGGCTTAAATTCTCCTTAATTTCTCGTATTAACTTCCATCCATCTGAAAATTCGTCTGTTGTAAGCTGGTGTTAAGTTTTGCGTTAAGTTTTCTTAAGTACGTGTTTGCTGGTAAGACAGGAAAAGCTTTCAGTTATGCAATTCTCGACATTTTCCTTCCACCAACTTAGCTTATACGTTTGCTATTACAGGTTACTGGATCGGTACTGCGCCAATACCGGGCCAACATAGCTGTGTATTGGCTCAATACCGGCCCAATAAACTACGTTACCATGGGGGGGGGGGGACTTTTAATATTTAGGCGCAGTTGTAAAACAGTTAACGTTACAACATTGAATGTTATAATGATATTTCATATGTATACAATCAGCTGTATCTGGTGTCAAATTTCAACACCAATATGTCGCGCGCTTAACCCTTTGGCCACTGAATTCCCAGAATGACAATTTCAAAACCGCTATGCATAAACGCTTGAATAGTTTGAAACTAATTTGACAAGGATATCAGCTCCAAGTCAAATTTGCTTCAAAATATTCAATATAATATTTATTAAATTGTAAATATGTGTTTACAAATTCGGATTTTCATATGGTTCACAGCCCTGGTTAAGGGCAAACGTGTTCAAAGTACAAATCAATAACTATACAGAGATTCAAGATAATAAGTTAATAACATTATTAAAGGGCGTTGTCGCGTGCCATATAGCTTCATTTTAAATAGGTCTAAGCATACGTCACCCATCTTGAATCGCGGAATCCTCCCAGCGCGCCCTCCCTTAAAGTTTAGCAGCGATACAGTACTCCGATCTGCCGCTCAAGTATACTATGACCTCTTTATCAATTTCGTCACATGTAGACTGACGTCACAATCATAATGACGTATTATAACTCCGTCATGAAGCTTGAAAAGTGCGTCAAGCGTACGAATTGTGTGTCTTTGATGGATTTGCAATTTAATAAACATTATGGTGAATTTTTTAAAACAAATTTGACTGGAAGCTGTTACTACCATAGGCAACAACAACCCCAGTCAAATTAGTTACAAAATATTCAACAGCTTACCTGTATATTTACCTTAAGCTTGAGATTCCGGGAATGCAGGGTTTAGAGCGCTAAAATCGGTTCAAAATGGCGGTAGCTTGAAATGGGCGGGGCAAAGCTAGAAACGGAGCCATCAATTGATCAATCAGATGTTTTGTTAAGAAAGAATCCATGTTTGGGCTAATCTCTTATGTGACGCATTCAGCTCGAAAGTTAAGCAGACCATGAGACGATAGCATGATGCTTTAGGCAACCATTGCAAGCACTTATTCAAATCCGAAATTGGTATGTTAAAGATCTCTGTTTTGTAACTCCGATTTATACCTTTAACCCCCTGAACCTACTAGATGGATCAATTTCTAGCTAAACTCCGACCAATTTGCATATGAAATTAGATTGATTTTAACAGATGGCGAAGTGATGAGATTGAACACAGATTCGTCCTACGAGTACTATCTGAACGATACAAGAGATGTCTCAAGAATCCACATGTTCCTTTTGAAGTCAGGCATCGTTTTATGTTTCTGTTTTGATCCAGTCGCCGTTATGACATCACCGGTTAATATATGTCCCCCCCCCCCCCACCACCCCCCCCCCCCACCCTAACCCCACCCCACCCCACCCCCTTGTGTCAACAGCGCCTCAATCTATCATGTGACATCATAATCAACTATAGCGTGAATGACTCGAATTAGTCCGTCTTAAGCTCTTAATAGTCCGACATGTTGTACGAATTGTATGTCTTAGCTATTTAATAAACTTTCTGCTGAATATTTTAAAACTAATTTGACAAATTAGTTTCAAAATGTTCAACAGATTACCTGTATAGTTTTCTGGAAATTGATAGTCCAGGAGTTCACTTATCGATCCATCCCAACACAAGCGAGGTGTGGTGGAGCTTAGCTAAAGAGTGGCTATAGCTAAAACTGGAAAGGTCCATTCCTCACACCATAATGTCCCAATGTTTGTTGGTTTAAGTTGATCTCATCATGTTCTACAATGCACCGTCTGGTGCCATTGCTTTCACCACTGACAAGGGCATAAGATTCCTTGTTATCAGGTTCATTGCCGTTGTTAAAGGGGTTCACTAACGCATCTGTGCTCTAAAACATATATGTTCACACATGACCAGGAAACTTAGTATTATCATACTACATCATATTAGGTTGGTAGCAACCCAAGGCAACAACTATATAGGTGGTATGGTAATGGCGACATATCAAACGCATTCATTGTGTTTCCATTATAGTACTCTAGCATTTGTTCTCACTTTGCTTTTCTGTAACCCAGCATCGCTGGCCTCGTAAACAACTCGTTCAAAGTGGATGGTTTTATTTAACCCATGCAGTAATATGGCTCAAGATTGAGTCCATAGTCCTTCTAGCTTCAGTATATCACAGGTAACTACCACAGGTATTTCATCGGTACCCACCCATTGATACCAGTGTGGAGAGGGGACGTAAGGAGTGACAGGGCCGGAACCTGTGATCGATTTCAGAAGGGACGGCCGGTGGGAGAATGGGTCGATGATGAGTTGCTGCCCCGCCCCTCCCATAGAAAGGAAAGAATTTGAAATTGGATGCTCTGAGAATAAACATAATCTTTAATGGACATTTGAATAATGCACACCCATTTAAAAATGTTTGATTAAGAAAAATCTCAGAAGTGTGGTGTGGAATGATACGGCCCTGAGTGAATGGGGTTACGTTAGTTACACATATCGTTCGCACTAAGCCGTGAACTCAGACCAGTCTATTGGTAGACAGTAATCCCCCCCTATCTGGTTTCAACGGCTTCTTAACCTTTTGTTTGAATAGTTAGTTGGTCTCGATGTTAATTTTGAAGGCGTTGCTGGCAGGGATGGTGTGGCCAGTGGTTTCAGTGTGTTCTACCACATTCGGGTTGGATTCTGCTTTGAGGCGTTCTCTGGTAATTAGCATTGAAAGATAATAGATTATATTTGATAACATGGGTCCGTGGCTATGTTAGCAGTCATCTATATTTAGTTGATGTTATGCTTAGTTTGTGGGGAAATGCATCATGTTACGTTCAATAATGGGGGGAAAATGCTTGGACTTGATATTAATTCACCTTTCCAGAGTACCCACCCATCATATGACGTCATAATGAACCGCGTGATGTGAACAATGACATCATAATGAATGACGTCATGAATGACGTCGATAAGTACGTCACGAACGCATATTTGAAGACGATCTGTGCGTTGTTGTACAAATTGTTTGCTTTTACTATTTAATAAATATTCTGTTGAATATTTTGAAACTAATTTGACTGGGCGCTGTTGCTGCCATAGGCAGCAACAGCACCCAGTAAAATTAGTTACAAAATATTCACCATCTCCCCTGTATAGATTTCAGGAAATTGATAACTAGGGCATTTGGGGATCGATCAATCCCAACACGGCGAGGTGTGGGTGGAGCTTAGCTAGTGATGGGCGGGGCATAGCTAAAAATGGAAAGGTCCATTCCCCAGAACTCCGTTCCAAACCCCTAATTTATATACATAGAACACCTATGGGCCTGGCGATGGCCTGCGTTCAAAGCTATTCTTCAATAACTTGAAATTTATTTTGCCATGGCTTCTATAATACCCTGATAACGTAGGTCATTTGACAGGTATTGGGGAAATATGAACGCGGTATTGGGCCGCTACTGGCCCAGTAGCTTGCGCTATCAGGGTGTTATTTAACCCGGATGGACACCGTGGTGCACTGGCCATTGTGGTGTAAATAGGTCCCTGTGGGGCGAGAGATATCATACAAATGTTCAGCCTAGCTATATCTGGAAAGGCACCATTTGTGAATTTTGGTACGCACAAAATGGCTCTTTCATAGAATTTGGCAAAACAATAATTGTTACATTTTCTTCTACTTACCGGAGCTGATATTAAGAACGGCATAGGTCTATTACCATATATGTATATGGAAAAGCTTGAACAAGTCAGACCATGAGTATATATGACAAGTTCCATGCCTGGAGCGTTATTCCTTCATAACCATGCAAAATACATTCCCAAGCTGTCTTGTAGGTGTGTCTGTCAAATCTGTGACAAACAAAAGTCGCATCTAGATAGGGCATTAGTGTTTGTTATGTCTTGTTGCGACTCGTACAAGTTGCTTGGTCGGTCGGTTGGTTGGTTGGTCGGTCAAGTCGCAACTATACCGCGTTCGCACTTGTTTGATTTAACTGTGGTGTTACTTTTATCAAAATCTAGAGAAAGTTATGTGAATTTGAATCGCGGCATGAATGAATCCAAGACTGAGTTTACCTTTATGTACACCTATCAGTGACAGACGACGTCAGTGACAAAGGCACAGAGGAAGCGCAAAATCTCTGGTTCACTACCATTAATGTGCAGCAACGAAGCGTTATACACTATATGCGCATTACAGTCCCACTTTCAGTGAAAAAGGGTCAGCAAAGATGTTCTGGCCACGTTCTGTGAATGTCGTAAGCACACCCCACCACCTCCAGCACAGAAAGCCTTGTAATTTATTGTAGCCTACTGTGTGCCAACATCTACAAAGCTTGTAGATGACGCTACTGCAGAAACCTGCTAAGTGTGCTACGCAACGATCGAAAAGAAGTCGGGCCGAATAATGACTCGCTGAGGAAAAAAAAGAAGAGTTTCCAAAGAATAATGACTGATTGCAGCTGCAGGATGTTTTGAAACTGCTGCAGCCGCAGAACACGCTATATCATCATCATCATCATCATCATCATCATCATCGCCGTCGTCGTCGTCGTAGAAAAATAATCAATCATATTGCAATGGATCTTAGGTGGCTGGTTAGCATTTTGAAAATAACTTGATTGAATGCTGCTGCCGACATATGATTGCATAGGCTGACATGTAGACAACATTAAAGAATCCATTTCTAGCCATTCTCCGCCCATTCCCAGCTAAGCTCCGCCCGCGTGTTGGAATCGATTTGAAAATGTGAGACCTGAATTCCCAGAATTTAAACTACGATACCTATACAGGTAATCTGCTGAATAATGTGAAACTGGTTTGACTGAGGGTTGTTGCTGCATTAGGCCTAATTGTAAATTAATCAAAGTCGTACAATTCAGACACTTTCTTGACGGACCATTGCCACTTCTGTGATGGAGGTATGTCGTTTTGATTGTGACGTCAGCCAACAATTGACGTATTTGATTATGACGTCAGATACTTGAGCGGCAGATCGGAACCTTCAATAACTTTCAATCTAATTATTTTCACAATATCAAACTGATAATTGATTTTTTTTATCAAAGTGAATGTGTCTTTTGAAAGTTAATGACTGACTTTTCAAGTCGACATCTGAATATTTATTATTTATTTATTTATTTATTATGTATTCGGATTCAGTAGAAGTGTACAGTACAGATAAAAAATATCTTACAAAGTTTAAAAAACAAACAGTTCAGGATGTTGGTCAGTCTAATTTTAAAAGACAATGTAAGACATCTTATGTTGAATACTTTAATCATAATTGGATTGGAAGACATTACTGCCTTAGGCAGCAAATCATAATGTTGTTAATTTTCCTGAAAAATATTTTGCTGTGATGTCTTTTATTTTGGAAAGTTAGCTCATCTGGCCGGAAAGGAAGCTTATGGTATGGCGCGACCATCCGTTATCCGTAAAGATTTACTTTAAAACGCTATTCCTCAGTAACCTCTTGGCAGATTTCAAGCTAATTGTTTTAGTAGGACACTATGGCGGTAGGCGTCAGAACTTTGATCGGTCTATTCTTTGGGCAAAAATCTTAGATTTTATCACAATTAAGTAAGTAAGTTTATTTCCACTATAAGCCATCGGCTCTTGAGTGTACACATTTCTATAATTCTGTGACGGATACTAGTACTCAATAATCATTGTATAAAGTTTTTAAAATTGCACATAATTAACATAAGTATTAATACCATCATAATTTCCATCATATTCAGCACCATCATTACTATTAATTATTATCCTTATTTTCATCATCATCGTTTTCATCAGTATTATTTTATCATTTTATTGTTGCAATCAATAATATTATATCGATAATAATAATAATAATAATAATAATAATAATAATAATAATAATAATAATAATAATAATAATAATAATAATAATAATAATAATAATAATAATAATAATAATAATGAAAATGACGGGGTCGATATCAGTAATGATTACTAGAATCACCCCATCATCATCATCATCATCATCATCATCACCACCACCATCACCACCATCACCATCAACACCACCATCAGCATCTCCGTCCTCCCGCTCCATCGCTCACTGAGTGTTGGAGCTGAATAACGAAAACAATAACGATGATGGTGGCGAGGACGACGACAGCAATGACGATGATGGCGGTGACAATGGATTTGGGATTTCTCGGATGACCTTCCTCCTCGATTCTAAACACGAAAGTTAGAGTGAAAGAGAATCGAGGAGAGCGCTCCGCCTACCCGCAATACCACCATCAAATATATATATATATAACTTTTTGTTCATTCATATTCATAAAATCAAGTCCTACCTCCTCGTTTCTAGGCGCGAAAACTAGGGACGAAAGAGGAAACGAGGAGACATTTCTTTGCAGCCCAGCCCGTCGTCTACGTCTCTCATATCCATCCGTCCACCCACCCATCCATCCATCCATCCATCCATCCATCCATCCATCCACCCACCCAAACCCACCCACCCACCCTCAAAGTTTTAAGGGAAATTATCAAAATACTTCTTAGCTGCCTGCCAGTTTTGAACCAAATTTGGCTCGAATGACCTTATTGTGGTAGACTCCAGAACGTGTATTCAGAATTTTGATTGGACAAATTTCGGGTTAAAATCTTGATTTTATGACAAATTTACCGGAAATTTTAAAAACGCTACTCCTCCTACTCCGGTGAAAACCCCTAGGGTGGTAGGCTTCAGAACTTGCATACAGATTTGATTAGTCAATTGTTTTGGACGCCATCTTGGATATTCGGAAAATTTTGGCGAATCAGTTAAAAGCCCACTCCTAATACATAATAACCGCTTGATTGATTTCAACAAAACTTGTCTAGAAGGATCCTATTGTCATACATGTAGGCATCCAAACTTGTTTGAAGAATAATTTTCCAGCAGCCATCTTTGATTATTTTTTAATTGGCGGGGACTCGTTTAAAACGACCCCCCCCCCCCCCCTTCATTAACTGCTTGCGTGATTTCAACCAATCTTGGCTGTAAGGACACTATGATGGTAGCCTTCAGACATGTCAGAACTTATATGTACAGAATTTTGATTAGTCAACTTTTCTGGCATACGTCTTGGATTTTCCAAAAATGTTCAAGGAAATCATTTTAAAAAGGAGTTCTCATCAGTAATCCCTTAGCCGATTTCAATCAAATTTACAAAATTCTGATAGCCTAACCCTTTCAGCAACCACCTTGGAGTTTCCACAAAGTGTCGGGAAATCAGTTAAAAGACCACTCATTAACTTCTTGATCGATTTCAAGCACATTTGGCTGGGATAACCCTATGGCCGTAGACTTCAGGACCTGTGTACAGACTCTTGATTGGCAAGTTTTTTCGGTGGCTACCTTGGATTCTTCGAACATTCTCGGGAAATCAAGCTAAAGATGACACATAATTATTTTACCGATTTAAACCAAATATCGCAGGAAGGACCCTATTGTTCTAGGCTTCAGAATTTGTTTACAGAATTTTAATTGGTCAATTTCTTCGGTGGTTATCTTAGATTTTCTGAAATTTTTGGGAAATCAGTTAAGACTGCTCCTTATTAACTTAGAACTGCGATTTCAGGCAAACTTGGCAGGAAGGACCCTATGGTAATAGGGTTCAGAAAATGTCTACAGAATCCTTATGGTGATAGAACTTGTATACAGAATTTTGATTGGTTAATTTTTCCGGTGGCCATCTTGGATTTTCTGAATGTTTCGGGCAAATCATTTAAAAGATTTATGGACAGCGATCTTACAGGTAAATTATTTTCAGGTGAGCGCCACAGGCCCCTCTCTTTCATAAGAATGAACTGTGATAAAATGTATCTAGTTATAGTCACATTTGTCAATTATTATCAATTGATCATAATCAGCATCATTTAAGCTCATCTGTTTGAGGAACAGAAGAGCTTATGGCATCATCACGGTGTCGACGACGGCCGTGTCATAGAAGTTTTGGTTAACTTTTCTGTATAGTTCAGCTACAGCTAAGCTACCAGGGTTATAGTAACCAAACATCATATATAGAGAATCTGGAACGAGGTCACTTTTCATATCACTATTATGGACCGAGTTGAAAATTATCAATTTGCACGAGCTTTAGCGAGTGCAAAATTGATAATTTTCAACGAGGTTCATAATAGTGATATGAAAAGTAACCGAGTTTGGGATTTTATTTATCATATAAACTGTAATTTTGAAATATTTGCCCATAGTTGCTGGTGTGACTTTTATCTGATTTCTCATTGTTGATTTTCGTGAAAGCGATACCGCCACTGTGACGCACCACTACTTGATAACAGATACTGAATGCGCAGCAAAATATAGTGACAAACACAAAATCTGGCGATGTCAGCCGTAAACTACACTTTTCTTCTCTAAGACTATCGCAGAGCAACGACCATCAATCGTTACTTCGCTGCCGACTGATAAACTGTCAAACGATGACATTTTGTGATGACGTTTCATGAATGACAAATCGTAGTAAACATATCGTAGTAAAACAGTACCGCGTCACGCTCACATCAATCGATGTTTTAATTGGTTGCTCACCAAACAGCCAATGAAAATACTCCGTTGAATATGGCACGTGAGCTCATATCGAAAAATTTGGAACGGGCTACAAGGCTTGTTTATATGACAAATCGTTTTACTGCTTTTCTATCCCGTTCCTCCCCATTTTCAGCCCATCGACGTCGTCATTTCAGTTTAAGTTTTGTGTCTACCTTGTCTTACTCCATACCGGTGAACTTTTCCCTTTAGCTCAGTTACAGCTAAGCTATCAGGGTTATAGCAACTAAACATCATCTATCGCTTCATTACTGCTTTTCTATCAATAGTACAATCAGGGTTGGGGTCAATTCCGATTGGAATTGGAATTGATCAGTCAATTCCAATTTAATTCCGGAATTCGAATTGGAATTGGAATTGATAAATCTGAGGACCCCGGAATTGGAATTGGAATTGATAAACTTTAAGACACCGGAATTGGAATTGGAATTGATAGTTTGAATTGAAGACTTAGAATTTGAGATACTGATAATTCACTGATGAGCAAGTTAGCCCTTAACCCTTTAACACCTAAGCCGACCAAAACACCTTCTGCAATGAGTTTGAGAAATGTTCATTGGCAGGCCAACGGAAGGCTATTTTTTGTAAAATTTAACACTGTAGTGGCTAGCTGGATAACTGAGCCAGTAATTCCAGTCGTAAATTTTCAAAAATTATCTCTCACTCTCTGAATTGACAAAATAAAGATCTGATAAATGCTATGAAGTTTGATACATTATTGAATTAACAAAATTCTCCCTGACCAGTGTGTGTGTGTGTGTGTGTGTTGTAATATTTGAGGCGTTTATATGCTAGTTCCCAATGCTAGGGGCTAGACTCACGCCTGGCCTTTATGGTTTCTGTTGAATTCTTGTGAATTCTTGTGACGTCGGTTTGTGCATTAGCTTGTGTCTCTCTCTGTGTGTGTGTGTGTGTTGATCGTTGTCTCTCGATTTTGTCTCATGTTGCTGTTCTTTTCCATGGCTTTTTTTTGTTGCTCCTCATGCTTGGGCGTGTGTAATGGGGATGGCCTAACCTGGACCTAACAGGGGTGGGCAAGGGATGGGGTAGGTGTTGGGTCGGGGGAGGTGCGTACGGTCTTATGACCTGATGCACCCAAGGGGGGGGGGGGCTTTAGGTCAGAGACCTCCCGGCCCCTTTGGGGGGAGTGGGGAGGTTGGGGTGTGGGGTCTTTCGGGTCCTGGGACCCATTTGGTCTTCTGGCCATCATCCGAGCAGGCACCAGCGCGCACTTGTTTGCTTTTGATTGGTTAGGTAGCCCGTATGGTGACTGTGTCCGTCCGAGGACGAACTCGATCAGTCATCCGGGTTACATCCCTCCATAGTCCCCTCGAAAATTCCGAAAGATTCTAATTCTAGCAATTTGGTTTTGGTTTTGTAATCCGTATGTTGCGTGGTTCCATCCGAGGAGGGATCCATTCAGCATCCGGTTTACTTTGACTATGCCGAAATTTCTTGCCTACCTAACCCTAGCTCACGTTCACACAGTGATGGGCACTGTGTGACGGGACCTCAGTTTAAAGTCCCATCCGAGAAGACTGATCCCTGACCAGTGACCAATTAAACCTTTTTATCCTATGCGAGCTTTGTATCTCCTTTATTCAATCAAAGCCACTTTAACTTATTTCATTCTGCATTCCCTGGAAACAGGTTTTCATCTCTATGAAATCATGTCATCGTTAAAATCATACAAATTAGTTGAAATGATTTCAAATATATAAGCCAGAACAAAGATAACCAAATTGTGTTAAAATTATTCATCAAAATGTTAGCAATAGTGTTCAGTAAAGTAATAACTATCATCTGCATGGAATGAAATGGGTGAAGAAAGCAGTACATTACAACATAATTGCCCTGTAATTATACCCTCCTACATAACAAAGGAATCATTGAACAAACCCCCTCTGTGAAATGGCTCAGCTTTTACAACAGACACCTGGACTAGAGGTGTTATTTAAACTCTACATACATATGTGCTCGGTACTCTGACTCAGTACTGTACTATATACATTGTATTCTAATGCTTTTTAATGTAAACATTTATATAGCAAGGTTTACATGTATCTCTAATAATTAGACATGGCATTAACCTTTAGCCCAATTCATCATTAAAAATTTACATTAAGCTATAATTAAGTCAAATCAACTAAAAATAGGATCTGCTGAATGTTGACCTTTTGGACAATGGTTTGACTGAAAGATATAACTATTGGCAACAACAATTTTTATTCTAATTGTTTTAAATAATAATGGAGAAGATAACCAAAAATGTCTCTTGTGCTGGTCTTGAGGAAGGATCATATATATATATATGTATGCTAAGAGACTATTTTTGAAATTTTACCAGTGGAATGACTGATTCCATAACTGAGCCAGTCATTGCATTGCTAAATTTAAAAATAGTCTTCTCTTATCCTGCAAATGGACATTTGCTAATGATGAATCTAGTTTTTCTTGGCCAATCGTGGGCATTAAAGGGTTAAAATATAACAATGTTGATCTCTATTAAATATTGGCATGGAATTGGAATTGGACTTGGAATTGATAAAAAAAAAAAAAAAAAAAAAAAAATATATATATATATATATATATATATATATATATATATATATATATATATATATATATATATATATATATATATATATATATATATATATATATATATATATATATATATATATCCTTCTTACTGCATTTATGTCAATAATGTATACTGCATTTATGTCAATAAGGTAATACACTTTAGTTTAGAGCTTTCTGTCAACAATCGTGATATGTGCAACCATATAAAACATGCGAGCTGCATTGCAACCACATTTCCGGTTATTAAACATATCAGTTTACGTCAATTACGTGTTAATAGCTTAATCATCAATTTTCATCATCATCATCATCATCATCATCATCCAATTGACTTTCATCATCTTGTTTGCCTTGTTCTAGTCACTGTTGCATCAGCCGAGATGATGCAATTTATTCCAAACCAATTATGGTCAAAATATTCACCAATATGATTGTGCGTTTAGTTTTTTCCGAGCTTCACTAGTTTTTGGCGGCTAATAAATATACGCGAAAATTTCATTAATGCCCAGACATTGAAATGACAAGTACAAACTTCAATGGATCCACTTCTCGTAAAATTCTAATCTATCGTAAAAATAATATTAAATGAAACCTATTTCGCTTTAGAGGCCTTTATCTTAAGCGGCATTTGCCTTCTGCATTATATTTAAAACAACACGCATTATTTTGAAAACGAATTGTTTAAATAGGTAAGCAGCAACACATTTCAGCTACAGTTCTTACAAAACATTCATTTTCCTCTATAAAATTTATTTCTGAGTATTCGGCTTAAAGAGTGTTAAATCTTTTCATACCAACAATCGGTATCGAGGGTCAAATCTAGTCACTAGGCCAACAGTTAACAATTGAATCCGAAATCCCCATAAAAGAAATCGGATCCTCTTTTATTAGACGTCTGACAATTTATGAGCTTCTTCTTCTTCTTCTTCTTTTCGATCGCTGGTATCACACTTGGAGAGCCGTTCTATTTATGAGCTTATTTAAGATATATGAGAAGTTAAACATTTTACAGGTGAATTCTAATATTGAAATATTTAATAACATTATTTTGCACTATCGATTCTTCATTATGAGAACGCGATAGGTTGATGTAAGCTGGTTTTGTGCGCTGGTGTTGCGCACGGTAACAACAGCTTTCAGCAACGATGTTTTCAATCCATTCCTGATTAAATCAGAGCCAATGAAGTCTAGTTATGATTAAAAGGTTACAGTACAGCTCAGAAATAAAACAAAATGTAAAAAAAAACCAAAAACAGAAACATGTTAGTTCAATTTTGAACACGATGTAAGAAATGGTCTATTGAATATTTTGAACATAATTCGATTGGAAGCCATTGCTGCCTTGGAAACGTCTTAAGTTATTTCTGAGCTGCACTGAATCTGATTGTCAATGCTTGTGATGGAAACAATCACGATATTTGAGTCGAGGATCGACTTTCTGGAAGACGGCGGCGTGCACTTAAATTGGAAAAAATGTATCTATCAATTTCTATCTAGAACATCCCACTGGGCCATTATTAAAAAGTCCAGTTATCTGTTCCTTTGTCTGGGTGACAATAATATACCCATATCTGCGGGTTTAACATGCATCAACGCCTTTTTTGAAAACGGATTGTCGCAAAAGATGTTTTAAAATAGCAGAATTGCCGCACTAATGAAAACAAATCCTCGATACAATGCTCTTCTTAGAAGAAGATATAATTTAAGGTTTTCTCGCATTTGCTTTTTCAAATTATGTTTGGGCAAAAATCTCCCGACCGACATCCATCAGTTTCTCTCTCTCTCTCTCTCTCTCTCTCTCTCTCTCTCTCTCTCTCTCTCTCTCTCCCTCCCTCTCTCTCTCCTCCCTCCCTCCCTCCCTCCCTCGCTCTCTCTCTCCTCTCTCTCTCTCTCTCTCTCTCCCCCTCCCTCCCTCCCTCCCTCCCTCGCTCTCTCTCTTCTCTCTCTCTCTCCCTCTCTCTCTCTCTCTCTCTCTCTCTCTCTCTCTCTCTCTCTCTCTCTCTCTCTCTCTCTCTCTCTCTCTCTCTCTCTCTCTCCTCTCTCTCTCTCTCTCTCTCTCTCTCTCTATATATATATATATATATATATATATATATATATATATATATATATATCGCTCTCTTTTTCTCTCTCTCCCTCTCTCTCTCTCCCCCCTCTCTCTCTCCCTCCCTCCCCCTCCCGCCCTTCCTCCCTCCCTTCCCCCCTCACCCTCTCTCTCGCTCTCTCTCTCTCTCTCTCTCTCTCTCTCTCTCTCTCTCTCTCTCTCTCGCTCTCTCTCAGCTCCACTCCCTCCCTCCCTCCCTCCCTCCCTCCCTTCCACCCTCCTCGCTCTCGCTCTCTCTCTCCCTCTCTTTCTCTCTCCCCCCTCTCTCTCCCCCCCCTCTCCCCCCTCTCCCTCCCTCCCCCCTTTCTCTCTCTCCTCTCTCTCTCTCTCTCTCAGCTCCACTCTCTCCCTCCCTCCCGCCCGCCCGCCCGCCCGCCCGCCCGCCCGCCCGCCCGCCCGCCCGCCCGCCCGCCGCGCGCCCGCCCGCCCGCGCCTGAATGTACAGGCGGTTCGTATGCAGAAGTCGTATCTAACGCAGGGTTGACAGTATCTCTATATTTGTGAAGGGACGACCAAAATAGACCGCTCCAGGTTTATCCACTTATCATATGACGTAATATGACATCATAGCTAATTAAGTGCCGTGTATGCTGACGTCATAATCATTACGTCATAAATGATTCTATTTGGCCCGTATTCAACGCTTATTAGTTCGACACGCTATACGAATTGGATGTCTTTACTATTTAATAAATAGGCTGTTGAATAGCTTACCTGTATAGTTTTCTGGATATTGATTGTCAGAGAGTTCAGAGATCGATCGATCCCAGCACGAGTGAGGTGTCGACGGGGAATAGCTAAAAATGGAACGGTCCATTGCCACGGTTATTGTCGTACCTTTTAGACCCACCCACGCTAATAAAAGCGGAACATTGCATATTCTTTCTCTGTTTCATTTTCTATTTTTATTGACATACACACCTATAGGCCTATTTATAACCGCTGGCAACACCACTGTAATAATCTTAATAGTTTTTTGGTCTTGTTAGTACTCTATAGTTCGTTGCTACAATTTCTAATAGGGCCTATGTTAGTTTTTAATTACACAATGATATTATATGCAACCAATGTTTAATCATGCTTGCCTTTATTAAAAAAAAAATCAATGCTAAAACATCAACGTTTCAATAGCCTTATACATATAGAAGTCACTGGGCAAAAGGAAATGATAATAAATGATGCATACTTTATTGGTCTTTTTGAAAGCTAACTGTGATCTTTATTTGCTTAAGAGTTTCCAAACAGAAATCAGAGTTATAACAACAAAATTTCAATGAGAGTACATAATATAGATATCACTGTTCAAATAGCTAGTTCCAATAACACGCACATGTCTATGCATTTATGAAAAGTATATTATGGAACAAAATAGGAATACGAAAAAGTAAAATTTTGAGAGAAACAGTGTTTCTGAAAACAGGGTTAACCTTTCACACAGCCAAGAAACTGAGTCATAAGTGAAAATAAGAAGGATGCCGCAAGATGATTATGCCAAACCTCTTATTCATTTGTCCTTCCCCCCGTGGAACTCCTGTCAGACCAATGATCCATGTAGCACGTAGCTGAATTTTAATTATATAGCATCAATCAAATTTATGGCTACATGTATATTAACATGTTCTGCAGTTTTCGTGAGATTGTAGCAAGTGTTGCCATTAACTGATTCATTTGGCAGGCGTGGGCGCTTAATGTGCCATCTCAACATGACAAATCATTGCCTAGAAGTTATAATGCGCCACGTGCCAAGCCAGTGAACCGTATTCACAGATGCTTATCTTAACTCTTCCAATGCAAATTTAACTCATTCGAATATGTTTAAACTGATTTACCGGGAAGCTCTTGTCAGGCAGAAATACCTTCCAGTTAAATTAGTTTCAAAATAGTCAACGGAATAGTTCCGGCATGATTAAAAATGTGTTCGATCGAATCTGTACGGTACCGTTTGGAAGATATAAAAGCAGTTTCTGCTAGCAGTTTCTTCTACGAAAAATGCCTTGTAATTTCATTGGTCCGTTTTATTTCAAGAAGAATTTCTTGAACATTGAAATTGTCTAACGATGTGGGAAGTATTGCCATTACACTAATAAAAGGAGAATGAATATTGCATATTCTTTCACCGTTTAATTTTCCACAATTTTTCTTAACACATACACCTATTCTATAATTCCATGGAGGCATGCGGTAGTTTCAAGATGTTAACGCAACTACAATTATTGTTAATAGTATTTATTGTTCTTGTTTGTTCTATACGGGTGTTTGCCACAATTTGTAATTTGCATCAAATACAAGGAGTGTATGATAACAACGAAAGAGAAGAATGAATGAATAAATAAACAAGTAAGACAACTATTCACCTGCTGACATTATGCTATAGACTGAGGTCACCTTGAACATCTGAACGCATTATGCGAGCCGTAGTGAATGTTTGACTGTAACCACAATATCTCTCAAAGAAACAAACTCAGCGGTAGGTTAATGATATCGTTGGGTTTGGTTAATGTGATATGTGGAGTAACACCTATGTTTCTGGTGATGTATCTGTGCCTGCTGTTGGAGTTGTAGGGTGTTAGTACTTATAATAATATATGCTATGTTCATATCAATAATAAAACTGAATACACCAATTAGTCGTTTATCATTTAGTCAGCATGTCGAATTGTCGACGGCTTATATTGCGTTCTGCCGAATATGCTATTGCCATGGAACACATGACGCCAAAAAGCTGGCTAGCCCACATACGGTTAAGTAAATAACATGGAAAAAGTGTTACTGATTTGTTGGGTGATATCGTCATGTAAACATGTAATACCAAGAATAATTGTCATAGACAGGTCACCTTGTAATCATGTGGCAGTCATGCTGCATGGACTCCAAAGTGGCAGGTGGCAATATATGACGAAACAAACATATTATAGTTTCACCCACCTTGTTGCGCGGAGTCAAGTTACACATAACCTTTGGCCATGCATGCGTGTATCAAGCTTTAGCCTCTATTGGGTACATATATTTGGACTGATGTGGCGTGTATTATTTGGAGAAACATGATGGGACAAGTGGCCACCGCGCCATCTCACGCCCAATATGTGCCGTGTTAAGGGCTTGGTCTCGTTAAAGCCACACGATGGCCCTGATTATTATACTCAACTATAGACACAGTCTCCTGAGAAGTATATTCAATAATACTGATAAAAAAACCCTGAATGTTTAGCACATCACGTATTGTGGTGTATATTCAAGAAAAACAATGTGTAATGGTAATTGATGAATCCAATCTGCCACTCGAGTATTGATCATAATCAATTACGTCACGCATAGGTTGATGTGACAATCCTAATTGACACAAATACTCCATCATGTACCTGAAATAGTCCGTCAGTTGTACGAAATGTATGTCTTTAATTACTATTCAATGCACATTCTGTTGAATATTTTGAAAATAATTTGGTTGCGTACTGTTGCTACCATAGGCAGCAACATCCCCAAGTTAAATTAGTATCAAATATTCAACAGGTTAGCTGTATAATTATCATAAAATAGGCATTCTGGTACTTCAGGATTTAACGTATAAATCGATCCCAACACGCGCACACCATGGGCTGAGGTTAGCTAGAAATGGGCGGGCATAGCCAAACGTGTATTCGTATATTAGGTCCTGACTATTATACTTACCTATTCATACTGTGTGTTCATATTTCAGCTCTGCAAGTTGACATATGCATTGGAGCGGTCTCAAAGAACGGGGCGTTCTCTAGGAATTACGATGGCAAAATCTGCACATGGTCACATTAACAGCCAGAATAGCGGCAGTACCACCGCAGAACCAGGAATCTCTGAGGGTAGCAATGCACGTTCTAAGACAGGACGATGCCACTCATGTAAAGCATCGTGTTACCGACTGTGTCTCCCATGTAGCGCCAAACACAACAAACCTTTAAATGATGCAACGCGCTCTCAGAGATTTAAATATACTTTCACGTGTCCACCTCATGGACTAATCGGAAAGTTTCTTACATTAGCGATTGTTGGTATCTTATTATGGGCTGTATTGTGGTCTATGGTTGGTGCAGATGTATTACCAGGCGGCAATATCTACTCTATCGTTATTTTATTTATTGGAGGAACAATAGGAGGTTATGTTTCAGAATTCTGCAGGCTTCCATCACTCTTAGGTAAGGATTCCATCCACCGTTACACACACCATCAAAGTATGAAAAGGACTAATAGGAAGATCATTCAATTCTCACTCGAAATTAGTTCTCTTTGACATTTATTTAATTTCTTCTGCCCAATTCTTAAAAAATATATAAGCTTGTAAACTTTAAGCCCTCTTGTGTCAACAGCGCCTCAAAGCGCTCAAAATACTACTTGATATATCAATTAAACATTTGATGGTTAATATTTTTCAAGATTTTCGAGATATTTTAATTTTAGAAGACTATTTTTTGTAAATTACCACTGAATTTCTTTCGCCGGCTTGACCATTAAAGTGGTAATGGTAAAGAAAACTAAATTTTTACTCAACCAGTGTCTATTTGCAGGCCTAGAGAAGAGTATTTTTGAACTTTTACCACTAGAATGACTGGCTCGGTCACGTTGCTCTTTTGGTCAGTTTGACCATTAAAGGGTTAAGTTGACACAAGAGGGGTTAGTAGCTAAATTTGGTCTTATTATTATTATTATTATTATTATTATTATTATTATTATTATTATCATTATTATTATTATTATAATTTATTATAGGAATGTTGTTGATGGGAATTCTCTTAGCAAATGTGCCGCTTCCATTGGGCATTTACGTCCTGCCTTCCTGGTCCTCTGCCATAAGGTCAGAAATTACTGTCAAATTCATATATCGTCATTTCAAGTATTATTTTCAACCTTATGCTTCTAAGTGCTAAGTTAGTTAGTCAACTGTCTGCCCAACATATGGCTGACAAATACAGTAAAGCAAATCTGGCACCGTATGGGGCGATCAAAACTTATCACTAAAGACAGGTGGTCGCTTACTGCATCTCATTTGCTTTGGTAATCAACATTTAGAGAGAAATGATGCTGGTTGTTTAACCCTTTCGTGACGAACCCGGCCAAAACCGGCCTCTGTAGTGGTTTTGAGTAATGCCCATTTACAGGCCAAGAGAAGACTATTTTTGAAATTTTACCACTGACATGACTGGCTCGGTAAGCGAGCCAGTCATTACAGTGGTAAAGATTTCAAAAATAGTCTTCTCTTGGCCTGGAAATGGACATTCAAAAAGTAAATATTTAAATTTTTCGAAGAAAGGGTTAATATTGATGGGCCAAAAGATTGCAACTACACTATCCGCTACTTTAGGTTTGACGCTTGAATATGCATGTCACAACAACGTGTGCCATGCAAAGTAGGAACCCATAACGTCACAGGGTCAAACCTAATAAAACCATTAGTACTTAAAGGATAACTAATCCCATCTCCTGATAGCTATTCAGGCGATCAAACACGCCGGTCATAAATTATCCAGGTAATTTTAAGCCTTTTATCACGCCGCTAAGGAAAGATATTCAGGATTTAGTAGTTAAATGTTGGTACATTTTTACACCCTATGATGGATGTCATTATTTACTTTTCAACCAATCAGAAAAACCCTGGTGTGTCTGCCTCGGTATATACGCTCAGTCATAGAGGCTCTAGCTTTAGTTTGACAAAGTGGTATAAAAGCAATCCTACAGGTAAGCTGTTGAATATTTTGAAACCAATTTGATTGGAAGTTGTTGCTGCCAACAACTTCCAGTCAAATTAGTTTCAAAATATTCAATGGGATGAGCATTACATAATAAAGAACGTGATGCATTGGAGCTTACATGACATCTCACACAATAGCTTGAGGAGACAAAATGGTGTCGATCCCTGTTCAACATTTACTCGATATTACAAAACAGATAATTGCGATACAGATCAGAGAATGTGACAGGATATGAATGATATGGAATCTATAAACCATATTCTATCGGTGCAATACAACATTTGAGATGAGATTAGCATCGCTTTAAAGAATTGCATTCTGTGATATCGTATCCATATTGTCATTTGCAGTCCAAAAACCAATGCTCCGTACCAGATGAGTGGAGATAGGCAAATGTAGCACACACGCGCGCACACACGCACGCACGTATAACGAAGTTAATTGAACTAGTCCATGAACATCATACAAAACGGTCAACTGAAAGATATTTTTAATTGATATGGACTTTAGCAAAGATTTTTACCATGTCTCTGACTCAAAGTTTATTTATAGTACTATGGGATCAGACGTTGAGAAGGGAAGTTGATCACTTCAACGGATACAAATATTTCTAAGCCAGAGGTCACAGATAGTTATAGTCGAGGGTAGTACTTCCAGGGCCACATGGACGCTTATTTGCTGATGATACCATACTTTAGCTGACTGTTAACAGTGATGACGATGCACGACTACTGTGTGACCTTTCCAGACTTTAGAGATGGGAGTGGGAAATAGAATTCAACCCAGGAAAATGTCTGGCAATTAATGTATCCCTGTCTAACGTTGGTTAGACTGGGATACAGTAATTAGCTGACATTTACACACTATGCGGTCATACATTAGAAGCTGTCTCCGGGACAAAATAACAGGGAATTAATTTATTTTAAAATCTAAGCTAGAATTCTCATATCACACATATGACAGAAAGTCAAACAAAACATTGGGTTTCCAAAAAAGAAATCTCAGAAGACAGTCCACCAAAGCAGGGCTATGCAGGCCACAACCACAGTGGTGTTCCACGGTATGGCACCACCATCTAAACTACAAAGCAATATAGCAATGGTCCAGTGCAGATAAGCTAGATGGACATTAAAATGCTACCACAACGTTTCTGGTGTCACAAGCATGTTAAACCACCTAAGGCGGCCCACACTAGAAATACGTAAAGTGGATGGTAGGCCATGTATGCTCTAAAAATGGTAAACAACCGAGTGGCTGTCCACCCACACACCTATTTACAGCCAGTGACACGACCAACAAGATTCAGCCACGAATTCAGCTGTATTCAAATTTCAAATAAGAATGAGGCTTTTCATATGTTTTTCAGTGAAGTGTGGTTCTCCCAAACAAACTTCGGGACGGGGTAGTTTTAGCTCCAGCTGTTTACATCTTTAAGAGATATCTGCCCCAGCTAAGGGTGTAGCATGGATCGACCAGACGGGTATGGACCACCCCAGCTAGGCTGGGTGCGGGACGACCACTCCGGGTATGTTCCAAGCACGTCCCCTCCCGGTGGGATAGTATGCGTATGCGTGTACAAAGCCTTACGAGAGAGGTTTTGGGCATTCTGGAACTTAACCCTAATGACAGGCGAAATGTTAATTCCGTAACACATGGGTGACGGACGAGACGCAGATCTCCATCCAACTCGGTATAGTGACTGGGTGAGGTCTTAGAACCCATCACGCCCTCACAGGAAGGTCACTGTCGATGGATATCTGTCCCTTACTACCCACCATAAATACTATTGCGCTTTCTAAAATTGCTCATGTGAACTGTAAATTGTCCTGGTGGTGTTATATGTGGTTGTGGTGAAATGGTGACCAGATCGTCATATGATTTGGAAGCTGTCGCTCCTTAGCATGTATGCACACTGTCTTTATGAGGAAGATGCTATGTGGGGCGACCTTCGAGAAGCTGGACATCTTCGCCAGTTAGATGTATGTATCTAAAGATAGGTAGGAATCCCTGCCACTTGCGGCCAAAGCTTGGAAACATATCTAACAAATAAAGGGTGGGTTAGACTTTAGCAGAAGGCCCGCATAAATAAAGCGGCAACTAACAATGCAGTATCTTTGGACCTACATAAGATGGTGATCTGTGAATTGTTCTGAAATCATTTGACCCGTCTTCACGTAAACCAGCGTGCATCACATTAATCATGGCTTCACTAGGATTGACCACTGCACTTAGCTTTTTGTTTGAACTAAAGAGTGGCCCTTTTTGCCAGCTCTTTTCCTCCGCTTCGGCGGTGAAGGCATTTTCCTGTGACGGAGGCCCACGTGAGGCATTTTCCTCTATAACAATAATATTTTGTGTGTGTTAGGGGTATACTTGGTTTATATTAAACTATTCAAGTAGCCTCGTTGCGATGCTCCCTTGTGGGGATACCTCTGTGGATTTACGATTCTGTGTGGTACCTTCGGCGAGCCCACATAGAAAGAACACCAGGTTGGCTTTATGTATTGTACTATTTTTACTCATTTACTATCAAACGATTAGCATTGTTTGTATAGACTATTACTTTTAATTATATCATCAGGTCCAGACTTTTTAACCAGTTAATGGACCAACATACCGGTGACACGAACAGTTGGGACGAGATTGTGAGGTTCAATCTCGGCGGCAATGGTCGCACGGCCCCACTGGAACGTTATCGTTCCAGCGGCTCTAGAGGCCGGTCCCTGTACCTTCCGAAGTGTCCCAAGAACCATAGCTAACCAGCCCTCCAGCGCATCCTGTACATGTGGTGCAATGGAGTGGAACAACATCACGGACCAGCGCGTACCCCTCGAGCTACAAGACACATCCTTAAAGCTTCAGCTGCAACATTGTTTTTATTTGTACATACAATAGTACTGCTTTCTCGTCACTTACTATGCATGAGAATTAAGGGTTTTAACATTTTCACATGAAACTTAATGCATTCATTTGTCTCCCGCTGCTACAACACCCTACACGTAAGCCTTCCACAAGTTGAAGTTGGTGTAGTAATGGAAAATTCTGTAGACTGAAGACATTTGCCATTGCGTAGTGGATATATGTAAACCGCTCCCTCAATTTCTCCTTACTGTATTGGGACGGCAACTGCCATGGTGTATGCCGGGGTACATCTCCATTTGGATGGTAGGCTCTCTAACTACACTACTGCTAGAACTGTCTGCACGCTCAGCCTGTTTTCTTTTCAAATGACTCTTACCTTTAATTCATCGACCATTTAGAGACCCGGAGGGGCTGCTCTATATAAATTAAGAAAACTTGCATATGTCGTTTTTAATTCAGTTAGCGCTTCCTTTAATATATCTCATTTGATTGGGGTTCTCTCTTGCAACCTTGGTAGAGTTGGTGGATGGTGATTATACGTCAGTCTTGTAATTTCTACTAATGCTTTGGATGCGTGGTTGTCTGTCTTATCTATGGCTACAATGGGCATTCTATTCATTGATCCGTGATAAGGTTTATAAACAGTATCAAGTTGTGCTTTGTTCTTTTATGATAAGGTGATGGATGATCACACCATCGCCGGTCTCACTAATCATGCAGTGAATAAGAATACACCCAATAATCATTTAAGGCGTCTTCATTAGTAAAAGAAAGAACTTGATTTGTACAATGTGGATAGGGCTATGCAGATTCGGTTTCAGTTCTCTATTCAGCTTAATGCATCAGAAAGAAGTGTGATCTTTCTCTCAGGAAAACTCAGGAAGACTGTTTTGCATATACGGGCCGGGCGTGTTGTCGTATGAGGGAGGGAGGGAGGGGTGTGTGAGTATTTTTGATATCATATTATTTCTGATTGTGATTTGGAGGTACGTTAATATTTGCAGAAAGATCGCGCTGGTCGTGATTTTAATCCGTGCTGGTTTAGGAATGAATCTTGACGTGTTGCGTCAGCAATCATGGGTGATAGCACGTGTGGCTTTGTTTCCAATGGCAGTAGAAGCGACTGCTGCGGCACTGGCAATGAGATATATCCTGAATTTTCCATGGGACTGGGCATTTATGCAAGGGTAAGTAAGGAATGCTAATTACTGAAGTCAAGTAGATGGTTGCTTCCAGTAATCGCAAGTTTAGACTGTTTATCCTTAATTTTATCGACTCAAAGTCGGAACACGCATAAGCACTCGGATTCAGCAGATGCACTATGGCAGCAACTGTTTCTGAAAGTCAAATTAGTTTCAAAATATATACCAGCTCACCTGCTTCATAAATGAGACACTGGATAGTATGTGAAAAAATGGTTAAGGAACTAAATTAGTTTGGCCACAAATGCTGGATTACATCTCAAGCAATGTTTGCAGGGCCCAATGACAAGTAAGCATGAGTACCCAAAAATACAGTAGGCAATTGAATGCGGATGGGTGCGAGTAAGAATGTCTAGATGCGGGACATCTCATTATTAATGAGATAACACGGGTGTGGTGTAGGTGCAGGTACACATATGTGGCTGCAAACCATGGAATCGTACCTATGTAGGTATCTAATCACTATTTCTCTGTTATGCAATGGTACATGAACTTTCATCTGCAGGTTTGTGCTGTGCGCGGTATCAGCAGCCGTGGCGATTCCGTTCATGTTGCTGTTCCAGTCTGAAGGATACGGTGTTGTAAAAGGCATTCCTACCACACTTATGGCGGCAGCTAGCATTGACAATGTCACAGCTATCAGCGCTTTCAGCATCGTGCTTGGGATACGATTCTCATCAGGTATGCCTCTGAAACGATTTAGCCATTGAAATTCCAGCATCTAAATTTCACAAGTCTACAGGAAAACTGTTGTATACTTTGAAACTAACTTGACAGGAACAACAACAGCTGTCAGTCAAATTATTAGCTCCAAAACAGTCAATAGAATATACCCTACATCATAAAGAAGTTGTCTCCATCCCTTCTCCCTCCCTCCCTCCCACATCCTCCCCTTCCCCGCCCCCACTTCGCTCCTCCCTCTCTCTCGCCCTCTGTCCCTCCCTCATTCTATGTCTCGAGCCTGCTTTCTTCGTTTCTATATGCTACATTATATAAAACAAGCACGTTTGAATAGTAACCACAACGTTTGGGACTTTGTAAATATGTATACAATTTGACCGACCAACAGACAGGCAGACTCACAACGAACAATAAACTGCACCTGTATTAAGTCCCAGAATTATGATTCTCTTTATAAAATCTACTCAAATTTACCGTTTCTTCAGGCGAGTTGGCCTTCACCATCATCAAAGGTCCTTTACAGCTGGTGCTGGGCTTGCTGGTCGGGGCGCTGTTCGGCGGTCTGCTCTGGTACTTTCCACACAAGCAATACGTAAGTGTTTATTCAATCACTGAATTGTGAAATCGCAATACACACGTGCTAAGCAACCACACACAATGATAGTGTGTGTTTCCTTAGCACCGGTATCAAAAGAATCACATCCTATGCCACGAGAGACATTACTGATTTGACGTGTGTTAACCCTTTGGACTCTGAATTCCCAGAATCACAATTTCAAGGTAGCTGTACAGGAACCTGTGAAATAGGTTTCAAAATAGTCAACATAATATTTATTAGGTCAGAAATGATTTTGGTGTTTTGGCCTTTCGGTTTCAAATGGTTAAAATACGGTATCTCTTCAGTGGAAGCCTTTCTTTTGGTTATCTTATGTCTTATTGCTGTAGGCCTATTATGCATATAGGGTCCATGTTCTCTAGATCATATGAATATTCGTGTCCATTTAATGCCATTTTAAAATCATGAACACTACTTTATAATCGTTCTCAGCTGAGACGATGCATCAGTTTTAGGTTCTTGGCTTTCACTCTGTTGCAGAAATACAAGACGATCTTCCGTTGTGTGATACTATTCGGTATCTGTCTTCTATCGGTGTTTGGTAGCAGTGTGGCTGACTTCTCAGCTGCTGGGCCTCTCGGTTGCTTAATAATCGCACTTGTAGCTGCGTACAAATGGCGAAAACAAGGATGGGTGGGCAAAGAAGTACGTTATAAATTTACACACTTTATCATAATTACAATTTCTCTTAAATTATCCAATGCAAAAGGACGGTGTGACAACAACAACAACAACAACAACAACAACAACAACAACAACAACAAAAACAACAACAACAACAAAAACAACAACAACAGCAACAGCATCAGCAGTTGATTCTCCATCAGTGGTATTGGTGGTGGTGGTAGCAGTGGTAGTGGTAGCCGTAGCGCTAGTAGTAGTTTTTATCATTGCCAAGCATTAGTTCTATGAACCCTGTCATCGACGACGCACTGGCACTGGGATATAGCTCATTCATCATCTGGAATGCAATTTTTACCATTTACAAGTTTCGACCTGGGTGGGTTCGAACCCTGTCAATTCTGCGTCACCTTCCGCCCGCTAGCGTTTGGGAGGCGAGTGTTCTACGTTTAGACCAGCATCCAAAGGACGAAACACCCTCTTTCACCGGAGTAGTTTTCAAACACCCGTTTCACAACCACACGAATTGACTGTGTACAGTGTACATTCCACATATTCCTCCTGCTATATTACTAGGCACTATTATTACCAAGCATTAGTTCTATGAACCCTGGTCATTGACGACGCACTGGCACTGGGTTACAGCTCATTCATCATCTGGAATGTACTGTTTTCCTTTTTCAATTTTCCTCTTGAGTAGAGTTCGAACCCTTGACATTCTGCGGCACCTTCCGCCTAGCGTTTTGGAGGCCAGTGTTCGCTACCACTAGACCAGCATTCAGAAGACAAAAATCATCTTTCACCGGACCAGCTTTCAACCAGCAGCAGGAGCAGCAGCAGCAGCAGCAGCAGCAGCAGCAGCAGCAGCAGCAATAGTAGTACATGAAATGTTACAGATGTGTCCACAGCATCTTGCAAATGTTTGGGATAGCGTGTACGATGCTCCATATATGGAAGGAAGATCTCATTTATTATTATAGATCCTGTTTGGTTGCAAATTGTTGTCGAAGATTGCAAGCCCAGATTCTAGAGTGTGTGTCATAAAATGAATAAGAGTGCCACAATTATTGGAAAAAGAAAAGTGAACACTACATAGTGCTACCACCATTTCCACCATAATGCAAAATCCTGGCCCAGGTTTTACTCTTCCAGGTATGTGAACTTTATACCATATTCGCTGGTAGGTCTTTTGTCCTATGTTTGAGATTGTCCTATCCACGGCACCTGCTCATTTCTGATGATTGCATTCTTAGATCAGCTAAGCCAAATACGAATACGAAATAGCACTACTTGTTTCATTTTTATCTTCCGTGATGTGTGCATAATATCAAATTAAAGCTGTTTAATCTTTTTGCTTTCCAGAATCCAATGCCGGTGACATTTAGTCACTTTTGGACAGTTTTTCAGATACTCCTTTTCAGTTTGGTTGGTGCACTCATTGACATCAAACAAATCGACTTCAGGTATATAGATATACGTCTCATCAGGACAGACTGAGATAGCAAAATCAGCCCAACTATAACACAGCACATAAAACCTATCTTATTCTGATCGTAAGAGACCTCAAACTAATTACTCACGTCTGTCTGTTTATTTGCTTGCTTATTTGTTTGTATGGTTGTCTGTCTGTCTTTCTGTTTATTCGAGGGATATCGCATGCCTCATATGGGTAGAATCACCAAATTTGGTACATACATTCATATTATGACTCGCTAGATAAAATTTTAGTTTTAGTCTTACTGCATGTTGGAATAACATTATTTTAGTCGATAACTCTGCAATACAAGAAAGTAGTATCACCAAATCTGTAACAGTAACACATTCATATTGTTGTTGGCTAGGACCAAAATTTTGGTTCAGGTCAAAAGTTCAAATACCGAGCTCACGTGGTCATTTAGTGCATTGTCAAAACGAGTTCAAAGGCGTGAATTCGGCTCTCCCTCGAGTACATTCTAGTTATTGATCAGTTAGATTGATTGCCACTATATACAAATGTGTAATCTATGGTGTTCTATAAATGCCATCAGTCGTAAATGTCACGCATCGCCATCACGTCGTGACCCCCCCCCCCCCCACCCCACCCCACCCCGCCCCAACCCCACCCCACCCCCCACGACACACGATGGCAGTTATCGAACAATGTGATAATTATTGCATCATTTGCAATTCGACACGGCATACAAATGCTCAAACAGATTTTTCAAAATAATACGTATTTAGAATAACTGTCGCCATGCTTACAGCACGTCGACCAACCGATCAGTGATCAACGAGTCTCATTATCAGATCTCGAGCTATTTATCTCTATTTTCAGTTGAGACGCGCAACTACTATAACTAGTAACTGGTCGGTCAAATGTTTGCAGAATTGGCCTACTTTGTACATGCGCAGGACTGATTCCTATTATTTGTTTAGATCAAATGTATCCCACAACTACGTCTTTATTGATAGTGTCATTAAATTGATACGTAACCTGCTATACATCTAACTTTAAAGATATAGGCCTACTGTTTTTGTTATTCCAGCATCCTCGGCAAGGGCGTGGGTGTAATATTCATTGGGTTAGTGTGTCGCCTCATCATCATCTATTTCTCATTATTTGGTTCCATAATGAACAAGAAAGAGAGATTATTCGCTTTGTTTACCTGGCTACCTAAAGCCACAGTGCAGGTAAGTTCAGATATAGTCATAGAACCATCTACCGGTCAATGTTACATTCCAAATTAATTGCTTTCTATATTCATCTACTAGAGTGTCTGTGGGTCAGTACTAGAGATTTCCGAAAACTGGTCTCGTTGATCAATTTACTTTAGTAACGCGTTGTGTTCATTTAATACCAGTCCTCTAACTCCAATATACCATATAGATGTAACAGCCGCGTGAAAATTAGCAATACTACACATCTCTCAGCTAAGTCATCTACTAAAGTTGTGGTGCGATCATGACATATTGGATGCTGGGGTCGCTTTTCTATGGCTCTATGCCTCACTTTATCATTCGCTTTCATTTTCTTGCATCGTATCTATCTATTATTCATCATCGAATCGCCTCAATATCGTGCAATCGTTCGTGTGATTGAATTATCCCTGCCTCCCCCCCCTCCGCCCCCTCCCCCTCTCTCTCTCTCTCTCTCTCTCTCTCTCTCTCTCTCTCTCTTTCTCTCTCTCTCTCTCTCTCTCTCTCTCTCTCTCTCTCTCTCTCCGTTGCAACTATAGTGTTTCGGACCGATTTTAGATTTATGTGGCCTGCTAATATAGTAATAATAATAATATGGTTCATAACCGAGTAGGGGTTTGGGGGGGGGGGTACAAATCCGCGTGATTGATGCCCACTGGAGCCATAGAGAAAGCGTCACGCAATATTTATTTAGAGTTTAGAGTTTTAATATGATAATGGTTTTTTCTTTTAGGCAGCCATTGGTTCATTGGCTTTTGATAGAGCTGTACTTGAAGGTGCTGATGACATAGACATTCAGAGAGGAAGAACAGTACGTACAGAATAGAAGGAACCATTTCTAGCTAGCCTCACCCACTCTGTACATGTGTTTAAATCAGTTTTAACACTTTGAACCATCAATTCCCAGAATCTCAATATCAAGGTAACCATACAGGTAAGCTGTTGAATATTTTAAAACTACTTTGACTCGGAGCCGTTGTTATCTATGGCAACAACCACTGCCAGTCAAATTAGTTTCAAAATATTCAACATAATATTTATTACATTGTAAATTCATTAAAGACTTACAATTCAAACGGTTACTGGTGAACCTTTTCCTCTTTCACGACGGAGATACATCATTTGATTGTGACGCCATGTAAGACACGACATATTTTGATTACTTGAGTGACAGATCAGATCCCTCTATTCATTAACTGTCTGCCTGCTGACTTTCTTCAGACTATATTTTCAATAGTGCTTATCTCTGGAACTGCAGAATATTTTGAAAACAATTTGACTGAAAGTTGTTGGTGGCAAAGCCACAAGCAAATTTCAGTGGAAATTTTTTTCAAAATATTCAGCAGACCCAAGGTTATTTCCCATTGAAATTATTGTCTGGTGTTTTATAGCAGTCAGATAGTTAAGACAGCTGTTTTAAAACAGTGAACAACAACCGTCTTGTTGGCAGAAAATGTATATCCACCGGCCCTTGCTTATAATAAGACGGCAGCTATCTGTAGTTATCTTGTTTTGCCATTTAGAACTCACTCTGTGGCTCCACACTGTCCGATTTATGCCGCCTGTATAGTAGTTAACTTGATATTGGGATTCTGGTAATTCAGGGTACAAATATATAAATTAAAGGTGCATATTCCCAGCAAAATTACTAAAAATAAAATTGTAGTGTGAATATGCCCCTTTAAGTCCAACACAAGTACAAAATGGGCGGAGATTAGCAAGAAATGGGCGGGGCATAGCTAGAAATTTCCCCCTCTATTATCGCACTTCCTCAATAACTGATATTTAGAGGCCACTAAAGCCATTTTTTTCTATGTGGAACGTATATGTATTTTTATGATCCATGTGTCCAGTATAGATAGGTCTGACTAAAATTAGAGACCACAAGCAGCTATTTTAGTGATCCATATTGCTGCTCCGTAGGGTCGCCCTTCAACCCTTTAACACTCATATCAGCCAAAAACGGCCTCTGCAGTGGTCTTGAGAAATGTCAATTTGCAGACCAAGAGAAGACTATTTTTGAACATTTTACAGCTGGAATAACTGGCTCGATAACCGAGCCAGTCATTCCAGTGGTAAATGTTAAAAAATAGTCTTCTCTTGGTCTGCAAATTGACATTTTCTTGAATAAATTTAAGACTTAAAGGGTTAATACGTGTTATACTGGATAGTATCATCTAATTAAATTTAGTTAACAACTACCTTAGTTTCAGTGACGTCCAGTAGTTATCAAGGAATGCTCGGTTCAAATTATTGGATGCTATTTCAAGTTGTGCATAATAAAAGTAGTGGCAGAAATTACACGTTTCATTACACCACATGCACACGTTTCTTATATAGGTGTCCACTTTATTGGTGACTTTATTGTTTTTAAGCTTTGGTATTTTGAGGATAATTTAAAACACATGTGAGTGTCTTTCAGATCCTGACGATAGCTATAGTTGCTGTTGTTATTACATCACCAGTTGGAGCAGCTGCAGTTGCACTCTCAGGTATAATATCCAACTGTCCTAGATTACTACTACTACTACTACTACTACTACTACTACTACTACTACTACTACTACTACTACTACTACTACTACTACTACTACTACTTGGATCTCTTTTTGTGGAAATCGATAAAAAAACATATACTGACTGAAAAGGAGATTAAACATAGGATAAATCAAGAGAACAAACGATTTTATCAGTCATTTATATAAATAAACAATAAATATATTACGGCCAACAATTAACCTAAAAATTCAAAAAAGCTAGATATTTCCCTTTAAAAATCCCAAGCAACTACCTCAACAACATTCCATTAAAATTACAAACGCTCACGCGAGCATAGGCTGAGAAATAAACACAGCGATCGGATACCAGCAGAATGCTTGCAGCTTCAGTCACATTTAAAATAAATAATTTTAGCGTGCCCGGATGTCACTGCTTAAATAGTAAATTCTTACAATACCCCCATCACCACGACATCCCACCCAATATCACCTTTGCGAAAATGTGTGCTAGGTAGATTTATGTATTTGAAAGGGCGCATTCTAATTATTAAAGAAATGAGCGTCCAATCCTTTAAAAATTGGATCTGAAATTGAACAATCTTTAATGGTCTAACAAATCGCCCCCTACCATTCCAAATTCAGACATTGGCGGAGGGGTGGGTGGAGGTGGTGGAGTACGAAAGGAATCAGACGTGGCACTGTCAGACATCCAAATAGTAATATAAGCAAGCCTTATTATACCCTGATAACGCAGGTTACTGGGACGGTACCGGGCTAATACCGGGCCGTATTAGCCTGGTATTGGCTCAGTACCAGCCTAATAACCTGCATTATCAAGAGACGTAAACCATCCATTTGAAAATTAAAATGCAGTAATTAGGGACATTCGTCGTGTAGTACAAGCGAGTGGCAAAACGCATTTTGTGGTGAGACAAGATATGAGTAATTCAAGATAAATGCGACTTCCACAATTTGTCTAAAAATGGTATGTTTGATTATACGTTCAATCACAATACAGCGGCCGCCGTAGACAGATTTATTCAATATTTATGTGAAGACCATTATCTTTTACCACAGGCCCTCGTCTGCTGCAGAGAGACAAAGAGTTTGACTTGGAAGCAAGTGTTGTCGTAGACGAAGTGGGTGACGATGATGGTGATGATGATGATGATGACAATGAGAATGACGACAAAGATAAAAATAAAAATGCAAAACTTGCTGATAACGACCAACAGGCTTTGAAAAATGGTTATGTCGCTGTGGAAGGGACCAGTTATGTGGACACCTCTCATTGCTATGACAACTTTTCTTATCAAAGAGAAAATGAAGACGACATTGCGGTTATTATACCCAGAGTGATAGACAATAGCAGGAATGTAACGCGGTTGTAAGAGTGAAAGTGACGTTGTCAAATAGGCCTAAAGATTATTTCTCAGGCCGATCAACTTGTTATGATTTTTTTTGTTCAGAAAATAAGTTTGGACTAGCGTGTGCGGTTTGCCATTTTCGGACATAGCGTGCAAGCGCGCGATTGGTCGCTTCCAGTATTTGCACAAATGCATACACATCATCAATTTAAACTACCGTATAAATTGTCAATTAATATGACCATAATTCTATGGAAATAAATCATATGGCTATTGAGATTTATTGGGTCGACTTGAATATGGTCGAAATTGTTTTATATAAAGCGAAAACTGGTAACAGATTACTTATTTCATGAATATTGCTATTTCAACTTAACAAATCCGGATATTGGACAGGATGTCCGGAAATGCGGAGGCCTGTTAAAAATCCGCTGTTTTCGGATAAATTCGGAGAGATGGTCGCCCTGATTTCTGTTGGGTTAGTTTGAAAAAAATGTGAAAAAATTACGTTGCTTCTTTGAAACTGTGGTATTGAATATGAATATAATTGCATTGTAATTGTATCGATCTCATCGCAGTATCTAAAAAATATATATCATACTTTAGTACCAGATCTCTGACCTCAGAGAACTTAGCTCTCAATAAACCACCACAACTCGCATCTGCCAATTAAAAAAAATTTTCTTCAATCAAGGCATTCTAAATAGATGTGTACGTGTACGTGCGCGTGTGCGCGCGCGTGTGTTTATGGTAGATACGATTGCGCCTGGATTAACCATATATTACAAGTAGAATGATGGATCATTAAGCTCAACGTACCAATAACAAGTTACTTATGAATTTATAATCAGGTAGAAATGCGTAATTTAATTGAATATATAAAAATTAGTTTTTTTCGTTATTGTCAAAATATGTACAATCTTTATATTTTAGCTTTACAATTCAACATATCATTTTTGTATACATATTTTCATGTTTATCAAAGACTTAAGATGAAAGACACAAACATGAAGTGGTGTTTAATGAGTTTTGTTTCCAAGATTACCCGTCATGCATGATAATAGACCTTTCCAGTTTTAGCTATTGCCCGCCCATCTCTAGTTAAGCTCCACCCACAGCTCGCTTGTGCTGGGACTAGGCCTAAATCAATTTCCATAAAACTATACAGGTTCTGTTGAATAATTTGAAACTAATTTAACTGGGTGCTGTTGTAGCAACAGCGCCCAGTCAAATTGGTTTCAAAATATTCAACAGCATGTTTATTAAATACAATTCGTACAACAATGTTTAGTTCGTCACCAATTATGCGTTCGTAACGTACTTATCTACATCATTCATGACGTCATTGATTATGACGTCATATGATAGATGGATAAACTGGAAAGGTCCATTAGTACACAAGATTAGAGTTTGATTGCTTTGACTACAAGTTGCTAAAAATTACATTTAATAAAAGTTGTATTCAATGTTTTCAGCAAGTTAGCATATTCGAAAACGCAAACATCCCAAATCGTGTTAGATATGCAAAATCTAGTAGTTTTAGTTCAGCTGGCCTGAAAGGCCAAGTGAGCTTATTGCAAAGGCGACCGTCCGTCATCCGTCCGTCTGTTGTCTGTCTGTCCTTCCAACATCCGTCAACTTGTCCTTTAAACGACTTCTTAAGAACCACTGGGATGCCATCAATTATATTTGGCAGGAAGCATCCTTAGGGCATAGAGATCCAAGTTTGTTCAAACTTAGCCAATCGGCCAATTTGGCCAGTGACCATCTGTAATTTTGGCCAATTTTTAGAAACGTCTTTAAAAATTCTTCCCCATAGCCGCTTGGCGGACCGATTGAAAAGTCAAGAAACTCATCTAGGGCAACAGCTGAACCAAGTTTTTTCAAGTGAACTTAATTGGCCAAATACTTAGGCAGCCATCTTGGATGACCTAGTTTTCGTGAAAATGACTTCTTCAGATACGCTAAACGGGTGTGGTCAAAATTTTGAAGCTATGATTAGACATAAATGGCCATAACAGTTTGTTTAAGGGCAGTTGATAAGCAAAAAAAACATGGCCCCTGTGGACCGACTAAAATGTAGTGTATATGGCGGCCATATTGAATTTCTTTATTTGATAGATTTTGAAGCCGAAATTGTTTTTTACATAGGTGTTGGCTAGCCTGACTTCACATTTGACATTTTCGAAACTGTCAGATAAACGGTTTGGCGGCAATCTTGGATCATCCCACCCCCACACGCCAAAAAACCCATACTAACGCAAAAGAAAACTTAAAATAGCTTCTTCTCGAGAACCATTAGACCAATTTTAACCATATTTGGTCGAACAAATCCTTGGACAAAAGAGATCAAAGTTTGTTCAAGCGAAGACGATCGACCAATTTTGCCAGCTACCGTCTTGGATTTTGCTTATTTCTTTAAACGTCATAAAATCTCAAAACCGCTTAGGGCATTGATTCGCAATTAATGTAAGATCATCTAGTTCAACATCATCTTCCTATCGCACGGTCTCTCCCTCCCACAAACGCTCTCGTGTCGAGTTCCGTGCTTGCATGCTTTTGATGTTTAGACTAAGTTCGCGAAACTTCATAAACGAGGTCAGTCAACTACCGCCTAATAAAATTGCTCGGTTATTATCATCCTGCTAATTTACTGTCAATCACATAGATTGACATTCGTGTCTCGCAAGCTCTCCATCGGTATTGGCATGAAGATATGCCTCTATTTTTAGATTTATAGCGAGACTGAAGTAGGCAGACATCTGATTGGCTATCTGAAAACCGAAAGCGAACATAGCGAGAAATCGCGGGTTTGCGAGTACGGCCTCGAACAGCGAATCGATGTGAGTGGGCGTGTGTTAGTATGATGGTTCAACAGCTGAACCATGTTTGTTCGAAGGAACTTGATTGGTCAAATGTTTTTGGTGGCCATCTTGAATGACATAATTTTCATGAAAACGACTTCGCCAGAACTTTGAACGGATCGGGATGAAATTTGCAGGATATGATTAGGGACTGGTCAAGGAAAGTTGATAGGCCTTCGTAAAACACATGACCGTCGTATTCTTGTTATGATTCGGGACAAATCATTAGGGTTCGCCGCATAGGCGATGGCCTTTCTAGTTGAAATGCCTATGCTCCAGATGAGCGACATAGGCCCCTTGAGCCTCTTGTTTATTTGAGCAAGTCCTGATGATATGACCATTTTCCTTTCTGCTATTTCTAATAATCGACAAACAGTAATTTGTGTAGCCATCCTAGAAGTCATTAAACTTGATACATATGATTTACATTATGCAAACACAATCTGATTGATCTGGCTACAAATGACAGATCATAGAGTTAACAGCGGTCACCTATTAAAAGCTAATATTTGTCCATAATCTTGACAAAACAATTACAGAGTAAGACTTTTAAAACTACTTTCACTGGGAGCTGTTGCTGCCTATGGAAACAACAGCTTCCAATCAAATTAGTTTCACGGTATTCAACAACAGGTTTATTAAGCAGCACATTCTACAAAGACATACACGCTTATTCTTTTAACCATTCGTGACGTCATTTGATTGTGACATCAAGAAACAAGTGACATATTTTTATGATGACGTCATATACTTAAGTGATGGAATGGATACATTCATTAAATCGTGTACTTTATTACTTTTCCGGTGTCCAAATGGAATAATGAGAACAAATATAATCTTCCCTTCATTACATCTCCAAAGAGAAAACCTCAAGAATGCAGTTCATACATAAATTCACCAAAGACACACCCGCGCATAGAGTATTGGAATTCACACTACTGGGAGGCAATAGATATAAAGACAAGAGAAGACGTCATTGGATAAATCTGCCCAGCCTGCCATGCTGCGAAACTTTTCCTCTTTACTGTCAGACCGACGCCATGTACGTATGTCATGTGAGTGTGACGTCAGCTAACACGTAACATATTTTGATTATTTTGTCAATTTGGTCAATGATCTTTGAGAAAACTGATCCACTGATTAAATCAATATTTATGAATTCCCCCTTTCAATAGGAAAACATGCATCCCATGGCTGCTATGTTGTCATCATCAATATTTTCACGTTTAATATTGTCAGTTGAAAATGACACTGGTATTTTGTCTGCTGGTAGTGTTGTTCAGCACCAGGGAAACCAACTTCTTCTAAAAGTTCCCGAACAGCATCTGTGGGGACTTTGTTCTGAACAATGTCCAAAAGTCCATTCAACAAATCTGGCATATAAGCATCTAGAAACAGGTGCTTAACTCACACCTTCGTGGATTATCTATGGGCTGTTATAATGTGTTCCACCGAACATGCCTTTGATTGTACCAGAGGTGCGTGAGGTTCTTCGAATCCGCTTCCTGATACGAATTTACCAATAGTACCGAAAAACTTCACGATGGCATACATATTGCCAAGGTGGACGATGACATTGTCAAATGCCTTCGGATTGTTCCATATGACGTTATAGAATTTGGTAGTGGTTATGTGAGCGTGTTGCATATTGGAGTTGCTATCCGCAGTGCCAATTTAAGACGATGGAACTTCATGCAGCTAAATAACCCAACCAACAAAGCGGGGCACAGCCTGCATTGCCAGGCTGTAATGTTACCGCAGTAGTTTCCATATCAATATCTCTCTAGTGCTTGTTGCATCCTGATCCCCCATCAAAGACTTTGCTGTCGGGAGAAAACCCAACCGGATTTCTGTGTGGATTTTTCTTTCTCTGAGCAAGCGCAGCTACCGTTTTTCCATGGTCCGCCGCCATGCATGATGGCTGAATTTCAGGTTTTGGTCACGGCATTGAATGCGAGTCTCTTTCTTGGAATCCAATTCCATGTGTGGTGTGAATACTTCCTGTAGCATTTTCCTACAGTCAAAATTGTCCTACCAAAAAGCAGTTGAACAGTGTCGCTCACAGAAGATGGACGACAATACCCTCTGCCTGCCGTTTCCTATGCTAGTTCAACACGTGCCGTTTCAACCTGTCGAATTTTATTGTGACTAATTGAATGTCACATGTTGTGTAGCCATATTCTTAACAAAGTATGTTTCTGTGTCAGAAATTTTCCATTGGAATAGACATTGATCAAATCTTGTGAGAAGGACGTGGCAAATTTCCACTAATTTATCACTCGCTGTGTGATTAAAAATATATCAATTTCATTAGAAAGTTTGTCAGAAATTCGGCGGATCTACGGGTTTTTAGACCTCCAGCATCTTCCGTCATTTTTTATGGCTGTCTGTAATATATTTGCTGCGTCTTCATAGATAAAACGATTGCTTTCTTTCACATACATGAATACAAACTAAAAATAGAGCCGTAGCTTCAATGCTGAGAATACGCCCATAACGTAATGATGGGCCATTTTGCCACGTAATCATAACGACTAGACTGTTACACAGTCTAAACTTCGCAGACCAGATAATGTCCGTAGTAGACTGTAAACACACCACTGTGAATCCATTCGTATCTCGTGAGATCTCCTTCGATACGAGATCGAGAAAAGTATCTCGTATGTATTGAGTAGCCATTGGCGTAGTGATTTCCACCAGAATATGGTGGTAGAGAGAATTTAAACATAAAAAAGGGCGCGAGAGCTACTCGCTTCATAGCAGACAACATTATTTCACGTAGAATGAGACGAAATAAAGCCTATAGTAGTCTCTATGGCCAGTAGTTAACAGAAAATAGTCCCTCTGAATTCGTCGTAAAATTCATAGTCCATACGGTTGTGTTGGAAAAATGGAGTTAGTAGAATTTTATGCTAGATTTTTGGCAAATAGGTTTAATCCACTCTAAATAGGCCAAGATTGAAAAATTTTATGTTTGCCACTTTTTTCATTAACCCCTACGGTCGCCATCTTGGATTTCAAAATGGCCGCCACTCAGAACCTATTTTAGTCAGTATCTCGCTTAATAAGCCATCTATGGACACAATTCCAGTGCTTATGCCTAGGTTATTTAGCCAAAGGACCTAGAGGATGCCATTATAAATTCAATCGAATGTCGGCCATCTTGGATTTCAAGATGGCTGCCGGCCAGACATACTTTTCTCATTGTCTCATTTACTATCCACGCTATAAACATGATTCCAATGGCTACACATGGGTTTTTGGGTCCCAGGATTTAGATGATGCCATTATAAAACTAATTTAATGGGGACCATATCGGATTTCAAGATGGTCGTTACCTAGATTTAGATACAGTACAGCGCATAAATAAGCTAACATGTTTCCAAAAATAAAACTGAAACATGTTAGTTATTAAATGTTCTGTTGACTATTTCGAATATAAATGGATTGGAAACCATTGCTACCGTAGGCACCAATATCTTCCGACCCAATTATGTTCAAAATATTCAACAGTATGTTTCATTTTGTTTTAGAAATAAGTTTCTGAGCCGTACTATAAGTTCTAAACATGATTTCATGGACTACGCCAGAATTCTATTGAGTGGAAGTCTGCCACCTCCTTTTAATTAGTGTCACTGGCATCGGCAGGCATTGTTAATGTCATATAGGGTGACGCAGTGCTCATTTACTAATGCATCGCTATGTGTTCAACCAGGTTTAGGCATCTTCCCGCCCAGTGCGTCACAGTCAGATGAACCTCACAAAAACGGAAACCTACTGACTATAAACTGTGTATAAAATGTCAGGGTAGTAAATACAAACGGGAAAGGAGCTCGAACCTCTCAGCCATCCAGACTCTGAAAGCTATGAATTGTTCTTGATGAGTGTATCAAAGCGATCCCGATACAAAAATCCAAACGTCGTTGCGCTGTGGCAAAGACTCGAAGAGTATTCTGCAAATGACTTCAGACTTAAGAAAGCTGTTTGGCATAAAACGTGTTACTCTGAAACAACACACAAGCAGCATACTGAGCCGGACATGGCCAGATACGAACGTGCACTGGCTCAAAATGATGTAGCTGTTCTTACTGTACGAATGAATGGTAGACCATATACACCTCAATCCCAGTCAGAGAGTGAACAATGTGCTACTTCATCAGCCGGTGTAATTACGTGGTCCAGTGTTCCACCATTTCATCGAAATTTATGTTTCTTCTGCCAGTCTACAAAAATGGACAAAGAAACGGAAGGATTCGAAAAACTTAGTGAGTGCAGGAGTTCAGACATTGCTGTGTCACTAGAAGAGATTATAATGAACAGTGATAGTGATATTTGGAAAGTAAATCTAGCTGATATACGTGCTGAAGTAGATTTCCTTGCAAGAGACATAACCTATCATAAAACTTGTTATACAACAAACTGGAGTCAATTCATTCAAAAGACACAAAGACAAAGCTCGGGTATAGGTAGTGACTATCATGCATCTATTGACTTTATCTCGGCTGAAATTCAATTCTATATAGAAATACAGGAACTTGTTGATGACGGTTAAATTGTAAAAACTCCAGATGCAGAGAATATGTACAAGGACATAATGCGAAACTATGGAATACAAACTAATAGCATCACCCGAGGACAGCTTTTGCAGAAAATTCGTAAAAATGTAATATGCGAAATAACTGAGAGTAAAGGCAGAAAACCATCGATCATACATAACAAATATCTAGTCATACAGCTGTTCATGCCACTATTATCAGTGATAAGGACATTAAGGCGAATATAGTGCAAATATTCAAATGTGCTAAACTTCTACGACAGTGCATACTTGCACCAAAAAGGGACCATTCATGGACATCTAAAAGCAATTTGTTAGATTTCAGTGAATTGGAAATTCCTGGAGAGTTGATGGCCATTTAAGGTGGATAATTCAAGGGCCCCGAACAGCTACCACGTTGACAATAGCTAGAAATCTGCATAGGACGTGCATGATCTTATCAGTTGTCTGTAGCAAGTGAATGCAAAAGCCAGCGGCATATGTCTCTTGTTCCAAAGACTGCCGACTCACCATATCGGTATATGTTTGAAAGTCCATATGCCATTGGACTCTCGCTATACATGTACGACAATTTCCGAGGTCAGAAGGCTATAAATTTACTATATGGCTGCTGTCTGATATTTCCTGTGACCAACTAATGAAAGTCTGCAATAAAATTGCTAATGCAATCCGCGAAAGGACTGCAGCTTTTGGCGTATACGTACCACCCGATCTCTTAAAGGGTAGATGCATCCGCAGTTCACAGGATACCATTGATGTTAATATCGACTCACCAGACGGTAAAGGAAGTTTTCATGGTTTAGCATAAGGTGTGTACCAATCAGCAAGTTATAGTGGGACTGTACTGAATCCGTTAGTCATTAATCAGAGTCAAACATCTGGTGGACGTGTCAATGTTCCAAGAACAGCCATACCATTAACCTCCTGTAGAATTGAAGCCAACCCCAGCGCACGAGAGAGCCCAAAATATAATCAATACGAAGTTGGCGTCATTGAAGACAGAATTAATAAACGCAATGGTTGATGATTCAGCCTGGTGGATTGCACGTTACCTAAACCGGAAAAGCATAGATGTGACTCAAGATTCAAGCCAATTATCAGCAGAACCATCAGCGGACGAAATAGCACAGTGTAACAATGACTTGATTGAAGTGTCAGACCAAGAGTTAAGTTTAACTCATAACTCAGAGTTCTTGTAAAAGTAGTGACGCTGGAGAAGACCAGGGGTACCTGTTTGGTCAGCCTACAATTCCCTACTTAGATCATTTACCTCAAGACATATTCCAGAGGGAAAGGATAATGCATTCATGTTGCTAATTATAAATACCGCACCACAGGATTGGTGTACTCTAGCTACTGGTCTTGATCAGTTGTTGCGATTAAACCAGATACGCCTTCCTAATACTCCAGTTATAGTTACCCTGGATATAGGTCTCTATAAGCGAGCACTGAGACTAGAACATTTAAACCATTGTTACAAGAATAAATGGATTCTATGTCCAGGAGGTTTCCACACATCAATCTGTGCGCTCAGATGCCTAGGTCGAACTATTGAAGGCAGTGGTCTAGATCAGGCATGGCAAGAAGTAGACTTGTACAGCTCAGTCACCACTACACAGATCATCAACGTAAATCATTATAACAGAGCCGTGTAGGCGCATCAGATTACTCTGCAAGCATTTTTTGATCTTAAGATGGATGCTTTTTTCGAGATAATCCTATTACCCTAAAAGCATTGCAATTGAGTGCTAAAACATTGTGTGATACTTGCAAATTTCGTGGAGATGTTCTAAAGGCACGTAAGGAATTTCTAACCAGGATAGAATCTATCAATCTTGAAGTGTAACTTGCCAAATATGATGAAGAACAGAACCACAATTCAATGTACCGATGGGTTCTAATATACATGAATCAAGTGATGGCATTATTACAGTTTCTTGCGGGCTACAAGGAATGGTGACTGGCATCTCCATTTGGCCACACTTGAAAGGCGTTGTGCTCTCTTTTTTGTCCGCGATCACTTGGAATATGCGAGACATATTCCAGAGTACCTAGCCCGAATGCAGAAGCTCGAGATCACGGAACCAGATATATGGAATGAGTTCGTTAATGGAGCATTCAAGGTGAATGCCAGCAACACAGTAGGATTCACAAGAATAGGTGTTGACCATGTGATGGCGCACTTGAATAAAAGGGGTTAAGGGGCATGGTGGAATATGTGGCATAACTTCCACGCCTGCAACACTACTCAAGTTCTGCCTCACTGCCACAGAATTGTCACGAATCTCACAGGAGATGGAAGATTTAGCAGAAGTATCACCACCAACAACAGCTGTACATCATGGTTTATTAACGTATAAGGTAAACTACCAAGATTGTATTCTCTGTCTCAAAGCAATTCTAGCGAAATGTAATAGTTTCACGGATAAAGGAATGGAGGGACGTTCAACTACAATGTTCAAATTGATAGCAAATGAGGTTAAACCACTGAACGTCCAGTAAGCAATCCTCAATACAGAGACGTTTGGCTTAAAATCATTCAAGTCATTTGTAGTAGAAAGACTAAAAGGTAACCAAAACATGTGGCCAAAGATGACAAAGCTAAACCAGTTGTCATGGAACTCTGCTGGCAGAGATCTAACTGTGAAATCAGGGAGTGAAGTTCCGAACCTCAAGACAACAACATCTCTCTTTGCCTGACTTCTTGTCATAATGAAGATCATTAAGAGATAGAGTAGACCTGGAAGAAGTGATAGGTTCGCATGAACTATCATATACAAATAGTTCTCCTTCAGCCTGATGGATTTATTCATCCAACAACTGACAAGATTAAGGTGATAACATTTCTAGAAAGTCTGGTGATTCCTGATGAGGATGCAGTAACATCCAAACGAATGCTTAGAGATGGAACTACATATACCGATATCAAAATCGTGTCTCATAATTGATGGAATGGCAGTTGTCCAGGAACTTATGTCAGTTAAAAACTTTAGGGATTGTAGGGAACTCGGTAATCCTATGTGCAGATTATCAAAAATAGGGGTTATGGCTATGAGCAGGTTCACGTCATATTTAACAATTATACCATAAGTACGTCCCTGGAGAAAAGGTACAACAAAAGCAGCAAAGATGTATCTCGTCAAGAATGCAACACATATTAAGGATGCTAAATCATTTCTCGCTAGCAATGAAACCAATGACTTATTGACATTGTTTCTTGCAGACAGGTTAATTGAGACTGGACCTCCAATGAAAACTGTGACATCTACGAGAAAGAGTGTGAGAAGCAATTTTGATTGTGACATAGCAATACATATTAGCACACAGGAGAAAGCAGACACACTAATGGTTCTGCATGCTAAGCAGCTTGCAATGGCTGGATATTAATGGACAGATATTCCCGGGACACAGACGTGTTACTTCTTGCTTTGCGCAGCGTCAAAGAACTTGGCGATGACGTAGCTATAATTATGGGAACTGGAGAAAGACATCGCAAAGTTTTCTTGAAACCAATCTATGACCATCTCGGGCCACAACGAGCAAAGGCAATCATCAATTGGCATGCCCTGACTGGGTGTGATATTACCGGCCACATCCATGGAAAGGGGAAACCGACCTGCTTCAATGCATTTCTGGAGGCCAATGATGTTGTTTTGTCAGCAATCAATCAACTCGGTGAAGGGGATGAGCCATGCGCAGATGTAACTGAAGGTTGTGAAAACATTTTATGTAGCCTCTTCTGACCTAAGGGCATTCGTATCTGTAATGCACGCGAGTTATGATGGCATTTGTTCCGCCAGTTGAAACCTGATCAGGGTGTTGAAAACTGGCCACCAACTACAGGTGCCTGGAGGGAGCATATTCGGCATGCACATCTGCAGGCAAATATATGGCGACATGATCTCACTCTGGAACCTTTAAGGCTAGATCCATTAAAGTTAGGCTGGTCAAATGTTGGCAGTCATTTAACACTGGTGATGTCGACAGTTCCGCCTGCACCAGCCTCCATTCTGCAATTGGTGAGATGTGGCTGCGGCGGAGGCGGCAGGGATTCAGTCACTTTGTGTTCAAGGAGGTGTTCTTGTAAATTAGCCAGTGTAGTGTGTACAGAACTTTGCAACTGTGAAGGTGATACAGATAGATGTTGCAATAATGAATCACCAATAATTGGGAACCACATTCTAGATCCGTGATGACCAGTCATGATATCATGTTGCGATTTGACTTGTAGCTGTTCATAGGGCATAGATAGTTTTCCTACATACGTAGTTCATAGGGTTGTATGTATTTGTGGAATTTCTTGTTAGATTTTTGGCAAATGTGCTTGAACCACGATAAATATAGCAAAAGGGTATATTGAAAAATAGGTTTTGTTGACAGCCATTTTGAAATCCAAGATGGCTGCCATTCTAACAAATTTATAATGGCATTATCTAAATCCTTGGCCCCAAAAACCTAGGCATAGCCACTAAAATTGTGTGCATAGCCCGCTTAATAAGCGAGATACTGACAAAAATAGTTTGAGAGTAGCGGCCATTTTGAAATCCAAGATGGCGGCCGTGAAGATTAATGAAAAAAATGGCAAACATTAAATTTTTTATCTTTGGCCTATTTAGAGTGGCTTAAGCCTATTTGCCAAAAATCTAGCAAAAAATTCCACAAATATACACAAGCCTATGGACTATCAAATCTGTCGTGCACAAAATGAGGTCAAGAATTTGCTGACGTTGCGTAGATGCTGATATCACACGAACCACTGAATAGATCGACTCGACTTTAATGTCTGTCTCAAGCTAGTGATACAGAGTTTTAAATTGTACCAGAATCAAAACGATCCACAGTGTTGTTTTTACAGTTGTCCCAATCTGTCTGGTCTCTGAGGTGGAGTCTGTGTAACAGTCTAGTCGTTGTGAATTGTGATGCCGTAATAAGATGGCCAGTCATTACATTAGAGGTATATTCTTGAAGATGCTACAGCTCTATTTTTAGATTGCTGTGAATCGTGTTGATTCACTAGCTTGATACAGACATTAAAATCAACTCAATCCATCCAGTGGTGCATGTGCTATCAGCATCTATGCAACGTCAGCATGTTCGCGCCCACATTTTTATGTGCGGCCGATTTGAATTTTACGACGAATTAAAAGCGACTATTTTTCTGATAACTGTAGAAGACAATGCGCTTTATATATCATCAAGTTTTGGATGAAATAATATGGTTTGATATGCATACCCTATTGTCTGGTATGTATCGTGTCTTTCAAATCTCTTAAATTCGCAAAATTCTGACGAAAATTTACTAGGCTAGTGGCCACGCATTACACGTGAGATTTTTTCCCTATCTTGTATCGAATAATATCTCGCGAGACACGAATGACATGGATAGGGTGTTCGATAAAACTTTCTGACAGACTGATTACCATGAATGGCTGATGATAAGACACATTGACTAAAACAATTGTCCCGAAAAGTGGTCCTCTAGTTTCGTCTTCACTTTGGTTCGTTGCCTTGCATCATCACCTTTAACTCCATATATTTCCGTCAAGAGCGTTATAGATGCTGTCATGCAGATTGTTCACAGCCAATTATATGTTTTTCAATAAATGAATATAGTTCATTAGCGTTCATTTGACACTGATGTTGATAATCATTTCGTGAGGAAACAGTGGATGCTTTTGAGCATATCCGTGTATAATCTGTGTAACACTTTCTGTGTATCATGAATTCCTTTGCTATGAGATCATGGCCCTCTATCCCCAACACCATCCCATTATCAAGTTCAGGCCGGCACCTTGCTTAATTCTTCCACATGCTGATTTTATCTGGATTACTACTATCTGTTGCTTTTTTTAGACAACTTTATTAATGAAATTCACTTTACTACAGTTTGTATGTATGTACGCTTCTTAGAAAACATGCCCCTGCTATTACTCGAACCTACATTTCGTTTTTTCCTCGCAATTTGTGGTCTCTCTTCAGATTGTGACACACTTTTACATTTTTCATTTTTAAGTGATAAACCCTTTGTGAACTTTTTGTAGGCATAATAGTCTATGTGGACACAATGAATCTTGGAGTCGAGAACATCGCGTATTGCTTCATCCAGACGCGTCTATGTGCATTGTCACCACCTAGTTTTATCTGGCCTGGTGTACAGGTTGAAACCTTTCATTTGTCAGACTCGTCACTGTGACACTGATCAGGTGATTGTAATGAACAACAGAGCTCTTCTTTTCAGTCATGTTGCGTCATTTCACTGTTTTCATCTAATCTAAAAATTGAGCGTTGTCTTCATGCTGAAAAGAAAGAATAGCAACATTGTGTAGGTTTTTCTGGTTGGTAAGGCGTAAATGTATGAACACATTTTTTCGTGTATGCCCTGTAACGTATGGAGGCGCTCTCTAATGGTTGGAGGTGCACATAGAACATTATTTGGTCGCCCCTGAAGAGCCAAACTCTAAAGAGCACCTCCAAACGTTAGAGAATGTACATGGAAAAAACTGCATGTATGTTCAACAGACCACATTTAAATTATAATAATCCGTTGGTCGAATGAGGTGGGGGGTCAGTGGGTGGGGGGGGGGGGGGGGTGGGGGGGGGGGGTTGGGGGGGGGGGTGTGGACATCGACGGACGAGGGACAAAATTTCATCCAACTTACTTAAATCAGTTTTTTGTGTAATTTGTTAACCGTTGACTTTTGAATTAAGGCAGGCCCCTTAAATGATGTGATTTGTTGTTTTTATAAAGATTGGACACCTGAAAGCACGAGTAATAAAACACTGCATTTTAGCTTTCAGAATTAGTTAAATAATTTAGCCTAAACGGTTAAAATTGGCCAAATTTGACCTATGTTGATCTTTGACCCCAATATCATGGCAGCGTCCCCCACCGCGGAACATGGTTGATCACCTTTCAGATTCGTAATCTACACAAAAAACTGGTCTAGAAAAGTTGGATTGTCCCTCTTCCAGCGGTGATCCATTAGCACCCCCTCTACTCCCCCGCCCCCACCCCATTCTCTTTTTTCCTTTCTCATGGCCAATTTTAAGATCAGTAGTTTTGTGATGTCGTATTTCAGCGTCCACCTATCTGTTAGCCTTTTAACCCATGACATTTCAGTGTCTCAATTTAAAAACACCTTTGTAGGAAAGCTGCTGAATATCTAAAAAAACCTAATTTGGTTTAAATAACCTGCGAGTAAAATTAGTTTAAAAATCATCAACAGAAACTTGCATCTGTAGCACAGATCAACCGGATGGGAACCGGCCATCCCAGCTAAGCTGGGTTCAGAACGGCCATCTCGGATTCGCTCTAAGTGCACCCCCCCCCCCCTGGGTAGGATAGTACACGTATATAAGAAGAGGCTTTCATTAAAAACGGCTACGTTCGTTAGAACGCATAGTGCACATGCGCGCGCGTCAGAGCTTCCCTGACAACATGTGTCGAGATTGGGAGCGAGTATAAACTTAGAGTGTACTGAGATGGTACCCGTAATTTCGTTACACTGCACCGTTCTCATCGTTCCAGGTACCTATCAGGACCGGAATTAGACGCGGACCACAGAACCGTTTACCGTTTTAAAATCGGTCCAGAAATAGCAGAGTTATCGTCGAAGCTCCCCACTAAATTATATTTAAAGTATTGCCTTGACGTCTTAATCACGTGTATATATTAAACAGAATAGAGTGCTCTGTACACGTGATAACTACGTCACCACCTCTGCAGCACGCTAATTGGCTAGTGCTCGGCCGCTGATTGGCTGAGGCACCTGGCTCTGTCGTCCTGAGAAGTATAAAAGGGGTGAAAAATCGAGAATCAGGAGCATCACTGGCGTGGAAGCCGGCCCGTGCAGGACGACTGGACCATCGGGATAGACATGTGCAACAGCAAACCTACGGTGATTCCTACTTCATCTGCTGCCATTTGGATTTCCGCTCATCTGTGGTGGTAAGGAGTCCTTGGCTTCCACAGTTTTTGTACACGCTCGGACGGCCATCCGAGGGTAATAAACTAAATTTAAACTTAAAACTCCCGCATCCGAACCTTCCTAAGGGAGTCTTCCTACGGACGGGCCGTGTGGGCCTGGGATGTAATCCTATGGAATGTAGAGCCGATGGTGATTCTTGGTGGATGACTCGCTGGATCTTCCAACCATGCTGAAAAGTGGACTTCAACATCCGCACTGCATGTCGTGTGTGACAATTTAACTTTCGACCAGTTTGGGTGAACTTTGCCCAGTATGCTGCAAGCGCTATGCGACGCACCCTGCACCATGTGCCAGTGATTGTACATGCATTGTTATTGTATAAGTAACCATCCCTGTTAATGGGTTACTCTTAACTTTCATATCTCCGTCACTGGACGGAAAACTTTACAACTTCTGCTGTGATCATGTATCTGCTATAAGACTATCTAGTGGACATTCCTGAACCGTTCCATTACCTGTTCTGAGAATGTACCGTATCCTACCTGCCTGGAGAAGTCAGCCTGCGGAGACCTGCCTGCGGAGACCTTCCTGCGGATGTCTTCCAGTGGAAATCTTTCCCGCCCTGCGAACGCATCATCTCGTGCTATGTGTGTAATAGCGCCTCAATTTCAGTAACTAGTGAACTTGTTCCATACTGATAACCAATAGGTACTCAAATAGCTATACTATTGTACATTTAGTTATAAAACGTTTAATTATTTCCGTATAAAGATACTGATGACTAATAGGTACCATACCAGTCCTAGGACCGCATTCTTATAATCTCTGTTTCATACTGTGAATATTATCCTTGTTTACTGTGGTTCTTTCAACTAGCCGCACCGTAAGGTCGAGTGACCCATGATACTTTATAATTATCATATTCATTATCTTCATATCCGTTAGTTTGTATATGGTTAGTTGTGTATATGGCAAGTAGCCATCGAGTTCATATGTTTTGTTTATTTATAAAAACTCTAGAATGCAGTACGCTAGGAAATACTATACAGCAACATTATATCCGCATCACTATTCCAGCCAGCATCAATTGTACACTGAGGTCGCTGATCATGCTCTAATTGTTTGAGCCTGACATGTTACCGACTAAACCTGGCTATTCAGCTCGATAGAATAGGTTTAAAGTGGTTAGGGACCATTTCTTCGGTGGAGATGCAGTGTATGCCTCTTTTCCGGTTGTTGTGGTAATGTAGCCCCCGCACTGGCAAGGTTGTGTAAAATTGGCCAAGTGACCTATAGGGCCTCATATATATAGTAAGTTATTGTCTCTTTCCGTGCATTCACCAGCCTTGTGGCTTATTAATTGTTTGTACTCCCAATAGACATGTTGACTGGATCCAAGGTTTCCGAACGGTGATAGTTAAAGTGATGATTTACATACACGCCCCCTTGTGTCTTCGGATATTTAGTAGGCAGATTCCCCTACCAAAGTAGGAAGCACTGCGAAATAATAATAATACAAAGTTATATGTTGTGATAACCGGCCTGCAGTGCATCTCTGGGCATCATGGAAAATAACCCTACCGACAGGTCAAATGTTAGCTCCGTAGCATGCAGTGACAGACGAGATGCGGATCTCCATACAATTCATTGCAGTGTCTGGATGAAGCATTGGAGCTCATCACACCCTCAGGGGAAGGACGCTCGCGATGGATATACATGTCTCCATCCCCACCATAATGACATCTCAGTATTTAAATTTGCTTGTGTGAACTGTGAAACTCATCTGGTGATGTTTGTGGAACCTGCTGGCTGGATCGTTATTTGATTCGGGACTTTGTTCCATGACATGTACGCATGCTGTCCTTGGAGGTGGATGCTATGCGGGGCGACCTGTGGGAAGCTGAGCATCTACACCCTACGGATAAATGTATCTAAAAGTTAGGTAGTAATCCTTGCCACTTGCGGCCAAAGCTTGTTTTCGTTACTAACACCTAAGTGGTATGTTAGGATGTAGCAGAAGGCCCACATAAATAAAATGGCAACTACCAATGCAGCGACTTTGGAGCTACATAAAACAGTGATGTGTGTGTGTGTGCGTGCGTGCGTGCGTGCGTGCGTGCGTGCGTGCGTGCGTGCGTGCGTGCGTGCGTGTGTGTGTGTGTTAGGGGTATACTAGTTTATATTAAATTACCTAGTGACTTCATTGTGGAAACTCTCTCTTGCGGGGATACCTCTGCGGATTGAAGGATCTGCGTGGTACCTCTGGTAAAACCACGTGGAAAGAACACCGGCCCGGCTCTACATTGTGTATTATTGTGCTCATTCACTGTCAAACGTATAGAATTGTTTGTATAGTGTTATAAATTCAATTACTGTTTAATTATTATTACCATCTTGTCTGTAGTTTAAATTAATATGAATCATCATGCCGATGACACCAACAGTTGGCACGACACAGTGTTGTTCAATCTCACTGGCAATGGTCGCACGGCCCCACCAGAACCTATGTGTTTCACCGGCCTTAGAGGTCTATCTTTGTCCTTTCTGGAGAGACGCGATACGGGATCCGCAACCCTGAGATCCACAGATAACCAGCTCTCTCGTTTGTCGTGCATTTGTGGCGTAGTGGATGGGAACATCATGGCAGACAGCGCATACCCCCGCGAGCTACACATGTCAAAGAATTTGTCATCTCTGATTTGATACGGGTTAAAATAATTGTCGAAAGGTCTGTATGCTCAAATGTAGCACACTTGGATAAAAGGTTTTGGGTTTATCTTCTGAGCATAAAGGCATCAATATGCTTCAATACAAACATATGGCCTACATAGTCTACCTCTGCAGCACTATATTGTATGATGTAGTGAAATTAAATTCGCTTTGTTGCCTGTCAAAGTTACTAAGCATCAAGGATGGGGACGTCTTACAACACATTAGTATGCTACTACTTAAAATCTCTGTTTATTACTCATCTTGATTACGTTTTAGAAAAGGTTTCCTTGAGGAGAGTACCCTGTTGGCTTTAGGAAACTCAATACACGTAACATCTGATCCCTTCTCTTCTTAGACAAATCATATATCATTAATTTTGTATAGTGATATTACTAAAGTATGATATTAAGAATTACTATGAGTCATTATAACAGCAAAGTATCAATGAAGATATGATTTTAAATATAAGTCTTTGATTCCAAGATTTCATAATTATATAAATGTCATTTCAGCGATGTGCATAATTATAAATGTCAGTTCAGCGATGTGCATAATTATGCTTGTTATTTCAGCGATGTGCATAATTACAAATGTCATTTCAGTGATGTGCATAATTATAAATGCCATTTGAGCAATATCGCACTAGCCTGGTGATGACACGTCCCGACCGAGTACTCAGAGGCTATGAACCAATCACTGGATCTGGAACTGGATGATCACGATTGTCAGTAGATGAGGCTCATCATCAGGAAGATCCAATGCCATGAATGCATCACTGACTGGCTGTTTCGTTGAAGTATCATTATGCGAAATGCGGAAATGACGCCAATTTCATCTGTATGTTCCGTTATCAGTTTTTACAATAAATGATCGCAGCTCCCGGCATTTGGCTGTAATAATGCCAGAAGAGGACCAATCTTTCTGATTGTCAATTTTAACGCACATGCGATCACCAGTTTTTAGCTTGGACAGTCTTTTCACATTATGGCGCCGATTGTAGTAGAATTCTGAGGACAGTTTCATTTTTTTATCTGCCTTCCTCACCTTACCCAATGGTGGCCACTTAGGATTAAGATTCTGTGGCAACGTTGGAAAAGTGGTTCTTATCTGACGTATTAACAATTGAGCTGGACTACCATGTGTTGCCTTGATTGGTGTGGTCTGTACCTGAGAAGCACTCGGAATGGATCAGGCTGTTTGAAAATTTGCTTTGTGGTTTGAACCGCACATCCCACCTCCCCATTAGCTTGATGAAAGTACAGACTTGTAATATGGAACAGTTCTGCAATTGGATTGAATCGTATAGTCTCTGACAACGAATGGGAACACGGTCAATGTCTTTATGATTTATGAGTGGAAGGAGTGGTTTGTGATCAGTCAATAACTTGGATGACTCAAGACCGCAGAGATATCTAGCGCATTTCTCACATGTCCATACTTATACTAAGCACTCTTTGTCAATCTGTGAAAAATGCTTCTCTGAATCTGTCAATGTTCGTGATCCTAACGCAACTGATATCCAGTCAGATCCATGTTGTTGCATGGGAATAGCTCAGATACCATAATGTCTGGCATCTGCACTTACCATGGTAGGTTTATTTACATCATATAGTGCCAACACAGATGCACTATCAATCATTTGTTTTACAGTGTCAAAGGATTTTGGTTGAGATGGGCCCCAACTCCAACAGTTCTTTATTTTCAAAAGTTCGTTTAGTGGTTGTAATACATCCGACAAATCTGATATATGTTGGCCTAAATAGTTAATCATTCCCAAAATTCGTCTTAGTTCTGTGACATTTGTAGGTGGCTCTAACTCTATACTAGCATGCATTTTGTCTGGACGAGGACTAATTCCTTTGGAAAGTACACTGTGTCCTAAGAGATCTATCTCTTTCTGACGAAACAAACATTTGTCTTTGTTTAGCTTTAACCCTGATTTTCCAATAAGCTTAATTGCTGCTTCTAGACTCTTTTCATGCTCTTCATGTGCCGATCCATAAATTAAAATATCATTGATGTAAACTTAAACTCCATCTAAGCCTTCTAGAGGTTCCATCATCTTACATGAAAATATTTCACATGCGCTGGAAATTTTGAATGGCAGTCTTAGGACTCTATATCTCCCGTTCGTTGTGATGAATGAGGTAAGTTTACAGCTTTTATTCGTTAATAGTATTTACTGATGATACATCCATCTACTAACAATAGCTGATTGACACCAGCTAAAGCCGAAAGCGAAACAACAAATAGGTCACATTTTAATAATAGGGATTTCCTTGTATGAATAGTTATGAGATGCCAACTGAACACAATATAAACTAGATGGATAAGATCAGTAATGGCTGTAAAAATGCGCTATTTGATGATCACTGTAATGGTGGAATTAAATCAATTTATTTGCGGCATTGTGCAAATATGAACTTCTCCTGATACAATGAGATGATGTATATAACCTAGAGACTGATTTGCAATAATGAAATACTGTGATTTAAACGCAATTTTTGCATGGAGAATTTTTTACTCAGCGAAAAAGATTTCCAAAAAGAAGACTATCTGCAAAACTCAGGGTTAGTGTGCATGCTCTACAAATTGAATTGGGCAGGCATACCAATCCTAAGACTCCGCTAGAAAACAGGATTTGTAAAGCATGTAACTCATTAGAAGTAGAGGATGACAACATTTCATAATTGACTGCTCCCTCTATAAAGAGGAGAGAAGCACATTATTCCATAACTTCGAGGCATTTTGTAATTTTGCATGCCTAAATAATGATGAGAAATTCATATTTATTATATTATGTAACAATGGTGACTCTGAGGTCTGCAACCCAATACTAAACTATATAAGTGAATGTACCGTTAAAAGGCAGAACTTCTTATTTCCACAAGCAAAACTGAGAGATGAGCAGTAACGCTCTACATACGCTGATAGGTTGGTTTCTCTAGGAAGGCTTATTTGCTTAGGTTCTCATCCATTGCGTATGACCTGCACACCATCCATGTTGCATGGTACATGCTTTGTAGGAGACTCCTCGACGCTGCAGCCATGTCAGATATACCAATATATCAGTGTGGTTAATCCCAGTGTCCAAGCCCATTCTTAAATATCCATCAGGTGAGTCCTTAGTGCTCATCCAATAACTTTCTCCCAGTCTAGTCCACATGTGAGCAGAGACATATTGCATCACATTCCTCTGTTAAAGGTTTAACCACCACCATGGCAGCCATGTTCCAAGACAGTGGAACCTGTCTATAGCGGCCACTCGCCTTCTGGATCCGGAAGGTGATGGTCCTTTAAAGCAGGTTGACATAAGAACCCGGGTCCTGAAAAGTCGCTGCCATGTTGTATTACAGCCATTACCTATATTCCTAAATGTATGAAATAACCAATTTTTAGTGACATATTATTTATTTTTTAATGTTGTATAAATGTGGTCTCTATAGACAGGTTCTTCCGCTGTAGCGCACCCAGCCACCAGGACAACAAATATGTAGAAATATGTATATGTACATGATGTATGAGTGCTGATGATGATAATTATAATAATAATAATAATAATAATAATAATAATAATAATAATAATAATAATAATAATAATAATATAATAATAATAATAATAATAATAATAATAATAATAATAATACATGATAGTAATAATGATAATGATAATAATAATTAAAATAATAATTAAAATAATGATAATACATGTAAATAATAGTAATGGTATTGTCGTTGTTATTGGTATAATTAAATATAATGATAATAGTAATGCGACAATAATAATAATAAAAATAATAATAATGGTGGTGAAAACAATAATTACACATCATAATAACAATCATTATAATGATAAAACTGATGATGATGATGATGATGATGATGATGATGATGATGATGATGATGATGATGATGATAATAATAATAATAATAATAACAACATTAATACGTGTAAATACTAGTAATGGTGTTAATAATATTTTTGTTGTTATTGATGTTAATAATAATAATCGTAATTTCACTGAATAGTAATAATACTCTGCAAGATTGTCACTCTACTCCCTCCACCACCCCTCTCCCCCATCCTCCCTACCCCCTTTATGTAAAATGTTATGCCATAAGTCATGTCTCCACATGTAATTTGTTTAAATGTATTGTATCATACTCTATGTCATTTGTAATATAAAATATCCATGTACATGTGTATAAATGTTATATGTATAAACATAATATTATAAATGTATGCTATATGTCAAGGGTCCACCGCATCATAGGCCTTGCCTTTGGTGGATGCCTGTATTGAATTGTTGAATTATTTACCCATATGGAAATAAAGAATCTTGAATCTTGAATCTTGAATCTGTGAGGATAGTTTCAGTCCATGTTTGGACTATAAATTAGTCCACGAACTACACCCAGTTCTATGTATTAATCTTAAGCTACGTCATTTACGTTATATATTGTTACTACACGTATAGTTATATATTGTGTACATTTATGTCTATAGCTAACTGTATATATCTTATTGTTTGTTTGTTCTTGTCTACACCTATATGTATGTGGATCGTGTGCCAATAAAATATTCTGATTCTGATTCTGATCTGTAATGTTTTGTTTTGTGTGTAGGGGATCCATCGATTCATAGGCTCTGCCTTTGATGGACTGCCCAATTGTGATGTTTGTATATTGTATATTAAGCATGAAATAAATAATCTTGAATCTTGAATCTTGATTGATGATGATGACTATGACTGGGTCCACTGTTATTCATGGTATATGTAAACGACATTCCAGACAATATTCAAGCAACATCAAAATGTTTGCAGATGACACATAACTCTGGACCCATATTAAAGACGACTCAGATAGTAAAAAATTACAAAACGACCTAAACTATCTGAATGGATGGTCGGACCAGTGGCTTTTAAAATTGAATGCCAGTAAATGCAAGAAAATGCACCTAGGTCATAATAATCAATTGCATAACTATACCATGAAAGAGAAAAGCGAAACACATACACTGCAGATTACAATGCATGAAAAATATTTAGGAATCTGGATAAAAAATGACCTTAAACCAACTATGCAGACTTTAAAAGCAGCAAATAAAGTCATGTATATCATGAGACAAATCAAACGAGCTTTCAACCACCTCGACCGAGAAACATTTCTTATTTTATACAAAACCTATGTCCGCCCACATCTAGAATATTGTGTACAAGCCTGGTCACCATACCTTGTCAAAGACATCAACCACTTAGAACAAGTACAGCACCGATGCACCAAATTAGTAGTAGGATTACGAAACAAAACTTATGAAGAATGACTCAAAATACTTGGTCTACCAACTCTAAAACAACGTCGAGTCAGGGGCGACCTAATAGAAACATACAAAATTATTACACAAAAAGAAAACATTGATCCAGAACTATTTTTTTCATTGGTAGAATGATCTGAACAGCGAGGTCATAGCCTAAGGTTCTTCAAACCTCAATGTTGAACACAAATCAGGCAAAGTTTTTTTCAATCACCGTATTGTAAATGAATGGAATAACCTACCAGAAAATGTGATCAAATCAAAAACCGTAAATGCCTTTAAAACCGCTCTAGACACCTTTTGGAAGCAAACCCAGCAGTAGGATAGGGTATCATATTTCAAAATGGACATAAAATAGGCAAAATGCTTAAAGGGAAATTCCAGTGAAAATCGGGAATAAGTCAACTAAAGATATACTATAATCTGAAATAGTTGCTGCAAAAGAATATAAAATACACCGTTCCATTGCCGAGAAATAATAAAATGAATATGCCCAAAACGGTAAAAAACGTGACTCCTCGGGTGCATCCATTTTCTCGCAACGAGAGCGAGAAACCGAGAGATTATGACGTCAATGACACACCAGCAAAATATCGCCAGTGCTTTAGATGTACCTGTTTACTTCGCGTTATGAAGGCCGAATATTAATTAACCATTTAATGACCAAATTCTGTCAGGAAAATCAGAATATTTCCTTACTGAATGCCCATTTGCAGGCCAAGCGAAGACTATTTTGGAAAATTGACCACTGGAATGGCTGGCTCGCTTACTCTTCTCTTGACCTGCTTCCTCAATTTGATGATTGCTGAGGTCAGTGCTGGCATGAGATGGTTAAATCGCAGCATGTCTGCATGTCAAGTGTGGGCTTGCGGTAATAGAAATGGTCATGGAAAGGGTACGGCACATTTTCAGATACCGGATCCACAGAAGCATCCGCATAAAAAGGGGCTAACTGACAGATGGCTTCATAACATCGGCACTTGATGGATATCTTCCACATTTATATTTGGAAGACACAATTTTAGAACATATAGTCTGTATAATTTTAAAGTAATGTGTCATGCATTTCAAAACAAAAGGCACGGTACTTAATTTTAATATAACAGAATCAAGCTCGACAATTAACGTCAGTATTGGCTTGCATCAATTCTAAAATGGAATTTGCGAACCAAAATGAAACGATGTCGCTGATTGTCGGGTCGGTCAATTATAGGCAATCGCTTAGCGGCTTACTTCGTAGTTTGACAGTAGGTGACAGCTAGTAAATAATGGCAAGTGCATGCTAGACATATTTAGTAATTTAGTGCTTTCACACTATTGAAATCCAGCATTATTAATCATTTACAATGTTTACTCCCAATTTTAAAATAACTATGCAGAATGCTTAATATTCTTAATTAAATTTGCCTGGAATTATGTTGCAGTAGCTTCCAAACAAATTAGTTTCACACAATATGCAGGGCTAAATTTTAAGCTTTTTGCTTTTCTGTCCTTGAAAGAGTTAACTAATTGACCCCAAATTTATAAATGTTGACCCATATTTACTGCCTGTTGAATATTTTGAAACTGGAATTTGACTGGAAGCAGAAGTTGCAATAGGCAGCAACAGCTTTCAGAGAAATTACTTTCAATATTTATTCAACTAACATATTTTTACGCTTTCAAGAAGTTGTTATAACTGGTTGATTGCAAACATGCTCCTGGCATAACCCGTCAATGTTTTAAAAAAAAAGAATATGCCCAGTTGCCTACCAAGAAGACAATTTTTGATAATTTAGCACTGCAATGACTGGCGCGATCATCGGGACACTAATTGCGCTTTAATTTCCTCCAAACACTGTGGCAAAGTGTCAGTTGTTTAGGCAGTACGCTAATTATCCACCAGATGCTAGATTTACCTCCCCTGGTTACGGCTCTCCTCGATTGGGACAAAGAGAGTTGGTGTGTCGGTGACGTCAGCCGCTTGTCCAAAATGGCGCCTCTCTCTACTGGTTAATTTAGCGATTTAAATTGAGGATATCTCTTTTATTTGTTGGCATACAATTGTGCTCTTGGTCTCAAATTAATGAGGACAATTAGTACTTTACGCCAGATACACAAAATCCCCCAGTGGAATATCCCTTTAATTTCGTGCATCTCTGTGACTCTAACTCTATGATGATGATGATGATGAAACTCCGAGAGGCGGAATTTACACAACAAAAACAAGAACAAGAAGACATCGAACAGAAACTGGTTACAACGCGTAAAAATCATGGATAACAGGTTGAGGAAAGCTGTCACGTCAGTTACTGATGTTGTCTTTCCAATATCTAAGCACCAAAAGAATCCGCAACAGCACCATATACTGAGATCTGGTGAATATTAGCTGCATATCATTCCATGGTCATTTTTTCCCAAATAGTTATTCATTTTCGTGATTGAAGCCTTAAAGGTAGAATGTCACAGTCAATAAAATTCTTAAAATCTTGCTAATTGCTTCAAAATTTGCCATACGAATATATTAGGGGGCTATATCTGTATTGTTACCCTCATGAAAATTGGTAACTCGCATTTATAAATTCTGTTGTTTAATTTTACTGCTTTCTTCGTATGGTGAAAAAGGCATAGAAGTATTGCCGTACGCCTATGAACTCATGGATCATAGATTCCTCCCTTATATGGAAGCACCGCCCAGACACATCGCCGCATGCCAATGAACCCACTGGCCACATATCCCACACAGAGCTTGTCATGTGTGTTTACAGTGAATTATTAACGCATTTACAAGGCTTAGATATGCACATCTCGGGGGTCACCGACAGGGGAGATGGCAGTTATACGTAGGTTGGGTCTTAGAGCAGGCTGCCAACTATGCTGCATTGTGTGTCTAATCGACACAGTAATCCCATATTCACAGGACTCGGACATGGCTGTCAGGGACACATCAGCCACAGGGCTATGTACACTATCAGAGTGTATTCACAATTGAGTTCCCGATACATGGCCTGACAGTCGAAGTGAGTTCTTTTACGTCCCCCATGGCACAGACACCACACGAGACTGGACCGACGGCTATGGAATGGCGCCGATTTTTACACCTTAATCACATGCCTGAATGCGGGATTAAACCCAGATCTTTGGATTGGAATTCCAAGCATGCGCGGCGCAACGGTTTTGCCAACCGAGCCAATGCGCCATTGTACTTATTAAAATGTTGTATACATTGAAAACATTAATAGATAATTTTATTTGTAGTGTTTTAACCAGATTTTGTGACAAACCGAAAGCCCATAGTAAACCTATGGGAGGGGGTTAGAATCTGGATATAGCCGTTAGCGCACCTACTCGCCTATATCCTTATTCCTACCTCTCATGAAAAGTGTTAACTCAAGTTCTGTTATTTAATTTTACCACTTTCTTCATATGCATCGTAGAAGTATGGTCAAGTAAAGCCACTGACCAAACCAGACCTGCACAAATTGAAAATTTGCCTAGCCCGCAAATGGGTTACGCAAATATTTTTCAGGTAACCCATTTAGTTTGCGTAACCCATTTTTGTTTTTGAATGAAATAAGTTTTAATATAAATAATCTGTGCTTTGTCTTTTTATGTTGTGTAGTTACATTAATTTGCCCAATACCTTTGTTTCAGCGTGTCGGACTGTCCTTTAATCTTAGAATCAGAGTGTGAGCAAAGAAAGGCTCAGAGGCATTGGTAGACTGTCACTGAAATCTTAGCCAATCTAGTCATTTACCCATTCACTGATGAAATACATGTATCGCTGTATTTTAATTTCAAGGCAGTCTTATTTATGCAGGAAATATGTTGAATATTCTGACTATGATTTAATTGGAAACTGATGTGTACTGTTCAGGCTAATTCTCCCTGGTTCCAGACAAATAATTTTCAAAATATTACATTTGACAGCTTTGCTGTATTGCTACCTTGCAGGAGTAGAAATAAGAATTGTGTTCTACATGCGCAAAGAGTATCTAACATTTGGATATTGCCTGCACAGCAAAAAATCTACATGCACATAAATTAATCCTTTCACCTGACACCTATGAATTCTCTATATGTCCATTTCAACACAACCATACAGGAAAACTGTTGAATATTTTGAAGTTAATTTGTCTTCCAGTCAAATTGATTTCAAAATATTCAACAGAATAAGTTTTATATCTTTTTATAGAATTTCCTTTTTTCAGGGATTTGTCGGAGAGGGTTATCATTATAGCTTATCAGCCAGAAATGTGCATGCACCCTGTGTACCCAGTATTACAAATTTACCTGCACCAGCCATTTTTTTACCTACATTGTGCATGTAAAAGGGCCTTATTTCGACCCCTGCTACGTTGTGTTGAAGTTAAGATAAATTTGAAATGGTTAACAAATCAGTTCAATCTCAAATTCTCAATGGACAGGTGGGGTGGGTGGAGTTCAATAAATGAGAAATCATATGATTGTTGCTTGTCTTTTTAACTAAAGCAACTGCATGTAATAAAATATAAGTATAAACCTATAAATGTAGTGCTCAGATGAGAATGACTTACATTGCTTTAGATTTTCCGACAACATCATCTACCTAATACAATAATATGACATTTTTAATTATTTCACTTACCACTAAACTACATGTACTACGTGTACGAATTGTATTTCTCCTTCGATCAATACTCACCATTCTGTTACTTCTGATATACAGCTGGCCTTGACAGCTGGCTCTAGGACTATAGACTTAGAAAGCTTTACCGACTCCTTGGAACCGGGTACTCGGCTCCCAACTGCCGAGTACCCGTCTACCATAGAGCTCATTCTTGTTTGCATAGCAACAAGAGCTATACATGCTTTTCGCAGTGGAGAGACTAAGAAATAAATCTAAGTCTTTTTGTCTGTGATTGTGATAGCTAGTGATTCTCTTGCAAGGATAATTGGATAATATGGATACCGCCGATGATAACCAGGTCGTATATTTCCTTATTATTCCATAGTTAAAAGACTTAGGTCTCTAAATTTTGTTGTGTCGCATGTTCCAATTTCTGACCCCAAAGAATCTGGGACGTGTGTTAACAACGAGATATGCCGGATGGTCGCCTTCTTTAAACCCCAACAGGCGATCGGCAGATATGAAAATAGGTGTTTGCTACGGTATTTGTAACACGAATATCGGCTGACGTCGCTCTCCGTAAGATCCGAGCGGGTGACGTCACACCGTGGTGCTGGGGTGTTTATGTGAAGAAAATTTTTTTCATTAATTCGCGCATCTTGTTCTGGGTGCTGCGTACTAAAAATGGTACCAGAAAACTTTGGAATGTTCAAGTTTTGCGTGTTATCACGATCTGTTTGCAATGATCGGTGGTTTCAAAATTCTTGATTAGATGTGTGGTCTGCGGTTTTACCGTGTGCTACAGCAGTTTGTTTACATTTTGTTGTTTCTTCACATATCGTTTTGGCTTTCGTTAGGAGTATAATATATATTGATTGGTAAATATACCCAGAATGCTAGGCGATATGATTCCTGGTTCCGTTATACATCCTGGAGGATCAATTATGGGTGTATTTATGCCCGCTTCGTTCTTGTCATCATAATCAATGCGATCTTTGCTGTAATGTTTCGGGGTGGGGTGCGGGAGGGTTACAGTTAATTTATGGTCAATATATTTGAAAATTAATTGTCTACCTTCCATCCGTGTCTCGTTCCGCTTGCTTATTCTAGGTTTGTGCTTATTTATAGGCCAAGACAGCCCCGCCATCATGTGACGAGTGCCACAAGTTCGTACGGGTCCTATTTAAGGACCATGTCTGCTTTAGATGTACTCCATGTAACCTTGATAGTAGGTGTAATGTGTGTGCAGTGTGGGCCGCGGATATGATGTTGAAGTTCCTTGCCCAGAAGGATGTGGCTGGGTCTGACGCGGGGTCAGGCGGTTCGAAGTTAAATCGTGGAGCGTCCGGTTCGGACGGTGGCGGCGCTCCACGTCCCCAGCTGGAGGTGGCGGAGATGGCACCGCCGGCATGGTTCGGTCCGGCTATGCAGGGTTTTCTGCATAGCGTTCTACCCACGCTGGTGTTGTCCCTGCTGCCGAAGGTTGGGGGGGGGGTGCAGTTTCTCCCCTTGCTTGGTACGGACCCTGTCCTTGGACAGGGTTCTGGACTGGTCACCGAGGGAGCCATCTCGTACGGCCCCTGGCAGTCCCATCGGGTTCCAGCCTGATGGGTTCTGTCTCTCTGCGGCCACCTCCGGGTGGGCCAGTAGCGGTGGCCAGTCCATCAGGCACGGTTTCTTCGTCTAGTGACGACTCTTCGGAGTCTGAAGACGAGGAGGCCAAGGAGGAGAGGTTGCTGCGGCCTGTGATGCCACGGGTGGAGAACATGGAGGTAGATTCCGACCTGGACGGAACCGTCCTCCATCTGTCTGGCTTGGCCCGTGGTTGAGGCCAATCTGGTACCAGGCACCGGTCCCGTGACGGTTGGTTTGATGCCAGCCGACACGGTGATGGGTGTGCCGGGCCAGGCGTGGTACTCACCTATCTCTGGCCACGGTTCCGCGTCTGCTATGGGTCCGTGCGGGCCTACCCCATGGACTGGTGTGTTTCATGGGGTGGCGGTGGAACCGGTTGGTACCGGAGTGCCTGGCGTGTCAGCCGTGACTCCTTTGCGGGGGTGCCGTGGCTGGTAGGCCCGTGAACGCGTCAACGGGTGACGTGTTCACGGGTGTGTCTTCCTCGGAAGTAGACTGGTCGGATGCTCTGGCTTGGCTAGCCAGGGTGGACCCATCTGTGGTTTCGGCCACAGCCGAGGAGGATGCGCCCCGTCTGTCGGTTGCATCGATTAGGTTGGGGATCTGTCTGTTGGACTCGATCCACGGTTCATCGAGTTGCTTGAGGCTATTTATAGCAAGCAGCTCATGACCAAGGGCCAGCTCCCTGCGGCCTCCAAGGAGGTGCGGGCGAGGTGTCATATTCCACGGAGGGAATACGACAGGTATGGTGTGGTACCATCGGTCACCGAGGATGACCGATGGGTTCTGGGTGTCCAGACTGCTGGAGCGGGTGGCCCCGGTCCGGCACTTGTGGACAAGTCCCAGGCACACCAGGATGAAGTCCTGTCCCTATGCGATGAGGGTGTGAGGGCAGCTATGAGTCCTGTCAACCAATCTTATCGCCTTCTTCAGTCGGTGTGGGCTGAAGTGGGGGCAGGCCACCCTGTGGCGCTTTCGTGCGTCAATGACGGCTTGTTGCAGGAGTCCAGGAGGCAAATGGTTCTTGACCATATGCATCCAGCTACGGCAGTCAGGGAGCGTCTTCTTGGGACACCCCTGACAGAGCCTAGCATCTTCGGTGGCCAGGCGCGGGCCATCCTAGAGGACACTGCTAGCATTGCGCAGAATCGGTTGGCGGTAAACCTACAGCTGGAGCTAGTGCGGTAAGCGCACGCACTAGGGGCTGTAGGGAAGCCGTTAGCTGTTCAACCTTCAAAGAAGCAGAAGAAGCATAAAGGCGAAAGCTACGCCTAGTGCGACTTCTGCTTCATCTGGTTTTTCTCAGCCGCCGCCGGCGAAGAAAGCCAGGAAGGTTTGGAGGACCCTACCCTCCCCAATGTTGCTCCTGATCGCCCTAGAGGCGGGAAGGGGAAGGGAAAGGGTAAGTCCTCAAAGGGCGGAAAGAAGGGAGCGGATCGTACCTGAGGGTACGAGAGCTCCCTTCGTATCCGCCTGGACCGCACCTGTGTGACAGGAACAGCGGTGCCAGTTAGACCTGCCGAGCCAAGACCGAAATGGTTCTCTCTCTCTCTCTTGTTAAGAAAGGTGGGGGGAGCGGACCGCGAGCCGGACAACCCCGTTAGACGTCGAGGCATCTATGGTGGGTGGAAGGCTCATGCGTCTCGTCGAGGCCTGGCGAGGTGTGACGTCAGACAGTCTGGTCCTGGGATGGTTATCCCAGGGATACATGCCGGAGTGGTGGGACTTTCCGCCACAGAATCTGTCTTTGGCACCTGTCTGGACACCCGTACCAAGGGAACCAGACAAGTTAGAAGCCGTTCAAAACGATGTCAGGTTTGCTTCTGAAGGGAGCAATACAACCAGCGAACCAGAACACTCCAGGCTTCTATTCAAATATGTTCCTTGTCCCCAAGAGCACAGGGGGATGGAGACCCGTACTCAATCTCAGGCCATTAAATTGGTTTATCCATACGCCTCGGTTCCAGATGGAAACGCCGAGGTCGGTAATGGCAGGGTTGAGGAAGGGAATGTGGTGTGTGTCGATCGATCTGAAAGATGCATATTTCCACATTCCAATGAACAGGAGTTGTCACAGGTTTCTGAGATTTGCGTTTCAGAATCAAGTATGGGAGTTTATTGTTCTCCCGTTTGGCCTGTCGACAGCTCCAAGGGTTTTCACAAGAGTGGTCCTTGCGGTGACAGCGTTTCTCAGAAAAGAGAACGTGGCGCTACACACCTACATAGACGACTGGCTGATCAAAGCAGTCTCGGCAGCCAGGTTGAACGTGGATACTGCTCTGACTCTGAAGTTACTTTCAGATCTAGGCTGGATAGTCACCAAGGAGAAATCCGAGTTGACACCCACTCAACATTTCGTTTATTTGGGGATGCGATTCGATCTCGAGGAGGGCAGGGTTTACCCGTCAGAGCCCAGAGTGGTCTCTGTTAGCCATCCTCAAGAGTTTTCGAGTGGGAAACCACATTCAGGCGAGGCGGTTTCTTCAGATGCTGGGCATGATGGTCTCCATGGATCAGGTGATCCCGTACGCTGCTCTAATGCGAAGACCTATCCAGGTCTCGGGCACATGGACTCTACAGGAGAGTCAGCTGCATATCAATCTGTTGGAAATGATGGCAGTGGAACTGGCGTTGGAAGAGTTTCTTCCGATGATCAGGGGCAAAGTGATATTGATACGGTCGGACAATTCGACGGTAGTATCATACATAAATCGCCAAGGCGGGACCAGGTCACCCACGCTGTGTATCAAAGTGTGGCACTTGATTCAATGGTGCAGGAATTACTCGGTTGTTTTGAAAGCAGCTCACATTCCTGGGCAATTGATCATTCTGGCGGATGCTTTGTCTCGCAGACAGAGAATTCTGCCAACAGAATGGTCCCTCAACCCTCCGGTTCTACGAAGGATCTTCGAGCATTGGGGCAAACCCAACGTGGACTTGTTTGCCACAAGGGAAAATGCTCAAATCATGACTTATGTCTCGCCAATTCCAGATCCAAATGCTGTCAATACAGACGCTCTGGCGATAAGTTGGAGGGGGATGCACGCTTACGCGTACCCACCCACCATTCTTCTGCCGAAGGTATTGGTGAAGATCAGGGAGGAACGGTGTCTGGTCCTGCTAATAGCGCCGTATTGGCCCAGCAGGGCGTGGTTCACGGATCTGCTAGTGGAAAACCCAGTGCAGTTGCCTGAGATTCCGAACATAATCTCCCAGGCCAAGGGACGCTTCCTACATGAGCGTCCCGAAATGTTCAAATTGACTGCGTGGATGTTATCAAACAACGTTCCACGTCGGAAGGCTTTTCTCGACAAGCTGCTGATTTCATCGCGGCTGCGAGAAGGAGGTCAACCTTCAAGTCATATAACAACAAGGTTAACAGATTTGCAGACTGGTGTGAAGAAAAGGGTATTGATACCTTTCAATCCACTATTCAGCAAATAGCAGACTTTCTCTGTGAGCTGTTCTTTTCAGGACTAGCTCCCGTCACAATTGCTGGATACAAGTCAGCTTTGGCATCAGTTATCCCTTGTCTAGCCAACAGGGATAGTCCAGAGGTGGCCCATTTGAATGTGATGGTGAAGGGAATGAGCAATCTCCGACTGAGACAACCGGTAGTCATTCCACACTGGAGTCTATCTTTAGTGCTTAATGTACTGGCCAAGCACCCTTTCGAACCGTTGCGTTCGGTTAGTCTAAAGCATTTGACTCTAAAGGCGGTCTTTCTATTGGCAGCTTCCTCAGCTAGAAGGCGCAGTGAGAGCCATGCACTTTCAGCAGAGAGGGACCGATTTATTGTCTCCGGAGAGGGTCTGTGTCTACTGCCAAGAGCAGAGTTTATGTCAAAGAATCAATCTTTGAGATATCCCGGCAAACCGATCATTATACCGAAACTAACTAGGTTTGATCGTGATGCCAGTGTCTGGTGCCCAGTCCATGCTTTGACTAAGTACAAGAAATGGACAGACTCGTTACGGTCGAATGATAGACATCTGTGGATCTGCCATAAGAAGCCATATGGCACCACATCCATGGATTCTATCTCTCGTTGGGTAGTCGAATGCATTCAGACTACCCATGAGATTGTGACTGGGCACCAGGTGCAATACGCAAGGGCACACAATGTTAGAGGAATAGCCGCCTCGACCGCCCTTTACAATGGTGTTCCGTTAGAGGACATCATGGCTGGTGCACAATGGCACTGTGAGTCCTCTTTCACGGATTACTATATGAGGGATGTGTCAGACTCCGCCAATCCACTCACTTTAGCTGTTTTGAAACAATAGTTATACGACCACACTGCTCTTCTCCCTTTTTTGGCATTTGTAAGAAAGAATTAAGAAGCAGACATGGTCGGGCGAGAGGATGTCAACCAGATTGTGTCACTGATGGCCGGACAAGTGAATGGTTGGAGGCGTCACGTCTTGAATCCAAATATCATGACGTAATTCAAGATTGAGAGTTTTTTGTATTATGTCTATATATCACGTTCATTCATCTTATATATTCATGCTCATTCCCAGGCTAATATATGCAAAGAGCAGTTAACCCTCTTGGCATATTTGTGTTTCAGGCGAGATGCATGTTCGTGAGTTCTCTCCCTTTTCTTAGGAGAAAAAAGGTGGAGGACGGGGGCAGTGATGCGAATGTGATTCGGTTCCGTTAACTTGGTGGTCCTTTTAGGTCTCCATTAATCAAGTTTAAGTCTAGCTCTTTCTCCAAGGGGCAAAAGTAGCAATTGATGGCTTGCCCCTTCCCACCAGGTTACTGACTAAATCTGGTGTATATCAGAAGTAATAGAATGGTGAGTACTGATCGAAGGAGAATGAAGGAAATTTCAATTTCCCGTTCTCCGAGATCTAACAATACTCACCATTTTATTACGGACCCAGCCTCCCAGCCCCACGGAGGCAAGCCATGGGTATCTCTTGTTTGGTGGCTATGCAAACAATATGAGCTTCATGGCAAACGGGTACTCGGCAGTTGGGAGCCGAGTATTCGGTTCCAGGAGTCGGTAAAGCTTACTACGTCTATAGTCCTAGGGCCCAACTATCCAGGCTAGCTGTATCAGAAGTAATAGAATGGTGAGTATTGTTAGATGTCGGAGAAAGGGAAATTGAAATTTCCTTCAATATACAGGGACCGATCTACTCATTTAAAATGATTAGCCAGTGAATTAGCCTATTTCATTAGCCAAATCTCGACTTTCTTAGCCTAAGCTATCAATCTAATCCTTTATGATCTCGCAAGATCTTAAGGCTAATAACCAAGTAAGAGATGACTAGCAGCTCATGTAAGAAATAAAATATTGGATAGAATTAGATATGTCATCTTGGGTTAAGAGGAACTGACCTACCAACATACATGTAAAATCATTAGCCAGTGAATTAGCCTATTTTGACCTTTTATTAGCCGACCATGAAAATTATTCTCATAAGCGAATCGGCGAATGGATAGTTCTGTCCCTGTATATATATACTGAGCCAAAAAAGTTTAGCAACAGTGAAGTTTGGTTTGATGTATTAAAACTATGCGTCCATTTATAACCAAATTTGCAGGCATGGTTCGTCAATGTAATGTCTCGCTGATCATGAAGAAATGCAAATCATTTCTTGCATTTCTCGGCCGCACGCTTACTGCATGTGAAAATGCATTTTTCATGCACTGGCCCACATTGGCGGGTAGCGAAGGCAAAAATTCACCATATTGCAAAAGCAGATAATGATTGTTAACAGAAAACGCTTAAAAGTTTACCCTACCGAACATGGGCCGCCGCCCAGTGCTACCTGAAAATCAGCGCCATGAAGCAATGGAAAGACTTGCTGCTGGGTGGAGCGTTCGCGCTGTTGCTCGACATTTTAATGTTCACGCCTCAACCATTTCCTGTCTCCGCCAACGTGAGCAGGAAACTGGACATGTTAATGACCGACCATGATCTGGCAGACCGAGAGCAACAACACCACGAGAAGACCGCTACTTAGCGACGTCATCACGACGTCACAGGTTTGAGACTGCGCCGCGGCTGTCCCGTAATTTGCGCACTGCTACCGGTACTACAGTGCATGCACAAACTGTGCGAAACAGACTCCATGATGCTCCCATCATCCACTTGTTGCTGTTCCGCTTACGGAGCGTCACATCGAGAATCGGTTTGCATGGGCAAGAACTCATGAGCGATGGCGTGCTCAACAATGGAGCCACGTTTTGCTCAGTGATGAGTCTAGGTTTTGTGTGGGTGTGGCGGATGGTAGGCAACGGGTTTGACGACGTTTAGGAGAACGGTATGATGCAGCCAACATCAGTCAACACGACAGATTCGGTGGCGGCAGTGTCATGGTGTGGGCTGGAATCCATGAAAATGGCAAAACAGATTTTATTGTGATTCGCGGAAATTTAACGGCTCAACGTTACTGTGAAGAAGTTGTCGCCCCTGTTGTCATCCCTTTTATGCACCATCATGCAGACTTTATGTTCCATCAAGACAACGGCCATCCTCATTCAGCTAGGGTCACCTGTGATTTCCTTGAGGCTAACAACGTTCTGGTGTTGGACTGGCCAGCGCGATCACCGGACCTGTCTCCTATCGAACACGTGTGGGACATTCTTGGTCGTATGGTGCGTGAGACCCATCCACATCTTCACAACGTGCGGGAGCTGGAAGCTGCACTGCTCCAGGAATGGGATGTGATTCCTCGTCGTGACATCAGGTGCTTAATTCGAAGCATGAGAAAGCGATGTACGGCGGTGGTTAATGCGCGCGGAGGTCACAACCGGTATTGACAGCTCAGTGTCATTATTTAAATTGGACCCTTCCATTGAATGATGCCGTGTTAAAGGCGCGATGCTAGCATTACAGTAACAAGAGACTGTTGTTCAAATTGGAAAATGACCTATCAATTAAATAATATATTTGAATCAATTTATTGTTTTTGCTAAATAACATTTATACAGTAATATTCTCAGTGTTGCTAAACTTTTTTGGTTCAGTATAATATATATATATATATATATATATATATATATATATATATATATATATATATATATATATATATATATATATGTACACACACACAAGGACAGACCATATATATATATATATATATATTAGGCTTGCACGATTTTTGCTTTGAAACATCGCGATCGATTTTATTTTAAAAATCGCGATTTTCGATTAAATCGTAGGTCCCAATTCCCAAAAGTATAAACCTGGGTAACGTGACTTGTTTCTAGAAAAAGTTGAAATAAATGATGCAAAAATAGGACGAAATTAGAACACATTTTCATGTGCCAAATTCTTACCATCCTATGTCTATGCTTAATGTATACCTTATATCCATCATCACGGGAGTGAAATTATTAATTGGGACCGCCTAAATATTGCGTATGGTTTAATAAACATTATTTATTTCATCAAAATTTGAGATAAAATGTCGTCGAGAAAAAAATATAAATTACATGATGTATCAGCTTCCGCTTATAGCCTCCCTTTGTAGGACGAGTTTAGGTCATCATCGGAGTAACGCGAAGACGTTAATATTAGTACCCGGGGACATACTGGGCAATCCACATACCCAGGACGGGAGCTTTGAGTAGGTACGAGTGTAACGGCGTAAACTCGTCCTATAGAGCAGTTTATAGTTGCTTTCAGAATGTACGATTTACATTTAAGAGTAATCAACAGAAGGCACATTCTCCTTCGATCAATACTCACCATTCTGTTACTTCTGATATACAGCTGGCTCTGACAGCTGGCTCTAGGACTATAGACTTAGAAAGCTTTACCGACTCCTTGGAACCGGGTACTCGGCTCTCAACTGCCGAGTACCCGTCTACCATAGAGCTCATTCTTGTTTGCATAGCGACAAGAGAATACATGCTTTTTGCAGTTGGAAAGTCTTAAGATTGTTTAAGCCTAAGTCTTTTTACTGTGATTAATTGTGATAGCTTGTGGGTTCTCAAAAGGATATTTTGGATTAATATGGACGCTTCCGAGGATATCAGGTCGTATATTTCCATGTTATTCCATAGTTAAAAGACTTAGGTCTCTAAAATTTTGTATGTGTCGCATGTTCCAATTTCTAACCCCAAAGAATCTGGGACGTGTGTTAAAAACGAAATATGCCAGATGATCACCTTCCTTTAAATCCCCAACAGGCGATCGGCAGATATGAAATTAGGTGTTGGCTTATCGGTGTCTTAACACGATGATCGGCTGACGTCGTTCTCCGTAAGATCCGAGCGGGTGTCGTCACACCCGTGTTTCTCAGATGTTTATGTGAAGAAAATGTTTCATTAATTCGCGCATCTGATTCTGGGTGCTGCGTACTTTAATTGTTACCAGAAAAACTTTGGAATTTTCAAGTTTTGCATGTTATCACGATCTGTTTGCAATGGTCAGTGGTTTCAAAATTCTTGATTTAGATGTGTGGTCTGCGGTTTTACCGTGTGCTACAGCAGTTTGTTTACATTTTGTTGTTTCTTCACGTATCGTTTTGGCCTTCGTTAGGAGTATAATTTATATTTATTAGTAAATATACCCCGAATGCTATGCGATATGATTCCTGGTTCCGTTATACATCCTTGAGGATCAGTGTATGGGTGTATTATTGCCCGCTTCGTTCTTGTCGTCATAATCAATGCAATCTTTGCTGTAACGTTGCGGGGTGGGGTGCGGGAGGGTGACAGTTAATTTATGGTCAATATATTTGAAAATTAATTGTCTGCCTTCCATTTTTGTTTCGTTCCGCTGGCTTATTGTAGGTTTGGTTTATAGGCCAAGCCAGCCCCACCATCATGTGTCGAGTGCCACATATCGTACGGGTTCTATGCAAGGACCATGTCTGTTTCCACTGTACTAAGTGTAGTCTTGACAGTAGGTGTAACGTTTGCGCTGTGTGGTCGGTCGATATGATGCTTACGTTCCTTGCCAGAAGGACTTGGCAGGGTCTGACGCGGGGTCAGGCGGTCCGAAAGTAAATCGAGGAGTGTCCGTTTCGGCCCGTGGGGGCGTTCCACGTCTGCAACCGGAGGTGGCGGAGATGGCACCGCTGGCGTGGTTTTGTCCGGCTAGGCAAGGTGTCTTGCATAGCGTTCTGCCCACGCTGGTGTCGTCCCTGCTGCCAAAAGTTGTAGGGCAGTCTCTCCCCATGTTTGATTCGGACCCTGTCCTTGGACAGGGTTCTGGACTGGACACCGAGGGAGCCGTTTCATACGGCCCCCTGGCAGTCCCGTCGGGCTCCGGCCTGATGGGTTCTGTCTCTCTGCGGCCACCTCCGGGTGGTCCAGTAGCGGTGGCCGGTCCGTCAGGCATGGGAGCCGTCCACCAGGACGGCTCCACAGTTTTCCTTGTCTAGTGACGACTCTTAGGGGTCTGAAGATGAGGACGCCGAGGAGGAGAGGGTGCTGCGGCCTGTGAGGCCGCGGGTGGAGAGCATGGAGGTCGATTCCGTCCTGATGGAACCTGTCCTCCATCTGTTGCGCGAGGGCAGCGGCTCCGCCCGTGGTTGAGGCCACTCCGGTACCGGGCACCGGTCCCGTGATGGTTGGTTTGCTGCCAACCAACACGGTGATGGGTGTGGCCGGCCAGGCAGGGTACTCACCTATCTCGCCTGGTCCGGCGGTCAGACATGGGGTGCCGTTGGCGCCCGTGTTTGGCCACGGTTCCTCAACCGCTACGGGTCCGCACGGTTTTCCGTGCAGGCCTACTCCATGGACTGGTGTGTTCCATGGGGTGGCGGCGGAACCGTACGGTACCGGAGTTCCTGGCATATCAGCAATGGCTCCTAGCCGGGAGGCCGTTGCTGGTAGGGCCATGAACATATCAACGGGTGATGTGTTCACGGGAGTGTCCTCCTCGGAGACGGATTGGTCGGAGGCTCTGGCTTGGCTAGCCAGGGTGGACCCGTCTGTGGTTTCGACCACGGCCGAGGAGGATGTACCCCGTCCATCGGTGCATCGATTAGGACGGGGATCTTGCCCGTAGCCCTGATCCAGTCTGTTGGACTGGATCCATGGTTTATGGTGTTGCTTGATACTAGTTATAGCAAACAACGCATGAACAAGGGCCAGCTTCTTGCGGCCTCCATGGAGGTGCGGGCGAGGGGTCGTATTCCACGGGGGGAATACGACAGGTATGGTGTTGTCCCGTCGGTCACCGAGAATGACCGCTGGGTACTGGGTGTTCAGAGTGCTGGAGCGGGTGGCCCCGGTCCGGCACTTGTGGACAAGTCCCAGGCACACCAGGATGAAGTCCTGTCCCTATGAGATGAGGGTGTGAGGGCAGCTATGAGTGCTGTCAAGCATTCGTATCACCTTCTTCAGTCGGTGTGGGCTGAAGCGGGGGCAGGCCACCCTGTGCCACCCGTGGCGCTTTCGTGCGTCAATGACGGCTTGGTGCTGTCTATGGACGCGCTGGCAAGGGTGCAGGCGCGTGTGACAGAGTCCAGGAGGCAAATGGTTCTTGACCATATGCGTCCGGCTACGGCAGTCAGGGAGCGTCTTCTTGGGACACCCCTGACAGGGCCTAGCATCTTCGGTGGCCAGGCGCGGGCCATCCTAGAGGACACTGCTAGCATTGCGCAGAATCGGTTGGCGGTAAACCTACAGCTGGAGCTAGTGCGGCAAGCGCACGCACTAGGGGTGGTAGGGAAGCCGTTAGCTGTTCAACCTTCAAAGAAGCAGAAGAAGCATAAAGGCGAAAGCTACGCCTAGTGCGACTTCTGCTTCATCTGGATTTTCTCAGCCGCAGCCCGCTAAGAAAGCCAGGAAGGTTGTGGAGGCCCCTACCCTCCCCAATGTTACTCCTGATTGCCCTAGAGGCGGGAAGGGGAAGGGAAAGGGTAAGTCCTCAAAGGGCGGAAAGAAGGGAGCGGATCGTACCTGAGGGTACGAGAGCTCCCTTCGTATCCACCTGGACCGCATCTGTGCGACAGGAACAGCGGTGCCAGTTAGACCTGCCGAGCCAAGACCGAAATGGTTCTCTCTCTCTCTTGTTAAGAAAGGGGGGAGCGGACCGCGAGCCGGACAACCCCGTTAGACGTTGAGGCGTCTATGGTGGGTGGAAGGCTCATGCGTTTCGTCGAGGCCTGGCGAGGTGTGACGTCAGACAGTCTGGTCCTGGGATAGTTATCCCAGGGGTACATGCCGGAGTGGTGGGACTTTCCGCCGCAGAATCTGTCTTCGGCACCTGTCTGGACACCCGTACCACGGGAACCAGACAAGTTAGAAGCCATTCAAAACGAAGTGTCGGGTTTGCTTCTGAAGGGAGCAATAAATCCAGCGAACCAGAACACTCCAGGCTTCTATTCCAATATGTTCCTTGTCCCCAAGAGCACAGGGGGATGGAGACCCGTACTCAATCTCAGGCCATTAAATTGGTTTATCCATACGCCTCGGTTCCAGATGGAAATGCCGAGGTCGGTAATGGCAGGATTGAGGTGTGTATCGATCGATCTGAGTGATGCATGTTCCCACATTCCTATGAGCGGGAGTTGTCACAGGTTTCTGAGAGTTGCGTTTCAGAATCTAGTATGGGAGTTTAAACCTCCCATTCGGCCTGTCGACAGCTCCAAGGGGTTTTCACCAGAGTGGTCCTTGTGGTGACAGCGTTTCTCACAAAAGAGAATGTGGCGCTTCACACCTACATAGATGATTGGCTGATTATCAGCCAGGTTAGAGGTGGATACTGCTCAGAATCTGAAGTTGCTTTCAGATCTAGGCTAGATAGTCAACAAGGAGAAATCTGAGTTGACACACCACTCAACATTTCGTTTATTTAAGGATGCGATTCGATCTCGAGGAGGGCAGGGTTGTTTACCCATCGGAGCCCATAGTGGTGTCTCTGTTAGCCATCCGCAAGAGTTTCGATTGGGAAACCACATTCAGGCGAGGCGGTTTCTTCAGATGCTGGGCATGATGGTCTCCGTGTAGCAGGTATACCCGTACACTGCTCGTATGCGAAGACCTATCCAGTTGTATCTGATGTCTCTGTGGAAACAGAGAATAGAGCCCCTGTCAAAACTGGTGCCAGTTTTGGAGCCAATAATGTCGCATTTTGTAGGGTGGGAACAAGCGTCAGAATCTCCTAGTAGGAGTTTTTTCGCTGCACCTACCCCAACCCCAGCTGTCCGTGTACACGGATGCATCGCTGGAGGGATGGGGGCCCTACCTGGGAGAACACCAGGTCTCGGGCACATGGACTCTCCAAGAGAGCCAGCTGCATATCAATCTGTTGGATATGATGGCATTGGAACTGGCATTGGAAAGGGTTTCTTCCAAAAGTCAGGGGCAAGGTGATATTGATACGGTCGGGCAACTCGACAGTAGTATCGTACAGAAATCGCCAAGGCGAGACCAAGTCACCTACACTATGTACCTAAGTGTGGCACTTGATTCAACGGCGCAGGAATTACTCCGTTGTTTTTTAAAGCAGCTCATATTCCTGGGCGATTGGACATTCTGGCGGATGCTTTGTCTCGCAGACAGAATTCTGCCAACAGAATGGTCTCTCAACCCTCCAGTTCTTCACAGGATCTTCGAGCATTGAGGCAACCCCAACGTGGACTTGTTCGCCACAAGGGAAAATGCTCAAAATCATGACTTATGTCTCGCCGATACAGATCCTAATGCCGTCGATACAGACGCTCTGGCGTTAAGCTGGAGAGGGATGCACGCTTACGCGTACCCACCCACCATTCTTCTACCGAAGATATTGGTGAAGATCAGGGAGGAACCGTGCCTGGTCCTACTATAGCGCCGTTTGTCCCAGCAGGCCGTGGTTCACGGATCTTCGAGGTCTGCGGGTGGGAAAGTCCAGTGCAGTTACCCGAGATTCCGAACATAATCTCCCAGGCCAAGGGGTGCTTCCTACACGAGCGTCCCGAAATGTTATTGACTGCGTGGTTGTTGTCAAACAACGTTACACGTTGGCGGGCTTTTCTCGACATGCTGCAGATTTCATCAAGGTTAACGGATTTGCAGACTGGTGTGAGGAAAAGGGTATTGTTACCTTTCATTCCACTATTCAGCAAATAGCAGACTCTCTGTGAGCTGTTCTTTTCAGGACTAGCTCCTGTCACAATTGCTGGATACAAGTCAGCTTTGGCATCAGTTATCCCTTGTCTAGCCAACAGGGATAGTCCAGAGGTGGCCCAGTTGAGTGTGATGGTGAAGGGAATGAGCAATCTCCGACCGAGACAACCGGTAGTCATTCCAGCCTGGAGTCTATCTTTAGTGCTTAATGTACTGGCCAAGCACCCTTTCGAACCATTGCGTTCGGCTAGTCTAAAGCATTTTACTCTAAAGGCGGTCTTTCTATTGGCAGCTTCCTCAGCTAGAAGGCGCAGTGTGATCCATGCACTTTCAGCAGAGAGGGACCGATTTATTGTCTCCAGAGAGGGTCTGCGTCTACTGCCAAGAGCAGAGTTTATGTCAAAGATTCGATCTTTGGGATATCCCGGCAAACCGATCGTTATACCGAAACTAAGTAGGTTTGATCGTGATGCCAGTGTCTGGTGCCCAGTCCGTGCGTTGACTAAGTACAAAACGGACAGACTCGTTACGGTCGAATGATAGACATCTGTGGATCTGCCATATGGAGCCATATGGCGCCACATCCGTGGATTCTATCTCTCATTGGGTAGTCGAATGCATTCAGACTACCCGTGAGATTACGACTGGGCACCAAGTGCAAGGCGCAAGGGCACGATGTTAGAGGAATAGCCGCCTCTTCCGCCCTTTACAATGGTGTTCCGTTTAAGGACATCATGGCTGTCGCACAAGGGCACTGTGAGTCCTCTTTCACGGATTACTATATGAGGGATGTGTCAGACTTCGCCATTCCACTCGCTTTAGCTGTTTTGAGACGATAGCTATATGACCGCGCTGCTCTTCTTCCTTTTTTGGCATTTTTAAGAGAGAATTAAGAAGCAGACATGGTCGAGCGAGCGGATATCAACCAGTTGTGTCACTGATGGCCGGACAAGTGAATGGTTGGAGGCTCCAGGTCTGAATTCCAAATATCATGAGGTAATTCATGATTGAGAGTGTTTTGTATTATGTCTATATATCATGATCATTCATCTTATATATTCATGCTCATTCCCAGGCTAATATATGCAAAGAGCAGTTAACCCTCTTGGCATATTTGTGTTTTCAGGCGGGATGCATGTTCGTGAGTACTTTCCCTTTTCTTAGGAGAAAAAGGGGGGGGGGGGCAGTGATGCGAATGTGAGTCGGTTCCGGTAACTTGACGGTCCTTTTTAGGTCTCCGTTAGTCAAGTTTAAGTCTAATTCTTTCTCCAAGGGGCAAAAGTAGCATTTATGGCTTGCCCCTTCCCACCAGGTTACTGACCAAATCTGGTGTATATCAGAAGTAACAGAATGGTGAGTATTGATCGAAGGAGAATGAAGGAAATTTCAATTTCCCTTTCTCCGAGATCTAACAATACTCACCATTCTGTTACGGACCCAGCCTCCCAGCCCCACGGAGGCAAGCCATGGATTTCTCTTGTTTGGTGGCTATACAAACAATATGAGCTCTATGGTAGACGGGTACTCGGCAGTTGGGAGCTGAGTACCCGGTTCCAAGGAGTCGGTAAAGCTTTCTAAGTCTATAGTCCTAGAGCCAGCTGTATATCAGAAGTAACAGAATGGTGAGTATTGTTAGATCTCGGAGAAAGGGAAATTGAAATTTCCTTCAGTTCAAAATCAAACAACATGGAATGCTGTTGCTTTATTTTCTTTAGTTTGACATGACAACCGAATCAAAAAGGAAAAATTATTACACCGCCTGAAATTGCTAACCCTCGAATTAAAAAGAATTATGTTCACTGATTGCCTAACACTCTGCAACTAAGTATATACTTGGCATTTCACGACAGACTCAGTGTCTGCCGCGAAAGAAAGAAAATTATATGGTGATTCGACGGAGTAACTAGCTGGTTTTCTCAATGACAAACGTGTTACCTCGCTATTGTTAGCTTGTTTGTTGTAGCGCTTTGTGTTGTGATTAGTAATTATTCAGCACGGCAGGATATAAACACAATGAACACAGGTGTGAATCGATTATAATTGTACTCATGTACTGATAAAATGCGATGGAAACATACCCACTTCAGATTCTTTTTAAACATGAAATTTTGGATGATTTTCCGATTTTTCCTGAATTACATCGTAAAAATCGCGATTTAAAAAATAAATCGAACTTCACGATTAAATCGAAAAATCGTGCAAGCCTAATATATATATACAGGTCATGATTCTGTACCATTATTCTGTTATTTTTGGTGGGCAGACTGTCAGCATTTGTATAGCACTTCATTCCTCCAGTCCTATTTTCTTTTACAGCTCAGTTTTCCTTATTTAGTTCGCTCACCTGGCTTGAAGACCAAGTGATCTTACATGTATATCATGGCGACCATCCATCCATCCATCCATCTGTTGTCAACTTTTCTGTTAAATGTCTTCTCAAAAAACAACCACTAGGCCAATTTCAACCAAATGTGTCAGGAATTATCCTTGGCACACTATAAATTATACTGATTCCTACCTCGCTATAGAATTTCTCCTGAAAGGCTTTTGCTTTGTTCTAGAAGAGAAAAAATGCAAAGAAAAGCTGAAATAATATTATCTTGTTATTCTCTTTCAGGTAATGATTATGTGACCAACCTGCCATTGCAAATGGCCCTGTTCTTCAATGTTTTCTACTCACCATTCTGGTTTGCCTCATCAATAGTTATGTTGCAACTCAAGGTAATAATAGTTCACCATCACTACACTCTGCAACCATATGTATTTAGCCTCGATGCATAAGGCATGTAAGGGGAGGAGAGTACTATATTCAGGTCTGTCTGTTTGTGTGTCCGGACTCTGGAGCTGTGTCTAAAAAACTGCTGATCAGATTTGGCTCAATGAGCACACCATTTCTTATGTTAAAATTTTAGCCAAATCGAACCAGTTCTGATCAAGACACGTTTTTTTAACCAATCACGACCCAAAGTCTGGAAATCCTCATGTATGTTAAGTTCCAGTATTATGGTAAAATTGGAATCAAATCAAATAAGTAATGTTTGAGATATAGTTCTGGACACACACGGAGACAGACAGACAGATCTATCGAAAACTACTGGCCTGATTAAGCTCAAACTTTAGCACAATGAATAACTAAACTCTCCTAGACATTTCACTAGAACTTTTGTCATGGGCCAGAAAATCAAAAAAAATCTGAAAACTACAATGTGGCAAAAATGATAGGAAATTGAAGAATGCGTTGTAACATAAATTATAATAGATTACGGGTATTTCTTTCACGTCGCCATTGGTTTGTTTATGTACCAGCCGTTTGCGTAAACTAACTGATTGCTACCTTATATTTAATTTCATGGATTAATATGTTCAATATATACCTCCACGTGGATTACATGCATTGTCATTCTTTGTGGTGCAAAAAATCTAACAACATGAGCTTGACTATTTCTCCACCTGAAAAAGATCTCATTTTCCCATAACATACCGGGTAATTTTCTTTCTGCGCTTTTTGATCTTGAATGTGTAACCAACATGGATTGGTTTGGTTATACCAAATTAATAATTTCGTTAATGGTTAATCCATCTGTCAATCTGTCTGTATGCATCCAATCTTATTTAGGTTTAAGTTTTTAGTCATTCGACGGCGATTATAGAAATGGGCCCCATACATGCGTGTGTCCATCCATCCGTGCATCCACATTTGGTTTTAGCTGGATAACATCAGTTTTGTAACACAACAAAAATACTAAGCCACTCAATTCGCTGTTTGCTATAAGTCACCTGACAGAAAATTTTAACGTATTCATTCCCATGGCATGTGGGTTCCCTAGTAAACAAGGTTAGCAGAGATACATCCCTCCATTGGGTATTCTTGATAGTATCTCTAACTCTAAAGCAGTCATTGCTCTAGGGAACCGGTTCCTCTATTCCTATAGACTACATATAAATGAGTCTGTGAGCATGCACACTTATGCTACTATGCATGCGACCGAGTCCAAGCCGTCATTAATTAATTTGCTGTATTACAGGAAACACCTAATTTTTATCATAACAAATCCTATTCATAATCTTGTGGAGCTACATCCACATTTGATTTTTCATGAATGTCACAGAACTTACAGTCTTTGTTGAACAAGTCATGTACTTTATGTAAAATGGTTTACGTGGATATGAAACAGAATGGAAAGTTTTTGTGACTACAAAGAAAATGGCATCAGCAATCAGCTTCGTGGTACAATTGATCACGGTGAAGTCAAAATCTCTGATCCTATGTTAGCCACAGGGGCTCGTTCGTACATAAGGTATGCTACATACCGGTTTGGAACATCTCCTACATAAGGTATCCTATATGACATGTAACATACCGGTTGGGTAGTTCTTGGATCAATTAAGAGTTTTGACTAGGTACATATTTCCGAGCGTCATTTTTTCCTAAATAAGGTATACTACATACCGGTTTGGATCGAATCCTACATAAGGTATCCTACATAACTATGTAACATACCGGTTGGGAAGTTATTGGATCTATTAAGAACGTGACAGTGGTGCAAACAGGCGTGGTGGACCAGATGAACACCACACGGATACACCATGATCATCCCCTGAAGAAAAGTGAGCGGCCCTTCTAAGGACCGTTACTAACCAATTAACATGAAACTCGCAAGTGCTTCATAATGATCAGTCATGTCAGTCACATTACATTAAAGACAAGACCATCATATTAATTCGCGATTCGGTCATTGCATTAAAATTTCCCATATCGATACCCCTGGTATTGGCACCGTTTTTGCAGGATAATTTAACATTAGCAATGGGCCATGAAACCTTTTTACCTTTTATTTAATATCTTGCAAAAATCACTCGAGATTTTATGTTTTCTAATACCGGGCGGGGTTACTCAATACAAGTTTTTTTATGGCATTAGTTTCATAGAAAATGTAAACATTGTTTTGCTATGGGCTATCTTCTTTAGCGTGTAGTAAATTGGCAAATGTCAGACGATCTCGGAATGCCTGAATATTCCAAATTACGATACTGATTTGGATCCTCGTAATCACATAACCCTCTTTTGTTAGATAGGCTATTAAGCCCGTGTCAGGTTATCAGGTTCACTTGATTTCAAAATTTAGCGAGAAACTTGCATTCACTTGATTTCATATATATGACTGGTTATATTGTAATGTAAGTGACCAACATATAATGATCCAAAACAAAACGCGATGTTTGAGAAAAATTGCTTGAATGCCCGAGATTTAAACTGAGGTAGACCGCGTCTAATGTTAGCGAGCCAGCCAGTGACAAAGTAAATCTCCGTTTGGAGGCACTGACGAGACACGTAGATCGCATTGCCGAATTCCCGATTCCAGGATAACACTATATCCGAGTACTCGCTCAAGATACCTCATTAAAATTTGCTTTAACCTGATCTGATCAGATAATATCATGTGATTTATATATCACGTGATTATCACATGATTTTGATTTATATGTTTTCAAGACAACATTAATTTTGATAGAATAAACAATCTTTATTAAAGGATATGCAATATTTAGGCTGTTCAATTTAATAAGTTCAGTTCTGCGAATGATGTTTTGGGGTACACATTAAGCATAGCCGCGAGGTGACAAGATTTGTGCAGGGAAATTCAAAATCCAGAGGAAAATAACGTGAGTAAGTTTTATCCTTGTATATGGTGCGCACTAATTTTTATAACGTGTAAATTGAGCATAAATGTGCAGCCTATTTATGGGTTTATTAGTAAATACGCCACTCCCATCTTTGCTGGTACTCATTTAGATTCAACTTATTTCAGTTGAAACTTATGACTAATAACTTCGGGAGTTAAATGGTTATTATTTTGATAGTAAACACTACAAACTTTGATGGTCAATTTTTACTACGTATATCAGAGATGTTTGTTGATCTCAATGTTTTAGTAGCAAGCATAGCCTTTGGATCAGGAAAGTTCTTGACTATGTATAATCTAATCTCTCACCATTTTGGAAATTCTTTCTGTGGGTACTTAACTGTGGCGAAATTGGATATAAAAAGCTCGTACCCAGGCTATGAAGGATCATTCTATCGGCTCTCAATCGATTAATTGTTATAGTCAAATAAAACATTCTGCTTGCAAATGGACTATTACTTGTGGAAATCATCTGAAAGTCTACCAGAAGAGGGGGAGAACTAACATAGTTAGAAAAATTTCTGTCTAAGCGGTGTGCAAACTGTGAAATGGTTTGTCTGAACGTGTTGTTTTCACACCAACTCTTAAAACATTTGAAAATGGTTTAGATAAGGTTTGACTCAGGCACACACTGATCAATCTTTGAAGGAACTACATGTACGGTACACTGTACCGAACTTTGCGCAACAGGCATGAGTATGGAACGTAATAAACTGACAAATTTTGACAGATTCCTGAAAGTATTTATGTGATAAGAATGAGTCAGTGATTTACATATGAAAGCTCGTTTAATCTGAGGAACGGACAAATAATTACAAACTGAAAACTACAGTAATATGGTACTGCATAAGTTCTAAACTCTAGGCTATAACTCTGGGTGTGCATTTAAATGTTTATGATGATATAAAGATGTTGCTGCCATTGCTTAACACAACCACAAAAATGTTAGCATGGCCCACTATCAAAAGGATGAAATATCCAATTTTACAGAGCGAAGAAGGGTCGCCATTTACATCGAGCATTAAGCGGTTATCCGCTATTCCTAGATTACCATACCAATAGCATGAGTGAAACTTACAACTCTTGTCAATCCGCATAACAGAATAAACTACATAGTGCTTCGAAAAGCAATATGTGATCAACATTTACAAAATACAGGGTGGTACAAATTTGAATTGTGACAGTGCACACCATTTTAAACAAGGACAAATTTGTCCAATACTCACCTCATTTATGTTTTTGCTATGAACCTGAGAACTTGACCATTGACTCTGAAACAGTCACACATGTATTCGAGACCTCATCCTACTTAAAGTGTGATCAAGATCCCTCCATTAGAACCAGAGTTATTTAAAAACACATGCACATTTATGCAGTACTTGCTGCATTTATATTCTGAATCAGATTGTTGTGTCGTGACCTTGAATTCTGACCCCACAATTGGCACATTTGTCCAGAATGCTGCTGGCAACTTTCCATCCAAGTTTCGTCATGATCCGTCCAGTAAAATAGGAGTTATTTCAAAATGTGATAAAAAAGTTTTAAATTTCTTAGGAAACAACAAGAGCAAATTCTGGGATGCTTTTTTGTCATAATACATAATTTCAATAATAGATAAATAAGGTCAACATTGTTTATAGAGAGATTATATTCTATTGTGTTCAGAACATGAGTACAAGTAAAAAAATCAATGATTTTGTTATAGAAGTAAAAAAATTATAAATAAAAAAAGCTGATTTAATATATATAGAAAAAATTCAATTTTTTCGATTCTTTTCATTTTTTCCAACCCTGAGAGATACAGGTCCAAGGGCCTCTTGCTCAAGGTAGAATCATATATGTGTCTATCTCGACAACTTACAATCAGACAGGAACGAATACCTGTATTTGGGTCTGTGATACCGTGAAGCCCTAATAGGTGGTCATATGACCACGTCCACCTGTCTGAAGGCACTAGCATTATGTGAACCCTACCCCAAGATATATCCTCTCTAGCAAGTGGAGCTGTGCTATCCGACCTTGTTTATAGTTGCTTACTAATGGATGAATCCACTGGTACCTATTCCCTGTCCATTTCTAGCTCTTCTCCGCTCACGATTTGCGTGTGTTGGGATCGATCGAACCCTGAATTCCCAGAATCCCAATGCGAAGGTACGTTACTATACAGGTAAGCTAGTAAATATTTTGAAACTAATTTAATTGGGTGCTGTTGCTGCCTATATTTATTAAATAGTAAAGCAAGTCATGTAACTGACAGACTATTCAATGTTTCTGATGAACTTAGATGCATCATTCATTACGCAATCAGCCTACATATGATGTAATGGATTATGTCTTCACATACTTGACTGACAGAGTGTATTCATGTATTGCTTGCCCCAGAAAGTGGTCACTTTAGACAGGGCTTTCTGTACATGTACTAATTTCTGTTGTGTGTCTGTGATTTTATTTACAGTTTCAATTCCTCACTGTGCTTTATAAGATTATTCTCATTGCCATTTACATGATTTACACCATCATAGAAATTGTCAGACTCTACCTAGGATACCTTGGAAACCTCACTGAGAGGGTATGTATTAATCCTGACCATTCACCTGGAGGAGTTCAGGGCGTGTTTATTTGCATGCCTGCGTGTGTGTAGGGCAAAATTTTCACCACAATCCTATATTTACCTTGTTTAACTCCACAAAACAGTGACATCAAATTCTGTATGCCTAGGGCAGCACTTTTTTCATCTGTCAACTTAGTTGCAAAACTGTTATTGCTTTGTCAATGGGATAGTGGGATTTCTGTTTTACTGAGCTGTGTCAGTCATCTCAGTAGTACTACCGGTAGTATGATTTTCAAATTCTTTAAGCAGGCCATACCCTGTAGCTCTCTTATTGGCTGAAGCTGATGAGATTGAATATATAGTGGCATGCATAGCGGCAGATTTTAGCCATATAGATATTATGTAGTAAATAGTTTATTTTGCTCACGGAATAAATCTGGTAGCAAAACACCTAACAAATTGGTGTTATTGCATCCTGTGTGTGCCTTAAATACCTCTTGATTCACATTACTGAAAGTTTTAATGGCTCTGTATTCAGATCTGTGATACCATGTATCTATAATAGATGGTCATAGACCACCTGTCTTACAGTAATACTAGCTAGCATAATGTGCCCCCCCCCCATGTACTATAGTCATATAGCATTTGATCTTACTGGTTCATGTTACTACATGTAGTACTATAAATATCCAGTTACACATATATTAATCCTTTAGCCCTCATATCAGCCAAAAACTGTTTCTGCAGTGGTCTTGAGAAATGTCCATTTGCAGACCAAGAGAAGACTATTTTTGAAAATTTACGATGAATGACTGGCTAGATAACCGAGCCAGTCATTCCAGTGATAAATTTTCAAAAATAGTCTTCTCTTCATCTTCAAATGGACATTTTTCAAAACCACTACAGGAGCCGCTTTTGGCTGCTATGGGTGTCAGAGTGTTAAGCGCCTGAAGATACCTGATCTAATCTAACTCGCTAGCATAGGCATGCTCTTTGACTCCACAAAACTGAATCCTTATCTTTCTGATCATGGTTTGACTATGAGTATTCTGGACACAGATGCAAGTCACATTCGTCATTGGGGAGTTTACCCCCCAAACATTTTAGATGTCTATATTCTCTCTGAGGGAATATGGAACCCCCATTGGCATTCAGATCTCAGTCTGTGCCCACTTGTCCGACTGCTCAATCCATCCCTGGTTCCTACCACTTTTCTTATTGTTTTCAACTCTTAAATTACAGTGGTGATTTCATAGAAACCATACAGGTAAGGAGTCAAATATTTTGAAACTAATTTTACTTGAAGCTGCAGTCCAAGTTTTCTGTCAGATATGTTCTACAGTATTCGGGCACAATATTCTTTTTTGTCTCCCAAGGACAGCTATGCCTGGTCTCTAGCCAGGCTGATAAAGATAACCTTTTAAATCACACTGATGTCAAAATGCTAATTTTACAGAGTCAATAGAGGAAAGGTTGGTGGAGTTTTTGGAAACAAATGTTGCTGAGATCTGATGCCATCTACAGTTCATCAACATTTGTTTCCAAGATGAATGAACACCAGCATTTCTTCCCAAATAGTTAACACTTTAACCCTTTAATGGTCAAGGCGGCCAAAACCAGCCTCTACAGTGGTCTGAAGAAATGTAAATTTGCAGGTGAAGAAATGACTATTCTTTGGTAACCTCGGCAATCATTCATTCCGGTGATAAATTTTCAAAAATAGTCCTCTTGATCTGCAAATGAACATGCAATGAGAACAAAATTTAGTTTTCTTTACAAATCTTGACATGTAAAGGGTTAAATTAACTTTGTTTCCAAACTGAACAGCAGTTATCTTATGAAATGGTCTAGAGGTTAGATATTCACCCTGTTTTGGACAGATAAGGCGAGTGGCCCCTCAAGCAATGTTCACCTGTCTAATATGTAATAAACATAATCTACTGATATGTTTTCTTGCTGTTAGGTACCAGAGTTAGCCGGATCCTGGCTCCTGACGCTGCTCATTCAGACTCCGCTGATTCTATTTCTCCTTCTACAAGAGGATAGCACAATACTGCCACTGGAGCGGGCAGCACATATTGTCCAAACTGGTTTCATCATATTTGAAGTCGTCTGTGGATACTTTGCTATCCGCATTATGGTCAATTATCAGGTGACAAAGTTTCATTTGCGCCAGTTCACAGATTTGGAGCAGATACCAATAGAAGGAATTCCAGAGGGATATCAGTATACATAGTAACCGCTTCTTGAGCAGGTTTTAATGTCTCATCTACAATCCAACTATGTCCCATAGGTTAGATCCAGATTGTGGATTAAATAATAGTTGAAGAACTTTAACCTTTAGGGGGTACACAACTACACATGTCTATCCATCTGTCTTGCTGGCTCTGTGTGCATCCATGCAGATGTTTGGTTTTTCTTTGATAACTTAGCTTTAAGTACATTGGTGAAGCTTCATGGTTAGGTTGGCCATGTAGCTAGAAAGCGTATTATTTTTAGGTCACCTGTTGACCACTCTCTCCGTTATTCTAACCTAGAGTGTGTGTATTTAGAGTTTAGTTTTTATTTGATATTGGCGCTTCTCTTGCAGTACCTTGATGAAATGGCAATGGTATATTGACCATGTAGATAGGAAGAATGAAACATATTATTTTTGTTGTCAGTTCTCCATTGCAAATTTCTTACTAACCATGTGTCCACCCAAACGTCATCCTCTCACCTACCAACATGGCTACTGTCAAAACAGTCATGGGTGAGACTGGTGGTATTGTGTGAATACACCTTTCCCACATTGACATCATTGCGCCAGGATTCCTCTAAATCCACGCTCAGTGCAGAACTGCTGGCTGGTAATGGCGCGAACAAGCAGCTTCCCCACATTGATTTACTATTGCACTAAAATACATCGCAATTTAAACCGTTCCTTTGATTAACTAAAATCATTATATTATTTACATCATACATCATTGGAAAGTGCATTCAATTGCCTAAACATTAATGTATTATTTTTTATATTTTTGTAAAAGTTTCATAGGATTATTTGGGCATATATAATACACCATTATACCTAGATTCATTAAATCAAGTGGACATTAGGGGCTATTTTAAAATTACAATCATCTGTATTGAATTTTACAAAACTCAAAACGAATACAGAAATGTATAGAAAATTCCAATGATGTATGACTTCAATAATAATATGAAATTAGTTTTTTATATAAACTGCTTAAAGTGTGTTGTATCTGATTCTAATAGTAAAGTAATGCTGTTTTCGCGTCGACTATCGCAGTTACCAGCCAGAAGTGTTATGTGCGATGCATTCTGGGAAAGTATTTTCCCAAAACACGCTAATGTAGGAAAGATCTATTAGTTTGAAATTAATTAGACTTGTAAAGACATAATCTTAATCAATTAATTGAATCAAATAATTTTCAAACAATTCAGCAACTATTTAAAATGGATGTATACTATGACATGAGTGTTGAAGTAGATATGGTTTGACAGGCAGGAGAAATGACTTACATATTAAGTGTTAGTTACATTTATATTATAATGTGATAATTATATCCGTCCAGTTGTCAAGATAAATCTGACAGCTACTGTAATCTCTAATATACATATCCAGCTAGGTAACGCTGTAATTTTCAGAATATTTATTATCTATTTTTATTGCACATTTGTCACATCATGTTTATGTTATTGTGTCTTCATGTGCTGCTGTCTGTTACTTACATATATATTTTTTATTATTTTCTCTTACCTGTAGAGCAGAAAGCATGGCATAGGTATCATTATTCCGCTGACAGTGGTCTAAATGTTAAATCATTTGACTTGAGTTTAGCTATGCAGCTGTGTTTTAGGATTGGCTAAGCTTATTGCAACTAATATTGAGCACCTGATTGATGCCTTTTCATAGCAAATACCCTCATGGATGTCATTTGGTCAAATGTCATGGTGACTTTTAGCTGGGTACAACATTCTGCCTTGTTAAAGTTATTTCTTGTTGTCCATCCATCACCTGCCTGTCCATCGCCTGCCTATCCATCACCTGCCTGTCCATCACCTGCCTGTCCATCGCCTGCCTGTCCATCACCTGCCTGTCCATCGCCTGCCTGTCCATCGCCTGCCTATCCATCACCTGCCTATCCATCACCTGCCTGTCCATCGCCTGCCTATCCATCACCTGCCTGTCCATTGCCTGCCTGTCCATCACCTGCCTATCCATCACCTGCCTGTCCATCGCCTGCCTATCCATCGCCTGCCTATCCATTGCCTGCCTGTCCATCGCCTGCATATCCATCACCTGCCTGTCCATCACCTGCCTGTCCATCGCCTGCCTGTCCATCACCTGCCTGTCCATTGCCTGTTTATCCAGCTTTTAAGACCCCGCCAAATAACTTGGCATGGTATTATGTGATGGCGCGATAACTCCCTTACTGTTTGTTGGATCCCTTTGAAACTTTGTAGGGTGGTTGGACTAGGTCAGGGGAAGAAACCTATCAAAATTGATGATGTTACAAAATCCAAGATGGCCGCCAGTGCATCTTGAAAAATTGGTTTCCGGATGATAGCGCTGTTACCATTTGTTGGATCGCTTTGAAACTTCATAGGGTTATTGGACTCGGTCTGGAGAAGAAACCTATCGAAATCGACAATGATCCGAAATCCAAAGTGGCCACCAGGCACCGGTGGCCATATTGAAAATTGGTTTCCGGATGATAACTCTGTTACCGTTTATCGGATCGCTTTGAAACTTTATAGCGTGGTTGGACTATGGTGAGGAAGAAACCTCTCAAAGTCGATAATGATCCAAAATCCAAGATGGCTTCCAACCACTGACGGCCGTCTTGAAAATTGGTTTCCGGATGATAACTGTTTCTGTTTATCGGATCGCTTTAGAATTTGATAGGGTGGTTGTACTAGATCTGGAGAAAAAACCTATTGAAATTCACAGTGATCCGAAATTCAAGCTGGCCACAAGCCACCAGCGGCCATTTTCAAAATTGGTTTCCGGATAATAACTCCATTCCCGTTCTTTGGATCGCTTTGAAACTTCATAGGGTGGTTGGACTATATCTGGGTAAGAAACCTAGCGAACTTGATGAAGATCCGAACTTCAAGATCGCCGGCTGCCATCTTGAAAATTACTTTCTGGGTGATATCTCCGTTACCATTTATTGGATCACTTCATAGGGTGGTTGGACTACGTTTGGTGAAGAAATCTCGGATAATCCGAAATCCAATATGGCCACCATTCACTGGTGGCCATCTTGAAAATTGGTTTCCGGACCTTAACTCCTTGACCGTTTAATGGGTCGCTTTGACACTTCATAGGATGACGGATCTGGGTCTGAGAAAGAAAGAAATATTTTCCTGAAAGCTCATTCATTGGCTTGTCATAATGGCGGGGTGTTATGTGCCATTTGCGGAGCTCTTGTTCTTTAAATGATTTCTTCTAAAGAACGACGGGGATCATTTCAATCAAATTTGGCAGAATTCATCCTTAGTCATAGGGATCCAAGTTTGTTATCTCCGGGTCTGGAAAACAGGGCTTGGGGGTGGGGTATATAGCGATCAGCATGTCAGTACATCCGTTCGTCCGTCTGTCCCCGTCTTGTCAACGCAACTCCTCTTACAGTTTAATTGCAATTCTTTTGAAATGTGGTAATTATAGTCATTGCTATTTGAAGATGTGCGTGTGCTATTATTCATTATAGAGTTATCCCCCTTTAAATACCTTTAAGCCGATACATAAACTGCAGTACCAATCATTTCTTGTCAACACAAGTGAGACAACTCGTACAATTTAGCCGTGATTCTTTTGAAATTTGGTACGGATTCTCATTACCACTTGAAGATGTGCATGTGCTATCAGTATGCCTGTACATCCATGTGTCTGTATAGAATGTATGTATGTCAGTCTGTCGGTCCATCTGTCCATCTCTGACAATCATTTCAAGATGTCAACGCAACTCCTACAGTTTAGCAATGATTCCAGAAGTCTCTGTTTGATTGATATTAAGGGAGTCTACTCCATCTAGAAACCTGGACTAGAGTAGAGAGTTGTGGTTCTTGCATTAGAAGGCATTAAAAGCAAGATTAGAAATCTTTCTGGTGCTAAATGTAAGTAGATTTATTTAGCAAGTAGTGAATGAACGATAAGTATGTTTATGTAGATAATAAAACTACAGACCAACCCTAGGGTGGTCTGTGGTCGTTATCTCCCCTGAAATACTTAAAATTCATCAAAATTGTCTTGTTCGTGCCAGATCGTGAAGAATTTTTAACCTCTGCACTCAATTCCTTTGTCACTGGATATACTACTTGAAGAAGCAGTGCTATGATTCCATTTTGAAGAAATTCATCCTTATTTTCCTGATGGCTCTTGTTCAGATGTAGCCGATTGGTAGATCTGATCGATCACTACTTTGTTGCAAGTGAATGATACAAACCCATTGGGCCTCTTTTTATTTGTCTTCGGATATTGGCCTATTCTTTGTCTTATCATTCTGAAACCAGACTTGTACTAAGATGATGGAGATATGGGCATTTAAACCATTGTGTCAAATGTCAATGTAAGAAATCCACTTCATCCTCGTTTGTTCTCCCCACCCACGAAGAAAATGTATAACAGTGTGAAAACTGGTGTTTAAGCAATTGGTCCTATCACATGTGGCATGTAGCATCAGTAGAAGATCTTCGCTCAGAAATTGGTGAAATACACCTAGGTGGAAGCGGCTAACAAAAATACACACAAAATTCTCTCAGTTAAGGCCCCTTGTAGCCAACATTACGAAAGCTCATAATTCTATTTCCTATGATATGAGACAATGCCCAAGGTCACAAAGACAACATCATAGTAACTTTATTACCTATGGACAATGAAACTTCCTTTTGATATCTGGTCACGAGACCCTGGTACAGAAACATTTTACTCTATAGCCATATCTTTTGATATCTGGTCACCAGAGCCTGGTACAGAAACATTTTACTCTATAGGCTTATCTCTTGATATCTGGTCACCAGAGCCTGGTACAGAAACATTTTACTCTATAGCCATATCTCTTGATATCTGGTCACCAGAGCCTGGTACAGAAACATTTTACTCTATAGCCATATCTCTTGATATCTGGTCGCCAGAGCCTGGTACAGAAACATTTTACTCTATAACCATATCTCTTGATATCTGGTCACCAGAGCCTGGTACAGAAACATTTTACTCTATAGCCATATCTCTTGATATCTGGTCACCAGAGCCTGGTACAGAAACATTTTACTCTATAGCCATATCTCTTGATATCTGGTCACCAGACCCTGGTACAGAAACATTTTACTCTATAGCCATATCTCTTGATATCTGGTCACCAGAGTCTGGTACAGACACATTTTACTCTATCGCCATATCTCTGTGACCAATCAATATAAAACTCCTTCAGGAAATTGGCCTTAGGGAGGGTAAATTTACTCTGACTTGTCAGTTCAGAAGGTCAGTGTGACCTTGTTGGAAGTAACAACATATTTTAGTTCATACCTTATCAAGCTCCATTCAATGTCAAGACTGCCTTTATTCAAACAATAATATAATCCTTTCATCTATGTTTTAGAAGAGACATTTAATTTAATGAATTTATCATTACCGAGTTGATGCATTCATTGCATTCTGATTGTTTTTGGTTATTGTAAAAATGTAACCCTTTCAACATGAATATCCTTGCATCAGAATATTAAAGCAGCTATACCATAGCTTCCGCTGTTGAATATTGTGAAAAAAATCTACCTTAGATAGAATAGTATGAACAAATGTGTTGTGTCTGTTCTATATGATGAGAGAGTTATTAATGCTGATTGGTGGGTCAGGATAAGATATGGACTGTAGAGGGATCCCTTTTTAGCTAAGCTCCGGTTTATGCACAGATTTGAATCAATTTTAACACTTTAAAGCATGAACTCCCAGAATCTCAAGTCCAAAGTAATAGGTAAGCTGTTGAATATTTTGAAACTAATTTGAATGGGAGTCTCAAAATATTTAACAGACAATTGTTTATTAACCCTTTAGCCCTCAAATTTGTTCAGGAAAATTTCAATTTTCTCTCCATTTGCAGGCCAAGAGAAGACTATTTTTGAAAATTTAATACTGAAATTATTCACTCAGTTATTAAGCCAGTCATTCCAAGTCTTCTCTTGGTCTGCAAATGGACATTTCCCGAGACCAATGTAGAAGGCATTCTTGGCTGATATGCATGTTAAAGGGTTAACTAGTAACTTATCAGTCATACAATTCAGACAGTTACTTTTATATCACACATCACTGGATGGGAAAGAGTCGAATCTACGTCAGTTTGACTTGTGTCTCAATCTTATTGTTAATAATTGACAACAAAACATCATTTGATTATGATGTCAACTAATGAGTGACATATTTCGATTATGGGTTAATAAATACGTAAAAAGTGGGCAACTGTTGATGCCAAAGGGTGCCATGCAATGGAGTTGGTGTATCCAGTGGCTTTTCTTAGCGTGTCTCCATGTTGAGGTAAATTGATCATCCGTGTCCGATGAGAGCACTTGTATTATTCTGAACTCTACATCACTTCTTGAATGCTCTTAAAGTGTGAAGTGTCTGGAGACAGATGTGTCATAGCAGATATGTTTGCGGAAGTTTGTTATAGAACGGAGGTGTTCTTGGATTCTGATCTTAAACGCTCTTAGTTTCTCCCACATATTGTTTTTTAGAGCATCAGCAGGTGATTAGGTATATCAAGTTTCCTGTTTGACAATTGCCTAGTATCTTGGCTCTATAAGTGAGTCCTGTGTGGTGGCTTTTGAACCACCTGCTCTGATCCATAACCTGGCAAAAATCACATTTTCCCTTCGGGCATGGTGTGAAGGCATTCTGCGTTTAGGTTTTGTTTGTTCTGGATTCTCTAAGCGTACTCTAATGATGTCGTCCTTAATTGTTTTGTTTTTTCCAAAGCCAAACATTGGTCTATCTGGAAAAGCAGTCCGGCAGCGTTGGCTGCTTTCAAGAATGTACCAATGTTTAACAATTTGTTTTTGTACAAATTTGCTGCTTTTGTTGAATTCGGTGATGAGAATTGGTCTCTGTAAGTTTCTCTGCTTTTGGGGGACCTTTTTTGTGGGCGGTGGAGGATGGATGAGGGATTACCTATCTTGTTTGAACACTTTCCTGTGCTTGTTGAAGTCTGGTACGGTAGCCTCTAGATTTGTAGTGTGCAATTAGTTCCGTGGTGTGTTTGAGGAAATCTCTATCTGTTGTACATATTCTGCACAGGCATTAGCTATACAGTTCTGCATTTCGATTATGACATCAGATACTTGAGTAACCTGATCATATCTCTCCATCGCTGCCTGACAAAATGTGACTTCCTTGTCGGTGATGGTGAAATGATCTTCACCAACTCATTCTGTCAGTAGTCTCTAAACACAGCAGCTCATCCAGGAGAGTCTATAAATATCTCATACGTCCCCAGTTGTGATTTGCAGCATTATTTTGGGACAATGTGCTTCCATGCCGCGATGATGTCAGACATTAAAAAATATTCCAATGTGATGTCATGTTACTATTATGACATTTCATTCTATTTCTTAAGCCCAATGGATGAATCCAATCTGTCACTTAAAGGTCATATTTGGAGAAATCCATTTTATGTACAATTTTGCCAGTATTTAAGTCATTATTGTATAGTAATTAATAACACAAACAAGCTGTGCCAGTATTTAAGGCGTTATTGTATAGTAATTAATTACAAACAAGATGTATAGCTAATATTAAGCCGCGAACTTGGCGTATGACAGAATAGACAAAATTACGGGATGACTTACCTCCCTTGATTTTGAGTAGTTCAGCGGGAACAATGATGTAATAGTGGAACACGCTATTATACTGTAATGTGGAGTTTCGTTCAAATTCAGCAGGAAATAATTAGAGTTTGGTTGCATTTTGCCGCTCAGGCAAAGATAATTTTTCATGTCTTAGTTATACCGGTATGATGATTGATCAAACCATAAAAAAACAACTAACAATAGAGACTAATGCGCACTCTTATTTGACATAATTTATGTAGCCTAGCAGATTGACAGTTTTTTGTTACTGAATTAAATACATGTGCATAAATAAAACAGGTAGGCCAGCTAGATCTTTTTTTGTTCTCAAACAAATATATGATATCTCAAATACATTTTCTTTATTCTGACATTTTTGCGAACACCAGCCAAGAGAGACTATGTAGGTTATATGGTTTAGGCCTAGAGGGTGGGTGTGTAGTTGGAATCACGCAAAAACGGCAACAGCTACGAAAAACCAATTTCTCAGTTTTATGTTTCCAAACATATTTGAAAACAAGATTGCTTCAATGGAGATTTTAGTCGATAGAAATGTGTGTGAAGAAAATTAGGCTGTAAATGACATGATTATGTACATGTGTGTGAGTTTTTAAGGCCTATAACATATAATCATCATTTCAAGACCGAGTGTTTGTAGATTTTATCAGAAATCCATCTAGTTTTACCTAACATGCATAGGCCTGTGTCACTAGTAAGATTACAGTTGAAGAGGCGAAGAAAAATAATAAGCATCCAATAGACAGTGCATGACCATAGCGATGGTGTGTGTGTGTGTGAGAGGGGGGGGGGGGGGGTGTGAGGGCTGCCACTATTGAATCAGCGACTAAAAACCCAGTGTTATTTCCAAGTAAGTTAGTCATGTAGCCTATGAGAATCCCTGTGTCACACTCATCACAGGCATATCTCTAAATGATATTTTAACCTATGTTTATTATAATTGATGTTTTAGATTGTCACAAATAGTTTGGCTTAGATCTCCAGGAAATTTAATTATATAGGCCTATAAAATGTATCAAATATGTGCCTAGCTTTCACTAGTCTTAGATTTAAACAGATAAATTAATTGCGATGCCATAGGCAAAATATCGGCAAATTCGGATCTACGGGTAGGTTTTGCATTTGTGTGTGCGTGAGTACGTGCATGGGTTTCGTGTGTGTGTGTGTGCGTGCGTGCGTGGGGGGGGGGGGGGGTTTGGGGTGTGGTTGTGGTACAGCTACATCTGGAAAATCATAACAGCTTCTGCTAAATTATAGGCATGGTTTGGATGCAAAATTGATATGTTGTTTATCAATGGAATGCAGGAAATGACTTCTCATAGCATCAGAATTTTCTGGGAGATGACCCAATCCCCACCCCTTCGCATTGGACTAACTCCATAATAAAATCCTAGATCTGGGCTTGACAGTGACACCCATCCCACCAATACTGGATGTAGCTAGATATAAAGTGGATACCGTATCTACAGAATCACATTGAGATATTTTCTCAGAGCAGATCTCATCTAAAAAGGTTTTTTTTTGTGCCTGAGATATTCATATAAATATGGCATCGGTTATATTATAAACTTCTGACTAATGTCTACTGGTTATATCATTGAGATCATTGCCTATTTCAAAATTCATTGCTAAATACAATAGAATAAAAAGGTTATCACAGTTAAACAGTGTTTCCTATATTAGCTTTGGTTAGCAGTTGTTCCACTATAACGTCTTAGCTGCTTGGAATTCAAGGGAGGTAATTTTTGATGTGATATTCTAAAGCTATGTACTTTATCGGCAATAAATATAAAAAATATGCCATGTATTAGCAAATTGATAACAGCTATATAATTTGGAAGGACTGCATATATTATAATGTCTTAAATTACAATCTCCATATATGACCTTTAAGTGATAACATCATAGTCAATTACATCACATGTAGGCTGCCATCACAATTGTAATTGAGAGAGAATACGCTGTCATCAAGCTGGAATAGTCCGTCAAGTGTAGGAATTGTATATATTTACTATTTAATTCACAGTCTGTTGACTATTTTGAAACCAATTTAACTATGCACTGTTGCTGCCATAGGTAGCAGCAGCACCAAGTCAAATTAGTTTCAAAATAGTCAACAGACTGTGAATTAAATAGTAAATATATACAATTCCTACACTTGACTTGAAAAATGGAATTCTGGAAAGTCAGTGTTCAAATTTTAGAAATCGATCCCAATATGTGCAACGTGTTGGCAGAGCTTAGCAAGAAATGGGTAGGGCAAAGCTAGAAATGGATCCCTCGACTGTCAATCAAGTTGTGAATTTTTTAGCACAAAGATGGCGGGTGTTTACAATCCCACTAGAAAGATAGACCGGGTTCCTGTCTGGTCTCCGGCGTCGAGTCTGTGTAATGATCTACTACTACCTATGGTAGTCTTTGGCATCCTGAAGAACCATAGTGATTCTGGTGTCACGCTTGGGGGGACCTCAATTATGGAAATGTGTTTCCCGCTGACAGCGTCAAGTCTATCGAAAGCATTGTGTCTAGATTTGACCTGCACATTTTCCTTGTTGTCGCAAAAAAGCATATTGACTTTGTGTTCAAATGTTTTCGATTGTACGGACCCAATTATAGAAATTATGGAATGTGTCCATCAGCATACTAAAACTTGATGGATCCCCTACATAAATATACAGTGAATTTAATTATCTGAATATAAACAGATAGAATAAATGATAATGAAATTAATAGTATTAAAAGAGTATTAGTTACATGTTTATTATTATTTATGATTAAGCATTTACTGGGCAAGGTTTATGAATGAATTTTCATTTCTTTTATGTGAATGTCCATTTGCAGGCCAAGAGTAGAGCACCCTGATTATCAGGGCCATCATTCCCAGGATAGGGCTTAAAATAGTCCTCACTTGACCCATGAATGGCCATTTCTCAAAACTACTGATTGGTCATTTTTGGCTACATGACTATTAAATGGTTAAGTCACACACATTCATATATAGGCGGGTCAATATACCGTTCAACCCCCCCCCCCCCCCCAAAATTCTAACAAAACGTCTCAACGGTTTTTGGCCCTACTGGATGTGGGGAATGACAAAAAAAGTCTAAACATATGACCCCCGGAAGTGGGTTAAAACTAGGTCAGTTCCAAGATGGCTGTCGCCAACCCTTAAAATCACTACAATATTTAAAACTTACTTAATTCTTCTTTCTCCCCCCCCCCCATGGTTTTCAGCAAATTCACTGGTGCCAATAAAATTCCAACCCAACCACTAAAAACCACAACTCTAAGATGGCGACCTGAAATAAAGGGTAAAATGGCAATACTAATAATAAATATATTATTGACATAGACAATGGGCACAACATTACAGATGTATCAGTAGAATGCACTTCAAATGTATCTAATTAATTGACCAGCTGCAGTTTCTTTATGGACATTATAATTAGCTAATATTAAAAGGTCTGAAAGGCTAAACTCACAATCTGAATTTTACTCCTCATAACTGTCCTCTAGTTCCTCTGAAACCTGATTGGCACAAGACGTTAGTTGGCATGATCTACATGCAGAAGTACATGGAAGCCCGCTTCTGCAACTGCAACCAGGGGTACTGCAACAAGTTGTGCAATTGCAATGTACCATTTCCAGTAGAGTGTCTGGTGCAGCATTCAAATCAGACATTATGGGTACAAGTCGATTGTCTGCAAGTCTCAAACCCCAGTCCAAGGGATCAATGCCACTCCATCCCCATCCAAGTCATGGTCTTATAGTACACTCTGAGACGTTCGGGTGTAATGAATGATTTAGCGCAGACAACTTAGTACATATGTCATGACGCAAGGTCGCCAGAGAGCAGGTGCTCTTCCCACCAAAAATAACAGCCATCGCTTGGCTGCCGAAGTTTTCTATGTCAGTGAGGTTCTTGCCGCGTAAAATGAACGCATTTGCACAGAACTGGAGAACCGGATCGCATTTCACAAGCTTTTGGAAGGCAGACTTCTTTCCAACACCATAAGCACGAGACATTGAATCACATCCTGTGAATGCATGCAAGAATAACATTTGCGTACACAACACTGCTAGGAAACCTTCGAGGTGTATGTTCGCACCAGGATTCTTGGAGATGGAATTGTTGGGGTGGTAAGATTTTGGAGGCATGGATTGGGTGTCTAGGTGTGGTGGGGCAGGATGGGTCTTTGCATGTGATGCTTTCGTAGACTTTTGAAGGATATTGCTGATTACTGTAAACTTGGAGGATACTGATGGGGCGGTGGTGGGAAAAATTAGCAAGATGTTTACTGCCTAGCATTGAGAAACGGACTGAAGCAGGCCAGGACAGTAGCTACTAACATGATTCATGATACTTACTGGTACTATGTTGTAGAATCTACCATGATTGGCTGGAATAATCATGCGATTGTATGAGGTGATGGGCTGTTGACTTATAACAATCAGATTTCCATAATGGATGGTGACTGCTTCATTACCTCATTAGTTAGGTACGCTGCTTGCTGGCCCTGCATGATGGGGTGTTGGCTTAAAACATTCAGATTAGTTATTTATCCGATTGTGAACTTCACCAGTGAAACCGAGTTTGAAGGGAAGAATTAAGAATTCCTATCAGGGGGAACTAATAAGCAGCACCTAATCAGTTTAATAAGTAACAAACTGGAGAGTGAGTTGTACTGTCATTCAGGCAGAAGGCGCTGATGTGGACATTGCTACAGCTATGGTTGCCACAGCATCTATGCATTCCACGACTCTAATTTGAGGACACTGATCTGTTGATTCTTCGTCTTCATTACACTCCAGCAGATAGGAAACCACTCTATTTTAGATCGGACAATCAGTCAAGAGGTATTCCAAGTGTACAACATCAATTGGATAAAGCGTCTTCTTGGCAGTGAGTTTATTTAAACATACTTTTATTGTTCAAGAGACAATACGGATTGAGTTACAAGTTGTCTCCAACTTAGTTATAACTCGCTCCGAATACGATACAATAGATTATAATAATGACGAAAATGTGCAGTTTATAAAAACTTATAAAGTGACCACCTGGAATCTTGACTGATACAGATGATGTACTTGCACTGCTAGTCCAATCTATAATGGTGTAATAACAGCCTGCGGTGTGGCTTGTCTAATACCGGCTACTTTGTGTTGGTTGTTTTTTCCAACAAATAGGTAGTTTAACAGTTTTCGCAGTGTCTCAGCAAGGAAGCCCAAATGCAGAGACAAGTTTAAGTTCCTCAATGTTTAGGTAGTGGTCAGTACTGGATGATACCTTTGTTTTAATGGCACTCCTGGCCAGCCTTGCTGCTGTCTCAATTATGGCTCTCTTTTGCGCCTCTTCATCACTGTCTCTTTGTGCATCTGTAGTAAGACCGGGAGTATATGTGATGTTTTTTCGAAAAGTGAAATTACACAGCATGGCTGCGTCTCGGCGCATGCGTGCCCAAGAAAAGTACCACCCTCGCCATTTTTACACAGAATTACCGGTAATGTGACAACCAATCCATGAAAAAACCAACCCCTAGTTTGCACATGGTTTATTTTTTTACCTTTGGCTTCCTATAGGATTTGTATGAAACACATGGTATACGATCCTGATTGTTGGCTGTCATATTGACCGCCATCTTGGATTTACAGATTTAACAGGGCTAAATCGATATTCCACATGTGCCAATAAATTTACTGACCCTTAAACCCTTGAGTAGACATAAATTATTGTTTTACACCTAATAATAAGGAAGTTATAGCCATTTTCCTTATTTTCAGGATCAGTGGCAGCCATCTTGGATGTGACCCAGTTTTACCCCCTTTCTAGGAGTCAGATTTTGGTAGACCTTTTTCCTGCCATTCACTACATCGAATACGTTAAAAACCCACTGACAAACGTTTTGTTAGAATTTTTGGGGGTTTAGGGTATTTTTTTCATAAATTGACATGCCTAATAAGGACATATATACTTACATATAAGCACAGTTCATGCACGCATGCATGCGTATACATATGTGAGTACAGACTTATATATGCTATAGATCAGTAATATCTAATTGTCGATCGTGTTCTTGTTATTATGTGTATTTTCAACTTGTAATACTAATTATATAGATTTATTTATTTGACTTTTGTACAAATTAATGATCATTTATTAAATATTTATTAAATATTTTTCTATATGATAGCATATCTACCATGTTGTGAATGGGTTTTTGTAATCACTGCTTAGTTGTATCTCTCCATAATAAGATTGTAGTAATTATTAGATCTCCTGGCCAGAAGACCAAGTGAGCTTATGCCATGCCGCCCATCCGGCGTCCAGCCATTCATCAACTTTTGCTTAAAAACGATACTCTTCATTAACCGCTTGGCAGATTTCAACGTAATTTTTATGGAAGGACCCTATTGGGGTAGGCTTGAGAACTTGTATACAGAATTTTGATTGTTTAATTTCAATATTGAATTCCCTATATCGCATTTTCAAGGCATCCATACAGAAAAACTGTTGAATATTTTGAAATCAATTTGACTGGAAGTCATTGCTGCCTATGGTATAATGGCTTCAAGTAAAATTAATTTCAAAATATTTAATAAAACAAATTTTATATCATAAAGAATATACTTTTATCCGGATTTATGGGTGAAAGGGTTAATGCGCCTTTAGAGACTATTTTCTTCATTTGCTAAATCCAATTAAGCCATGTATTTGAAACTTTATTAAGAAACCAGCTGCCGTAAGAGACTGCCTTCTGATTCTCCTTTTGGGTGGTGTCTTACAAGTTTGACTGTATGCCATCGATTTCTATTGTTAGCAATAATGTCATCTATTTTCACTTAAATATTGCTCAAAATCACTATTGCAAAAAGCAGTCGAGAGATTGTTGTCAATATTTCAAAAATTAAACGATTTGACCGAGTCATTGGAAGTGGCACCGATTGATGTAAAATCCAATAATGATTAGTTGAAATGCCAATGTTCCAGGTGAGCGATACAGGCCCCTTGGGCCTCTTGTTAGCTCACCTGGACTGAAAGGCCAAGTGAGCTTATGTTTTGGTGACCGTCTGTCGTCCGTCCGTCAACTTTTCCTTTAAACAACTTTTTCTCAAGAACTGCTGGGCCAATTTCAATTATATTTGGCAGGAAGCATCCTTAGGGCATAGGGATCCAACTTTGTTCAGATGAAGCCGATCGGCCAATTAGGCCGGCAGCCATCTTGGCTTTTGTCCGATTTTTAGAAAAGGCTTTAAAAATCTTCTCCGAAACCGCTTGAGGGATTGAAGGAAACCTCATGAAATATGATCTAGGGCAAGAGCTCAATCAAGTTTGTTCAAGAGAACTTAATTGGTCAAATAGTTTGGCGGCCATTTTGGTTGACCTAGTTTTAGGTAAAATAACCTCTCCAGAACCGGTGAAGAGAGCAGGCCGAAATTTGGCAGATATGATTAGGGACTAAGGGCCAGTAAAGTATGTTCAAGAGAAGTTGATCCGTCAAAAAACATGGCCGCCGTGGGCCAATCCAAATATAGCATGTTTGGCGGCCATATTGGATTTTTTTATTTGATGGATTTTGAGGCCTAAATTGGTTTTATGTAGGTTTTTGGGTATTCTGATCTCAAATTTGCAATTTTCGAAACTGTCGGATAAACGGTTTGATGGCCATCTTGGGTCATTTTCCCACCAAAAGCTCCCATACTAAAGCAATAGGAAATTTAAAATATCTTCTCGAGAACTACCTGGCCAATTTCAATATTATTTGGCATAAAGCATCCTTAAGAGTTAAGGCATAGAGATTCAAGTTTGTTCAAACGAACCTGATCGGCCAATTTGGCCAGCGACCATCTTGGATTTCGGCTGATTTTTAGAAATGTCTTTAAAAATCTTTTTCTCCCAAACCGTTTAAGGGATCGATTCAGAACTTACGAAATATGATCTAGGGTAAGAGCTGAATCAAGTTTGTTCAAGGGAACTTGATTGACCAAATGGTTCAGCGGCCATCTTGGATGACCTAGTTTTTACAAGACCGACTTCTTCCCCAGAACCACTGAAGCGATCAGGCAGAAATTTGTGATATATAATTAGCAACTAAGGGCGATTAATGTTTGTTCAAGGGAAGTTGATTCGTAAAAAAAACATGGCCGCGGTGGACCAATCAAAATATAGTGTTTGGCAGCCATATTGGATTTTTTTATTTGATGGATTTTGAGGCCGAAATTCGTTTTATATAGGTTTTTGGGTATTCTAATCTCAAATTTGCAATTTTCGAAACTTGAATAAACGGTTTGGCAGCCATCTTGGATCATTTTCCCACCAAAAGCTCCCATACTAAAGCAGTGGGAAATTTAAAATGTCTTCTCGAGAACTACTGGGCCGATTTGAATTATACTTGGCAGGAAGCATCCTTAGGGCATAGGGATTTCATTTTGTTCAAACGAAACCGATTGGCCAATTTGGCCGGTGGCCATCTTGGATTTCAACTGATTTTTAGAAATGTCTAAAAATCTTCTTTAAAACTGTTTGAGGGATCAATTCAGACCTCATGTAATATGATCTAGTGCACGAGCTCATTCAAGTTTGTTCACGGGAACTTGCTTGACCAAATGGTTCAGCGGCCATCTTGGATGACCTCATTTTCGCAACAACAACTTCCCCAGAACCACTGAAGCGATCAGGCAGAAATTTGTAATATATGATTAGGGACTAAGGGCCATTAAAGTTTGATCAAGAGAAGTTGGTCCGTCAAAAAAATTGTCCGCTATGGGCCTATCAATATATAGTGTGCTTGGCGGCCATATTTGATTTTTTATTTGATTGATTTTTAGGCAAAAATTGGTTTTATGTATATTTGTGCGTATTGTGATTTCAAATTTGCCATTTTCGAGATTGTCGGATAAACGGTTTAGCGGCCATCTTGGGTCATTTACCCGCCCAAATCTCCCATACTCAAGCAATGGGAAATTTAAAATGTATTTTCGCGACATCTTGGATTTTGGTCGATTTTTAGAAATGTCTAAATATCTTCTCCAAAACCGTTTGGGGATCAATTCAAAAAGCATGAAATATCATCTAGGACAAGAGCTGCACCAAGTTTGTTCAAGGGAACTTGATTGGCCAAATGGTTTGCCGGCCATCTTGAATAACCTATTTTTTGCCAAAACAACTCCAGAACGACTGAGCGGATTGGGCCAAAATTTGGGAGATATGATTAGGCACTGAGTGCCATTAAAGTTTGTTAAAGGAAAGGAGCTTAGTCAGAAATATGGTAGATGTGGACCAATCAAAATGTAGCTTGTTTGGCGGCCATATTGGACTTGCAAAAATGTCTACAAACTCATTTAAAATACTACTCCTAAACCACCCACCAACAATTTTGACAAAAATGCACAGTGCTCCAGGTGAGCGACACAGGCCCCTTGGGCCTCTAGTTTCTGGTGGCTATCTTGAATTTTCCAAAACTTCCTTTAAAACACTACCCTTCCTTAAACAATTTAAGCAATTCAATTTCAATGAATCATGGGTACAAAGATTGTATGATGTAACCTCTAATGAGAATTGTGAATGGTTAATTTTGTTGGTGCCCATCTTTGATTTTTCCTCCGAAGATCATTTAAAATGTTGCGCCTGATGAACCACTTGGTGGATTTTAACCAAATTGGTCTGGAAGAATTCTATGGTGATATACTTCAGAATGTCTATTCAAAATTTGAATTGTTGATTTTTTTGGTGGCCATCGTGAATTTTCCAAAAACCTAGAAACTTAAAAATGTGACTCCTTCATTCATTGCCAGATTTTAAGGAAACGAGTTGGATGAATGCTGATATCATGGTAGGCTTTAACACTTCTAAGGAGAATTTTGATTGGCCAATTGTTTTGGCCGGCATCTTTGATTTTCTGAAACTTTTAGGGAGGTCATTTAAAATCTGTCTCCCAATCTACCTGGTGGCTTGTAAAAAAATTTGTGTAGATAGATCCTATGATGGTAGGTTTGAGATGGTCTATTCAGAATCTTGATTCGTCGATTTTTTTTTTGGCAGCCATCTTGGATTTTCAAAACATTTTCCTAAAATTCTTTCAAGAGAATCCTTAACCAGTGAACCAATTTCAACAAAACGTGTTGATTAATCCTAACACAAAATTTTGATGGTCAATTCTTCAAGGAAATCTCTGGATGAGGGCCATTTTCCCCAAGACTAGAGACGTCGTAATGTATCACATATATTTAACACATTTAAATATGGTCGGTCGGAAGGTCAGAAGTGGCTACCTATGTCCCTATCAGCTTCACCTGCATATCGTCAACGAATATAGAACACACCATCTGCAGCATCCTAATGAAACATGCCAGTCATCATAGCGTATGACCTGCATTCCTTCCGAGCTAAATGTAGCTCCTCGAATTTGTACATGACATCGGAAACAACATGCAATAAGGGCTCTAAACAGATGTCTATGTACTTTACTTCTCTAAAGCATTCGACAACCTTGCTTCCCAACCTATATATATTACTTTGATTAGTCGATTTTTCCTGCCACCATCTTAGATTTTCCGACATTCTGATTGTTTTAATTCTTTTGGTGTTCATCTTGGATTTCCGAAAAAGGCCAGTGAATCATTAAACATATTATTCCTAATATTGAACGGCTACAATTTGTATTTTTACATCTAAAATTTCCGTGTTTCTGTCCAGAACTTGAATTTCTGGCAAACTGTATAGGGCTCTACATGCAGAAAATGGCATTACTTTAAATGGCAATGTTCCAGATGAGCGATACAAACATCTCAGACCTCTTTTACTCAGCTTCTTCATTATTAACTTGTCCTGAAGAGTTGATCCCTAACACTATGCCTAAAAGTTCATTTGAAAAGATAGTGCACGAGCACACATGCATGCACACACATCGAGTATTTGGCAATGGCATCACTGGGATCATCAGCAAACTTCGGATGTGCTGCTGATGTATTGTGGGTGAGCACCACACGTCCCCATTATTAGTGAACTTATGGCATGGCGATTGTCCGTTGTCTTGTGTGTCTATCCGTCAGTCCAGCGTACATTCATCTGTCAACTTTTGCTTAAAAACGCTACTCCTCATTAACCACTTGGTGGGTTTCAACCTAATTTGGCCGGAAGGACCCTATGGGGGTAGGCTTCAGAACTTCTATACAAAATTTTAATTGGTCAATTTTTTCGGTGGCCATCTTGAATTTTACGAAAAATTGTGAGAAATTTAAAACGCTACTCATTAACTGCTTGGACAATTTCAACCAAACTTAGCTGGGAGGATAGTACGCTGAAATGTTTCAAAACTTATATACAGAATTTTGATTGGTCGATTTTTCTGGCGGTCATCTGGGATTTTCTGAAAATTTCTGGAAATCACTAAAAGCCTACTTCTCATTAACCACTTGGCCGATTTCAATCAAACTTGAATGAAAGCACCCTAGCATGGGATCCTTCAGAACTTGTATACAAAATTTTGATTGGTCCATTTTTCTGGTGGCCATCTTGTTCCGGTGGCCATCTTGAATTTTCCAAAAAATGGCGGGAAATCTGCTCATTGACTACTTGAGCAATTTCAAGCAGACTTGGCTGGAAGGATACTAGGCTGGTAGGTTTCAAAACTTGTATACAGAATTTTTATTGCTAAATTTTTATGGCGGCCATCTTGAATTTTCCGAAAAATGGCAGGAAATTGTTTAAAACGCTACTCATTAACTGCTGGAGCAATTTCAACCAGACTTGGCTGCAAGGATTACTAGGCAGGTAGATTTCAGAAATTTATTTAGAATTTTGATTGGTCCATTTTTCCGGTGGTCATCATGAATTTTCCGAAGAATGGGAAATTGTTTCGAAAGCTACTCATTAACTGCTTGAGCAATTTCAACCAGACTTGGCTGGATGGATAGGAGGCAGGTAGATTTCAGAACTTGTATACAGAATTTTGATTAGTCCATTTTTCCACCGGCCATCTTGGATTTTCTGAAAATTTCTGGAAATCACTTAAAAGCGTACTACATGATAACCACTGGGCGAATTTCAATCAAACTTGCATGAAAGGCGGGAAACCATTAAAAACACTAGTCCTCATTAGCTGCTTGAGCAATTTCAACCAGACTTGGCTGGAAGGATACGAGGCTGGTAGGTTTCAGTACATGTATACAGAATTTTGCTGGGTCGATTTTTCCGTCGGCCATCTTGGAGTTTCTGAAAAACGACGGGAAATCGTTTAAAACGCTACTCCTCATTAACTGCTTGAGCAATTTCAACCAAACTTGGCTGGAAGGATACTAGGCTAGTAGATTTCAGAACCTGTATACAGAATTTTGATTGGTCCATTTTTACGGTGGCCATCTTTGATTTTCTGAAAATTTTCGGAAATCAGTTAAAAGGCTACTCCTCATTAACCGCTTGAACTAGTTCAAGCAAACTCGGCTGGAAGGACCCTAATGTGGTATGCTTCAGAGATTGGATCCAGAATTTTGATTGGTCATTTGTTCGGTGGCCATCTTGAATTTTCCTAAAAATGGCTTAGGTTGGCCCTGAAAATCGTCTATTCATTAACTGCTTGGCCGATTTCAACCAGACTGGCTGGAGCGAGCCTATGGCGGTAGGCTTTAGAACTTGCATATAGAATTTTGATTGGTAAATTTTTCCAGCGGCCATTTTTGATTTTCTGAATATTTTGGGAAATTGGTTAAAAGGCTACTCCTCGTTTATCGCTTGGGCAATTTCAAACAAATTTGTCTGGAAGGATCCTATTGTCGTAGCCTCTGGAAATTTTATTCAGAATTTTGATAGGTCAGTGTTTTGGCAGCAATCTGATTTTCTGAAAATTTTCCGGAACCATTTAAAAATGGTGCTCCTTCAATCAATAGCTCGATTTCATCAAAACTTGGATGGAATGACCCTATGACAGTTGGCTTCAACATATTAAACGAGGGTCTTGATTGGTCAGGTTTTTGGTGGCCATCTTGGATTTTCCGAAAATCATCCATGTCTATTTAAATGCAAATGGTTTAAATGCCAATGATATAAAGACATCAGATGTTAAGAGATCGTGAAGTACAGCACCACCATGATCAGGTATCAAATGTCAGCCGCTACAGATCGTGAGCAACATGTTAGTTAGGGGGAGTTGTTCAACATGACTCAAGGGCCTGCGTGACCATGTCACAGGAGGTAGGTGTTTCATAACAGGAAAAAGGAGTTGGAACTTCAGATAAATTTATGCTACATGCCTCAAGGGTCTGCTTGACCGAGCTTCAGAAGGTAGTTATCGCACAACAGGAAGCTAGAACCTTTAGAGAGTGGTGTGCAACATGTGCATTGCGTATCCAAATCCCAGGAGTTAGCTGCACATAGTATGGACTATTCCGAAATAGTTAAATGGGCAGAAATAAAAGCTAATATAACATTGAATCCTAGATCACGCTAGAAAAAATAATCTAAAAATAGAAGAGTTTCTTCGTACAGAGAATATGATTCTAACGTAATAACCATCCATCTTGTTACGCCAACGACTAGACTCTTACACAGACAACATTTCAGTGACCAAGCATATTGGGACTCGGTCTATCTGTGTAATGGGACTGTAAGCGCACCACAGTGGATCATAGTGCTTTTGCTATCAGCTCAAGCCCTGTATCACCAAATTGATACAACCATTAAAATCAAATCGATCCACCCGTTCGTGTGATATCAGCATCTAGGCAATGTCAACAAATTCTTGTTTCTAATTCTGTATTCGTCCTTGTAGAAATTTAAGATGGGCTATTTTTCTGTTGTCTATTCGTCATCCAAAATATATAGCATTATATCATCTGGTTAAGGTGACAGCACATTTGTCCGGCATGAATAGGGGAGTTCTTGTGGGGTGGGTGTGGGTGGTGGCGGTTGGGGGGGGGGGCGTGTTCACAATTCAATTCTCTATCCCCCCCCAATCTTTTTTTTGGGTTGGGGAGGAGGTGCATGGTTTTCTCATTATATGTGAGATACTTTTCTTGATCTCGTGAAATACGAATGTAGACAAAGTTGTAGAAACCATCCAGAAATGTAGTTTGCAAATCAAATAGTACACTCATATATGAGAGCATATGTTAACAGCTTAAAATACATCTTCTGAATTTCTAAATGGACGCGGTGTTATTTCTTGCTGACTAGAGTTGTTCAACTTCCTTAACCATCTAAGCTACTAGTTACTTCAAAACATCTCTGTCGATGGTTAAGAAAGAATGATGTTGCAATTCGCTTGTCTCTTCCTGTGGTCTGAAGATATTTATAATGAACTGCTTGGCTTAACGCTCTTCAGGTACGGACATTGTTTGTCTGTCTTATCTAGTTACTAGTAATAACACACGCGTCATCTACATACTATAGATTCCGTCTTATTAGAGGAATAATTCACAAGTTGTCAGCGATAATAATGGAGGCTCACCAATTAATAATTAGTTCCAACTATAAGCAAGTACAATTTCTATTCACTTACAAGGGCAATGGTTTGTGCTACAGTTACAACGCTCTATGCTGATCGAATCTACTGGCGCCATCTTCACATTCATTCTTTGGTGTCCATTTTGCGCAACATGTGTTCTGAGTTCGTCTTACATATATTCTTCATAAAAAAGCTGCCATAACATGCACAGACTCCACCTGTGACAAAACCACACCAAGCGCATTATGGCATTTTAACATAGTGAAAATATTCCATTTCGGTATAGCAAACATCGATTATATAATACCTGCATTTGCTTAGTAATGTCAGGTGTCATTGCTTCACTATTACGCACGTTATTGAACCGGAAACGTGCATTAATTTGCATCGGTGGCCATTGATTTCACATGTGCGAGTATCTGCATTAAACCAGTAGTGTACCTTTTAATTGCAATGATATTATCCAGATGAATAAGTCTTAGGCCACAAAATATAATCTTCACTGACTCATCTGTTTATTTGTCCGATTTGCTAACCTTATTTCTCGAGGTAAAATTGTACGTTTTCTTAACCTTTGAGAAAGTTTGCGACTGGCATACATTCCTTTCCGTTCTTCCATAGGTCAGTTAGTGATGTTGTTTAATCATACCATCGGAAATAGAAACTGTAACATATGGGTGTCATCGGTCCTATTAAACTTTGCCACATAGTCTTCAATTGCCTAGATGATTATATTGGTATAATTATGGTGTTTAAATAGGTTAAATATAACGATCCTCGAACATATGATTTCATCGGACCAACACATGTTCAGGCATGATTAGTCAGCATTGAAGGACGGCTAGATGTGACCATAGTAATGATTTTTAGCTCACGTCGCCAGAATCGCTAAAAGTGAGCTTGTTCCATGGCGACTATGTGCCATCCGTCCATCCGTCTGTCTGTCCATCAACTTTTGTTTCAAAACGCTACTACTCATTAACTGCTTGGCGGATTTCAACCTAATTTGACTGACTGGTCCCTACAGGGTAGGCTTCAGAACCTGTATACAGAATTTTGATTGTTCGGTTATTTGTGTGAAAATCTGAGATTTTATGAAAAATTTACCGAAAATTGTCAAAAAGCCACTCCTCATTAACCACTTGGCAGATTTCAGATTACTTTGGATGGACAGATCCTATGGGGGGGGGGGGGGGGGGTAGGCTTTAGAATTTGTATAGAGAATTTTGATTGATCAATTTTTTTCGGCGGCCATCTTGAATTTTCTGAAAAATGCGCTACTCCTCATTACCTCCTTGGGCAATTTAAACCAGACTTGGCTGGAAGGATACTAGGCTGGTATGTTTATGAACTCGTATACAGAATTTTGATTGGTCACCGGCGGCCATCTTGGATTTTCTGTAAATTTCTGAAAATCAGTTAAAAGCAAACTCGGCTGGAAGGACCCTAGAGTCGTGTGCTTCAGATCTTGTATGCAAAATTTTGATTGGGCAATTAATTCGGCGGCCATCTTGAATTTTCTGACAAATGGCTGGAAACCATTTAAAACGCTCCTCCCTCCTAATTAACTGCTTGGGCGGTTTCAACCCGACTGCCTGGAATGGTCAGCGTAGGGACTTGTATACAGAGTTTTGATTAGTCAATTTTTCCGCCATCCATTTTGGATTTTGGGAAATTAGTTAAAAGGCTACTCCTCATTAACCGCTTGGCCAGTTTAAACAAAACACATCTGGAAGGAGCCTAGGCGAGTACGCTTCAGAAGCTGTATACAGAATGCTTGATTTTTTTGGGTGGCCATCTTGGAATTTCCGAAAAATGGAAATTCCTATAAAACGCTACTCCCGATTAATTGGTTAGGCATTTTCAACCAAATTTGGCTGGAAGGATCCTATTGTGGTAGCATCTAAAAGTTCTGTTCAGAATTTTGATAGGTCCATGTTTTGGCAGCCATCTTTGATCTTATGAAAATTTTCCGGAATCAATTAAAACGGTACTCCTTAATCAATGTCCCGATTTCAAGAAAACTTGGGTGGAACAATCCTAGGACGGTAGGCTTCAATATATTAAACAAGAATCTTGATTGGTCAATTTTTTGGTGGCCATCTTGGATTTTCCAAAAATCATTCATCGTCTAATTAAATGCAAATGGTTCAAATACTAATTGTCCAGGTGAGCGCCACAGCCCATTGGGCCTCTTGTGTATGACTTGGAATGAGAATGATTACTATCCTAATTTTCATGTGTTAGGAACTTCAGGAACTGATAAGAACGATACTTGTAACAGCTTTAAGCATCACTGTCAGCAAACTATTGCATGTATTTATGATTAGTATATGAACGTGGGCGCTCAAATTTGGAATAGACAAATGTACCTGTAATGGAAGTGTTCCAGTTGGCCATGTTAGCTAAACCTCTTGGAGAATATATCATAAATACAACTAATGAAATAAGATACTGAACATTATTTCAGATATTTTATTGACTTGTTCCACTCAACACTATAACAATAGCAGAGAAATTGAGAAGGAAGAGTGTTTTTTGAAAAGCTGAGTAATTCTAGTTGACCAGTTTAATTGAGACATCCCAATACTATTGTTGATACGGTTTGATTTATAGAGATGGCGAGATGGCAGCTACATTAGACACACCACCCATGTACACACAAGTCCCCTCATACAGCAGACAGGACACAAAGCGTGTATCACTAGTTTAGTGTGCAGGCAGAGGAAAAATAAGAATAAAGGAGTGGAAGTTTGACCATGCTGTATTTAGGATGTAAAAAATATTATCTGTAGACGTGTTCAGATTTAGAAATTAATAACTGTGAAGTTAGTTATAATCCAGTTCCAAATGTTGTTCCTTTGAAGGGTATGTGTCCGTCAGTGTATCAGGTATGTAGTTAGTAAGTCAGCCAATTGTGTAAGTACAGCATTAACTTTCAATCAGTTGGAAAAGGACTGTCCAGCAGTTAGGCCATGTATCTGTCAGTGATCCTGGTCAAGTCACAAACCTGAAGTATAAGAACTTTTAACACTAATAGTGCTGATTACTCGTCGGTCTGTCAATCCATCCATGAAGAAAGAAGCTAACCCCCATCGCTTAAGATGCCACGCCCCGTTGGTATAGAACTAGCTCCATGGAAGATATCCGAGGTGTAAGGTGTCTCAACTACGGTCATTGAAACTAAATTAATAAAGGAATTATGCCATGGCCAGAATAATCAATTCACACGGAATATAAGTCGGCTGTTCATTCACTGAATGCCGACTGAATTCATATAGCATTGGCAAACTAAGTGGTTGCTGCAAGTTCTGACAGTCTATAGAATATGACCCACACTGCCTTTCAATCATCCACACAGTCATAGTGTGATACACAGAGCTAATATCAGTTGTATCCTCTTTCACTCACAACGACCACATTATTCCTGAATGTAAGCCAACTGGTTGCAATTTTGTTCCGGCCAATTCTACTGCATACAGCTCAGACTGCCTTTCGACAAGCCACGTGGTCTATTGGCTCTGCCCACAGCAAGCGGTTCATCATTCACAGATTATCATGTCGACCATACCATTTCTGAAGGGAAGCCAATCTGTTGTCATGCAGCTCAAACTAGTGGGACGTAGTAGAACCTATATCACTTTCAGTGATACATGTGTTCCTGATTTTGCCATCTCTTGTGATTGGCACAACCTGTCATAATACGCCCGGCAGAAATATATTCTCATGATCAGAGGATAGTTGTTCTTCATTTACTGTCAGAAATGTTGGCAGTTGGGATGGAATCAGATCACCAAACTGAATGTGGTCGCTGAATCAGTGACAAGGCATGGGTACAGTAGCATTCGGCAGAACGTGAACAAAGCTGTGTGACTGCAAGTCATTGTTAAAGGTGCTACTGTGACTACCGTCTGTGTGACAAGATCGTGCTCACAGAATGATGTGAAAGGTGGTGTTAAACCTGCAACATGTTTTGGACTCAATTCACGGTGCCCGTTTAATTAGTAATTGTAATAGCGCTGGCACCAGTAATACTACTTCCGTTCATCAAATCAATGAAGCAGCTGTGATGGTATGAGGAAATTGGTGATATGTGAGGAAAGAAATCATTCTAAGCAATCGTGTCAAATTAAGATAGTAAAATTAATGGAAGATATACCTTAACTTATCTACAATGCATGCAATAATTGACAATGTACTATTATTATGGATAGTACTACGATAAGTTAATTCATTGTACATTTGAATAAACGTGCTCAGAAAAGCGAGTAACGTGATGTGTGCGATATGATTGACTTAAAACTTGGTTAAACCGAACAATGGTCAAGCCACTTGACTTCACAAGGTTTACCAAGAATAGGCGGCATAGTATATCATGCATGAATTGAAAATGCTGTCCCCTGTTCTAGAATTCAGCTATTAATACTCATTGGCACATGAAATGTCACATTCCTGTGAGAAATTCTTTTAGATCTTGAATTTGAAAAGAATTGTACATTAACATTTGTTACTACGAGGAAATCAATATTATGTTTTGTATAGTGTCAGCATTGAAGAAAAAATTCTTATAGTTTCCCAATTACTTGCAATGGTAATGATGTGGTTGTGACCAAATGCTCCGAAATGTACAAAATCTAGTGAGAATGTTAAGACAATATGTCATAGGTGTATCACGGAAATACACACTACTTTGACAGAAATTAGTTCACAACACTGTTCTGATTGGACATGTTACATTATTTGAGGCGGCTATAGGATGTATTAAAATATATGAACAGCAACAAAATCACGAGTTAGTCAAATTATCATATATCAAAACTACAAATATTTCAAGAAAGAACACATCTGAGGCCATTAGAACAAATCGTAACAGCAAAATAAAAGAATATCTCAAAACTGCATGTCAAGATGGTAGGAACTTTATTAATGCAGGCCTCATCTAATTGTCCCTGCACACGCACGCACGCACGCACACACACATTTGCGTATTACATTTGAAAGTATTCACAAGATTAAGCTGTTGATGCTTAACAACCTACAGCTGAATAATAAGATGACAGACAATTCTAATTACATCCCCTCATCTCAGACCAACGATGGACATTGAACAGTTTGAGATCGGTGTCTAAAGCATACCCCTTTAGTTCTAACCCGCGAAACATCAGCATAATTTTCGACGATGCTATGTCAATGGAAAAGCCGGTAACATCTATCTGCCAATCACTCTATTTCAACTTAAGGAACGGTGGAACACCAATAACATAAGAAAGATGCTTGATGACAGAGCTATTCAGACTTATACACGCAGCCCTAACATCAAGACTTGACTTGGCAATTCTCTGTTAGCGGACATGTCAGATCCACATGAGCACCGGTCCTTAAAATATTCATTGGTTAACAGTTAGAGAAAGCATTAACTACAAAACCGTGCTTCTGGTATTTAAGTGTTTAAATGGTCTGGCTCCACCATATGATCTGACCATAAACTTTGGAAGAGTCTTCCAACCATATTCGAAATTGTAGCAAAATTTAACAGCTCAAATCACTTTTGAAAATGCACTTGTATAAAAAAGTTAATCGTGTAAAGCGCCTTTGAACAGTTTTCTGGAATGGGCGCTATATACATTTATATATATATATATATATATATATATATATATATATATATATATATATATATATATATATATATATATATATATATATATATATATATAAATATATATATATATATGTGTGTGTGTGTGTGTGTGTGTGTGTGTGTGTGTGTGTGTGTGTGTGTGTGTGTGTGTGTGTGTGTGTGTGTGTGTGTGTGTGTGAGAGAGAGAGAGAGAGAGAGAGAGAGAGAGAGAGAGAGAGAGAGAGAGAGAGAGAGAGAGAGAGAGAGAGAGAGAGAGAGAGAGTATTTATATATGAACAATATACAGCAACAATACTAAACAGTAGCGATAATGATGCCAAAACAGTGATAAGTATACAATAATTAATTAAAGAGAGCGATGACAAAATGGCGAACAATACAGTAGAATAAGTGACCAACAGCAATGAATGTTCATTAAGCCGCCGACACGGTTGCAGAATCTCTGTTGTGGTGGGAACTACACGGCAGTAAGAAGGTGGTGCAACAAATTCTGCTGGTCTCTTGCTTCAGCTGCTGTCGTGAATCGCTTAACAACAGCCGCCTGATGCACTATGCGGATCTGTGGACTTGACGCGCCATATTTGCTGCTGCCTCGTGGGCCTGTTTGCCGCACACATTGTTCATCATTCGTATCTCGCGAGATCTTCGATACGAGATTGAGACAAGTATCTCGTATGTATTGAGTTGCCATAGACGTAGTGCGTTCTACCATAATATGGTGGTAGAGAAAATTGAAACTTAAAAGGACACGAGAGCTACTCTTTTCATACCAAACAATATTATTTCATGTAAACCGAGATGATATAAAGCCCATAGTAGTCTGTATGACAAGTAGTTAACAGAAAAATAATCCCTCTGAATTCGTCGTAAAACTCAAATCTCGCACAGACAAAATGAAATCAAGAATTTGCTGAAGTTGCGTTGATTCTGAGATAACACAAACCACTGGATGGATCGATTCGATTCTAATGTCTGTATCAAGATAGTGATACAGAGGTTAAAATAAATCAGCACGATCCACAGCGGTGCTATTACAGCCCGCTACAGAGATAGACTGGTCCCGCTCTGTCTGTTCTCTGAAGTAGAGTCTGTGTAACAGTCTAGTCGTCGTGATGACGTAATAAGATGGCTGTTCAATACATTAGAGGCGTATTCTCGAAGAAGCCACGCCTCTATTTTTAGATTGATCGTTCGTCTGCTCTCGGGATATTAATCGCGTGTATTGCGTCTCTCACAAGCCGGAAAATAACTATTTCAATGGTGTTTGATACTTTGTCAGGAACCAACTACCAGACATTCAGAATGTACTACCTGTCACTGTTTTTCTGCTTAGCAATGCGCTTTACTAGAAACTGAAAATAGCTAAACCAAGCTCACAGTGATTATAGACCCCTACTACACATTTGTGCCGTTTAATCAGGTGTTTGTAGCACTGCAACGGTACACTAATATAAGCACACGTACATGAATTATGTAAGCCTATGCGTTTTAAATAAAAACCTATTTTGATGTTATATTTCCTTACTAATAGCATCTGTCATGTCCATAAAACTAGTATTATGCCATTTACAACACATAGTAATGTATTGCAATATAGTTGGAGTTTGCACTTGCAGTAATAGGAAATTTACACATTAAAATCATGCATCTCTTATCTTTTACTAAATTTTAAACACAAATCAAAATTATGAAATTCTGTTTACATGTGTCACGAGTATTGTAAAAATGTATCACATGTCGCGATGTATCGACAGAATCGTTGCAGCCCTAGATGTTTGGTTGCAGATTGGAACTAACTGTGATTATGAATCGGTCCCTCACAAAATGTTAGCTACTGGTGTGTGTGTGTGTGTGTGTGTGTGTGTGTGTGTGGGTGGGTGGGTGGGTGGGTGGGTGGGTGTCTGACATTTGTTTGTTTTGTACCTGCCAATTTCAGGTGTCAGGGACTTATTTTCAGGCTTGGCCTCTCATCTCTCCCCATGGAACTGCTAGAGTGATTGGTCGGAAGGTTTGTAAGTGTTTTCCGTAGCAGGTTATCGCCATACTGCCATCTCATAGTGTTTTCAAAGGATATCTTCCCGGACACGGTGTGCGTATTTCTGTTCTGAGTGTCAGTCATGTTCGCTGATGTACACGGCTGGATTTGAAAATTCTCTTTATTATTGTTTAGGGGCCTATTTGTTTATTTTTCCGCCTCCATCAAGTCAGTTCTTTATTTCTTTATAGTGTAACGCAAATGTCTCTATTTTCAAAACACAGTAATCTTCTTTGTTAATGTTTTATACAGTGGACTGCATGGTACTTGTGTTTCTCATTGACTGTTATTGATATGACTATTTCTAATGCCATCGTCTGTCCACTTTGAATCGACTGATTAGCCTACCCACGCTAAGCCGCGACCCTTGGCCTCTGAGAAGCGCATGCTTTGACTAGTCAAGTGACTGGTGCACTGGTGTCTCATGGCCAGAGATGGTCAGCTCACGCCTGATAGTCAGGTGGAGAGAATAATTAGGTGATGGTTCTCCTGGTGTATAACTCGGCGTGTGTTAGCTGAATTTCCACAATTCCTTGGCATATGGCTTCCTGACATTCCAGTCTCTACGAACGTAATTTGAACTAAACGGAAGGTGGCTGGATTCAGAGGTTACATTTACCATCTCTCCATGCTTAGGCCAATAGTATTGATACTGTGCGTTTTGTTACTGGCCCGCGCATGCGTAGCAGCGCGTCCAGTGAACTTTTCATGCTCTCTCAAGCGCTGGATACTGCATAGGCTCACGGGTATGGATGTATTAGTTACCCAAAGACGGCAAGAGTACTACCCAAGTTTGATATTGAACCGAACAGAACTCTAAGTGCAGTTGCAGTTCAAAGATCAATACTAAAAATGTCCATACATGGGACTTTTTTGCTCGTGGAATGTGGGTATCTCGAAAACCGTTTGGGTATATCTAAAATCAAAGCACAAGCAAGCGATTCCTACATGGGTACCAGAAGTTGACCAAGTATGGAGTTGATCCGATCAAACCTCTAGGAGATATACCTTTTACCTTGAATAAGAAAGAGAGATCCTGAGTAATTTTAATAATCTCCGTTTGTCCCTAGATTAAACATATTTTAGACAGATTTCCTTCCCAAAAGCAGGTCTATGAAATCAGATATTTAGGGAAATTAATTCAAACAAAACTTTCCCATCGCAAATATTAGGATACATTTATTATATGGAAATGTATTACCAATCTGCCGAGCAAATTGATCAATTAAATTCTTCCAGAGTTCCAGGTTAGTTAAAGCCAAGTTTCATTGAAATGGGCATATCACTCGATGATGAGCAATGCGGTTTATATGATTTCTGACAGATTATCAGAAAAGTCAAAACCTCCGCCAAAAATTGGGCAATCTGGTTTCGGTACAGAACTCCTGAATTCTACCAGCCTTTCAACTAAAATATTCTGTATGCTTTCAGTTTAGCCACATTCAAAGGAGACCTAGAATGGGCGTAATATGCACACATCTAAAAACTGCTTCAGATCTGATACGTTTCCTGGGCTTGTAACTCCATGCGTCATTAAATATCCAGTCTGTCTGTCTGTCTGTTTGCAGGTGTCTTGTGCGGTTACTCAAGTTGTACAGGATGGATCTTGATAAAATTTGAATGGAAGAGCTGTATTGATTATGGTGTCAAAAGATAAGAAGTCAGGAGGTCACTGTCATATATAAACAGGCGGGTGGTGAGACACTGAGTTATCAGGAATTCATACCATTTCAATTATTGGACATTTGTGAAAATCCAAGATTGGCCAATCAGATTTCTTTATACAAATCCGTAATTTTATAAACATATGGTCCTTCCATCCAAGTTCAGCTGGCCAAGCGGTGAACGATGAGTCCTCTTTTTACTGATTTCCTATAATTATTCCGCAGATCACAGATGGCCACCGCAAGTCTCTGGTGGCCACCAGAATAATTAACTAATCAGATTTATGTATAGATGTCTCGAAGCTTACCATGCTAGAGAGGTTCCAGCCAAGTTCGACAAAAATTGGCGAGACAGTTAATGAGTAGTAGTCCTATAAAAAGTTAATGGATGACAAATAGGTGGACAACAGACAGGTAGACGATGTCGGCAAGTCAACATGGCATAAGCTCAATTGTTTTTTGCGCGATTCCATGAAGATTTTCTGAAAATCCACAATAGCCTCCGAAAATATTTACCAAACAAATTTCTGTATATGCCTATATGTTATGATACCTACCAATCTTCGATTCTTTCAGCGAAGCTTAGTAGAAATCGGTTTATGTAAAGAATTTTAATTTGTCTAGGCAATGTTGGCAACGGCATTCACTACGCCAATAGTTACCCTCGCCCAGTAAGGGCATGAGGGTATTGCAATCAGGTTTGTGCGCGTGGGTGTGTCTGTCTGTCCGCATCGGTATCTCAAAAACTGCTGCTCCGATCTGACACAAACTTTAACACAAGAGGCCCAGTGTCGGTGACACTGACATGGGCCATTAGCATTTGAACCATTTGCATTTAAATAGACATAATGGATAATTTCCGGAAAATCCAAGATGACCACCAGAGAAACTTACGAATCAAAATTTCCATTTGATTTCTCGAAGTAGCACAGTTCCACCCAAGTTTAGTTGAAATCTAACCGTTGATTAAGTAGTAGTAGTAGTAGTAGTAGTAGTAGTAGTAGTAGTAGTAGTAGTAGTAGTAGTAGTAGTAGTAGTAGTAGTAGTAGTAGTAGTAGTAGTAGTAGTAGTAGTAGTAGTAGTAGTAGTAGCTACGAATCAAAATTCGCATTAGGATTCTTGAGGTCGATCACAATAGGATCATTCCACCCAAGTTTCATTGAAATCGGGCTAATGATTATGGAAGAGTAGCATTTTAAAAGATTTCTGAAAAATCAAAGGGCCACCAGAAAAATCGACCAATCAAAATTCTGTATACGAGTTCTGAAGCCTACTGCCGTATGGCCCAAGCAGTTAATGAGTATAATTTTAAACGATTTCCGGCCATTTTTCGGCAACTTCAAGATGACCGATCAAAATTCTGTATATGATTTCTGAAGCCTAGTCCCATAGGGTCCTTTCAGCCCAATTAAGTTGAAATTCGACAAGCGGTTAATGAGGAGTAGCGTTTTGACAATTTCCGACAAATCTTTCATAAAATCTAAGATTTTTACCAAAAAGTTGACCCATCAATTAAGATTCTGTATACTACAAGTTCTGAAGCCTACCCACATGGGGTTCTTCCTACCAAATTAAGCTGAAATCCGTTAAGCTTTTTTCATCAAATTTAAGATTTTCGCCCAAAGAATTGTCCAATCGAAATTCTGAATAGAAGTTCTGAAGTCTACCGCGATAGCCCCCCCCCCCCCCCCCTTGGATGAACCATATTAAGCAACTATGGAGGAGTAGCATTTTGACAATTTACCCAAAAAACTGAACAATCAAAATTTTGAATAACCGTTAAGAAGCGATTTGACGGACTGATGACGAACGACGGACGTCCGCCATGACATCAGCCCACTTGGCCATGTGAGCTAACGAGGAAGGAACTTGACATGCACGAGGATTTTTAGACTCGTCAAGATCCGGATAAACGAACCTGGATCCAGATCGAATGTGCCTATGTAAATATCCAAGCATTGCATCGAATCATTCAGTTATTCCATTATATTCGAGAAATGAATTATTTGCCTCTTTGCCTATAGACATAGCTACGCGAACTTGACAACGCTATAAGATGAGGAGTCAAATAACTGCCCGCTATGTAAAGACAGCATTTTGGTGCACAGTTTGATGATCGCGTCTTGCATGGTTCCTTCACACTCAGCTATGATAATGTAGTGATTGTTGTCTGTATGCCACTGACGCCACCGGATTCTGTCTTCGAGATCTGTCTGTCTGACAATGCTATTAAGGCGGTTGCTGTCTTTACATAGCCCGCAAGTTATTTAACATACTCGTTCAAGTTTTTAATTCACAATTAATATGGGTGCATGCGTACTGTTATTCCTTGCCTCAAAATAAATTAAAATTTATTATTGATCGAAAAATAAATTTCAATGATATTTCTCTAGTAAAATCTATAACAATATCATAGGCCTATTTACTGTTGACATAAGCACCTGTTGACATAAGCACACGTGTGCATCAATGCAATTTTAAAATTACCCTATAGCCTACGTTCACTCGTGATTCTGTGATGATTGCGTTGGTGATTCCCTCACACAGACCTTTGTCCCTTACGACGTTGTCAACGTATATGTCTCCTTGAGTTTTGTTTTTTTATCGAAAGACTGCAGGTTTCAGCATAAATATTAATATCGATTTTATTAGTCTGGAACTTATTTGAGCATCAATAGCTATTCTAGTTTATTTAAATAAGTCACTCGTCTTACATATGTGATTCCGTCACGGGGATATAGCATCGCATTTTGATTATGTTCATGTTGATAGCATTAGTAAATCGATTTTCCTGTTCCATGTAATCATATTTTCACAGTACAAAATTAATTTTAGCCCAATACAATTTAATTTATTTTGTTAGTGCAATCATAATGACTAAATATACTGTACACAGTACAGGGGAGAAAGATGACACCTCCACGACGGTCTCCTCCGTAAGTACCAACATTGTTGGCAAAACCGACTTTGTTGGGAAACTAAGCCACCAGGGCTTGTGGGTTGACATCCGCATGCAGAGGCAACTCTGATCATGTCTAACCTTCTTCAAACTAGAAACTGTGTTCGACGCCTTCAGACAACGCAATCTTCATATGAGCTTACCATATCTACGTGGAATGTACGTGGTCTGAGTGTAACATCAAAGAGGCAAACCTTAGGCGCAGACTGAACACTATAACATCGATATTGCATGCATTCAAGAGACTAAAGTAGCTAAACACTCAGAGCAGCAACTACAGACAGTGTGTGCGTGCGCGCGCGCGCATTCAGTTGCATAACACTTACAGCTTTTGAGCATACCGAGTACTTAATTCCCAAGTGATTCAATATATTTCCTCTAAATAGATCTAGAGGTCCTGACTGAATGGTTTATTAGGAATTCTAATCGGAAAATTAACATTTGACCTATATTCGCTAGAAACTGGGACAGACTAAAGTAGTTTTTAAATGCGCGGTATATCAAGATCTCTAACTATGAGCACACGTTACACCAAACTAGCATCTGTTCCACCGGCCATACTTACTAAAATTTATAAGGGTCAAAGTTTGCTGGCTAGGGAGAGTGTTTTCATGTCAAATACCTAGGTCACAGGCAGTGTTTCTAATGGCATCTAAATTTTGGAGGTCCCAGGAACCCACATCTGGAAATCTAGGGGTCCCAACTTGAAATCTTGGGGTCCCAAACTGAAATTTTGGATCCCCGTGCAGTTTTTCTTATCCATGCTAAGATCAGAGAGTGCCATACAATAGGTCAAGTTCAACTCGCTAAACATAGTCAGTTTCATGGTTTACTGATCATGCGCAGTTTCTATGCCCAGTCGAACTTGATTTTAGTCGACTATAGTTCGCTGGTATCCGGTTCCCTATTCAATTACTATTGCAGAAAATTTGGAGCCGGGTACCAGTCTCCATTAACCCTTTCTGTCGTGTGTTTTAATGAGCTACGAAAATGGGTTATTTTTGTCCGCTAAGATGTCAAAAAGCGCCCATATGGCATAAAGTGGGAAGGAATATGGGCTTGGGAACATCGACATACAATGGGAAAGCATAATTTCATCAAACCTAAGTTATTTATTGAAATATTTACACTTTTATATGCATTTATTGGTGGCAAGCGATTACGCAAATATCGGACTAACCATCTGAACCGAGGCCGGGTGTTCGGTTGACTATAGTTTCACTATCTAAATACAAGACCATCTGAGCATTTAACAACCAATGAAACGATGTACTATCACCGTTCCAGCGATCGTCAAATACCGCATTTCAGCTTTGTCAATCGATGATTTAGCCATTTTGCTCGTCTTGACCTAGCTAGTTAATTATTTGAAGTTCGACTATGGTTAGGAGTCGAACTTCACCATAGATATGCGTATGCCTATTAAAAATAAAAGCTGCATGTCCAGAAATGTTATTAATGACAATGCACTAGGCTATTCCAAGCATGTACTGAGAAGTCATTGCATTCTTCTATAAATGACATGAATATAATGATATCTCATTCTCAGTACATGTTTGGACTAACTTGATAAACAATGCATGCATTATATGAAACCTTTAATGATCAAACTGACATTTGCAGTGATCTTGAGAAATGTTCTTTTGAGCGTCAAAAATCAATGTTTTTAAAAATTGTGTGACTGAATTGACTGGCTCGATAAACGAGGCCGTCATTCCAGTGGTAAAATGAAAAAATGGCTTCTTGGTCTGCAAATGGACATTTTCTCAGGCAATTCTTAGCTTTTCTTGGACATTATGGTGTTAATTATTCAAGTTGTGTGGTTGAAATCTTTCGTACACACCACCCAGCTGCCTTGAAATTTACTGTCATTGCTGCATTGTGGGTTGAAAACTGGACTATTGAGTGGGCCAAGAAATATCCAAATTTTAACAAGAAGCAATTATAGTTGCACAGGCAAGAGCGATTGATCAAATATTACCATAAAGAGTACATCATCATCATCCTCACACTAGAACGTGCAGCCGATGGTACACCATCGCAATCCCAATGCTTTCGTCAACTTTGACGACGTTCTGTACCCTAACCTAACGCAGAACCTAATGCAAACATCTCGCAATCTCCAATCATATTCACAGTAACCCACAAAGCAAATTTGGTTTCAGAATTCCACCAACTTTGTCATCCTGACTCAAACCCTCAACCCCAGCCCCCTCCCCTCATCCTAGTTGTGAGTCTAATGTAAATATTGTCTCACAGTCTGCAATCATATTGGCAACAGATATATCTTTCTGCCCCACCCACCCCAAAGCGATCCCTCCCTCACCCACTTACTGGAGGCGGAGCCTAATAAAATGTTGTCTTGCGGTCAATGAGAATTTTGCTCTCAACCACACTTGGTGTAAGTATTTCATGACTAATATCTCGCATCTGTGTTTATATTTCAGAATCAGATATTCAAATCAATCAAAGGACATGGATTTGTGCATTTGTCTGGACACTTGTCCTGTTGCATCTCATTTACAAACTCAACAGCCAGGACTCGAGCAGATGATCGCTTTGTCATACTTAGCATGCTTAGAGTGGAGTGCTTTAGATCTCTGTGAATGGAGACTTTACCGGATTAGACCTACCGACATACAACATACTCGAAACATTCTCTATGCACTTTTTAGTGATTGCTGTCTTGCACTAAGCAAATAAAATAGTTTTGAAACTATTAAGCGGGTTTTATATTTTATCATTTCGTGCACATCACATGACACGCTAAGTCTTGAAATATAAAACCTTTGAATGCTTAAATTCTATTATATATAGACAATGGCACATGCAGTTAACCAATTAGCCCTTGGAATCATAGTGGCTCAATTTCATGATAGCTATGCAGAAAAGCTGTGGAATATTTTGAGACCAATTCTACTGGATTCTGATGCTTATGGCAGTAACAGCTTCTAGTCAAATAAGCGGGAACATATTCAACAGAATATTGATTAAATTGGAACTGATTTTTACCCAGATGCAATGTGGGTCATATTGTGTGATGGTGCATGTCAATACCCCTCCCCCACCCCACCCCATGTCACTACACCTATGCAGGCGTCAATGTCTAGTTTTAGCAAAATCTGTCTATTGTCCATAGTTATTTCCCCACCAACCCCTAAAAAAATGAAATTCATTGATAATATGGTTTTCAGTGTATCACCAGAAAATATATTGACACATTTAGTTCAAATTTCAATGGACTGTTCTAGTTTTAGCTATGCCCTGCCCATCTCTAGCTAAGCTCCACCCACACCACGCTTGTATTGGGATCGATCGATCTCTGAACTCCGGGACTATCAATTTCCAGAAAACTATGTAGGTAGCTGCTGAATATTTTGAAATTAATTTGACTGGGTGCTGTTGCTGCCTATCGCAGTAAGAGCTCCCAGTCAAATTAGTTTCAAAATATTTAACATCATGTTTATTAAATAGCAGACATACAATTCGTACAACTTGTCAGACTATTCGAATCATTCATGACGTCATAATTATGACGTTAGCCTACACGTCACTTAGTTGATTTTGACATCATATGATGGATGGATGGATAAACTGGAAAGGTGAATTGGTATACGGATAAAAGTATCTGACAAAACATCAGATGTATCAGTTCTAATCATGTTTCAGCAAAATGGAGTTTCCAGATGTGAAATGAGTATGCCACCTACTGTGGTTAATATTTTGAAGCTACATGTCTCCATTCAAATTATTTTAAAATATTCAAGATAATATTCACACTAAAATGCTTTAAAATCAGTGTTCAAATTTAATAATTTTAAAGGCTTATATTGTGTGACTAGATGTAATGAAACAAATAAATCTTAGCATTCAATAATTTCATTACTTATAAATTAATATACATTTTTTAGGTTGTGAAATTGAATTACCGACATGAGCACCTAATTCAACTTAACAACCAAATTAAAAAAAATAATTTATATGGAATGAAATCATCATATGCTAAGACTTATTTCGGTTCATTGCTTTGAGGCACACAATTTAAGCCATTAAAATTATTCGATTTAAACAATTTTATTGCAAAGCATTTTTTGTGCGAAGATGCATCTTTAAGCTGTGAATAATTTGTAACTGATGGGCAAAGATAAAATAGTTACGGGGTTACTTGTGTTTTTATTCTACTAGGGCAGTCATTGACAGAGTAAAATTCTGAGATGGAATTCATAAAACCGTGTTGAGCTAAGAAATCTGTGCTTAATGGAAAAAATGTCCAGATTGTATTTGGAATCTGACTACTTAATATGATCAGATGCCCTAGATGTCTTCTATATAAGACTTTCTTAGCTGAAAAACTGATTTGAAATTCATCTTTTGTGTCCGATTTTTATCTCTGGTATGTTTAACAGCAATTATTTGACCATGGATCGTGTTCAGGATCATAAGGCTATAGGCAGTCTGTGCCAGGGTATAATGTAGTAATTTGCTACATGCCATTTGAAACTCAATTGGATACATCTTGTGACCACTGCAGATGCCGTCTTCATATGACATGACCATTAATCAAAGTTTTGCCAAATTATTGTCCATTTGCAGTCTATAGACGACTACTTATTGAAAATTTACCACTGTAATGACTGGTGTTTTTTTTGTTTTTTGTTTTTTTAATCTAGCCAGCTTTTCACTGCTAACGGGAGTTAACTCTAGTTACCGTACCTCAAGACAGGCAGTCGGGAGCATTGATCTATATATGGATATCTAATGGTCGGGAGCCTGTCGACGATTATCTCCCTTGTGACAATGAAAAACGCTGTTTTGAATATCGTCCTTATATCTGTATGCTTCTGGCCTATTGAAGTATCTTGGAGAAGATCAGAGGAGACAGAGACAGTTTGATGACCACTTCAGCTTTCATGCACCAAATAAGGAAAACAGTCTAAGATTACTGTCATGAGAAAGATAAACGCAAGAAGAAGAATATCTGTAAGTTGTATTCTTACATTTTTGTAAAAAAAACCTATTTGAGGAATCCTAACGTCCATAGTACCAAGCGATGCAGCTAATCAGCAGCTATTTCCAGATACCCGAGTCATTAAAATCGGCGCATGGACCTTTAGATTTACGCCAGGAAAGTATCCGTCAGCTACACAGCCGCTTTAACAATGGACCTTTCCATTTTTAGCCATGCCCCGCCCATCAATAGCTAAGCTCCACCCACACCTCGCCGTGTTTGGATTGATCGATCCCCGAATGCCCTAGCTATCAATTTCCTGAAAACTATACAGGGAAGCTGTTGAATATTTTGTAACTAATTAGACTGGGTGCTGTTGCTAGGCAGCAACAGCGCCCAGTCAAATTAGTTTCAAAATATTCAACAGAATATTTATTAAATAGTAAAAGCAAACAATTTGTACAACAGCCCATAGACCGTCATCAAATATGCGTTCGTGACGTACTTATCGACGTCATTCATTATGATGTCATTGTACACATTCCGCAGTTCATTATGACGTCATATGATGGGTGGGTACTCTGGAAAGGTGAATTACGACGTCATTCCCCATCAGTCATACGGGAAAATACCACACAGATCTATGGGGAATGCCTAAAATATTGCGAGATGGTATATTGTGACGTAAACGAAGACGTCATTAGGTCAATGACGTCATGTAACATCACAAAGGAGCTGTTGGACGATTTTGTCACGCGATTTGTGCTGCTGTGGCCAATCCAGTTAGTATATATATATATATATATATATATATATATATATATATATATATATATATATATATATATATATATATATACACACACCTGTGCAAAAGTTAAGCACCAGCAAAAACAATAGAACGTAGAAACATGATGGTACAGCTAGGCTGCCATACTTTTTGTCCCCGCGTTAGCTGACATAATTCCAAGTACGAAATGCACATGCATGCATGACTTCACGCCGCTTGATGTCCGTGCGTGGCGGGAAACAGCACACGTGTTCAGTTATGTAAAAGTCCAGTTTGAGGTGTAGAACATTACATACAGATTTAGGCGACAAGATTAGGAATTTTGTGTTCATGACCGTGGTTTATTTGTACAGAGAGAATTAGCTCTTGATTGTGAACCGCTATGGCAAGACGAAGGTTAAGTAATCGTGTGAAATGGCAAATCATAGGCATGCATACCACTGGTATGTCATGCAGAGAGATTGGCAGACAGCTGAACATTAACCATACTGTAATCAGTCGTTTGATTGCAAAACATGGGCAAACTAACTAGGTGAAGGACAGGCCTAGGTCTGGAAGACCGAAGAAGACTACTGCCCGTGATGATCGAGCCCTAGTACGCCTTGTTAGGAGATCTCCATTCACCAACAGCAGAGTGCTCAGCCAGCAATGGGAAACGCGCAATAGAGTGTCAATGTCTACCGTCAAAAGGAGACTGTATGCTGCTGGCATGAAAGCTAGGAGACCTGTCAGACGTCCTCTCCTCACTGCACACCACAAAGAGGAGCGTCTGAGGTGGTGCAACGAAAGAAGACACTGGAACATGAGATCCTGGAGACGGGTACACTGGTCCGATGAAAGTCGGTTCCTGCTTCATGCCACAGATGGTCGAACTCGTGTATGGAGGTCCAGACGCACGGTGTACGACCAACGTAACATCATGGAAGAAGTTCCATTTGGTGGATGTTCCGTTATGATATGGGGGTGCATCTCATTTGATTGTAAGCTGGATCTGTTGACTGTACCTGGAACACTAAATGGACAAAGATATCAAGATTCCATACTGGATAGAGTTGTGGTCCCTCATTTTGTAAATCATGCACCTGGAACCCACCCTATATTCATGGATGACAACGCCCGACCACATCGTACTAGAGCTGTGCATGAATACCTCCGCCAGAATGCCATCGAAACCCTACCATGGCCAGCAAGGAGCCCTGACATGAACCCTATTGAGCATATCTGGGACATTCTGGGAAACATGGTGAGAAGGAGGGATCCTCCTGTGCAGAACCTACAGGAATTAACAGACGCACTCCATCTTGAATGGCAACGAATACCACAATGGCGTATCAGTCGGTTGGTGACCAGCATGAGACGTCGTGTCCAGGCCGTCATCCAGGCACAAGGCGGATATACCCGGTATTAATAATGACGGTCTCAAACTCGTGCACAGATGTTAAACTTCGTTTTCAGACACCATTAATGACAATCTAGCCACGTGTGTCAACTGTAGGGCAATAGTTGTCAGTTGTGTCAACGTAACCATATTCAGGCCTCGTTTTCAAGTTCAAACAAAAACATACAGTGTTTCCCCACCATCATAATCAGCATTTCTCTAGTTGCATTATTACCTCTTGCACTAAGATGGATGGGTACATAAATGTTTATGCTATTGCTTTCTTCATAGCACATGAATATACCCTCGCATGTGCGTAAAAATAGGGTGGTGCTTAACTTTTGCACAGGTGTATATAGGAGGGGGGGGGGGGGGGGAGGGTGGTGGAGGGAGATATAGTTTAAATTTTAGGCTAACTGATAAAATATGTAGCTCACGATATCACTTAAGTACATACTGCAATACACATCTTTTACGTTCGCTCGGGGATACAAATTCGACTCGATTACTTCTGCTTCCAGCCAGATTGAAAGTGAGCGCATGCGTAGATAGGTAAACCAACCACGTGATACTTCGGAGTACCCCGATAACGAAATTGTCACCTTACTTCGACCGGAAGTAGCACGTGGTTGCTTTGCTTATCTACGCATGCGCACAATTTTACTCTCGCTTGAAACAGGAGCAATCGAGTCGAATTTGTACAACGTGATACAAACTTGTACCACGTGATACCGTTGTCCGATTATACTCTTGGTCGTTCGGATATGTTGTCGAGGTACCCCGCTTACCCCGACAACATATCCGAACTTAGCCTATGTATATCTATCCTCCATGAATGTTAGAAACATTTTTGTTCGGTCTCTTCTGATTACTGAAAAAATTAGAGACACGGCATTATTACGGCGTTTTATAGGTGGAGGTTGGACCAGGCAAGTAGCCAGAAGAATGAGAAGAGTAATGAGAAACGTCACAATTGACTGATAGTTGTTGACAAGTTGCCAAGACGAAATGAAACATAAAATGAAACATCAGTTGAACAGTTGTTACTGACAACTTGTATTTGACGTGTCAAAATCTGAAAATGCCAGGACAGGCGCACTGGTGATCTATTGAACTCAAGTCATCGGCGGTCGCGACAACCAGCCCTTAGCGAGGGAATGCGCATGAGTGGTCTATCCAATATATACTATGTCTATGGTTACTATTGATCGCAAAGGGAACATTGTCATTTGAACTATTTTATCCAGTAAGTATGTCAGACTAACCTAGTTCCTATACGATGTGTAGCTTATTCCTAACGTCCCAAAGTTCCATCAAGGTGAAGTATAGCTTTAAATTTGACAATTACTATTTTTTCTACTGGTCCCATGGCCAGCAAGAAGTTTTAAAGGCCATAATTCGGGTGAATGAAACTGATCAACTTCATTAGCTGATACAAATATGGCATTCTATATATACTATATAGCAAAATACTGGCCATATTTGGGATAGCGCAATCAAGAGTGCTGATTGAATAATTTCCTATTGATTATAATGAAAAAAATCACCTTTGACTCGTATTGTAAGAAAATCATGGACATATGTTAGACTGGTCCAGTTCTTACATGAATGGTAATTTATTGTCAGAGCACATCAACCAAGTTAGAAAGCAATAGCTCTATGTATAACGAAACGTGCATCGAATCGACCTCTTTATTTCCACAATATTATAGGTTTGACATTCCACCCACGCCTTTCCAGTGTTGGGATCAATCGATGCCAGTGCTCTCAGAATCTCAATTTCCAGAAAACTATATAGGTACGCTGTTGAATATTTTGAAACTAATTTGACTGGTAGCAACAGCTCCCAGTCAAATTAGTTTCAAAATAGTCAACAGAATGTTTATTAAATAGTAAAGACACAATTCATACAACTTCAACTATTACGCGTGTTTGACGGACTAAATTGTGTCATTCATGACGTAATTGATTATGACGTCAGCCTACATGTGACGTAGATGATTATGATGTCATATGATTGACTGAGAAATTAGATTTCTCAATTGACAGACAGACAAATGGCTGAATAGGTCTGCTATAGCTCAGCTAAGCCAACTGATAGGATGGCTCATTGGTTCAAACTATACACATACACTGGTCCCTTTGTCAGTTTACATGTTCAAATTACCATCTCAAAATCGGGAAATTAGTCTGGCAAATAGCATATCGTGGAAACTAATAACCTGGTCTTGTTGTGATATTATTATATGGAAGTCATAATGAAACAGTAATTTGCACCAATGTTTGTAACACACGCAACTGAATAACTGTAAAGTTTATATCTTTCAACAGAATACAATGGTCGAAAATTAAATCTTCACTATGTATGCATATTGGTATGCGACACACAAAAACCCCGTGACATTTTAAGAAATAAATAACAAACCACAACTTTCACTCGTTTTCCCGCATGTAAATGTAGCTCGGAAATGTAGACAGTCTAATGCTCAATTTGGTAATGACACTAAGTTTTTCAAACTCAAAATTTTAAGCACAGCCTATTATTTAGTCAATTTCCTAATATGTTTAAAAGTAACTGTTGCTCATGACTGAATTTTGTAAGATCGCTCTATCCAGAGTTCGATGATATCGGTGGCATTGATCCTATTTTCACCTAGTTGTAGCTGTGTATTGATGGAGTCATTCCAAGGTCGATATGGGGCATCTGCATTCTCCATTAGTGCCTTTGATATCATAAGATCTAAAGCAGTCATTTTATAACCAGTCGAATCTGATGATGATACTTCACACTGTTGGGCCGGCTGGTATGTTTCATCCTTGTTATCACGCTCTGTTAATAAGTTCTGAGTCCTTGGATTAACCGCTACAGCTCTCATTCCACTGGACGATGATGTAATCTCGGCATAGTCATGGCCATCCATATTTCTCTCCACAGTATCAATGGAAAGGTTTTCCGAGACCGTTCTTTCATGCCTTTGTTTTGAGGAGGCACACAACTTTACTTGGCGTTTGGTATTGGTTTTGCGTTTTCTTACTATGATAGCTTTAGTCTTATGCTCTGGACCTTTTCTCAATGAATTCTGTTTGTTATCATCAGGAGCAGGTATATGATCGGGTGCAGTATTTACAATAGCATCACTACAGTGGTAATCTCGTCTGTTTTCTTCATTATCACCTGGGGAAAGAAAAGAGAAAATACATTTAAACATCAACATTAAAAGCATCCCACAAACGTAACAATATCCATGATATCTTAGATTGGACTGTGTCAAATTATTCAATAAGCTAATTATACATTTAGTTTTAGTCTAGTTCTTCAATGATTTTAATATTTGAATATGATGGACAATGTCCATCCTCAAGTAGACAGGAGAGCGAGAGAGGTGAGTGGGTGGATGGACCATGAACATGGCGAATGCCCAGGTGAAAGAAACAAGAAGTATAAAGTGCTATACAAACTGTATGCTTATTCCAACCTACATCGAGAAGGGAAAACATGTTCTGTAGATCAATGGTATAGATCCATCATGAGAAATTAAGGCTTGGCATGTTACGTCTAAATATCAAGCTTCATCGACATTTGCCAACTATTTTAAGAGATCTTGACCAAAATTATTGAATTTCAAGATGCCTTGACACATTACATTTAAATACCAAGTGTCATCCATTGGCCACCTTTTCGAGATACCTTTTTGCAATAGTGAACTTGAGGAATGCAGAAAATAGATGACATCAGTACTTACAGCAGCAATTGATGACATGCAGTCAAACCCATATTAAGAAACCACCCAAGGGCGAATCAAAGGGCAGTCTCTTAGTGCAGGCGGTCTCTTAATAGTGGTTTAGATGAATTGCGTATTTTAACATAGGAATTGTAGAAAGTGGTGTCTAAAGGCATTACAGTCTCTTAAAACATGCGGTCTTTATAGCAGTGTTGGCTGCATTCCACAATCGTTTTACCCATGCGGCTGAATGACTAAAGGGCAGCAAGGGTTGGGTAGGTTGAATTGGAGTTTAGTTAGAACATAATTTCACGGAGTCATTGCATTCAACCAAATACATTTCAAAATATTCAATGTAGGGGTGGTGCTGGTTGCTAGGACGTTGTATTGTATTGGAGTCTGATATATAGCGTTGGTTAATATAAGGGCTAAACAAAATGTCAATGGCGATATCTCTGGTCTTTGATGTCGCATCAAATTCATTTTCGCAACACACATAGTAGATGTGGACATAAATATTGTGACCAGGTTTAGTGTCAATCAGTCCAGAAATAACAAAACCATCCATCATTATTTATGGTGGACAGAAAGACAGATGGTGGACGCTGGACGGGGGGGGGGGGGGGGGGGGGGCCATCGCTGTACCTCAGCTGACTGACAATTCGCCTCAGGTAAAACAGACAGGCGTATTATACTATCTGCTAATTGTAGCAAATATTTGATGACTACTCTTTCCCACCATCACCCACCCTGAAATTTAAGCCGTTAAAACGCTTGCTGTTGCTTCAGTGCTTAACAAGTGGTAGGGCAGAAATTGTTCTCAGTGACTCGCCGACGACAAAGGCGACGTTGTAAAACAAATGATGATGTTATTTTACCTGCGTAGCTAAACGCAATGGCTAATGCGAGTATGGAATGCTTGTTGTTGTTGTTGCTGTTGTTGTTGTTGTTGGGGTCCCGAACAGGTGTGCCAATTTGGGGGCCAAGAACTAAACTGCAGCAGCAATAGCTTTCAGCAACATTGTTTTCAAAATGAACACTTGACTCATTTTTCAATAACTGGTTCTAGTCGAGGGATCTTCTCGAAGCTTGGGTAGACACTTGTCCGTATGGTCCTGAACCTCTTGTTCCAATTTTGGGAACAAAAGCTAAAATGCAACAGCAACAGCCTTCAGCAAAATTGTTCTCAGAATGGACACTTTTGACACAATGCTTAATATAACTTCTCCAAACTTGGATCGAAGCTTCCTTGTGTGGTCCCGCCGACATGTGCCAATTTTGAGTTCAAAAGCTGAAAAGCAACAGCTTTCAGAAACATTGTTTCCAAAATAGACATTTTACCTCACAGCAGCCCAAGTGAAGAATATATCAATGACGTGGGTATTGGGTAAATCTGTCCTTGTTCAAATGACCTTTAAGGGCTTATCTGGTTTAGATTTCACTACAATCATAGTCATTTTAAAACGGGAGCGGATTGGTTTCGCCTGAGCGCAGTGGAATTCACTGTCGGCTACAATAAACGAAGCATGTTCAACAGTTGAATCATTAAAAAACAAACTAAATATCTATTTCAAAGAAAGACCATTTGAATTTGACTGAACAAGCCATACTTATACCAGCCAATCACAAAAAGCTTAATATAGACGTACATTTCTGTCAATACAGTGGACAATACAGTACGCTGTATATAGCTAAGATGATGCTCGGTAACGATTCCAATTACTGGTAGATAGCGCTCTGCTTTCCATGGCCACATATTTGTGGTAGCACGAAGAGAGACTAATCAAGTTCCCTTGAACAAACTTGGTTCAGCTCGTGCCCTAAATGATATTTTATGAGTTTTGCATCAACCGCTCAAACAGTTTCGGTGAAGATTTTTAGACATTTCTAAAAATCGACCAAAATCCATGATGGCCGCCCGCTTCGTTTAAACCAACTTAAATCTCCATGCCCTAAGGATGTTTCCTGCCAAATATAATTGAAATCTGCCCAGTAGTTCTCAAGAAGTCATTTTAAATTTCCCATTGCTTTCATTGCTTTAGTATGGGAGCTTTTTGCGGGAAAATTATTCAAGATGGCCGGAAACCCGTTTATCCAACAGATTCGAAATTGCAAATTTGAGATCAGAATACACAAAAACATATATAAAATCAATTTCGGCCTCAAAATCCATCAAATAAAAAAATCCAATATGGCCGCCAAACACGCTATATTTTGATTGACCCACGGCGGCCATGTTTTTTGACGGATCAACTTCCCTTCAACAAACTTTAATGGCCCTTCGTCGCTAATCATATCTCCGAAATTTTGACCCGATACCTTCAGCGGTTCTGGAGAAGTCGTTTTTGCGAAAACTATGTCATCGAAGATGACCGCGACCTATTTGGCCAATCAAGTTCCCTTGAACAAACTTGGTTCAGCTCTTCCCCTAGATCATATTTCATGAATTTTGAATCGATGCCCCTAGCGGTTTCAGAGATTAAAAAAAATATTTCTAAAAATCTAACAAAATCCAAGATGACCGCCAGCAAAATTGGCCGATCTGGATCGTTTGAACAAACTTGAATCTCTATACCCTAAGGATTGTTCCTGCCAAATATAATTGAAATCGGCCCAGTAGTTCTCTAGAAGACATTTTAAATTTCCCATTGCATTAGTATGGTAGCTTTTGGCGGGAAAATTATCCAAGCCTCAAAACCCATCAAATAAAAAAATCCAATATGGCCGCCAAACACGCTATATGTTGATTGGCGCACAGCGGCCATGTATTTTGACGGATCCACTTCTCTTGAACAAACTTTAATGGCACTTAGTCCTTAATCATATCTGCCAAATTTCGGCCTGATCCATTCATCGGTTCTAGAGAAGTTATTTTCGCAAAAACTAAGTCAACCAAGATGGCCGCTGAACCATTTGACCAATCAAGTTCCCTGGAACAAACTTGGTTCAGCTCTTGCCCTAGATCATATTTCAAGAAGTCTGCTTCAATCCCTCAAACGGCTTAGGAGAGTAAAATTTTAGACGTTTCTAAAAACCGGCCAATATCCAAGATGGCCGCTGGCCAAATTGGCCGATCGGCTTCGTTTGAACAAACTTGGATCCCTATGCCCTAAGGATGCTTCCTGCCAAATATAATTGAAATCGGCGCAGCAGTTCTTCAGAAGAAGTCATTTAAAGGAAAAGTTGGCGGAACGTCGGGCGGACATACGACGGACGGGCGCCATGACATAAGCTCAATTGGCCTTTCAGGGCAGGTGGGCTAATAATCTATGTATATTTTACGAGTGGCGTGTTAGATCACTTGAATAACTATTATGACATAAAGTTAGTTCTTTAACAGGCGACTAAGCCTTTTACATTCTCATTTTAATTCCGCTCTTGGGAAGTCAAACCCTTTTCTGGCGAGGAATACGAGTTTTTAAAATTACTTTTTCTTGGCAAGGACCTATCACCCATTATAATCAGGTTTTCTGTAAACACATCAAGTAGGTAAAAGAATGTGTGTGATAGGAATAAACATTTAAACAGTGAGAACATAAGCAGGAATGGAGGAATCCAGTTTATTCACCACTCATAAGACGCCATAATCAAGTATGTGACGTGTATGCTGAAGTCAATCAATTACGTCATGAATGACGTAGCTAAACTCCATCCTCGCTTTGCTCATGTTGGGTTGAATCGATCACCGAACTCTCTGAATCTCAATTTCCATGTACTATGAAGTCTTCCGCACCCAATTGAAGTCGCCAGATGAGCTCGCCCAGCTCTCTAACGCTGAGGTAGCAGAGGATCTGACAGCTCTGAAACTCTACCTAGGATTTGGTAAGGGGCAGATTTGCTTCGTTGAATACCTCATTATGGGTGGCAGTATAGTAGAGCAGCTCCTGCGTACTAAGGGATTCTACAAGGATCGGGAGTATCTGTCGGACGTGTTCCAGCAGTTGCAGGCATCCATGGCATCTCCCGACTGAGTTGAATAAGACTCTGCGCTACTACAAGCTGAAAAAAAGGCTGTACCACCGAACCATACAGTCCTTGGGTGTGTATGCTGACAGCGTGTTTTGGGGCTGTCGGGCAGGCCAAGCTAGTTCAGGCAATCTCAGCTACGAGCAAGATCTACTAGCGGCGGAGAAGACTGGTGACGAGCACAGCAATAGGCAGACCTGACACCACTCGTAGGGCTATCGTCCTGCTAGCACTGCCGGGTGGGGTGGTGGGTGTCAGCACGGGTCGCTGTTTGTCGTCCAGCACTCCTGCTGTTCCAGTCGGAACGAGTCTTGGCCCTCGTACGAGACCACAGTGACCTAGGTGTCGACGGCCGGGACAACATGCACGGCCGAGTTGATGCCAGTGTTAAACCCAAAGTGCAAACCTGGGGAATTCCCCTCGACTATCATATTATTGTATCGCCTAATCTTCAGATCCTCGACATTCATGATCATATTGCTCGGAAAAAGTCGTAGGTGTGGCGATATAGCGAAGTCGAGCTTACGACGGGCTTTCTGTAAGGCTTGCTGGAACTTGGCAATGAGGCTACTGGGATCTGCAACAATGATCATGTCCTCAACGAGACTGCTGAACATGGCCTGCACCTCTTCCACTCACCCCATCTATGGAGTGGCGCAGCTTGGTCTGGGCTGTCAGGAGAAAATAACATAATGCTTCTAAGGACTGGTTGATTCGAACGATCCCTGCTGATGTGAGCCCTGAGGTTGTGTTGGATAAAGTATTTCTAGGCATCTGGGTGGTCCTGCCTGATTCCGGTGCTATGCATATTCTGCAACAGTTCCCCGGGCTCCGAGTCTGGATCGAATGAGAATGTCGCTGTTTTCCTACGGCCGATTTTTCGAGGTGTTTGATAGGGGAAGCCTGAGTAGTCTCGTCTCGGGTCGCCATACATAATGCCTAGACCGCTGTTGTCTCCACCATGGAAATGATAGTCTGAGTGGGCATTGAGATCTCGCTGTAGTCTACTGGCTGCTGAGAGGCTGTAGCTAGCAGTGTCCGCGGTTCCTGCAGGCTGCGGATCGAAATCATTCATATCAGGCAGGCTTGAACCCAGCTCATGGAGGATTCGTCTCACCATGTAGTACACATGAAATCTGAGACAGCTGGCAATGAGCACAGCTTCAGGGTACCAGAATAGGAGTGCAGCAAACCCGCGCTGATGCCACATCCTGCCGTGGCACACCACACAGCAACGTTCAGCTGTTGATTCCAGAACAAGAGATTCCGGCCTGCAATCCAGGTATGAGCTTTCTTCGCATCCTTGATGGTGATTGCAAGGTTGGTCAGTGGTCGAGGATTGATGGAGAAGCTGATGTCGCCCGTCGACTGTGATCGAAATAGATGTTAGGTCTGGTATGTCATCCAGGAGACCACATGTCGAGCAGGTCCACAGTGTACCCAGGAGGGGCGGTTGGCTCTGGTCGATTGTCGTGAGGTGCGTCGGAAAGGCCATCTATAGTAGTCATCTTAAAGCCGCTGTTCCAGCCGTGGACGCAACATACTATTTGGCACCATAGATCTTCAATGCGGCACCACTGCAACATCTCATTTTTTAACTCCTCCATATCCACCCGCCCGCTGGAGCTTTTGAGGTATTGCTGGCGCACTTTTGGTTTCTCTGTGTGGTACAGGGTTTGGAGCTTCAATATATGGTGGTACTCTTCATCACTGACCTGCCCATCCTCAAGAGCCTTGCTGAGACTCGTCGATAGCCCGTAGGCTGCTCTGTGCCAGTGTTACATACTTAGCATGCTTCTCCACCTTCCTGGTTATCTGACGCTGTCCAACCGTCAAGCTGCTGGCCAGGACAGTAGCGACCAGGGTAGCAATGATAGTACCCACCCCTGTAGCAAGGGGGGCAACGGCGGCCAAACCAGCACTGCCTCCAATCACACCCGCAGCTGTGGTTGTGCGTGCTACACTGTTGTAGGCTGTTTTATATTGTCTGCGTGTCCTGCTGTACTTTTCTGTCTCATTAACAAGATTCTGTCTGATGGTGTCAATCTGCTAGAGTCGCCAGCCGTGGACTGTACCACCCTCCTAAGATGCTAATGCGAGATATAGTTCAGGCTGCTTTCGCCACCCCGATTTAGCTATGGTTTACCTAGTTCTTAAGCGCAAGCTAGCTCTGCATCACCTGTAGGATCTGCTGATGAGTCATTGTGAGATTGATCTTGGAAATCCTGGCGAACCGAACTAGCTTGTTGGTGTGGAGACATACCTCCCTCAAACACCTCTCATCCAGCATAATGTCAGGGGCCAGCTGCTTTCGCAGCCGTGACTTCTGGAACTTCACTTTGCCACTCTGATAGTACGCTCACCGTTGGTAGAATTTCTTGGATTTATACTTTTTCACCCTCTCCTCTTCCCACTGCAAAACTTCTACAGACTCATCACACTCGTCATCCAAGTAATCATAAAGGTTTGGCCCTACGATGCCCTCCTGCCAGATGAGGCTCTCACATTCTTGGACAGAGTTGTGGTCCCTTCGTCTCCTTGCCACTCTGGCGTTCTGTTCATAGCAGCTCACCCGCTGCAGTCGCTCGCCTTCTTGTAGACAATGCATTTCCTGTATCGCTTTATCTGCCATCACGGAGAAGGTATGTGGCTCCTCTATCGCCTTTTTCCACAACTCAGCAAATGCCTGATAGGTCTGATATGATAGCGTCATGATGGGGATAGGTCAATAAGTAGTAGCAGTGTAAACTCTAATTGGGCATCTGCCAGACCATCCATGCTGGCATATAGACTAATGGTGGAGCTGTCAAACAGGTGATTTACGTGGGTGAACATGTTAGGGCTGATCGCTTTCCAGTGTACTGGTGGCTCCTGGCAGATATTCTATCACGTCCAACCCTACTTCAGTCCGTGAGCTGTGGTAGGTACTTCCCGGTGGCGGATGTAACACATCGGCGTGTACGTACGTGGTGGATTGCTGAGCGACCTTGAAGAGAACCCATTCTATTATGGTTGCACAATTTTTTGATTATTCTATTAATCGCGATTATATAATTCAAAATGATCGTGGACGATTATAAAATGAAATAATTGTGTAATCGTCATGTTGAAATTTTTGTAAAGACACTTACGCTTGAGAAACTCTGCTCGCATTACCAATCATGGAAACAAACATCCGGCTATCAGCCGAATGTGTGAATGACTAAATAAACTAAATAAATAACTGATTTGTTTGTATTGATTCATGATTAGTTTTAGATGAATACAGATTGTTCACTTGGTCGCTATTTGTCATTGTTGTTGTAATCACACGCTTATCCCGCGTTCCCCATTCTCTAAATAGTTATGAGCTAACGGTTTTCCCAAAAAAGTTCTAAAACTGATAACATGGAAATTCCACGCATTTTCTCCCCTAAAAATTCACACCGCCTATGCCTATGTTTAATGTATACCTCAGAACATCACTGGGGAAGTGAAATTATTTGATTTGTGTGCCTAAATAGTGCATATCCTTTAATAACAGGCGTTTATTACATCAAAATGAACCCACAATTTGATATAAAATGGCGTCACGAAAGAATACAAATCATGTGATTCGCCTCCAATTGAAGAGTTTATTTTAGAGCGAGTACTCGGATATACATAGTCTGGAATCGGGAACTCGGGAATTTCTATATATTATCATTGCGCGATAGGAACTGAGTATTATACTGATCTGAATAACGGGTCCCCGTTTGATAAACTCCCGTTAGCGTATGATATCTCGCGAGAACACGCCGCCTCATCGCAAAAGAGCCGCTGGCTCGCCAACTTAAGAAGCCGGCTATATTGTCGTTCGTAATAATTCAATTTAGATCATTTAATGTTGATCGGCGTTAGAAAATTGATGCACATTTTCTCCCGTACTTGTTTGGTACATAAATTTGATCTTAAAATATATTTATAAGGAAGGTATTTAATCACGCCAAGACTGTTTTAAGCGCATTTTGGCGACAAAAGTGTGGAATAAACTTTATTATATCTTGAACATACGTGGCCTACTATTAGTATTAATCTAATAGGTAGTCGAGATTTACAAATCCGAGGCCTGTATTGACTTCTAGAGGGGCCGGACATGTATCAAGGCAGAGATCGGTCTGAAGTAGACACACCCTGGGACACGCTTACAAATTTGCTCTTAAAAATATTTTCCTATACAATCTGCTGAGTTAGGGGGTGGGCTTCTAATACAGAGTTTTGCCGTTTTGAAACTGGTAAGAAATCATTGGAGCTTCCGTTTTCCGTCTAGAAAAATCTTGATCCATTCCTTTGTTTGCAATCAGTAACTGGCGTATTCTGTCCATGTATGTACACCCAAGTGACTAATCCATAATCTTACAATCTGCAGTAGCATAATAACGTCCTCTAAGCAGCATAGACGTAGCTAATATAGTTCATGATTAATTCTATTATCGCGATTATGAAAAGTTAATAATCGTGCAAACCTACATTCTATGCGATACTGAACCGCACGTCTACCAACTAGAGATGGTCTGATGACATTCTCCCTGTTTTGGAGTAGCAATCGCACAATTGGCATGGCGACACCGTTTAAACCATATATATATATATATATATATATATATATATATATATATATATATATATATATATATATATATATATATATATATATATATATATATATATATATATATATATATATATATATATATATATATATATATATATATATTCCTGCTGCGCCGGCCCTTTGATGGACCAGAGGAAGCCATCAATATTCAGGAGGGTGTCTTACGGGTTGAGGGTTTGTCGCACTCCTCGAAGGTGAAGGGCTCAGTGAAGCTGCTCGAGCATATCAGGCTCACAAATCCGCAAACAACATCCATTGTGCTAGAGTTGCGGCTTCTAACTGGTGGTAAAGTGAAGCAACTATGACCTGCCCCAGATGGGATGAAGATTGGTATCGAGGACGGCACAGGGCTCATTATGACACAGATATTTCTCAAGGGGGTTACCTTGTTTGGTTTAACCCTCCATATATAGGATGCTGATTATACTACTGCTCATACCTGTGGTGGTTGCCTCCCAGACAGCCATGATATAAGATACCAAGTGGGACCACTTCCGAGACGATCCCCAGTACAATCAATCCCTTCCGCGACCATCTGCAGAAAAATATCTACAACCGATTTCACCCACGTGAGGAAATTGAGTCTACCTGCCACTTCTATGGTGTAGAAATGGTAGGGTGGGGTTGTCTGCTCCCGTGGTTCCCGCTACAACACCAGATTCTCTGTGTCACCTGTGAGCATGCTAGAGTCTGCCATGGTGCAGATGGTAGGCACTTTAGCATTGCCAAGGCAGCTGGAAGGGCATGTGGGTAATCCCCTCATGTCCCTGTGACACTGGTCGCGACTATGTGTTTGTTTGATTAGTTTATATGGAGACATGAGGCGTGGCATGTATTTGTGATCCAACATTATGTCTATCATCATCAGCATCATCATCATCATCAATCATCATAATCATGTCACGAGCCTTTGACACAATTAAGCGCTCAAAGATCCTAGATGTACTACGCCAGGCTAGTTGCAATGAAGATGAGCTACGACTAATGAGACTACTGCTTGCAGACACCAAGCTGAGAGTATGAGTCCAGTGAAGTCTATAGAGTTTGAGACATCAATCGGCTCCCCACAGGGAGATGGTCTATCCCCTGTGCTCTTCACCTGCTACCTTGTTGCCACATTGAAATCTGTGCGGGAAAGTTCCACAAGACCAACACCCCCCCCCCCCCCCCCACCAGTGTCAATAGTGGGCATGCCGCTAGAGATGGAATATGCCGACGATGTGGACTTTATAGATGAGGAAAAGAAACCCCTTGACGAACTTCTCCCAATAGCTGCAAGCACACAAAAAATTGAGAATCTCTATGAATGAATCCAAATCAGAGTTCACCCATATATACCTATCTACAAAGCATGAAACTACAGAAAACAACGATCCACTCTGTGGGGGCGAACCATGGAGAAAAAGTAAAATCTTGGGCTCACTGCTTTGCAATCATGGGGAACAAAGCTTTCCAGTCCTTCTGGAAGCGATGGATTTGTAGATCAAAGATGCCCTTGGTAAAAAGACTATGTTTATACAATGCAACCTGCGTATCCTTGATGATGTATAACTCTAACAGCTGGGCAGTTCCAAAGGCAGCTCTAGACAAACTTGACACCTGCCACCGCAAACACCTACGCACCATCACTGGACACTGATGGCCAGAGAGCATAATTTCCAACGATGCACTATAGAAGATGTGTAATACGCCGCCGCTGTCTGTAAAAGTCGCCCAGCAAAGATGGTCCATGTTTGGCCATGTGCTAATATGCCAGAAGACACACCAGCACAGAGAGCCTTAGAATTCGCCATACTTGGAGCCAGCAAATACAGAGCCAGGAGAGGACGGCATTGCATAAATCTGCTAAGCGTGCTATGAGGTGACTAAAAGAAGGATTAGGTACACTCAAGTCAAGAATTGACCTGAGGAAGCTAAGGATTTTGGCTGAGGACAAGACACAGTGGGCAAAAGTGAAGAAGGGCTGATTGCAGCTGTATGATGTTTCTGCTACTACAGCTACAGAAAACAGTAATCATACATACTTACATATATACATATTATAGACTGTTGTCAATAATTTCAAAATGTAGTTATCAGTGTGTTATCAGTCCGATTGATCTGTTTGCTATTATTACACAACAATTCATAAAAGATAAATATAATTCTTTGTAAGCTAGTTATCGGTTCCCCATTGGTGTGTGTTGGTGGTGATGATGATGATGGTGGTCTAGGTGGTGAGTTTTTTGCTGGCACAATGTCTAGACAAATGGATAGCTAGCAGAGCCAGTCATGCCAATGATAAATTTGTAAAATAGTCTTCTCTTGGTCTGCAAATTTTCAAATCCACTTGAAGAAATTCGAGGGTTAAAGAGTTAAAGGGTTAAGAATGAAGGAAATGTAAATTTCCCTTTCTCCGAGATCTAACAATACCATTCTGTTACTTCTGATATACAGCTGGCCCTGACCTGATAGCTGGCTCTAGGACCATAGACTTATAAAGCTTAGGAACACCACTGTAAAGGGCGGTCGAGGAGGCTATTCCTCTAACATCGTGTGCCCTTGCAGCTGGTGCCCAGTCGCCATCTCATGAGTAGTCTGAATGCATTCGACTACCCAATGAGAGATAGTATTCATGGATGCGGCGCCATAAGGCAGATCCATAGATGTATATCGTTCGACCGTAACGAGTCAGTCCGTTTCCTGTACTTAGTCAAAGCACGGACCGGGCACCAGACACTGGCATCACGATCAAACCTTGTTAACTTCGGTATTATGATCGGTTTGCCGGGATATCTCAAAGATTGATTCTTTGACATAAACTCTGCTCTTGGCAGAAGACGCAGACCCTCTCCGGAGACAATAAATCAGTCCCTCTCTGCCGAAAGTGCATGGATCTCACTGCGCCTTCTAGCTGAGGAAGCTGCCAATAGAGTTAAATGCTTTAGACTAGCCCAACGCAACGGTTCGAAAGGGTGCTTGGCCAGTACATTAAGCACTAAAGATAGACTCCAGGCTGGAATGACTACCGGTTGCCTCGGTCGGAGATTGCTCATTCTCTTCACCATCATATTTAACTGGGCCACCTCTGGACTATCCCTGTTGGCTAGACAAGGGATAACTGATACCAAAGCTGACTTGTATCCAGCAATTGTGACGGGAGGTAGTCCTGAAAAGAACAGCTCACAGAGAGTCTGCTATTTGCTGAATAGTGGATTGAAAGGTATCAATACCCTTTTCTTCACACCAGTCTGCAAATCTGTTAACCCTTGTTGTTATATGACTTGAAGGTTGACCTCCTCGCAGCCGTGATGAAATCAGCAGCTTGTCGAGAAAAGCCTTCCGACATGGAATGTTGTTTGATAACATCCATGCAGTCAATTTGAACATTTCGGGACGCTCGTGTAGGAAGCGTCCCTTGGCCTGGGAGATTATGTTCGGAATCTCGGGCAACTGCACTGGGTTTTCCACCAGCAGATCTAGCAGATCCGTGAACCACGCCCTGCTGGGCCAATACGGCGCTATTAGCAGGACCAGACACGGTTCCTCCCTGATCTTCACCAATACCTTCGGCAGAAGAATGGTGGGTGGGTACGCGTAAGCGTGCATCCCCCTCCAGCTTATCGCCAGAGCGTCTGTATCGACGGCATTTGGATCTGGAATCTGCGAGACATAAGTCATGATTTGAGCATTTTCCCTTGTGGCGAACAAGTCCACATTGGGTTTGCCCCAATGCTCGAAGATCCTTCGTAGAACTGGAGGGTTGAGGGACCATTCTGTTGGCAGAATTCTGTCTGCGAGACAAAGCATCCGCCAGAATGATCAATCGCCCAGGAATGTGAGCTGCTTTCAAAACAACTGAGTAATTCCTGCACCATTGAATCAAGTGCACACTTTGATACACAGCGTGGGTGACCTGGTCCGACCTTGGCGATTTATGTATGATACTACCGTCGAATTGTCCGATCGTATCAATATCACCGTGCCCCTGACCATTGGAAGAAACTGTTCCAACGCCAGTTCCACTGCCATCATTTCCAACAGAGTGATATGCAGCTGGCTCTCCTGGAGAGTCCATGTGCCCGAGACCTGGTGTTCTCCCAGGCAGGCCCCCCACCCCTCCAGCGATGCATCCAGCTGGGGGTGGGGTAGGTGCAGCGAAACCCCTACTAGGAGATTCTGACGCTTTTTCCACCATACAAGATGCGACATTATTGGCTCCTAAACTGGCACCAGAGACACACAGAGATATTAGATACAACTAGAGACACGCAGAGACATCAGATACAACTGGATAGGTCTTCGCATTAGAGCAACGTACGGGATCACCTGCTCCATGGAGACCATCATTCCCAGCATCTGAAGAAACCGCCTCGCCTGAATGTGGTTTCCCACTCGAAAACTCTTGAGGATGGCTAACAGAGACACCACTCTGGGCTCTGACGGGTAAACCCTGCCCTCCTCGAGATCGAATCACCAAATAAACGAAATGTTGAGTGGGTGTCAACTCGGATTTCTCCTTGTTGACTATCCAGCCTAGATCTGAAAGTAACTTCAGAGTCAGAGCAGTATCCACATCCAACCTGGCTGCCGTATCTGCTTTGATCAGCCAATCGTCTATGTAGGTGTGTAGCGCCACGTTCTCTTTTCTAAGAAACGCTCTCACCGCAAGGACCACTCTTGTGAAAACCCTTGGGAGCTGTCGACAGGCCAAACGGGAGAACAATAAACTCCCATACTTGATTCTGAACCGCAAATCTCAGAAACCTGTGACAACTCCTGTTCATTGGAATGTGGAAATATGCATCTTTCAGATCAATCGATACACACCACATTCCCTTCCTCAATCCTGCCATTACTGACCTCTGCGTTTCCATCTGGAACTGAGGCTTATGGATAAACCAGTTTAATGGCCTGAGATTGAGTATGGGTCTCCATCCCCCTGTGCTCTTGGGGACAAGGAACATATTTGAATAGAAGCCTGGAGTGTTCTGGTTTGCTGGTTTTATTGCTCCCTTCAGAAGCAAACCTGACACTTCGTTTTGAATGGCTTCTAACTTGTCTGGTTCCCTTGGTACGGGTCTCCAGACAGGTGCCAAAGACAGATTCTGTGGCAGAATGTCCCACCACTCCGGCATGTATCCCTGGGATAACCATCCCAGGACCAGACTGTCTGACGTCACACCTCGCCACGCCTCGACGAAACGCATGAGCCTTCCACCCACTATAGATGCCTCGATGCCTAACGGGGTTGTCTGGCTCGCGGTCCACTCCCCCTCTCTTGACGAGAGAGAGGGAGAACCATTTCGGTCTTGGCTCGGCAGGTCTAACTGGCACCACTGTTCCTGTCGCACAGGTGTGGTCCAGGCGGATATGAAGGGAGCTCTCGTACCCTCAGGTATGATCCGCTCCCTTCTTTCCGCCCTTTGCGGACTTCCCCTTCCCCTTCCCGCCTCTAGGGCGATCAGGAGCAACATTGGGGATGGTAGGGGCCCCCACAACCTTCCTGGCTTTCTTCGCCGGCGGCGGCTGAGAAAAGCCAGACGAAGCAGCAGCCGCACTAGGCTTAGCTTTCGCCTTGCCTTTATGCTTCTTCTGCTTCCTGGAAGGTTGAACAGTCAACGGCTTCCCTACAAGTCCTAGTGCGTGCGCTTGCCGCACTAGCTCCAGCTGTAAGTTTACCGCCAACCGATTCTGCGCAATGCTAGCAGTGTCCTCTAGGATGGCCCGCGCCTGGCCACCGAAGATGCTAGGACCTGTCAGGGGCATCCCAAGAAGACGCTCCCTGACGGCCGTAGCCGGACGCATATGGTAAAGAACCATTTGCCTACTGGACTTTGTAACACGCGCCTGCACCCTTGCCAGCGTGTCCATAGACAGCACCAGGCCGTCATTGATGCACGAAAGCGCCACAGGTGGCACAGGGTGGCCTGCCCCCGCTTCAGCCCACACCGACTGAAGAAGGCGATAAGAGTGGTTGACAGCACTCATAGCTGCCCTCACACCCTCATCACATAGGGACAGGACTTCCTCATGGTGTCCCTGGGACTTGTCCACCAGTGCCGGACCGGGGCCACCCGCTCCAGCACTCTGGACACCTAGAACCCATCGGTCATCCTCAGTAACCGATGGTACCACACCATACCTGTCGTATTCCCCCCGTGGAATACGACACCTCGCCCGCACCTCCCTGGAGGCCGCAGGGAGCTGGCCCTTAGTCATGAGCTGCTTACTATAAATAGCCTCTAGCAACTCGATAAACTGTGGATCCAATCCAACGGACTCGATCCGGGCTGCGGGAAAGATCCCTGTCCTAATCGATGCAACCGACGGACGGAGCGCAATACCCTCGGCTGTGGCCGAAACCACAGACAGGTCCACCCTGTCTAGCCAAGCCAGAGCCTCCGACCAGTCTACTTCCGAGGAGGACACACCCGTTGACGCATTCACAGACCTACCAGCCACGGCCTCCCGGCTAGGAGCAGCGGCTGACACGGCAGGAACTCCGGTACCATACGGTTCCGCCGCCACCCCATGGAGTAGGCCCGCACGGAAAACCGTGCGGACCCATAGCAGACTCCGACCAGTCTACTTCCGAGGAGGACACACCCATGAACACGTCACCCGTTGACGCATTCACGGACCTACCAGCCACGGCCTCCCGGCTAGGAGCCGCGGCTCACACGCCAGGAACTCTGGTACCATACGGTTCCGCCGCCACCCCATGGAACACACCAGTCCATGGAGTAGGCCCGCATGGAAAACTGTGCGGACCCATAGCAGACACGGAACCGTGGCCAGACACGGGCGCCAGCAGCACCCGTCTGACCACCGGACCAGGTGAGATAGGTGAGTACCACGCCTGGCCCGGCACACCAGGCACCGTGTCGGCTGGCATCAAACCAACCATCACGGGACCGGTGCCCGGTACCAGATTGGCCTCAACCATGGGCGGAGCCGCTGCCCTGGCTTGCGCCAAGCCAGACAGATGGAGGACGGTTCCGTCCAGGACAGAATCGACCTCCATTTTCTCCACCCGTCGCATCACAGGCCGCAGAAACCTCTCCTCCTCGTCTTCAGACCCCGAAGAGTCGTCACTAGACGAAGAAACCGTGGAGCCGTCCTGGTGGACGGCTCCCATGCCTGACGGACCAGCCACCGCTACTGGACCACCCGGAGGTGACCGCAGAGAGACAGAACCCATCAGGCCGGAGCCCGACGGGACTGTCAGGGGGGCCGTACGAGACGGCTCCCTCGGTGACCAGTCCAGAACTCTGTCCAAGGACAGGGTCCGTACCAAGCATGGGGAGAGACTGCCCAACAACCTTCGGCAGCAGGGACGACACCAGCGTGGGCAGAACGCTATGCAGAAAGCCCTGCATAGCCGGACCAAACCATGCCGGCGGTGCCATCTCCGCCACCTCCAGCTGAGGACGTGGCGCACCCCCACCGGCCGAACCGGACGCTCCATGATTTAACTTCGGACCGCCTGACCCCGCGTCAGACCCAGCCAAATCCTTCTGGGCAAGGAACTTCAACATCATATCCGCGGACCACACTGCACACACATTACACCTACTATCAAGGTTACCTGCAGTACATCTAAAGCAGACATGGTCCTTAAATAGGACCCGTACGAACTTGTGGCACTCGTCACATGATGGCGGGGCTGGCTTGGCCTATAAATAAGCACAAACCTACAATAAGCAAGCGGAACGAGACACGGATGGAAGGCAGACAATTAATTTTCAAATAATTTGACCATAAATTAACTGTAACCCTCCCGCACCCCACCCTGCAACGTTACAGCAAAGATCGCATTGATTATGATGACAAGAACGAAGCGGGCATAAATACACCCATAAATTGATCCTCCAGGATGTATAACGGAACCAGGAATCATATCACCTAGCATTCGGGGTATATTTACCAATCAATATAAATTATACTCCTAACGAAAGCCTAAACGATAGGTGAAGAAACAACAAAATGTAAACAACTGCTGTAGCACACGGTAAAACCGCAGACCACACATCTAATCAAGAATTTTGAAACCACCGATCATTGCAAACAGATCGTGATAACACGCAAAACTTGAACATTCCAAAGTTTTCTGGTACCATTTTTAGTACGCAGTACCCAGAACAAGATGCGCGAATTAATGAAAAATTTTTCTTCACATAAACATCCGAGCACCACGGGTGTGACGTCACCTGCTCGGATCTTACGGAGAACGACGTCAGCCGATATTCGTGTTACAAATACCGTAGAAAACACCTATTTTCATATCTGCCGATCGCCTGTTGGGGTTAAAGAAGGCGACCATCCGGCATATCTCGTTGTTAACACACATCCCAGATTCTTTGGGGTCAGAAATTGGAACATGCGACACAAACGAAATTTAGAGACCTAAGTCTTTTAACTATGGAATAATAAGGAAATATACGACCTGGTTATCATCGGCGGTATCCATATTATCCAATTATCCTTGCAAAAGAGTCACTAGCTATCACAATCACAGTTACACAAAGACTTAGATTTTTATTTCTCAATCTTTCCACTGCAAAAAGCATGCATAGCTCTTGATGCTATGCAAACAAGGATTACCTCTATGGTAGACGGGTACTCAGCAGTTGGGAGCCGAGTACCCGGTTCCAAGGAGTCGGTAAAGCTTTCTAAGTCTATAGTCCTAGAGCCAGCTGTCAGGGCCAGCTGTATATCAGAAGTAACAGAATGGTGAGTATTGATCGAAGGAGAAAATCTATAGTGCACATGAAATGGTGTAACATGGCATGGTCGCCTAGGGTAGGTTTGATTGAATTATAGGATAACAACAACGTATGTGGGTGTTGGGTTAAACCCACATGAAAAGGCGCGTCCTTACCCTGCTACGTTAATTCCAATTGCTTTCGTGGTGGGGAGTTGGTGAATCCAACGGGATTCCTTGGGTCTCCTCCATGGTGTTGACTCTGGGTCTGTTGGGTCGCAGGATCCACGCTGCTGACCTGCATGAATGGTCATGGCGGCCTGGAGTGGTCTGCACGGCGGGGTGGCATCTGCTGTCTGATCTGTTGGCATTGCTATTGTGCTCACCTGTAGGGCTCTCTCCTTTGATTTGAGGGGGTACTTGCTATGAATACGAGGCTGTTGCCTTGGTCTTTGAGTTCTAGGGCTGCTAGAACGCTGGCGTTCTTCATACCTAGCGTTGGAGGTGGCTATGGCGTTCTGTGCTCCTAGTGTAGTAACAGCACTGATTGATACACGCCTTTTCATGTGGGTCTAACCCAAAACCCACATACATTGTTATTATCCTTTTAGAATCCGGTGTGTTCAAGCCTTTTTCATACTTTTTCATTGACCACAGTAGCTGCACTCAATAAAACTGACCTTTTATGATGTGACACCTGTGACGCCCCTGTCAACTGAGGTTGCTGACGTCATAACATCCCCAACAACCCCCCCCCCACCCCACACACAACACATTAGTGCCACTTCTGCAACAAAAATTATGCAAATGCGTGTGGCCTGAAGCGCCACATAGTTTCCCACACAGTGGGTTTACACGCACAAGCATAATTTGCATAAACGTGGCCAGACACAAGTGCCACTTCTGCAACAAAAACGATGCAGATGTGTGTCGCCTGAAACACCACAGTTTCCCGCACAGTGGGTTTGCGCTTCATGTACCTTCATGCACATACAAGCAGTACTCCCAAACACTCATGTAAATCCATGCATGCTCACAAACACTAATGCACACACCATATGGGACACGAACCCCATATGAAATATACCACAAAAAACACTATTAACACTAAACATAAAACCTATGGTTTTATTGCCTCTGATGAGTTCAAATTTTTATGAACGAAACGCTATAAAGTCTGAATCATGCCCTCATGCATAAACTGAGGACATCAAACCCTAAAACTGCTGAAATGGTCTTATACCCACCTGCCACAAGAACAGCACTACAATTTCCCTACCCCCAAACCCGATACCCCACCCCTTAACAATAGCCTCCAAGACACCACAAATGATAAAGGATCAAAAAACTATCAAAGGCCGACCAAACCACCCAAAAGCTGCCAAGCTACCAAGCCGTCAATCCGCCAGGCCACCCACCCAGTCTCCCACTGTGCATGGGCAGATATGTGCACAAACACATAGCACCCACTAAAGGCCGCCAACACCAGGCCGCCAAAAATGGTATAAAAGGGGCCATACAAAACAAGCCCAGACCATTCAAACTTTCAGGATTACACAAATACGTAATTAAGCGTCAGGCTTAAGAACCAAACTACTGTTCTCTATACGTAGTTATTAACCTGTTGATTGAATTATATAGAAAAAAACATGGTTGTAACGTATCACTACTGTATAGCCAAAAAGGATATATTTATATTTGACTTGTAGTAACTGACCATCTATGATTATGGTACTATGCCCGTAATGTGGCTCTTAATTGTTGAAATGTAATGTCGTGAATGATAAGGCATTCAGTCTCCAACCAACTCACCTCAATGCACTTACTACTGTTAACGTACGAACGCCATGAATTAAAAATGCATTAATCTTTAATGGTAAACAACAATTGCCAGTGAGTGGGTTCACGCTCTATTATCGATTAAAAAATTTTTTTATTCCCAGCGAGGACATTGTAATATCTTGCCAAATATCAATCTCACGTCATTTGCTCACCGGAATCTGTTTTCATGTATGCGAGTGCACTCAAATAATCAAGCGCTAACACATGTTCATAAGTGTCAGCTGGATGCTATTGTTCATAAGTGGGCGCTGGACCCTATTGTCCTAAATGACCGGCTGTGCGCTATTGTTCATGCAGGTGGCCGATGCGCTTTCATGCAGTATAATTAATGTATTTTATAGTCTGCGATATGAAAGACGTATTTTATGCAAAACATTCAACAGCGATCAGCAACGTGGTTTCTAAAAAAGGGTAATAGAACTAGGAAAGATTACTGTGTCCGGGTCCATACATATGTTGCCTCATGTATAAATGTGTAGCTACCTGAATAAAATTGAACATTTTTGACAATTTAATAATTAAATGACTGCCACTTTACACCTTTTTTTGAAAATAATAATTAAATGACAGCCACTTTAAAGACCACTCCTTAAATACGATAGATTGCAGGAAATGTCAATTTCCCTTTCTCCGAGATCTAACAATACTCACCATTCTGTTACTTCTGATATACAGCTGGCCTTGACAGCGGCTCTAGGATTATAGACTTAGAAAGCTTTACCGACTCCTGTGAACCGGGTACTCGGCTCCCAACTGCCGAGTACCCGTTTACCATAGAGCTCATATTATTTGCATAGCCACCAAACAAGAGAAAACTATGGCTTGCCTCCATGGGGCTGGGAGGCTGGGTCCGTAACAGAATGGTGAGTATTGTTAGATCTCGGAGAATGCAGGAAATGTCAATTTCCCTTTCTCCGAGATCTAACAATACTCACCATTCTGTTACTTCTGATATACAGCTGGCCTTGACAGCGGCTCTAGGATTATAGACTTAGAAAGCTTTACCGACTCCTGGGAACCGGGTACTCGGATCCCAACTGCCGAGTACCCGTTTACCATAGAGCTCATATTGTTTGCATAGCCACCAAACAAGAGAAAACTATGGCTTGCCTCCGTGGGGCTGGGAGGCTGGGTCCGTAACAGAATGGTGAGTATTGTTAGATCTCGGAGAAAGGGAAATTGACATTTCCTGCATTCTCCTTCGATCAATACTCACCATTCTGTTACTTCTGATATACACCAGATTTGATCAGTAACCTGGTGGGAAGGGGCAAGCCATAAATGCTAATTTTGCCCCTTGGAGAAAGATTTTAGACTTCAAACTTGACTAACGGAGACCTAAAAGGACCGTCAAGTTCACGGAACCGAATCACATTCGCGTCACAGTCCCCCCCCCCCCTTTTTCCTCCTAAGAAAAGGGAGAGAACTAACGAACATGTATCTCGCCTGAAAACACAAATATGCCAAGATGGTTAACTACTCCCTGCATATTCCATGTATTAGCCTGGGAATGAGCATGAATATATAAGATGGATGAACATGATACATATACATAATACAAAAAACTCTCACTATTGAATTACCTTATGATAATTGGACTTCAGACGTACCGCCTCCAACCATTCACCGGTTCGGCCATCAGTGACACAATCTGGTTGACATCCTCTCGCCTGACCATGCCTGCTTTAGGTTCTTTTCTTACCGAAGTGAGAAAGGGTGAAAAGCAGTGTGGTCACTAACTATCGTTTCAAAACAGCTAAAGCGAGTGGATTGGCTGAGTCTGACACATCACTCATATAGTAATCCGTAAATGAGGACTCACAGTGCCATTGTGCAACGGCTATGATGTCCTCTAACGGAACACCATTGTAAAGGGCGGTCGAGGCGGCTATTCCTCTGACATTGTCTGCCCTTACGCCTTGCACCTGGTGCCCAGTCGCCATTTCCTGAGTAGTCTGAATGCATTCGACCACCCAACGAGAGATAGTATCCATGGATGCGGCGCCATAAGGCTTTTTATGGCAGATCCACAGATGTCTATCGTTCGACCGTAACGAGTCAGTCCGTTTCTTGTACTTAGTCAAAGCACGGACCGGGCACCAGACACTGGCATCACGATCAAACCTAGTTAACTTCGGTATAATGATCGGTTTGCCGGGATATCTCAAAGATTGGTTCTTTGACATAAACTCTGCTCTTGGCAGAAGACGCAGACCTTCTCCAGAAACAATAAATCGGTTCCTCTCTGCCGAAAGCGCATGGATCTCACTGCGCCTTCTAGCTGAGGAAGCTGCCAATAGAAAGACCGCCTTTAGAGTCAAATGCTTTAGACTAGCCGAACGCAACGGTTCGAAAGGGTGCTTGGCCAGTACATTAAGCACTAAAGATAGACTCCAGGCTGGAATGACTACCGGTTGTCTCGGGCGGAGATTGCTCATTCCCTTCAACATCACATTTAACTGGGCCACCTCTGGACTATCCCTGTTGGCTAGACAAGGGATAACTGATGCCAAAGCTGACTTGTATCCAGCAATTGTGACAGGAGCTAGTCCTGAAAAGAACAGCTCACAGAGAAAGTCTGCTATTTGCTGAATAGTGGATTGAAAGGTATCAGGGTTGGCAAGTTTTGGACACTAGTGGTTTAAACCATGGTTTAAACCGTTCGCCCAAAATAGGTTTTGGACACCTTAAATTGTCCAAAACTGTCCAAAACCTAAAATATTGGTATAAAAAATATTTTTCTGAAATGTAATTTTCTTAAAACAACTATATAGCATTTAGACACATACAGATACATGTACATATTGATGGATGGTTATCTACATGTATTTTTGGATACTTTATTGCTATATAATAATAATAATAATAATAATCTAAAAGGACACATATGATTTCAATAAATTAAGAGTCTTATTTGCTTCTTTCTATAATCCATGGGTTAATTTTTTTCAACTTTTGTTTGTCTTAAATGTTTTAACTCTGTATATTTCGACCAGTTGTGTCAAACCCACAGAAACCCTATTTAATCAATAATGTAAACATATTAGACTACCTATGTACAGCTAGATGTTTATATTATTGAGAACTGTCTCTGTGTCTAAATCTATTTCTTGCAAAATGTTCATGGCCTATGGAAGAATCTTAAACTCATAGAGAAAATATAGTCTGTTAAGATGTTGTTTCAACAATTAACTGATGACCCTTGCTCTCTAAGGCTATTTTAGAATGCACTACTCAGTACCATTAAGCTGATAGAATAAAAATTAGATTCTTCATGTTTTCATCTATCCTCAGTTAATGCTAGATATCAATTAGACAATTAGTAAAAAGATATCCTTGTGCTACATTAATCTTTGAATTCTTCTGTTGTCCTGAATATTTATGTGTTGATGGTATTTGAAATAGTTAATATGTATTTCAAAGGTGGTAGGCCTAAGGATCCAATTTGGAAGCACTTTTTGGAAGTTAAGATTAATGGCAAACAAATGGCTAAGTCTAGAGAGTGTGAGTACACAGTTGTCAACAAGGTAGCAAGGATGAAAATACACTATGAGAAGCATGAGAAGTCTACTGAAAGTCCTGTTGAACAGGCTGATACAGACAGTGCAGACACACATATCAGCAAAGACATCAAGATTTTGAAGGTAAATTAAATTAATGCTTAACCCCTTGCCCTCTAATGTCAATAATTAAAAATTCTATATTTTATTGTGACTATACCAAGGAAACTGGTTTTCATTTTTCAACAATTTTGTTGGCCGATGACAAATTTGTTGAAAATAAAAAAACTGTCTATCTTTTAATTTTATTTGAAAAATGTTTTTTGTTGACATTGGAGTGCTAGGAGTCCAATATATCTAATACATGCCTTAACCCTTTCACCGATGAATTCCTCAGCTATCATTTTCAAGGACACTATGCGGGAAAACTGCAGAATATTTTGAAACTAATTTGACTGGAAAACAAATTTACTCGTGAAATGACTGCCGCTTTTACTAAGCCAGTCATTTCAGTGAAAAATTTTCAAAGATTTGTGCTAAGTTGTGTTTAAAAGTCATAATGTACAATGTAGGTAAGGTTACTATTCACTGTAATTGTCTTGGCCGCATAGGGGTTATCAACAGGATGTCTCACCTTTAGTACAGATACCTGAGTTAATTATTCTCTTTGCCATGCTAGTAATAGAGCCAGGTCTGATAATCTCTGATAACCACAATCACATGCTGAGCCTCTTTACAATTCAATGGTATAGGTGTGATAATTGGCCTGTGAGGGCGCTGGCTTAAGATTAGAAATAACACACAATGATCTGCTTAACCCTATACTTTCTGCAACCCAGGGTTTTCAGAAATACTCTTGCCTGAATACCTTTACTACAGTAATATTATGAAAACAATTTGGCATAGCGCACTAACACCCTTCAGATAGACTGATGCAAACAGTCAAACTAATATTCAGCAAGTCCCAAAGTTTTGAAAATAAATAAAAACATGCATTTATTTGACAGAAGGGTGGTCTATCTTTAACTCTATCCATTCCAAATTTTAAATGTATTGAATTATGACATAAAATTAATTACTTTTGAAAATTCAACATAGGAATGACTGGTTTTGTTGCAATGCCAGTCATTTCAATGTAAATTTTTAAAAAGATTATCATATCTTGTCCCCAAATGGCTTGGACCAGGTAGGGTGTATATCTACATTTGGCTTATAGCACATGTAATATCCCTTTTCTTTGTTTCAGCTGGACAAACCATCAGCTGCACCATGCACAAAGCGACTAAGAGAAGAATTGCACCACCCTCACCAACCTGCCCAGTTCAATTCTCACTTCAACCCGATCTGAGCCGACATTGTATCACTACCACCTCAGCGATGAAGTCAGCAATAGATATAGAAGTCGCGAGGTTGTTTTATGCTTGTAACCTTCCATTTTCAATGGCTGAACATCCGCAGTTCATAAAAGTTGTTAGTATGCTACGCCCAGGATATAAACCCCCTTCACGTAAACTGATTGGTGGAAAGCTTCTAGATGCTGTGCATGATCAGGTGACCGAGGATATGAAGGTGATTCTTGATGGCAAGACAGCAACATTAGTGGAGGATGGGTGGAGTAACATTCACAATGAACCTATCATAGCATCCTGCTTGCAAGTAGAAGGAAAGAGCTTCTTCCTAAACAGCTTTGACACTGGTTCTATGACTAAAAGTGCTGAAAACTGTAAGGTGAAGTGTCAAGAGACAAAACAATATGCTAAGACAAAATACAACTGTACAGTTAAGAGCATTGTCACAGATAATGCAAAGAACATGGAAAAAATGCGTGATGGTTTGATCTTATGCAATGATCTTATTGTCTATGGCTGTTCTGCACACTGGCTAAACTTACTAGGGCAAGACATAACACCGGATACGCTAATTAAGCATGTAGTTGAGATTCAAAAATATTTCAGGAATCACCACAAGCCACCATCCTGGCTCTCGGAATGTATTGGTAGTGTTAAGCCACAGCTTCCTTGTGACACTAGATGGAAGAGTCAACTCATGTGTATTGACTCCTTCATTCACAACCGTCCACATTTCATGAAAATTGTACAAGACCATGAAGGAGAAATAGATAATTCTATTGTCAAGAAGATAATGGACTTTAACCTGTTTAGAAATGCAAGAGACTTAGCCGAACAACTTCAGCCAATTTCAATAGCAATTGACACATGTCAGTGACACATCAACACTAGCCGATGCATGCCATGTTTGGCTTGAATTACTAAACAACACTCTGCTAGAACCACACAAGAAAACTCTGTTAGCACGTTTCAGCAAGGCAATCCTGCCAGAGCATCTTGTCGCATACACATTACATCCAAAGTTTCAGGGCGAGATGCTGGTAGCAAAACAGTTTGAAGAAGTGAACAATTGGATAATAGCTAAGAACCCTAGCTTTATAGCAACATTTATTGCATACCAGGCTAAAAGCAGCCCATTTCCTGCCTCATATTTCTGTGATGCTGCAGTTCAAGTGCCTTCAGTGACATGGTGGAAGGCCTTGAAAACACTAGGTGTGCCAGGTGATTCTATTGATATGGCTATTCAGCTGCTTGAAGCACCAGCATCATCAGCATCGATTGAGAGAATTTTTAGCAATTTTAGCTATATCCACACTAAAATCCGTAATAGGCTTGGAGTAGAGAAAGCGTCAAAGCTAGTGTTTTGCTACAGGATGTTGAGAGGGCTGTCTGATTTGGACTACTAATTAAACCTAATTAAGCCTTTTAAGTTTTAATTGTATGTATTTGATAAAAATGTAATAATAACTCATAATAAATGGATTTGTTTAATATAGTGCTTTTGATGCAATCTCTGATTTCTTGTTATTTTTTAATAGAATTATGATGCATAAGAGTATGGTGATATGTCCAACATAGTTTTGGACAGTTTTGGACAATTTTGGACAGTTTTGGACTGGTTTAAACCATTTAAGACAGGTTTTAGACAGGTTTTGGACAATGTCTGCTCAAAGTTAGTTTTGGACTGTCCAAAACCCAACCCTGAAAGGTATCAATACCCTTTTCTTCACACCAGTCTGCAAATCTGTTAACCTTGTTGTTATATGACTTGAAGGTTGACCTCCTTCTCGCAGCCGCGATGAAATCAGCAGCCTGTCGAGAAAAGCCTTCCGACGTGGAACGTTGGTTGATAACATCCACGCAGTCCATTTGAACATTTCGGGACGCTCGTGTAGGAAGCGTCCCTTGGCCTGGGAGATTATGTTCGGAATCTCGGGCAACTGCACAGGATTTTCCACCAGCAGATCTAGAAGATCCGTGAACCACGCCCTGCTCGGCCAATACGGCGCTATTAGCAGGACCAGACACGGTTCCTCCCTGACATTCACCAATACCTTCGGTAGAAGAATGGTGGGTGGGTACGCGTAAGCGTGCATCCCTCTCCAGCTTATCGCCAGAGCGTCTGTATCGACAGCATTTGGATCTGGAATCGGCGAGACATATGTCATGATTTAAGCATTTTCCTTTGTGGCGAACAAGTCCACGTTGGGTTTGCCCCAATGCTCGAAGATCCGTCGCAGAACCGGAGGGTTGAGGAACCATTCTGTTGGCAAGATTCTCTGTCTGCGAGACAAAGCATCCGCCAGAATGTTCAATCGGCCAGGAATATGAGCTGCTTTCAAAACAACCGAGTAATTCCTGCCCCATTGAATCAAGTGCCACACCCTGATACACAGAGTGGGCGACCTGGTCCCGCCTTGGCGATTTATATATGATACTACTGTCGAATTGTCCGACCGTATCAATATCACCTTGCCCCTGATCATCGGAAGGAACTCTTCCAACGCCAGTTCCACTGCCATCATTTCCAACAGATTGATATGCAGCTGACTCTCCGGGAGAGTCCATGTGCCCGAGACTGCAGGAAATGTCAATTTCCCTTTCTCCGAGATCTAACAATACTCACCATTCTGTTACTTCTGATATACAGCTGGCCCTGACAGCGGCTCTAGGATTATAGACTTAGAAAGCTTTACCGACTCCTGGGAACCGGGTACCCGGCTCCCCACTGCCGAGTACCCGTTTACCATAGAGCTCATATTGTTTGCATAGCCACCAAACAAGAGAAAACTATGGCTTGCCTCCGTGGGGCTGGGAGGCTGGGTCCGTAACAGAATGGTGAGTATTGTTAGATCTCGGAGAAAGGGAAATTGACATTTCCTGCATTCTCCTTCGATCAATACTCACCATTCTGTTACTTCTGATATACACCAGATTTGATCAGTAACCTGGTGGGAAGGGGCAAGCCATACATGCTAATTTTGCCCCTTGGAGAAAGATTTTAGACTTCAAACTTGACTAACGGAGACCTAAAAGGACCGTCAAGTTCACGGAACCGAATCACATTCGCGTCACAGCCCCCCCCCCCCTTTTTCCTCCTAAGAAAAGGGAGAGAACTAACGAACATGTATCTCGCCTGAAACACCAATATGCCAAGAGGGTTAACTACTCCCTGCATATCGTTTGTATTAGCCTGGGAATGAGCATGAATATATAAGATGAATGAACATGATACATATACATAATACAAAAAACTCTCACTTGTTGAATTACCTTATGATAACAGGACTTCAGACGTACCGCCTACAACCATACACCGGTTCGGCCATCAGTGACACAATCTGGTTGACATCCTCTCGCTTGACCATGCCTGCTTTAGGTTCTTTTCTTACCAAAGTGAAAAAAGGGGAAAAGCAGTGTGGTCACTAACTATCGTTTCAAAACAGCTAAAGCGAGTGGATTGGCTGAGTCTAACACATCCCTCATATAGTAATCCGTAAATGAGGACTCACAGTGCCATTGTGCAACGGCCATGATGTCCTCTAACGGAACACCATTGTAAAGGGCGGTCGAGGCGGCTATTCCTCTAACATCGTGTGCCCTTACGCCCTGCACCTGGTGCCCAGTCGCCATCTCATGAGTAGTCTGAATGCATTCGACCACCCAACGAGAGATAGTATCCATGGATGCGGCGCCATAAGGCTTTTTATGGCAGATCCACAGATGTCTATCGTTCGACCGTAACGAGTCAGTCCGTTTCTTGTACTTAGTCAAAGCACGGACCGGGCACCAGACACTGGCATCACGATCAAACCTGGTTAACTTCGGTATAATGATCGGTTTGCCGGGATATCTCAAAGATTGGTTCTTTGACATAAATTCTGCTCTTGGCAGAAGACGCAGACCTTCTCCAGAAACAATAAATCGGTTCCTCTCTGCCGAAAGCGCATGGATCTCACTGCGCCTTCTAGCTGAGGAAGCTGCCAATAGAAAAACCGCCTTTAGAGTCAAATGCTTTAGACTAGCCGAACGCAACGGTTCGAATGGGTGCTTGGCCAGTACATTAAGCACTAAAGATAGACTCCAGGCTGGAATGACTACCGGTTGTCTCGGTCGGAGATTGCTCATTCCCTTCAACATCACGTTTAACTGGGTCACCTCTGGACTATCCCTGTTGGCTAGACAAGGGATAACTGATGCCAAAGCTGACTTGTATCCAGCAATTGTGACGGGAGCTAGTCCTGTAAAGAACAGCTCACAGAGAAAGTCTGCTATTTGCTGAATAGTGGATTGAAAGGTATCAATACCCTTTTCTTCACACCAGTCTGCAAATCTGTTAACCTTGTTGTTATATGACTTGAAGGTTGACCTCCTTCTCGCAGCCGCGATGAAATCAGCAGCCTGTCGAGAAAAGCCTTCCGACGTGGAACGTTGTTTGACAACATCCACGCAGTCAATTTGAACATTTCGGGACGCTCGTGTAGGAAGCGTCCCTTGGCCTGGGAGATTATGTTCGGAATCTCGGGCAACTGCACAGGATTTTCCACCAGCAGATCTAGAAGATCCGTGAACCACGCCCTGCTCGGCCAATACGGCGCTATTAGCAGGACCAGACACGGTTCCTCCCTGACCTTCACCAATACCTTCGGTAGAAGAATGGTGGGTGGATACGCGTAAGCGTGCATCCCTCTCCAGCTTATCGCCAGAGCGTCTGTATCGACGGCATTTGGATCTGGAATCGGCGAGACATATGTCATGATTTGAGCATTTTCCTTTGTGGCGAACAAGTCCACGTTGGGTTTGCCCCAATGCTCGAAGATCCGTCGTAGAACTGGAGGGTTGAGGGACCATTCTGTTGGCAGGATTCTCTGTCTGCGAGACAAAGCATCCGCCAGAATGTTCAATCGGCCAGGAATATGAGCTGCTTTCAAAACAACCGAGTAATTCCTGCACCATTGAATCAAGTGCCACACCCTGATGCACAGGGTGGGCGACCTGGTCCCTCCTTGGCGATTTATATATGATACTACTGTCGAATTGTCCGACCGTATCAATATCACCTTGCCCCTGATCATCGGAAGGAATTCTTCCAACGCCAGTTCCACTGCCATCATTTCCAACAGATTGATATGCAGCTGACTCTCCGGGAGAGTCCATGTGCCCGAGACCTGGTGTTCTCCCAGGCAGGCACCCCACCCTTCCAGCGATGCATCCGTGTAAACGGACAGCTGGGGGTGGGGTAGGTGCAGCGAAACCCCTATTAGGAGATTCTGACGCTGTTTCCACCATAGAAGATGCGACATTATCGGCTCCAAAACTGGCACCAGTTTTGACAGGGGTTCTGTTCTCTGTTTCCACAGAGACATCAGATACAACTGGATAGGTCTTCGCATCAGAGCAGCGTACGGGATAACCTGCTCCATGGAGACCATCATGCCCAGCATCTGAAGGAACCGCCTCGCCTGAATGTGGTTTCCCACTCGAAAACTCCCGAGGATGGCTAACAGAGACACCACTCTGGGCTCTGACGGGTAAACCCTGCCCTCCTCGAGGTCGAATCGCATCCCCAAATAAACGAAATGTTGAGTGGGTGTCAACTCGGATTTCTCCTCGTTGACTAACCAGCCTAGATCTGAAAGTAACTTCAGAGTCAGAGCAGTATCCACGTTCAACCTGGCTGCCGAGTCTGCCTTGAGCAGCCAGTCGTCTATGTAGGTGTGTAGCGCCACGTTCTCTTTTCTGAGAAACGCTGTCACCGCAAGGACCACTCTTGTGAAAACCCTCGGAGCTGTCGACAGGCCAAACGGGAGAACTGTAAACTCCCATACTTGATTCTGAAACGCAAATCTCAGAAACCTGTGCCAACTCCGATTGATCGGAATGTGGAAATATGCATCTTTCAGATCGATCGATACACACCACATTCCTTTCCTCAATCCCGCCATTACCGACCTCGGTGTTTCCATCTGGAACCGAGGCGTATGGATAAACCAATTTAATGGCCTGAGATTGAGTATGGGTCTCCATCCCCCCGTGCTCTTGGGGACAAGGAACATGTTTGAATAGAAGCCTGGAGTGTTCCGGTTTGCTGGTTTTATTGCTCCCTTCAGAAGCAAACCCGACACTTCCTTTTGAACGGCTTCTAACTTGTCTGGCTCCCTTGGTACGGGTGTCCAGACTGGTGCCAAAGACAGATTTTGTGGCGGAAAGTCCCACCACTCCGGCATGTAACCCTGGGATAACCATCCCAGGACCAGACTGTCTGACGTCACACCTCGCCAAGCCTCGACGAAACGCATGAGCCTTCCACCCACCATAGACGCCTCGACGTCTAACGGGGTTGTCCGGCTCGCAGTCCGCCCCCCCCCCCCCCCCCCTTTCTTAACGAGAGAGAGTGAGAACCATTTCGTTCTAGGCACGACGGGTATAACTGGCACCGCTGTTCCTGTCGCACAGGTGCGGTCCAGGCGGATATGAAGGGAGCTTGCGTACCCTCAGGTACGCTTCGGCCCCTTCTGTCCGCCCTTTGAGGCCTTACCCTTACCCTTCCCCTTGCCCTTACCACCTCTAGGGCGGTCCGGAGCAACATTGGGGAGGGTAGGCGCCTCTACAGCCTTCCTGGGTTTCTTCGCCGGCGGCGGCTCCGAAAACCCAGCCGAAACAGACGTCGCAATAGGCCTGGCTTTCGCCTTGCCCTTATGCTTTTTCTGTTTCTTTGAAGGCTGTACTGTTAGCGGCTTACCCACAGCCCCTAGTGCGTGCGCTTGCCGCACTAGCTCTAGCTGTAGATTTACCGCTAACCGATTCTGCGCAATACTGGCGGTGTCCTCTAAGATGGCCCGCGCTTGGCCACCAAAGATGCTAGGCCCTGTCAGGGGCGTCCCAAGAAGACGCTCCTTGACTGCCGTAGCCGGACGCATATGGTCAATGACCATTTGCCTCCTGGACTTCGTCACACGCGCTTGCACCCTTGCCAATGCGTCCATTGACAGCACCAAGCCGTCATTAACGCACGATAGCGCCACAGGTGGCACAGGGTGGCCTGCCCCCGCTTCAGCCCACACCGACTGAAGTAGACGATAGGAGTGATTGACAGCGCTCATGGCTGCCCTCACACCCTCATCGCATAGGGCCAGGACTTCTTCCTGGTGTACCTGGGCCTTATCCACTAGTGCCGGACCGGGACCACCCGAACCGGCACTTTGGACGCCCAGTACCCATTGGTCATCCTCCGTGACCGACGGGACTACACCATACCTGTCGTATTCACCCCGCGGAATACGGCACCTTGCCCGCACCTCCCTGGAGGCCGCAGGGAGCTGACCCTTGGTCATTAGTTGTTTGCTATAAATAGCATCCAACAAATCAATGAACCGTGGATCCAGTCCCACTGACTGGATCCGGGCCGCGGGCAAAATCCCCGTCCTAATCGACGCAACCGACGGACGGGGCGCATCTTCATCGGCCGTGGCCGAAACCACAGACGGGTCAACTCTGGCTAGCCACGCCAGAGCATCAGACCAGTCTAACTCCGAAGAAGATACCCCCGCAAACACGTCACCCGTTGACATGCTTACGGGTCTGCCAGCCATGGCCTCCCGGCCAGGAGCCACGGCTGACACGCCAGGCACTCCGCTACCACATGGTTCCGCCGCCACCCCATGAAACACTCCGGTCCATGGGGTAGGTCCGCACGGAAAACCGTACGGACCCGTAACCGTCGCGGAACCATAGCCGGCCACGGGCGCCAACGGCACCCCATGTCCGGCTGCCGGACCAGGCGAGATAGGTGAGTACCACGCCTGGCCCGGCACACCGGTTCCCCTGACGGCTGGTGACAAACCAAGCCGCGCGGAACCGGTGCACGGTAACGGATTGGCCTCAGCCGCAGGCGGAGCCGCTGACCTGGCTTGCGCCAAACCAGACAAATGGAGGCCGGTTCCGTCCAGGACGGAATCAACCTCCATATTCTCCACCTGCGGCTTCACGGGCCGCAGCAACCTCTCCTCCTCGGCCTCATCGTCTTCAGACTCCGAAGAGCCGTCACTAGACGAATAAACCGTGGAGCCGTCCTGGCGGACGGCTCCCACACCTGACGGACCGGCCACCGCTACTGGACCACCCGGAGGTGGCCGCAGAGAGACAGAACCCGTCTGGCCGAAGCCAGACGGACCCGCCAGGGGGCCGTACGAGACGGCCCCCTCGGTAACCAGTCCAGAATCCTGTCCGAAGACAGGATCCGTACCAGGCATGGGGAGAAACTGCCCCCCAACCTTTGGTAGCAGGGACGACACCAGCGTGGGCAGAACGCTATGCAGAAAACCCTGCATAGCCGGACCAAACCACGCCGGCGGTGCCATCTCCGCCACCTCCAGCTGGGGACGTGGAGCACCCCCACCGGCCGAACCGGGCGCTCCACGATTTCCTCTCGGACCGCCTGACCCCGCGTCAGACCCAGCCAAGTCCTTCTGGGCAAGGAACTTAACCATCGTTTCGACGGACCACACTGCACAAACATTACACCTATGATCTATATTACACAGGGCACACCTAAAACAGACATGGTCCTTGAACATTACACGGACAAACTTATGGCAGTCGTCACATGATGGCGGGGCTGGCTTGGCCTATAAAATAAGCACAAACCTACAATAAACAAGCGGAACGAGACACGGATGGAAGGCAGACAATTAATTTTCAAATATTTTGACTCATAAATTAACCGTAACCTCCCGCACCCCACCCCGCCACGTTACAACAACGATCGCATTGATTATGACGACAAGAACGCGGCGGGCACAACACACCCATAATAGATCCTACAGGATGTGTAACGGCTCCAGGAATCATATCGCATAGCATTCAGGGTATATTTACTAATCAATATAAATTATACTCCTAACGAACGCAGCACGATATGTGAAGAAAACAACAAAATGTATAACAACTGCTGTCCCACACGGTAAAACCGCAGACCACGCATCTACTCAAGAATTTTGAAACCACCGATCATTGCAAACCGATCGTGATTGCACGTAAACTTGATCATTCTAAAGTTTCCGGTACCATTTTTAGTACGCAGCACCCAGAACAAGATGCGCGATTAATGAAAAAAATTTTCTTCACATAAACATCCGAGCGACCGGTGTGACGTCACCCGCTCGGATTCTACGGAGAACGACGTCAGCCGATATTCGTGTTAGAAATACCGTAGCAAACACCTATTTTCATATCTGCCGATCGCCTGTTGGGGTTTAAAGAAGGCGATCGTCTGGCATATATCGTTGCTAGCACACGTCCCAGATTCTATGGGGTTAGAAATTGGAACATGCGACACAACGAAATTTAGAGACCTAAGTCTTTTAACTATGGATATAAAGAACAATACAACCTGGTTATCTTGGGCGGTATTCTCCATAGTCCTTAGTTATCCTTTCAGAACACACAAACTATCACTGATTAAAGACTTAGATTCTTTTAAAAAAACACTAAAATCCTTAATGCGAAAAGCATGTATTGCACTTGTTGCTATGCAAACAAGAATGAGCTCTATGGTAAACGGGTACTCGGCAGTGGGGAGCCGGGTACCCGGTTCCCAGGAGTCGGTAAAGCTTTCTAAGTCTATAATCCTAGAGCCGCTGTCAGGGCCAGCTGTATATCAGAAGTAACAGAATGGTGAGTATTGATCGAAGGAGAACTGGTGTTCTCCCAGGCAGGCCCCCCACCCTTCCAGCGATGCATCCGTGTAGACGGACAGCTGGGGGTGGGGTAGGTGCAGCGAAACCCCTAATAGGAGATTTTGACGCTGTTTCCACCATAGAAGATGCGATATTATCGGCTCCAAAACTGGCACCAGTTTTGACAGGGGTTCTGTTCTCTGTTTCCACAGAGACATCAGATACAACTGGATAGGCCTTCGCATTAGAGCAGCGTACAGGATAACCTGCTCCATGGAGACCATCATGCCCAGCATCTGAAGGAACCGCCTCTGGGCTCTGACGGGTAAACCCTGCCCTCCTCGAGGTCGAATCGCATCCCCAAATAAACGAAATGTTGAGTGGGCATCAACTCAGATTTCTCCTCGTTGACTATCCAGCCTAGATCTGAAAGTAACTTCAGAGTCAGAGCAGTATCCACGTTCAACCTGGCTGCCGAGTCTGCCTTGAGCAGCCAGTCGTCTATGTAGGTGTGTAGCGCCACGTTCTCTTTTCTGAGAAACGCTGTCACCGCAAGGACCACTCTTGTGAAAACCCTTGGAGCTGTCGACAGGCCAAACGGGAGAACAATAAACTCCCATACTTGATTCTGAAACGCAAATCTCAGAAACCTGTGCCAACTCCGATTCATTGGAATGTGGAAATATGCATCTTTCAGATCGATCAAAACACACCACATTCCTTTCCTCAATCCCGCCATTACCGACCTCGGCGTTTCCATCTGGAACCGAGGCGTATGGATAAACCAATTTAATGGCCTGAGATTGAGTATGTGTCTCCATCCCCCCGTGCTCTTGGGGACAAGGAACATATTTGAATAGAAGCCTGGAGTGTTCTGATTCGCTGGTTTTATTGCTCCCTTCAGAAGCAAACCCGACACTTCCTTTTGAACGGCTTCTAACTTGTCTGGCTCCCTTGGTACGGGTGTCCAGACAGGTGCCAAAGACAGATTTTGTGGTGGAAAGTCCCACCACTCCGGCATGTAACCCTGGGATAACCATCCCAGGACCAGACTGTCTGACGTCACACCTCGCCAGGCCTCGATGAAACGCATGAGCTTTCCACCCACCATAGACGCCTCGACGTCTAACGGGGTTGTCCGGCTCGCGGTCCGCTCCCCACCCCCCTTTCTTAACGAGAGAGAGAGAGAACTATTTCCGTCCTGGGTCGGCAGGTATAACTGGCACCGCTGTTCCTGTCGCACAGGTGCGGTCCAGGCGGATACGAAGGGAGCTTTCGTACCCTCAGGTACGATCCGCTCCCTTCTTTCCGCCCTTGGAGGACTTACCCTTACCCTTCCCCTTCCCGCCTCTAGGGCGATCCGGAGCAACACTGGGGAGGGTAGGGGCCTCCACAACTTTCCTGGCTTTCTTAGCCGGCGGCGGCTGAGAAAATCCAGACGAAGCAGAAGTTGCAGCAGGCTTAGCTTTCGCCTTGCCTTTCTGCTTCTTCTGCTTCTTCGAAGGTTGGCCAGCTAACGGCTTCCCTACAGCCCTTAGTGCGTGAGCTTGCCGCACTAGCTCCAGCTGTAGGTTTACCGCCAACCGATTCTGCGCAATGCTGGCAGTGTCCTCTAGGATGGCCTGCGCCTGGCCACCGAAGATGCTAGGCCCTGTCAGGGGTGTCCCAAGAAGACGCTCCCTGACTGCCGTAGCCGGATGCATATGGTCAAGAACCATTTGCCTCCTGGACTTTGTCACACACGCTTTCACCCTTGCCAGTGCGTCCATTGACAGCACCAAGCCGTCATTGACGCACGAAAGCGCCACAGGTGGCACAGGGCGGCCTGCCCCCGCTTCAGCCCACACCGACTGAAGAAGGCGATAAGAATGGTTGACAGCACTCATAGCTGCCCTCACACCCTCATCGCATAGGGACAGGACTTCCTCCTGGTGTGCCTGGGACCTGTCCACAAGTGCCGGAACTGGGGCCACCCGCTCCAGCACTCTGAACACCCAGAACCCATCGGTCATCCTCGGTGACCGACGGTACCACACCATATCTGTCGTACTCCCCCCGCGGAATACGACACCTTGCCCGCACCTCCCTGGAGGCCGCAGGGAGCTGGCCCTTGGTCGTAAGCTGCTTGCTATAAATAGCCTCCAGCAACTCTACGAACAGTGGATCCAGTCCAACTGACTGGATCCGGGCCGCGGGCAAGATCCCCGTCCTAATCGATGCAACCGACGGACGGGGCGCATCCTCCTCGGCCATGGCCGAAACCACAGACGGGTCCACGCTGGCTAGCCAAGCCAGAGCCTCCGACCAGTCTACTTCCGAGGAGGACACACCCGTGAACACGTCACCCGTTGACGCGCTCACGGGCCTGCCAGCCACGGCTTCCCGGCAAGGAGCCACGGCTGACACGCCAGGCACTCCGGTACCAAACGGTTCCGCCGCCACCCCATGAAACACACCAGTCCATGGGGTAGGTCCGCCCGGAAAACCGTACGGACCCGTAGCGGATGCGGAACCATGGCCAGACACGGGCACCAACGGCACCCCATGTCTGACCGCCGGACCAGGTGAGATAAGTGAGTACCACGCCCGGCCCGGCACACTGGTCACCTGGCGTCAAACCAACCGTCACGGGACCGGTGCCTGGTACCAGATTGGCCTCAACCACGGGCGGAGCCGCTGCCCTCGCTTGCGCCAAGCCAGACAGATGGAGGATGGTTCCGTCCAGGACGGAATCGACCTCCATCTTCTCCACCTGTGGCATCACGGGCCGCAGCAACCTCTCCTCCTCGTCTTCAGACTCCGAAGAGTCGCCACTAGACGAGACCGGCCACCGCTACTGGACCACCCGGAGGTGGCCGCAGAGAGACAGAACCCGTCAGGCCGGAGCCCGACGGGACCGCCAGGGGGCCGTACAAGACGTCCCCCTCGGTAACCAGTCCAGAACCCTGTCCTAGGACAGGATCCGTACCAGGCATGGGGAGAAACTGCCCCCCAACCTTCGGCAGCAGGGACGACACCAGCGTGGGCAGAACGCTATGCAGAAAACCCTGCATAGCCGGACCGAACCACGCCGGCGGTGCCATCTCCGCCACCTCCAGCTGGGGACGTGGAGCGCCCCCACCGGCCGAACCGGACGCTCCATGATTTACCTTCGGAGCGCCTGACCCCGCGTCAGACCCAGCCACATCCTTCTGGGCAAGGAACTTTAACATCACTTCCGCGGACCACACTGCACACACACTACACCTACTATCAAGGTTACATGCAGTACACCTAAAACAGACATGGTCCATAAACAGGACCCGTACGAATTTGTGGCACACGTCACATGATGGCGGGGCTGGCTTGGCCTATAAATAAGCACAAACCTACAATAAGCAAGCGGAACGATACACAGATGGAAGGCAGACAATTAATTTTCAAATAATTTGACCATAAATTAACTGTAACCCTCCTGCACCCCACCCCACAACGTTACAGCAAAGATCGCATTGATTATGATGACAAGAACGATGTGGGCATAAATACACCCATAATTGATCCTCCAGGATGTATAAAGGAACCAGGAATCATATCGCATAGCATTCGTGGCATATTTACCAATCAATATAAATTATACTCCTAACGAAAGCCGAAAGTATATGTGAAGAAACAACAAAATGTATAACAAACTGCTGTCTCACACGGTAAAACCGCAGACCGCACATCTAATCAAGAATTTTGAAACCACCGATCATTGCAAACCGATCGTGATAACACGTAAACTTGAACATTCCAAAGTTTCCGGTACCATTTTTAGTACGCAGCACCCAGAACAAGATGCGCGAATTAATGAAAAATTTTCTTCACATAAACATCCGAGCATCACTGGTATGACGTCACCTGCTCGGATCCTACGGAGAACGACGTCAGCCGATATTCGTGTTAGAAATACCGTAGCAAACACCTATTTTCATATCTGCCGATCGCCTGTTGGGGTTTAAAGAAGGCGATCATCCGGCATATCTCATTGTTAACACACGTCCCAGATTCTTTGGGGTCAGAAATTGGAACTTGGCGACACAACGAAATTTAGAGACCTAAGTCTTTTAACTATGGATAATAAGGAATTATACAACCTGGTTATCATCGGCGGTATCCATATTATCCAATTATCCTTGTAAGAGAACCTAGCTACCACAATCACAGACAAAAGACTTAGACATTAATCCTGAATCTCTCCACTGCGAATCAAGCATGTACGCTCTTGTTGCTATGCAAACAAGAATGAGCTCTATGGTAGACGGGTACTCGGCAGTTGAGAGCCGAGTACCCGGTTCCAAGGAGTCGGTAAAGCTTTCTAAGTCTATAGTCCTAGAGCCAGCTGTCAGGGCCAGCTGTATATCAGAAGTAACAGAATGGTGAGTATTGATCGATGGAGAAACATGATTATTATCTATATAATATTATACATACAACATCGCTTAGTTTACCTATATATTACCCGTGTAATGCAACGCTCTGATTTTTTTGAAAATTAAATGACAGGGGCCACTTAGTTTCAAAATATCTTTTTAACCACGAGGGGGAGGGGGGGGGGCCGCCCCCCCTAATTAATACGTTAAACACAGCAAGAACACGATCAACGCACGCGTGTCAATTTAAAAACACATTAATCTATGCATTAACAAGTCATTTAAACAATAGCGTCTAGCCAGACATTTAGAACAATAGCGTCCACCTGCATGAACAATAGCCTCCACCCATTCATGTAAAATGATAGCGAATTGCACTTGACCTCATGTACACATCAATCATTTTTTGACTGGAGGGGACCGGCTATGCGCTACCTCGTGACCTATACCCATCAATTGTTATTAACAGGAGACCAATAGCACACAGCGGTTCCCTTTACTACGGCCTGTGAGAATTACCACAATAATCCTGCGAGGATCAGCATTGGTCTAATTACACGACAGCTGTTGCCGATGTCATTGTCATCGCCGCCATCAACATTGTCATTGTCATTAACATTGGCATCGTCATTGCCATATCATTAGCATATAATGAAATTATTATTATTATTATTATTATGGTTGTATTCTGGCGCAGATGGGCATCTCTTTCCGCCGCCACCCCATGGTGACCAATAGGAGACCAATAGCACACAGCGGTTCCCTTTACTACGGCCTGTGAGAATTACCACAATAATCCTGCGAGGATCAGCATTGGTCTAATTACACGACAGCTGTTGCCGATGTCATTGTCATCGCCGCCATAAACATTGTCATTGTCATTAACATTGGCATCGTCATTGCCATATCATTAGTATATAATGAAATTATTATTATTATTATTATGGTTGTATTCTGGCGCAGATGGGCATCTCTTCCCCCCGCATCCCAATCCATACAGGCCTAGTATGACGCCCCCTGAACTAAATATACTCCGACTCACTGAAATAAAATGTACTGAAAAATGAAGTTGACCGTAAAAGCTGTTGCTATCCAGAAAGTTGTTGTATTTATAACCCTATTGATAATTGCTGCAACGAGAATGAGATTGCGTCCATGCTTTTGCATTCAGAAATGTGTTGCAAATAATAAAGCTGTTATATTCATTAACCCTTTCACCGACTAATTCCCCATATCTCATTTTCAAGGCAACCATACACACAAACTGTTGAAAATTTGAAATTAATTTTACTGGAAGGCAGCAACGGCTTCCAGTCAAATCAAGAGAATACTATTTTTGAAAATTTACCAATAGAATGACTGGCCAGTGGTAGTTTAAAAAATAGTCTTCTCTTTGCTCTTCAAATGGACATTTCTCAAGACCCTACAGAAGCCATTATTGGCTGATATGAGTGCTAAAGAATTAAATAGCATCAGCTTATCTACCAAACTTAATCATTAATCCTATAAATTATTTTTAATGAGGAAATACAACCACAAAAGCTACAAATATGTGTCAATTCGCTAGGGGTAATGAAACAGCCATTTCATTCTAAATTCCCTAAAAAACTATTTTCAAGAGAGCTAAATATATGAAATATCATTTATTTTGAAAACATGTTGACAGAAACTCTTCCTACCGTTAGTGAAAACAACTTGCAATCAAATTGTGTTAATTAATTAATTAACCAGATTCTCACAATGAATTAGAAACTCACCATGTGTATTTGTGCAGAATGAAATGAGTCATCGTTTCACTATCACACACCAGACAGGGAGTGTTAATTGTTTATTGGCAAATTAATGATAACATACAGATGTTTGTTTAGATATTTTTGCAGTTGCCATGTTCTATCTGTCCTTGTAGCAAAACTATTAAGCATTTGTCGCTAAAAATTTGGTATAATTTATAACATTGTCACATGGATCATCTAGATTTGATTTTAAAATATCAAGTTCTTATGCAGCAGGGGTTTAAATTAGAGTGATATTGTTTTTTCCTATTGGTTTCTATAGTGAAGAAATTGATTTTTGGGAGCACCAAGAGGTCGCCCAGTAAATGTAAAACTGGGTACAATGCTTGTTCTAGTTAATATCCCAGTACATTTCTATGGTAACCACCCATCCAGTGACCAGTAGTGCTGAATATTTTGAAACTAATTTAATTAAAACACGTTGCTGCCACAGCAAGCAACATAAGCCCGAAAATTAGTTTCATAATATTTAAATATTTGTTATTGTTGTTGGCCGCTAGGCTTATACCTAGATGTATCTGAACCGTGACTCTATCTTTGAGGTGGAAGGGGTGCGTAGCTACCCTGAATGGTTGCAGAAATAAAAGTAAAACTGAAACAATCGAAACTTAAGATGTTTATTTTTTTTGCTTGTTCGCATCAATACTTACTCCGGTTAAAGTTCTTGACATCCATCTCAACGTTACACTACACGTATTCCGTCCGCCTTATGTAACTTCTATTTTGAACCGTCAACAATTACCCACTTTCAGTATAGATTTTGCCTTAGCGGTCAAGCTTGTCATACAGCTATCTCCAAATCTAAGTCTACAAACTTAGTTTTTATAATTCCTATATTATATAGACGTATTACAAATAATTTATCTGTAAACATATACAAAAATAATCCTATATATCTATATATAATCTGGTGTTCTAGAGAATATTTCAGTATATATAAAATAACATCTATTGAACTTTGGTCAACTATGTATTTCAATCACGAAATGGCAATAGCCTCTGTTTATTATATTATTGGGGGCACGTTGGCCCATTTAAAAATAGCCAGAAAAATCTCGTCTGATTGGTTAACAGTAGCCGTCAAAGGCCCAGTTCGTGTTGGCACATATCTTCTACTCTGCCCAGAGGTACATCGCAATTTCATTAGTTAATTATATGTACTGATACGAGATGGCCAATGAAATTACGAGGCAAATCTCTTCTCAGCGTAAAAGAGAACGTAGACAAATATGTCTATAGCCAATCAGCATGCGTCACTACGCCGAGGTGATTCCCGGTCGTTGCCCGAACCACACTTTCAGGTCATCTAGGCCACGACGTCGGATCACGGTCTGATTTTATCAATCGATTTTCAGAATGTTAGAGTGAAAAAATGATACTGGTGGAAATGGGGCCACAATTGGCCTAGTAGAGGGCCACTATTGCGCTCGATAAATTGGTGGGCCGATCGGGACCCGCTCAAATGTGTCACTGGTTTTGCTCGGAACTCCAATGGAACTTTCAAGATTTAGCTATGCCCCGCCCATCCCTACTGGTGGAAATGGTAGTGCGGATTTATTGTTGCTGTATAGTGTAGCCTAGCGTACTGCAGTCCTAGTATTTTATATAATATAAACAATTAACTAGTATGGCAGTTGCCATATATAACCAACTATCACAGTATTGACAATAAATAAGGTCACACGACCTTGCGGTTCCCGTTAGTCATAAGCACAAAATAAAGATAATAGTTCGTGGGCTGGATGGGCCCACCTGGATACCCCCCCCCCCCACCCCCACTAATTGACGAAACTATTTTTCTAACAGCTTTCGATGTCCTCTAAGATTATGTATGTTAACATGTGATAAACTGGGACTCAATATGGTTTTAGATGGGTAATTCCCAGCCAACATTCGTTAGTGGGCCCGGATTGGGCTACTGATGGGGATGAGGGAGAAGCCTCGAAGAATGAAGGCTGCCCAGGATGGAGTGGAGGATAAGGGAGGTGGAGCCCGCTCAGGAGTGGAGTGGGAGGTGCACTAGGGTGGAGGATGAGTGAGGAGGAGGAGGAGGAGGCCCCGATTGGAGATGAGCCCAAATGTGCGGCTAGGGAAGGTTGGATGTGGAAGCCCATGGAGCAGGATCGAGGAAGGAGCAGCAGTAGGGAGTGGAGGATGAGCCCAGCACTTGAGTCTAGGATGAGTGCAGCAGCAGCCGCAATTGGGCCCTATGTGAGGAGCCAGCAGGGAGTGGAGGATGGCCTAGAAGGAAGTGGAGAGAGGTCACTATTGCAGCATCGATAAATTGTGTCACTGCAGCAAAGGAGGATGTACTTTGCCTAGCAGACACGTAGCAGGGAGTGGAAGGGGGAACCGCATCCAGGATCAGACGAGGTCCTAGCAAGTGGAGGATGAGGGAGGAGCAGCAGCGCTGCTGTTGGAGGATGAGCAGCAGGGAGTGGAGGAGTGAGGAATGGATGATGCAGGGAGGGAGGAGCAGCATCATCAGGGAAGTGGAGGATGACGGGGTGAGGAGGATTGCATCATGTCCTTTTCCTTCAGCAGAGGGAGTTTTAACGTCATAACTCAGGGATGAGGAATAGCATTGCATTGTGGAGTAGGATCAGTTCCTCTTGATTCAAGCAGCATGCGTAGTAAGTGCAACTTTCCGCAGTCAGAAAGGATTTCCGAGATAACGCAGCAGCACTATATTTTTAGGATATGGTAGACCAGGTATCCAGTCAGGGATTTAGAGACTGGTATCCGGAGTCAACGAGGTTACCAGCAGAGAGAAAATACTCCTCCTAGTTAGTGGAAGTCATAACTTCCGTGAAGGAAAAGGATCAGGGATAAACCCGCTACCGATGCAGGGAGTGGAGATGAGGGGCAGGCAGCAGGACGTGGGATGGTGGATGGAGCGGCAGGAGGAGCAGCAGGGAGTGGAGGATGAGGGAGGGAGGCAGGAGGCAGAGAGCATGAGGGAGCAGCAGCAGCAGGGACTGGAGCTGATGAGGGAGGAGCAGCAACAGCAACAGCGAGTGGAGGAATGAGGGAGGCAGCAGCAGGGAGTGGAGGATGAGGATTGAGGCAGCAGCGCAGGGAGTGGAAGGATGAAGGAACGCAGCAGCAGGGGAGTGGAGGATGGGAGGCGGCCGCAGTAGGGAGAAGCAAGCAGCAGTAGGAAGTGCAGGAATGAAGCGAGGAACAAGCAGCAGGGAGTGGATGGATGAAGGGAGGAGTAGCAGCAGCAGCAACAGGGGGTGGAGGATGAAGGAATGAGCAGCAGCAGCAGGGAGTGGAGGATGAGGGATGAGCAACAGCAGCAGCAGGGAAGTGGAGGAGGAGGGAGGAGCAGCCGGATGGAGCGGAGGATGAGGCAGGTGGAGCAGCAGTAGGGAGTGGAGGATGGGGATGAGGAGCAGCAGCAGCAAGGAGTGGATAGGATGAGGGAGGAGCAGCAGCAGCAACAGGAGTGGAGTATGAGTGAATGAAGCAGCAGGGAAGTGGAGGAATGAGGAATGGAGCAGGCAGCAGCAGGGAGTGGAGGATGAGGTAGGAAGCAGCAGGGAAGTGGACGATGAGGGATGAGGAGCAGCAGCATCACGGGAGTGGATAAGGACGAAGGAGAATTGCAGGAGCAGGGAGAGGAGGATGAGGGAGGAGGAGCAGCAGCAGGGAGTGGAAGATGAGGGAGGAACAGCGCAGGGAGTGGATGATCAGGGATGAGGAGCAGCAGCAGCAGGGAGTGGAGGATGAGGGAGGAGGCAGCGGCAGCAGGGAGTGACGGATGAGGGAGGAGCGGCAGGAGCAGCAGCAGCAGGAGGGAGTGGAGATGAGGATGGAGGAGCAGGCAGCAGGGAGGGGAGGATGAGGGATGAAGGAGCAGCAGCAGCTGCAGGAGGGAGTGGCGGATGAAGGGAGCCGCAGCAGCAGCAGCAGCAGGGAGTGGTTGATGAGATGAGGAGCAAGCAGCAACAACAGGGAGTGGAGAATGAGGGTGGTGCAGCAGCATTGAGTAGGAGTATGAGGGATGAGCAGCAGGGGAGGAGTGGAGGATGAGGAATGAGCAGCAGCAGCAGGGAGTGGAGGATGAGGTAGGAACAGCAGGAAGTGGAGGATGAGGAGCAGCAGCATCACGGAGTGGAGGACGAGGTTGCAGGAGCAGCAGCAGGGAGAGGAGGATGAGGGAGGAGGAGCAGCAGCAGGGAGTGGAAGATGAGGGAGGAACCGCAGGGAGTGGAGGATCAGGGATGAGGAGCAGCAGCAGCAGGGAGTGGAGGATGAGGGAGGAGCGGCAGCAGGGAGTGACGGATGAGGGAGGAGCGGCAGGAGCAGCAGCAGGGAGTGGAGGATGGGGGAGGAGCAGCAGCAGAGAGGGGAGGATGAGGGATGAGGAGCAGCAGCAGAGAGTGGCGGATGAAGGAGCAGCAGCAGCAGCAGCAGCAGGGAGTGGTTGATGAGAGAGGAGCAGCAGCAACAACAGGGAGTGGAGAATGAGGGTGGTGCAGCAGCATTGAGTGGAGTATGAGGGATGAGCAGCAGGGAGTGGAGGATGAGGAATGAGCAGCAGCAGCAGCAGGGAGTGAAGCATGAAGGAGCAGCAGCAGGATGGAGTGGAGGATAAGGGAGATGCAGCCGCAGTAGGGAGTGGAGTATAAGGGATGTGCAGCCACAGTAGGGAGTGGAGGATGAGGGAGAAGCAGCAGTAGGAAGTGAAGAATGTGCGAGGAGCAACAGCAGGAGGAGGGAGTGGAGGATAAGGGAGGTGCATCAGCAGGATGGAGTGGAGGATAAGGAATGTGCAGCCACAGTAAGTAAAGGATGAGGGAGAAGCAGCAGCAGGAAGTGAAGAATGAAGGAGCGGCAGCAAGATGGAGTGGAGGATTAGGGAGGTGGAGCCGCAGTAGGGAGTGGAGGATAAGGGAGGTGCAGCCACAGTAGGGAGTAGAGGATGAGGGAGAAGCAGCAGTAGGGAGCAGAGGATGAGTGAGGAGAAGCATCAGCAGGAAGTGGAGAATGAGGGAGAAGCAGCAGCAGGAGGGAGTGGAGGATAAGGAATGTGCAGCCGCAGTAAGTAGAGGATGAGGGAGTAGCAATAGCAGGAAGTGAAGAATGACGGAGCAGTAGCAGGATGGAGTGGAAGATAAGGGAGGTGCAGCCGCAGTAGGGAGTGGAGGATAAGGGAGGTGCACCACAGTAGGGAGTGGAGGATGAGTGAGAAGCAGCAGTAGGGAGCGGAGGATGAGTGAGGAGAAGCATCAGCAGGAAGTGGAGAATGAAGGAGAAGCAGCAGCACGAGAGAGTGGGGGATAAGGAATGTGCAGCTGCAGTAAGTAGAGGATGACGGAGAAGTAGCAGCAGGAAGTGGAGAATGTGGGAGGAGCGGCAGTAGTAGGGAGTGGAGGATGAGGGAGAAGCAGCGGAGGAAGTGGAAAATGAGGGAGGAGCAGCAGCAGGGAGTGGCGGATAAGGGAGAAGGAGCATTAGCAGCAGGCAGCGGAGGGATGAGGGAGGAGCAGCAGCAGGAAGTGGAGGATGAGTTAGGAGCAGTGGCAGGGAGTGGAGGATGAGTGAGGAGGAGGAGGAGGAGGAGGAGGAGCAGCAGCAGGAAGTGGAGAATGAGGGAGGAGCAGCAGCAAGAAAGATTGGAGGATGAGGGAGGAGCAGCTGCAGCAGGGAGTGGAGAAAGAGGGAGGAGCAGCAGCAGGGAGTGAAGGATGAAGGAGGAGCGGCAGCAGGGAGTGGAGGATGACAGAGCAGCAGCAGCAGGGAGGGGAGGATGAGAGATGAGGAGCAGCAGCAGCAGGGAGTGAAGGATGAGGAATGAGCAGCAGCAGCAGGGAGTAGTGGGTGAGGGAAGAACATCAGGAAGTGGAGGATGAGGGATGAGGAGCAGCAGCATCACGGAGTGGAGGACGAGGTTGCAGGAGCAGCAGCATGGAGCGGAGGATGAGGAAGGAGCAGCAGTAGGGAGTGGAGGATGGGGATGAGGAGCAGCAGCAGCAAGGAGTGGATGATGAGGGAGGAGCAACAGCAGCAGGAGTGGAGTATGAGGGATGAGCAGCAGGGAGTGGAGGATGAGGAATGAGCAGCAACAGCAGGAAGTTGAGGATGAGGGATGAGGAGCAGCAGCATCACGGAGTGGAGGACGAGGTTGCAGGAGCAGCAGCAGGGAGAAGAGGATGAGGGAGGAGGAGCAGCAGCAGGGAGTGGAAGATGAGGGAGGAACCGCAGGGAGTGGAGGATCAGGGGTGAGGAGCAGCAGCAACAGCATGGAGTGGAGGATGAGGGAGGAGGAGCAGCAGCAGGGAGTGGAGGATGAGGGATGTGGAGCAGCAGCAGCAGCAGCAGACAGTGGAGGAGGGAGCAGCAGCAGCAGGGAGTGGAGGATGAGGGAGGAGCAGCAGCAACAGTGAGTGGAGAATGAGGGTGGTGCAGACGCAGTAGGGAGTAGAGGATGAGGGAGGAGGAGCAGCAGCAGCAGCAGGGAGTGGAAGATGAGGGAGGAACTACAGGGAGTGGAGGATCATGGATGAGGAGCAGCAGCAACAGCATGGAGTGGAGGATGAGGGAGGAGGAGCAGCAGCAGGGAGTGAAGGATGAAGGATGAGGAGCAGCAGCAGCAGAGAGTGGAGGATGAGGGAGCAGCAGCAGGGAGTGGAGGATGAGGGAGGAGCAGCAGCAACAGGGAGTGGAGAATGAGGGTGGTGCAGCTGCAGTAGGGAGTAGAGGATGAGGGAAGAGAAGCATCAGCAGGAAGTGAAGAATGAAGGAGCAGAAGCAGGATGGAGTGGAGGATAAGGGAGATGCAGTCGCAGTAGGGAGTGGAGGATAAGGGAGGTGCAGCCACAGTAGGGAGTGGAGGATTAGGGAGAAGCAGCAGTAGGAAGTGGAGAATGAGCGAGGAGCAACAACAGCAGGAGGGAGTGGAGGATAAGGGAGGTGCAGCAGCAGGAGTGAGTGGAGGATAAGGAATGTGCAGCCGCAGTAAGTAGAGGATGAGGGAGTAGCAATAGCAGGAAGTGAAGAATGACGGAGCAGTAGCTGGATGGAGTGGAAGATAAGGGAGGTGCAGCCGCAGTAGGGAGTGGAGGATAAGGGAGGTGCAGCCACAGTAGGGAGTGGAGGATGAGTGAGAAGCAGCAGTAGGGAGCGGAGGATGAGTGAGGAGAAGCATCAGCAGGAAGTGGAGAATGAAGGAGAAGCAGCAGCACGAGAGAGTGGAGGGTAAGGAATGTGCAGCCGCAGTAAGTAGAGGATGAGGGAGAAGTAGCAGCAGTAAGTGGAGAATGTGGGAGGAGCGGCAGTAGTAGGGAGTGGAGGATGAGGGAGAAGCAGCGGAGGAAGTGGAAAATGAGGGAGGAGCAGCAGCAGAGAGTGGCGGATAAGGGAGAAGGAGCATTAGCAGCAGGGAGTGGAGGCATGAGGGAGGCGCAGCAGCAGGGAGTGGAGGATGAGTTAGTAGCAGCGGCAGGGAGTGGAGGATAAGTGAGGAAGAGGAGGAGGAGGAGGAGCAGCAGCAGGAAGTGGAGAATGAGGGAGGAGCAGCAGCAAGAAAGATTGGAGGATGAGGGAGGAGCAGCTGCAGCAGGGAGTGGAGGAAGAGGGAGGAGGAGCAGCAGCATCATCATGGAGTGGATGATGAGGGAGGAGTGGCAGCAGGGAGTGAAGGATGAAGGAGGAGGAGCAGCAGCAGGGAGTGGAGGATGAGGGAGCAGCAGCAGCAGGGAGGGGAGGATGAGAGATGAGGAGCAGCAGCAGCAGGGAGTGAAGGATGAGGAATGAGCAGCAGCAGCAGGGAGTAGTGGGTGAGGGAAGAACATCAGGAAGTGGAGGATGAGGGATGAGGAGCAGCAGCATCACGGAGTGGAGGACGAGGTTGCAGGAGCAGCAGCATGGAGTGTAGGATGAGGAAGGAGCAGCAGTAGGGAGTGGAGGATGGGGATGAGGAGCAGCAGCAGCAGGGAGGGGAGGATGAGTGATGAGGAGCAGCAGCAGGGATTGAAGGATGAGGAATGAGCAGCAGCAGCAGGGAGTGGAGGATGAGGGAGGAACATCAGGAAGTGGAGGATGAGGGATGAGGAGGAGCAGCATCACGGAGTGGAGGACGAGTTTGCAGGTGCAGCAGCTAGGAGAGGAGGATGAGGGAGGAGCAGCAGCAGCAGGCACTGGAAGGTGAGGGAGGAACAGCAGGGAGTGGAGGATGAGTGATGAAGAGCAGCAGCATGGAGTGTATGATGAAGGAGGAGGAGCCGCAGGAAGTGGAGGGTGAGGTGCAGCAGGAGCAGAGAGTGGAGGATGAGGGAGCAGCAGCAGCCGGAAGTGGAAAATGAGGGAGGAGCAGCAGCAGGGAGTGGAGGAAAAGGGAGAAGGAACATTAGCAGCAGGAAGCGGAGGGATGAAGAGCAGAAGTAGGGAGCGGAGGATGAGGGAGGAGCAGCAACAGGGAGTGGAGGATGAGTGACGAGGAGGAGCAGCAGCATGAAGTGGAGAATGAGGGAGGAGCAGCAGCAAGAAAGAGTGGCGGGTGAGGGATGAGCAGCTGCAGCAGGGAGTGGAGGAAGAGGGAGGAGCAGCATGAGTGGCTGATGAGGGAGGAGGAGCAGCTGCAGGGAGTGGATGAGGGAGGAGGAGCAGCAGCGAGTGGAGGATGATGGAAAAGCACTTTATGATGATTGTCAATAGGACAACCGTAAATGATGCCACTGACCAATTGAGCCATTGGCATGGTACCTGGTATTATTTAGCAATGAGTCAAGTATCACTGGCACAATATTCCAATGGGGCTACATGGCTGATCAACAAGCGCACAGGTTCATGACATTATTAGGTGCTAATACAGACATAATTGACCAATGGATCAAGCACCCTTGGGCAATGTGTCAAGAGTAACTAATGCCATGAGCAAATGTGTCCTTGATATTATTGACAAATTAGGCAATCATCCCTGACACCAATGGCCAAGAAACCAAGTATGGTTTGCATTATGGACCAATAGGACAAGCAACGGTTGTCAATGAGGAGAGCATAACTGGGAAATTCCAGTGACTGACGTTACATTTTCACACACCCTAGGTTGTAAACCTCCTTGTATTGACAAGAGTTATGAGATTCAGACAACCATCTTTGGTGGATGGTATAGGTGGATCCTTTCCTATTTAGTTATGTAGAGAATTTACTGATTCATTGTACTATTCATTTTAGACAATGGGTTTTCTAGGCGTGACTGACGTTACATAAAACCGACATAAGAAAAAATCAATCAGTTTTATTGTGTTATTCTCTTCAAACTATAAGACTGATATAACGGGTTTCTGTTATAACTCAAAGCCCATATAGCAGTAAATATCTGTGCTATAGGACTAAGTTTTATCGCTTATACTAGAAAAATAAATTGTATAAAACTGTGACTGGCTTTACTGTGACTGATGTTACAGTTTGTCCTTTTGGAAAATATCATGGGAGATTCCTTTTAAGTGTTATATTACTGCCATATAACAATGTAATGACACATGTGAAGAAACTAAATTTTAAGAACTAAGAAAAGGTTGTATAATAGCTCTAGATAGAGACCTCATAGATAATATCAATATAAGTAGTGTTGCTAACTGCCTACAGATTTCTTCTATTCAGTTAACATACATGTATCCAGAATGACACGTTCAATTTATAAAATAACAATAGCTGCTCTCATCAGAATCTTTTTCTAAATGAATACCAATTGACATTGCAAGATACAATTCAATATGACATGGGTTAAGTAACAATTAAAACAATTGCATGGAATCTCATATATGGTATTAACAAGGACACATTTGTCCAACACCCGTGTCAATGATAATTTTTTCAATTGGGCCACAGTGCGGTTAAGTGTCCTTTTTGGAAACAATGTTGCTGAAAGCTATTGCCTTTGACACCAAAATTGTTACACATCCTCAGGACCCCATGGACAACCTTCCACCCAAGTTTGGTCACGATGGCTCAAGTAGAACCCCAGAGTTCTTCAAACAAGAATTTAGAAAAACAAGAAGCACCACCACCACTCCATGCTCACATATACCCTTGCATCTCACGACGCGAGTAAAACGATGCATGGAAAGTGCATGGAAAGTGTTACTTAACCCATATCATATACATATCAAATACCAGACAAAAAATTACAAAATTGATAAACTGTGTACATCAGTCATTTAAATTCTGGAAGGCTATAGTGGTCTCGAGAATTAACAATTGTTGGAACATCCAACGTTTTCTTTATTTTGTCCTGTGTGTAGAATTGTATTAATTTTGGGTGTATCATGATTTTGACTTTTGACCTTGATACCCCAATGGCTGCATGCCACCCAAATTTAGTCAAGATCTCTCAAGTACAACCTGTGATATCACACTGGAAACAGACAGCAAGACAGACAGCCAGCCAGCAGTGTCAGTTTAATGGGGTGGGGCACTGGGGGCACACATCTGAGGCCCCCAAAGCCGTAATAAGTTACTACCACTAAACACGCTAATAGTGGGGCCCGATTGGGCATGCTGGCTGGGTTATATTAGAGTTAATGCCCACAGTGAAGCAGACCGTATTAAGTGGTAGGGGTATTAAAAACTGACATATCTTTTGATACTCATTGTAGATTGGTGATCGACCACTCAAAATGTTACTTATAGTATCGTCTACGATTGTATATCGTTTACATGCAAATCAGTTTTATAATGAGGTCGGTAGAGGTCAAAAGGTCACAAATATTCGCCACAGCTTAAAATCTAGCAACTATATGTTGCCATCACTGACCAAGCACCAGTAAACGAACATATTCTAGTTTTAACAGCTTAAGATTGATCAAAATGCACAGGTTAAATCATTCAACCATACTGTCACTGTGAGGGTGAAAGGGCATAGTTCGCATTTTCACGATGTGCAATAGGCGGTAGAGTTTCTGGAATAACTGGCTCTCAAAATTACTACATTGGTACGAGTGTAACTCTGTGAGGGATACCAAAGTGGGAGATTTGATTTACCAAAGTATCTGCGACAGTAGCGGCTTCCTGATTCGGAAGCGCAAAAGCTTCTGTCCACTTGGTGAAGTAGTCTTGAAAGACAAGAATAAATCGGTTCCCATTATCTGAATTTGTCAGAGGTCCCATGACATCAATGGCTACGCATTCAAAGGGTGCACCTACTATATATGTTTGAAGGGAAGCGGTACAAGTTTTCGTAGTGCGGCATTGGCATGGTATACATTTTGCAGTCTAAACCTTCACAGTGGCATCTATTCTACACGGTCAAATTCTTTCGAGTGTGCGGTCGTGTGCGAAATGTCCCGTGCAGTTGTGTAGTTGCTCCAGAACTGCTTCAAGGTAGTTCCAAGGTACTACAAGACGATTGCGGTAGTACAGTATCCCATCATGCAGGCCAGTATCCCATCGTGCAGGCCACATTCTTCTAGATGGTGATGGTAATACTTGATGGTACTGGAGGCAGAAGAAATTTGCTTGTGAGAGGGACATTCATGGTTATGTAGCCAAGTCATAACAGGTCCAAGGTGCAGGTTGTTTTCTTGAACGCCGCGCAAGCAAGCAGGCTCACATTTTTCGCCAGAGAGGAGAGGAACTATCAACTCAGCACTTTCCATGGTTTCAATGGGGAGATGATCCACAGGTGATATAGGCATGGGTGGATCGTTGAAGTCATCAGGGACAGAATAGGCCTCTGGGTGTTTATGGGACAGAGCGTCAGCATTTCCGTGCAACTTTCCAGGATGATGTACTACGTCAAACTGGAATCTCTGTAGTGTCTCCTGCCTGCCAGTGGGAAGTCTGTCCTTCAGGATTACATAGTTTTGTAGCCAATGGAGAGACGCATGGTCAGTCCGCAGGGTAAATGGTTTTCCATAGAAATGTTTGAAATGCTTAATGAAATGAACTGCGGCAAGTAGTTCACACTTGGTAAGAGAATAACGATGCTCCATGTGTGAAAGGCGGCGAGATCCATAGCACAGGACTTGTTCATGACCGTCGCTATAGAACAGAACCAATCCCTGTATTAACAAGCATCAGTATCAAGGATGAAGGGACATGAAGGGTTCGGGTGTGCTAATATCGGGGCCATAACCAATATTTCTTTCAGGAACATAAATTCTGGCATCCACAGGAAAGAGTTGGAAAAGTGGTGCACCAATTTTGCTAAATTCGGGGTCACAAGCACGGTAGTATTGGCAGAGCCCAAAGAAATTTTGTATTTCTGTAAGAGGTGAGGTTTTTCCATGCAGCAGCAGCTACTTTCACGGGCTGAGTGGAAACACCATGGGCAGAAACAACATGGCTGAAGAATTCTACCGCTTCATGGACCAAATGGCATTTCTTAGGCTTCAATTTTAAATTGGCGACAGCGAATCGATCCAGCACTTCGCAGCGGTTACATACAGCGTTGGAAAATGTAGTTCCAAAGACGATTATGTCATCCAAGTAACATAAACAAGTTTTCCACTGCAATTTGCACATCACACATTACATTAGGTGTTCAGATGTCAGGGAGTATTGCAAAGGCCATATGGCATTTTTCAAAACTGAAAAAGACTGTTGCGGCAGATGAAGGTGGCCTTTTCTTTATCGTGTTCATCCATTTCTACCTGCCAATATGCGCTAGCCAGGTCAAGGGTGCTGAACCAGGCGGCGCCGGCGATGGAATCTAGGGTGTGATCTATGCATGGATGAGGGTAGGCATCCTTGATGCTGCGGTCATTCAGGCATCTGTAGTCGATATGGAAGCAGAAAGTACCATCTTTCTTACCAGCTAAGATGATGGGACTAGTCCAGGGGGTGATAGATGGTTCAATCACTCCAGATCGCAGGTGGGTGTTACAAATTTATTGCACCAATGAGCAGTAGTTTCATCGGCGGGAGCTTCTGTGGTGGTGGCGATGGCGATGGCGATAACTCGATCGGTAACGAGGGAGACAAATGTCCCCAGGCTGATGGGTGGGTCCTTCTAGGGCGAGGGATCCATTCGTGTTAGTCCTGCAGGGAACGGGATGTGTGTGCAGATGAGGTGCATGTGAGAAGGGAGCAAAGGGCCACAAGTGGCTCTCTTCAACCCAGGTGGCTTTCGGTCTTTTCTAAAAATGTTGCATGTGGGCGACGTTGGGAGCAAACTATTGTCGCTTCGGAGGCTGCAGGGCCGGTTGAGCAGCAGGAGGGGGAACTGTCTCAGGGGGAAAAATGGGGTCCTAAGCATGCGGGCGGGTGATACAGCGGGCTTTTCCTATCTTATCCCGGGCAGTCGGTACATCGCTAATTGTTACGTCAGTCGATACAACTAATGTTAAGTCAGTCACAGGAGTCATCCCCAATGTATATGCATGTGTAATTACAGTATACAATATATGATAAAAGTATAATATAATATGTGTAAGTAGTCGCTGGCAACAATCTCCCTAATTTCCCAGGTCTTCAATGTTTGCTTGACATGCAGCGGCCGATGTACAGCTTGATATTGGTAGCTTGTGTGCTGATCTCCATAGTCACGGCTCAATGATGCATTCCAGAAATCTTGCAGGAGGCTGTGGCAAGTGGTCCTCAATCATTGCTAGATAATGCCGTAAATCCTGTGTGAGTGTAGACAGGGGGTGGGGGTAGGGTGTTGGACTGGATGATGGTTTCTTATGTCATACTCTGTCATGTAACCAGATTTTGTACTGGGTGTCACGTCCTATAACAACTGGCGAGGTCTTCATTAACCTTCACGGGCCAGTGTTACATATGGAGAAGCCTTCAGGCACACACAGTCCGACTACTGTGGTCTGGTAGCTACTAGCTAGATAGACCATCCGCTCGAGACTGCACGCCGCCAGGTTCATAGCCTCACCTTGGAGACTGTCAGCCAATGGATCGCCAGACAGACAATGTGGCAGATATACAGGCCTCAACCCCACCACATTCTGTGTGCACACATCGTTGAACCTGTGCCTATCAAGGCGAATCCTTCAAAAGGCACATCTACCCATTATAAAGAAACCACCTGCTAAATTTCATTAAATTATTTTAAGCGATTCTGTATGATATGGTGTTTACAAAGAAACTGACAAAATTTTGAGTTTTTCATTAAAAAACCCATTTTCACCCAAAATATGGAACCTATAAAGGTGACCTCTTCAAAAGGCACATCTGCGTATCATAACTGAGGTATACACCAAGTTTCATTAAAATATCTGAAGCGGTTCCGTACGAAATGCTTTTTACGAGGAAATTGATGAAAATTTAGTTTTTGCATTAAAAAGCCAATTTTCAACCAAAATTTTTAACGTATAAAGGTGTATCCATCAAAAGGCACATCTGCATAACATAACTGAGGCATACACCAAGTTTCATTAAAATATCAGTAGCGGTTCTTTATGATATGTTCCCATATCTTTTGATGCGTCAACATCCCTTGAACAAACTTTAACGGCTCTTAGTCGATAATCATATCTCCCAAATGTCGCACAGATCCGTTGAGCGGTTCTGGAGACGTTGTTTGAAGATGGCCAACAAACTATTTGGCCAATCAAGTTCCCTTGAACAAACTTCGCTCAGCTCTTTACCTAGATCATATTTATGAGTTTTGAATTGATGCCCCAAGCGGTTTCGGAGATTTAAAAATATATTTCTAAAAACCGGCCAAAATCCTAGATGGTTACCGGCCAAATTGGACGATCAGCTTCGTTTGAACAAACTTGGATCCCTATGTCCTAAGGATGCTTACTGCCACATACAATTTAAATCGACCCAGTGGTTCTTGAGAATAAGTCGTTTAATAGAAGTCTAAAATGCAACAGCTTTTAGCAATAGTTTACAAAATAGCCAGTTTACACATTCTTCAATACCTCTGATTCTATTGGTGCAATCTTCTCCAGAATTTGGTGGAAGCTTGCCCATGTCATCCCGAACATGTATGTCAATTTTGTGGCTAAAGGCTAAAATGCAACAGCAACATTGCCTTCAAAATATACATTTTTGAAACATTTTTCAATAACTCAAATGAAGCGATCTTTTCCGAACTTGGGTTGATGTGCATCTGTGGTGTACCGAAGACATATGCTAATTTTACTGTCAAAAATTAAAATGCAACAGCAAGAGCTTTCAGCATGCTTGTTTGTAAAATAGACACTATTGACCTTACGACGGCCCGACTGAAAAATATATCAATAACGCAGGGCATCGAAAAATCTGTCCTTGTAATAACCAGAATCCTGCATATACGGTAAATGCAGATCATGTGAAGAATCTAGTACCTATAAAAACCATAACATATAAATTAAAACAGAAACAAATGTACAAAGAGTATGACGGCAAAATATCAAAGCAAAAACATCCATGTAATTTCTATGAACCAATTTATTCAAGACTTAATAATTTGCATTCGTTTCACAACCATGCATAGCTCAGACATACAACAATTACATTGAAAATTAAGACATTATAAAAATAACTATAAATATATAACTACATAACAAGTTTGTAATGTAAATATGTTATTAAACATCGCAAGATATCACGAGAGAGTCGCTGGAATACAATGACATAAATAAATATGGGCGGAAGTACATATAATATTGCTGGAAGAACATGTCAAATGTATAAGTAGCTAAGCCAACTCTGTACATGATCACAACACAATCACAGGCAAAATAGGCCCATAAAACACGAAACAATTGTTACAGAATATTACCCCTTTAACACTCATATCAGCCAAAAATGGCTTCTGCAGTAGTCTTGAAAGATGTCCATTTGCAGACCAAGAGAAGACCATTTTTGAAAATTTATCGCTGGAATGACTGGCTCGATAATAGAGCCAGTCATTCCTGTGGTAAAATTTCAAAAATAGTCTTCATTGGTCTGCAAATTGACATTTTCTAGGAGAAACTAAAAACCCCACTTTTGAACAAATTCGAGGGTTAAAGGGTTAAAGTCATGAATTTTGAATTTACACATTTTATATGAATTGATGGATAAACTTATGTACATTAAAAATGGTTCTCATCTAAGAAAACTTCAGATAATCATGTAGGTCAAGATGAGTAAACAATGGAGTTTAAGTTTAAGTTTAAGCAATGCCCCGCCCATCTCTAGCTAAGCTCCACCCACACTTTTCCCTTGTTGGGATCAATCGATCCCTGAACCACATGCATGTCAATTTCCAAAAACTATACAGCCGTTGAATATTTTGAAATTAATGACTGGGTGCTGTTGCCAAATTAGTTTCAAAATATTCAACAGTATGTTTATTAAATCATAAAGAAATACAATTCGAACAACAATGCTTAGTCCGTCATTAATTAAGCATTCGTGATGAACTTAACTACATCATTCATGACGCAATTGATTAAGACATCATCCTACATCATGTGGTTGATTATGAAATCATATGATTGACTGAGAAACGGGATTCCTCCATAGGCATGATGGCTAACCTTTTAATGGTCAAACCAGCCAAAATGCCTTCGGCACTGGGATGGAGGAATCTCTACTTACAAGCCAAGAGAACACTATTTTTGAAAACCTAACACTTGAATGTCTGGCTCGATAACAGAGCCAGTCAGTGATAAATTTTCAAAATAATCATTTCTTGGCTAATAAAGGACATTAAAAAAGGCGAATATTTTAACGCTACGAAAAATGTTCAGTAAGAATTATGTGGAATTAAATGTCTGGCTGTCCTCCTCTTTGTCAATGACCATTAGTGGGCGGATTCACAAAGAAGTGTACGTTACAACCAGCGTATGCTCTCACACCTGATTTACGAAGACAGACATAAGTTTTTTGTCGCAAATAACTACAGATCTCTCTAGTGTGTGGATGCACAAAGCATCGTTGTGACAAGAATGTGGAAGGGCAGACGCCATTGAATCCGACAGCTCTCAAAATTAGTATTAGCCTAATCACAATGCTGAGAAGTGAATTTTAATTGGATTTGTTAATAGATTGTGCTACGAGAATAACAAACACCAATATACACTTATATATATGCGCTGCTGACACAGGGGTGTAGGAACACATTTTTACCTGAGTGGGTGGGGTGAGGTGTAGGCTAAACTATGGCTGGGCGGTCTTAGCAAACCCCATCCCCCAACACACCCACCCTATTCCTATGTTAGAGCCAGGCATATGGGATAAATTGACATTTTTCAATCTAAAACCACCATTAAACTAGAAAATGTTGTTTGACTCAGAGGGCCCCCAAAAACACTGGAAATAGCTTTATCTATGGAATAGGTATCAATTTTATTCAAAGCCTTCATATTATTACAAATTTAAAAAAAATGTAAAACCCCAGGAGATTGATAAAAATCTTAAGTCTTTGCATTAAAACATCCATTTTCACCAAAAATCTTGGACCTATAAAGGTGAATCCTCCAAAAGGCATGTCTACCCATCTTAAAGAAGCTACTTGCCAAGTTTCATTAAATTATTTTAAGCGAAACCATATGATATGCCATCACGAGAATATTGACAAAAATCCTGAGTTTTCACATTAAAAAGCCAATTTTCACACAAAATATTGAACCTATAAAGGTGAATCCTTCAAAAGGCACATCTGCGTATCATAACTGAGGCATACAGCAAGCTTCATTAAAATATCTGTAGCGGTTCTCTATGATATGCTGTTTACTAGATATTGTGGATGGACAGACAGACAGACACAGTGGTTAGGTACTATAGGGCTTTCTAATAAATATTTATTAAATTAGGTCTATAGGCACATGCTTTAGAATCTTTGAGAGAGAGAGAGAGAGAGAGAGAGAGAGAGAGAGAGAGAGAGAGAGAGAGAGAGAGAGAGAGAGAGAGAGAGAGCTAGATATATATTTGTTTCATGGTTTTTGTGACAAAAATTCTAAGGCGTATGGTCTAGGCTATAAAGTGACTCAAGAATTGACAATTTATAACATCAAACTTTAACCCTTTGAGACTTAAAACGGCCAGACAGAGCTCCAGCAGTGGTCTTGTGAAATGTTTATTTGTAGACCAAAACAAGTTTTTTGTTGAAAATTTACGACATACGATAACAGAGCCAGTCGTTCCAGCGAAAGGTTTTCGAACATAACCGTCTTGGTCTGCAAATGACCATTTTCTATGACGAAATGGAGATTGTCTTGAACAAATTTAAGGATTAAATGGTTAATACATGCCTATCAATGACAATTTTAGGAATATTCTGTAAAGTATATATAATCTATATTATCGGTGATGACAGTGGCATCAAGTTTTTTATATAGGCCAAAGATGCATGTATGCCTACGTAAAATATGCATGTGAATGTGCAAACGACAATGGTATGAATTGTGGGAAGTTAGGCTCAATGTATGCCTGTAATTATTATTTACTAATTATGTTCATTCAAATGTGTATCTAAATTAACAGAAATTTCATATTTTGGAAGTTTTATTAATACTAATAGCTCAATAGCGTCGATCAATCTCAACATCTTCGACTTCGATAGCCGAGGCTACACAAATTAACAGCTGTTTTGTTTACGTTACGGTATCTAGGCTTTCACTGCAGTCTGCATAATGTTGATTTGCTTTTCTAAAGTTGTTCATCCACTTCTATTTTGCTGAATCTATATGTTTTTAGACTTACACATGGTACATAGTAGACCGAAGTTACGCCAGTATTTGGGCTAAAATAAGTCATAAGTTACACTTTTTTGTGAATACAAATTTACGACCGGTTTTAGACTTACGCCACACTTACACCTCTTTTAGACTTAAGTCTGCTTCGTGAATCCGGGCCCAGAGCTCTGCTCAAATTCATTAGGTAGAATAAATAGAACTAGTAATAGATAATGATAAATAGATCTAGTTTGGTTGCAATATAACAAGATGTTGTTTATTTATGAACTAAGTTCAGCATGATGACCTTTGACATTGACCACTAAATCAAAAGGTAATATGTTTATCAAGCTTGTGCAAGAGGAACATGACACATGGATCAGAAAGTAGTTCTTGTATCATGTTTATGATGATATTGACCTTTGACTGCCACCACATAATCAATATATGGTCATTTCATTTACCCTGGCAAGGACGTGTCCATGTTTAGTTCTCTAAAGGTTGGCAAATCATGAAAGCTAATTTGAAAATCTATATTTAACAAACCAAGACCACAGTGAATCAAATGTCATTGTATTGCTTCTTACAGTTAAAGTAACCATGTATCCTAAGTTAGTTTCATATGACTAACCAATCCGTAAGTATAAGACATGACAATTTTTTACTAAATGCTGAAAATTGTTTCTTTCTAAGAGAATCAGATTGATATAATGGGTAGAGGATGTCATCTATATGTGCCAAATATTTACTGGCAATATCCGGGATGTGCGTGCAAATGATCTTGAAGTGTAATCCCATTTCATTTCAATACTTGGCCAGAATTGTAGGTACAAAATTGTGAAAATAAAATCTAGAATATGATACAAGACCAGTCAGATTGCATCATTCTATGCGCTTAAATATACAATTTTATTTTATCTCCACCTCTACAATCTATGATCCAAATATTTCATGAAAACAAGTTGACATCGAATGACCTTTCTTAATTTAGTAAATACCAACATAGATAACAAGCTGATGGCACAAATTTCTTTTCACCACGCTGACATTATATAAGATAAATTACTGCTTAGATTACTACTTCAGATGATTTACTGTGTCCAATCAGGGCCTAAAAGATTAGAAATGCATGTATGAAAATACAGGTACATTATAAACATGCCTGCTGTTACATATATGCACTGATCCAAACAATAGAGTGAATCATTTCTACCCATGCCTCGCCCATTTCTAGATAATCTCCATGCTGTGCATGCATGCGTGCGCGCGCGCGTGTGTGCGTTGGGATAGAATTTTATACTTTAGACACTAAATTCTGAGAATTCTAATTTCATGGTAACTATACAGATAAGCTTTGGAATATTTTAAAACTAATTTGACAGCAACAGCGGCCAGTCAAATAAGTTTCAAAATATCCAACTGAATGCTTATTAAATAGTAAATCTATCAAAGACACAATTCATACACTTGATGGACTATTCCTGCTCCATGAGAGTATTCGCTATCAATTATGATTGTCATGTAATTGTGACATCAGCCTACACGTGACATAATTGATTATGACATCATTATTTGAGTGGCAGATCGGATTCATCCATTGTTTGAACACACACAGATCATTCTATTGGAATCTCTATCACAGATAGTTTATAGTCCTAGGATGGATACATCGCTATGAATGCTTCACGCTGATTAGAGGCACAGTGTGTGATCGCCGCTGGTTGTCATGGTAGTTGGTATGTCCAATCACAAGTTCACTGAAATATAAGCACATTTAGACATTTATACGAATTAAACTTATACAAATATGTCACGGGCATGAAAACTGTATTCCTTTTAAGAATGGTGTACCTTGTGTTGGCCTATACAGCAATAACTTTCAGCTACATCGAAGTACAACCTCAGGCCAATGCAGAATATGGATAGTCATAAGCTGCAGCAGAGGAAACTACAGGCAGACCAGCTCATGAGGAAACTACAGGCAGACCTGGTCATGAGGAAACTACAGGCAGACCTAGTCATGAGAAAACTGCAGGCAGACCTGGTCATGAGGAAACTACAGGCAGACCTGGTCATGAGGAAACTACAGGCAGAACAGGTCATGAGGATACTACAGGCAGGCCAGGTAATGAAAGCACCTGCCATTTGAACAAACAACATGGTGCCTCTATAAGATATGTGGCGGAAAAATCACTTGTGTTAAACAAGCACCATAATTTAGCACAAGACAACCAGTACATTGTGGGTAATTGCCTGTGTAGCAAAGGTTAAGACATGGTTTACTATATTAGTTAGATTTTCAAAGTATTCAACAGATTATCGACCGCAATTACATGCATGAGAGATTGCAGTTATAGGTTGTTCTGTGTGTGTGTCCGCGTGCGTGTGTGCACATGTGCATGCATATTGTTCTGTAGAAAGGGTTAAATGCAAGCACACATGGTCACAAAAATTTACCTATAGTTAACCTCTCCATCGCCATCGCAGTCTAGCTCCTCAACCAGCGTAACAATTTCCTCGTCTGTTAACTGAATACCTGTCTCCTGAGAACAAAGAGTCAAAGGATTGATTCAATATATCCTCTAGCCTCTCATATGACAAAGCCTGCAAGCAGTTTTATTGCAGAATGACGGCATTAACACTTATCACTGCGATCCACATATCTCAATGGACCTTTCCAGTTTTAGCTATGCCCCGCCCATCTCTAGCTAAGCTCTACCCACACTTCACATGTGTTGGGATCCATCGATCCTTGTACTACCCGACTATCAATTTCTAGAAAACTATATGGGTAAGCTGTTGAATATTTTGAAACTAATTTGACTGTGTGCTGTTGCTGCCATGCAGACTATTAAATGTTTAAGACAGACTAAATCGAGTAATTCATGAGGTAATGATTATGACGTCATCATGTAATTGATTATGATGTCATATGATAGATGGATAAACTGGAACGGTCCATTTCATAGCAACCATATAGGCAAGCTATTGAATGTGTTAATAAAACTTCTAGTCAAATTAGTTTCAAAATACTCAACACAATGTATTGAATTGGTAAAATGTTATAAGGCACTAGGCTGAAGCATACCAGACACCTGTCTTTGGTTGGAGGACAAAAGTCAGATGCCTGACACTGGTGCAGTGCCTCCTATTTATAGGCCACAGGGTTGTATGACAATCTCCAGCCAGAGATAATCCTGCCCTCCATTTCAAAGCTAATTATATATATATATATAATGGAGTGCAGGATATATAGCAAATTATAAAGCTAATTATATATATAATGGAGTGCAGGATATATAGCAAATGAATAGCAGCTGCTGCTATTCATTTGAATATTAGTTTCTCTACCACATGTTGTTGTCTCAGCAAGCAGACACTGTTTTTCAAAATGAACAGTAGCTATGACATTGAAGCAAAGTCAACAAGACACGCAAGAGACCTGTATCACAAACTTGCAACATCAGTATCTGAACAGATGTTGGATTCATTATTGAATTAACATGAGATAATATTCACTGGAAGACAATCAACACTGCATTTTTGAAAGAGCAAAATTTGGAATTGACATACCAATAACATAACATATAGCTGCTAAAATACATCAAATACGGGAATTTAAAAAAGAACAGCCAAAGATTCCATGTTGTTTCATCGATGATAGCCATGTTTCTGGGGCCATGTCCTTATTTACATAATCCTGGATAACATTTACATGTCTTTCATTTTCAAATCAGTTACCTTTTGATACGGGAATTCATATTTTCGCTAAAACTCAGCACACAGAAAATTTGCAATCAAATTGATGAATCAGACATCGTACAAAATTGAAAGTCTACCAACACAAGTTTATTCATGCATGGTTGGTTAAAATCGTGGTTCAGAAGACGGCACCATTAAGAGAACAAGTTGACAAAGAGTTGGCATAAGCTCACTTGGTCCTTTTAGCAATGGTTAAGTTTCATGAAATGACTTAAGATTTTGTTTAACCCGTAAAAGCAATCTCCTTACCTTAATAGCATCTATAAATTCGCTTCTTGTCACAGACAGACTTTTGTCTTGATCCACCTGGTTAAAAAAATCAACCAATCGCAGACTATTTTTGTCCATGTAGGTCTGCAGTTTATACATCGGGTGTACCCGTGAACGAGGCTTTTGTGGCGATTCGAAGCTACCATATTTGATGTTCAATTTTGGAAACTGCTCTTTAACTTGTGGCAGAAGCTCTAGGAAGTCCTTGTTCACTTGAATATTCTGATGATGAAAAATATGAATGGTAATAAATACAACAAATACACAATATTTTCACTGGTGGTTGATATTGAGTGCGCCTGGGAAAACCAAATGTTTTTGCAATAACAATAAAAACTCAAGAGATTCAAATTTTCAAGTTTAATTCATATGAAACTTCTTACAAGATAGGAAATTTGATTCGTAAAACAAGCTTCTGTGTGTTTCAAAGCAAATTGACAAATACATGTGATACATTTCATGAGTTTGAGGTTCAATTCATCACATTAACCGTTTAACCCTTGAATTTGTTCAAGAAAATTTGACTGGGAGCTGTTGCTGCCTATGACAACAACAGGTTCCAGTTGAATTAGTTATAAAATATTCACCAGCTTTCCAGCATTAACGGCTTGAAATTGAGACACTGTCATTTCCAGGCTTAAAGGCTTAAGCTTTTCCACACACACCCACGACTGTCTGGGTCACATATGCTGCTAGACGTCTACCGATTGGAATGATGATTAGCACGGTGCCATCAACATACATGAATGGATGAATATCAACATAGACGCTATGATAGATAACTCTGCGAGTATCATGTATGTTGAGCAAACCACAAACAACACAAATAGAGGGATCCATTACTGGCTAAGTTCCGCCCATTTCTAGCCAAGCTCCGCCTACTTTGTGTGCATCTTTTAAATGACTAACGCACTGACAGAAAAATTCCCAGATTCTCAATTTCAATTTTAATTAAAACTATAAAGGTAATCTGCTAACTATTTGGAAACTAATTTGCCTGGGAGCTGTTGCTGCTTATTCTAGCAACAGCTCCAAGTTAAATCACTTTCAAAATATTAAACAAAATCTTTATTAAATGCTTTTGTGTTGGATCTACATCACTTGACTGTGATGTCAGCTAACAAGTGATATATTTTGATTATGATAGATACTTGAGTGACAGACCAGATCCCTTCATTGTGATGCTAATAATCAATTATGTCATGAGTTACCCGACGTCAGAATCATAACATATATGTCATAATCAATTTGGTCACTAGTTACCCGATATCAGAATCATAACAAGAGGCCCAAGGGACCTGTGTCGCTCACCTGGAGCACTATGCATTTTTGTCAAAATTGTTGGTGGGTGGTTTAAGAGTTTAGTCTTTTAAATGAGTTTGTGGACATTTTTGCAAGTCCAATATGGCCGCCAAACACACTACATTTTGATTGGTCCACTGTGACCATGTTTCTGACATAGCTCCTTCCCTTGAACACACTTTAATGGCACTCGATGCCTAATTATATCTCCCAATATTTCAGCCCAAACCGCTCAGAGGTTCTGCAGTTGTTTTGGCAAAAAATAGGTTATCCAAGATGGCCGCCAAACCATTTGGCCAATCAAGTTTCCTTGAACAAACTTGGTGCAGCTCTTGTCCTAGATGATATTTCATGCGTTTTGAATTGATCCCCCAAACGGTTTTGGAGAAGATATTGAAAGACATTTCTAAATATCAACCAAAATCCAAGATGGCGCGAGAATACATTTAAAATTTCCCATTGCTTTAGCATGGGAGATTTTGGCGGGTAAAGGATCCAAGATGGCCGCTAAACCGTTTTCTGACAGTCTCGAAAATGGCAAATTTGAAATCACAATATGCAAAAACATACATAAAACCTATTTTGGCATCAAAATCTATCAATTAAAAAAATCCAATATGACCGCCGAACACGCTATATATTGCCCACAGCGGCCAGTTTTTTGGATGGATCAACTTCTCCTGAACAAACATTAATGGCTTCAGCGGTTCCGGGGAAGAAGTTGTTTTTGCCGCTGAACCATTTGGTCAATCAAGTTCCCTTGAACAAACTTGGGTGAGCTCTTGCCCTAGATCATATTACATGAGGTCTGAATTGATCCCTCAAACGGTTTTAGAGGTTTTAAAAGACATTTGTAAAAATCTGCCAAAATCCAAGATGGCCGCCAGCCAAATTGGCCGATCGGCTTCGTTTGAACAAATGAAATCTCTATGTCCTAAGGATGCTTCCTGACAAATATAATTCAAATCAGCCCAGTAGTTCTCGAGAAGACATTTTAAATTTCCCATTGCTTTAGTATGGGAGCTTTTGGCGGGAAAATGATCCAAGTTGGCTGCCAGACCGTTTATCCAACAGTTTCGAAAATTGCAAATTTGAGATCAGAATACCCAAAAACCTATATAAAACCAATTTCAGCCACAAAATCCATTAAATAAAAAAATCCAATATGGCCGCCTAACACGCTATATTTTGATTGGTCCACCGCGGCCATATTTTTTGACGAATCAACTTCTCTTGAACAAACATTAATGGCCCTTAGTCCCTAATTATCTATCACAAATTTCGGCCTGATCGCTTCAGCGGTTCTGTGGAAGAAGTCATTTTTGCAAAACCTAGGTCATCCAAGATGGCCGCTGAACCATTTGGTCAATCAAGTTCCCTTGAACAAACTTGGTTCAGCTCTTGCCCTAGATCATATTTCGTGAGTTCTGAATCGATCCTTCAAACGGTTTTGGAGATTTTTAGACATTTCTAAAAATCGGCCGAAATCCAAGATGGTCGCCAGCCTAATTGGCCGATCAGGTTCGTTTGAACAAACTTGAATCTCTATGAACTAAGAATGCTTCATGCCAAATATAATTGAAATCAGCCCAGCAGTTCTCGAGAAGACATTTTAAATTTCCCATTGCTTTAGTATGGGAGCTTTTGGCGGGAAAATGATCTACGATGGCCGCCAAACCGCTTATCTGACAGTTTCGAAAATTGCAAATTTGAAATCAGAATACCCAAAAAACCTATATAAAACTAATTTCGGCCTCAAAATCCTTCAAGTAAAAAAATCCAATATGGCCGCAAAACATGCTATATTTTGATTGGCCCACAGCAGCCATGTTTTTTGACAGATCAACTTCTCTTGAACAAACTTTACTGGTCCTTAGTCCCTAATCATATCTGCCAAATTTCGGCATGATCCCTTCAGCGGTTCTGGAGAAGTCATTTTCACTAAAACTAGGTCAACCAAGATGGCCACCGAAACATTTCAGGTCAGGTGAGCTAAAAATGTCAAAATAATCATCTAAGTCCAAAACCGTAATGATGTGAATTGGATCTCTGAATTGATTTGATGATCAGCAATATGTTAATTGTAAGGGAATTTAGTTAATTTTGCATATTTTATCTAAAAGAAGTTAAATATTAGGATTTGTTAAACTATATTCCATTTACACGGTTTCCAAAACACTGAAAAAAACCAGGAGAAATTCCTCACAAATCAAAATAGTAATGATGGGGAATGCATCCATATATAGCATACAGCATGTCTGTAAAGTTTCCTTGATATCCGATGAGCCATTCTTGTAAAATAAGGTAATTAAAAACTTTAAAGCAAATTAATGAAAAATTGTAACGGAAATTATTCAAAGTCCAAAACCATGAAAGAAACATGAGAAATACACGCGAAAAGAAGATCTGATGAGCCATTGTTGACTAATAAGGCTAACAAAAAACCTTAACGCAAAAATTATCTAAAACCGTGAAAAAACCACTTCACAGAGAATCTGCTTAGATATGCTGAGGATTGCATCCACGCATTAGATAGAACCAGTCAGTAATGTTTCATTAAAATCTGATGAGCCATTCTTGACTAATAAGGTTAGTGAAAAACTTTAACGCAAATATCATCGAAAATATTCTAAGTCCAAAACCATGAAAAAACATGAGAAATTCACCAAAAATCTGCTTAGTAATGATGAAGATCGCATCCCTGCATAGGATAGAACCAGTCTGTAAAGTTTAATTGAAATCCGGGCCATTCTTGACTAATAAGACTAATGAAAAACTTTAACGCAAAAATCATCCAAAATATTCTAAATAAAAAAAAATGCGGAAAAAACATGAGAAATTCCCAGAAAATCTGCTTAGTAATGATGAAGATGGCATCCCTGCATTGGATAGAACCAGTTTGTAAATTTTCATTGAAATCTGATGGGTCATACTTTATTAATAAGGCTAATGAAAAACTTTAACATAAATGACACGCCGAAGCCGACGCGGGAATTCGTAATCCCTATGTCTCGCTTTTCCCTTCGGGGTGAGACAATAACATATATGTCATAATCAATTCCAAGTCCATAGATATTGCATATACTGGCTAGATGGCTAATGCACATACCCTCACTATGGGTTAATTGTCGCGACCACCGATGATGCGACTTCAGTAAATTGCAGTTTTTCATGACCAGGTATTCACTTACTGATCTGAAGCAGATGATTAGCTGCACATATAGCTTTCACAAATGACTAAATTATCTTTTGGTAATTTGAAGAGAATTTAAACAGACGCAAACTTTGATATTTTTATCAGAAATAAAATTTTATTAGCTATATTAATCTGACATTTTATTCGACTACATAATAATAGGTTGTGACAAAAACATATTTTTTTGGAGACTATACATCTGGCGAGAAAATACGGAACTCTAAACGGTGCTTTTGAGAGGATCATGAGTGATCTAGCCAGTATATACGATATCTATGGCTAAATCTCAATAAATGTCCTCAGCTAAACTGAAGCAAATTTCAGACTTAGTTGAGGATATTTATCTACAAAAAAATAATTCGCAATACAGGATGTATTCAGCTGGATATGTTGAAACTAATTTGATATTTATATTAATAGCTTACTGTGAAATCAAGTTCTCGGATAACACAAGTCGGTGCTCTTAGCAAGGCAGCACAGATAGCATAACAACCAGAGCTTTCTATAGGATTGCTTCCCATCTGTAAATAAAGCAAATACATAATAATTATAATACAATAAATTCTGCTTACGAAAACACATGACTATTGGGCCTACAATGGTTCTTCAAGACAAGTTGTCAAATAAACCATCTACCTTAATCTTTCAACCTAGAGTTCACAGGAGTTCATGTTGCGGAATACCGCATAGAACAGCTGTTGCATATTTTGAAATTAATTTCACTGGAGACCATTGCTGACCAAGGCAGCACTTATTTCCAGTAAAATGAATTTCAAAATATGCAAGAGAATATGTCTACTCTCATAAAGAATATGTTGTATTTGGTATGTCATGTTGAAATAGTTAAGGAAACAATCTTTGGGCACACTAGGCTTATTCAATGGCAAGTGACCTGATCACAGCATCGACAATCATGACTGTTTTGTTCACAAACATAGAGGTATTTATTGTATTGGCCTTAATCCTTTGATTGCCAAACCGGCCAAATTGGCTTCTGCAGTGGTCTTGTGTAATGGTCATTTGCAGACCAAGAGAAGACTATTTTTGAAAATTTAATATTATAATGACTGGCTCGGTTATAATGACTGGCTCGATCGAGCCAGTCTTTTTAGTATTTTTAAAAATAGTCTCCTTGGTCTGCAAGTGTACATTTTCAACAACAAGATTGAAATGACAAGACTGATGATATTCATCATATGATAGATGTCTTGAATTTACTGTTACAATGCTCTCATACATGTACTCCTTCATGTAGTGTATTTGATTCTATAATATATCACACATTACATCATATATGCTGTGGACAGTATGTATCACATGTTCTATTGCACAGTTACAATCAATCATTAAAAACCCCGCACAGTTGTTATTGACTGCATTCAAGATGAGCAACATTGTTTTTTATTTCCAAATCCATCAGCTTTCATTTTTAGCTCAACGGCGGGATGATCTGTTAACCAAGTATTTGATGTCATAATCAATTATGTCACAAGTTACCGGATGTCAGAATCATAACAACGTATAGCTCAGTCATGAAGATCGAAAAATCTTCCACTAGTGTGCGACTTGTATGTCGCTGATGAATTTACAACTTAAAAAATATTCCCTATTTTTTTAAACTAATTTTATTAGCTGTTACAACAGTTTACCTTGAAATTTAGGCCCTGGGAATTAAATTTTAAAGTTTCAAATTGTAAAAAATGTGTAAAAAAGTCGGCAGCGCTTAGCTATAAATGGACGTGGCATAGCTAGAACTGGATCCCTCCATTTAAACATGGTATCATGTTAATTTTTAGAATGGTAGTTCTTCTTTTCGACCGCTGGTCTCACACTAGGAGAGCCATTCTCAAGATGAAATCTGTGGTTTTCTGCGGTTCTTCCACAGGCCCATACAGATTTTAAAGAAAAGATGTTGACAAAGGCAAGATCTCTTCTCTCAGCAGCTGATACGTACTGCAACATTGAAGTATGTGCTCTGTGGTCTGTTCTGCTTCTCCACAAGGACAAGCGGGCGATGTCGTAAGGTGGAACCGCCTGTACATGTGTTGGTTTAGTCTGTTATGTTCAGTTCTGAGACGAAAAATGGTCACTTTCACTGGCCTCGAGAGATGATGGTAGGCATCTTCTGATTGAGGTGTTCTATAGAGTGACTTGATGATAGTCTTCATCTCTGTATGGGTAAGCATGTTGTCTGCCTGATTCTCTTCTGCACCCACCTTTGCCATCTTGTCTGCTTCCTCATTTCCTTGGACTTCACAGTGTGAGGGGATCCACTGCAATGCTATCCGAAAGCATTTGATGGTTTGTAGTGCTTCTTCAAGTTGTGGCAGCTTACCTTTGGTGATAGCCTCAAGGACGGAGCGGACATCAGATAAAAAGACAATCTGTACAATAGGGTCTGCTGTTCTCTGATAACAGCCATTGCAGTAAACAGCACAAACTTTCACCAAAACTATTCACTAAATACCTGTTGTACCAGTTCTTGTTCGACATTTATCTTAGGACTATAAAAGCAGATGTTTTCAGACAGAGACACACAGTTGATGGTAAGAAAAGTTTCTAATGCTTCACAATATTATGTATGTGACTCAACCAGTTGGACTTACTTTTAAAACTTGGAGTGACTCATTGCCAGCCAGTCCTTTTCCAATCCACACCATACACTCTGTTGTAAGGCGGTTGTTTCTGAAACATACATAATTTTAGAATAAACTATGAGCTCTGACTCATGTAGGATTCTCTCCATCCTTACTACCTGGAAGATAGCACATCACCCACCACCACCACCACTCCCTTACCAGGTGAGCTATAAAGGTAGACTACTTCTAAAACCCAATTTGTACGGTGAAAATGACGTGCATGAAAGCTTACGTGATATCAAGTTCTTCCAACACAGCATTACTCTTGATAGCATCGGCTAGGGCTAAGGCACCCTCCAGAGCAAAACCATTCCAAGACAAGTTGATCTTCTTCATGTATACGTTGTTCTATAAAGAAAACATTGGCAGCTTATTATAGATTTAGGTTTTACAATAATGAATTGATTCCATAAGCTAACACAATAAGCAAGCTAACAAGATACAGAAGTGCAGTAGTAGTGTCGGGATTAAAATGATAACACCTCCCTCAACTGGCAGCCGTTCGGCGATCCGTGGCCCCCACCGCCCTCTCAATCCCTGGGCATAGGGTTGTTGAGAAATGTGGTTGGTGTATGTCTCTAGATGGAGGCCCCCAGGTATTGAGAGGACGGTGGGGGGCCACCACGGATCGCCGAACGGCTGCCAGTTGAGGGAGGTAGTATCATTCCGACACTACTACTACCACACATAATAGGATCTGAACGCCCATTTAGAGACAAGCATCCACAGTGATATACACCACTGATCGTCTTGTGATCAACCACACATAATAGTGTCTGAACGCCCATTTAGAGACAGGCATCCACAGTGATATACACCACTGATCGCCTTGTGATCAACCACACATAATAGGGTCTGAACGCCCATTTAGAGACAAGCATCCACAGTGATATACACCACTGTTCACCATGTGATCAACCACACATAATAGGGTCTGAATCCCCATTTAGAGACAGGCATCCAGTGATATACACCATGATTACTGTTGCACAGATTCACGCTATTGCAAAGCAATTGGCCTTAGAGGCTACTTTAAGGTCAAGAAAGCCGACCCGTTCCAGATGATCGGACAGGCCCGTGCCGAGGAGTGGCAGAAGTGACTCTCCCGAGCAATGACGACGGGAAGGTTTCCAGCGCTTACCAAAGATGATCCTTGGAATCCGCACAAGAAAGCGCAGCGGATACGTGAGCTTCGTCAGTTGGACGAGGTGACTGCTAGCTTGCGAGCCAAGACTGTAGTGAGGCGGATGGCGGACCATCCACTGGAGTGCTTACCTCCCCTATGCAGGATCACTAAGCGAGTGATGAGGGGGCTGAGGGCTGAACCCTTAGCCTGGAGCATGAGGCGAGAAGGCGAACACATTCTCGACCAGCGTCTCGGCAAAAGGGAGACAGAGGATAGAGGACGCCGGTCAGTACACTGGACATTCTTCAGAGGTCTAGGAGACGTCACCGGCCAGATCATGCAAAAGATCCAGCAGACTGTCCAGAACGCCTTCTACCTCCGCTACACCCATACCTATCGCATCTGTCACATCGAAGACGGTAGGGTGATGTTCTTCCACAAGAATGCTCCAGGGATCCCGGGGCTGAACATGATAGGAGCAGCTCAGGAGTGGGTGGCAGCAAGAAAGCAAGCCCGCCTCGACACAGACAATATCGATCGACCCAACACCAAGTGGGCTTTCGTTCGATCAATCAACGTTGAGGTCAGGGCTGTCATTGACCGCCAACCTCTGCTAGGGACTGGCTATGACAGAAGAAGAGTATGACTGCCCTCGACACCTACAGGGACAACATGTGTCTCTGGAGATGTCTAGCAGTCCACTGAGGAGCGAGAGCTGATAGAAGTACAGCTCCTGCACAAGAGCTTGCCACACAGTTCTATGGCAAGACAATGACAGTACCTGATGTCCGCAAGACCTCGCTGGATCAGCTGGACAAGGTAGAGTTCTTCGCCAAGATCGGGATTCGCGTGTATGAACCAATCGAAGAGGGCACCTGGCACTTGATCAGGCAAGTGGCTCACTACCGTGACACCATGACCATCGGAGTGTGGGACAACCATGCCTTCTACATCAAGAACATCTCCAAGCTGGCACATACACTAGTCTGCAGTCACTGTCAGCAGAGGTTTACACAGGCATGCCATCTTCAACGCCACGCTGATCACTGTACAGGCGGCAAAACAACAATCGTGTGTCCTGGCGAGAAGGTTGAGGCATCACAGTCTGCGTATGAGAAAGCCTTCTATCCACCCCAACCATCCAGTTCAGCGGCTACTCGTTGAATCGAGTATGAGTCGAGAAACAGAGGCGTACACATACACCATGTAGAGTGTGGGCACGGTGGCGAGCGTTGGATCGAGGACGCTCCCATAGATGGTTATGATCCGACCACCAACACCGTTTACCAGTTCCATGGCTGTCACTGGCACGGGTGTCCACAACACCAGCGAGGTGAGGATGCCGAACAAAGATACCGCAAGACAGTCCTGAGAGAGGAGAAGCTGAGAGCATCTGGATGCACGCTTGTAGTACAGTGGGAGTGCTGTATAAAACGCTGTCCAAGTGTCCCTAAACAAGTTCGGACTGTCCCATACCCACACTTCATAGTTTACAACTTCGAAGCCCTCCTAGATGGTATCAAGACTCATCCTACGGAGACTCACGATCGATAGTACTCACATACCTATCTCTGTGTCAATTGGCTGCTCCTTAGATGGCGCCGCGAGTGAGCCCACTCACCTCTGCAATCCTGACCCCAAAGAACTGATCAAAGAGTTCATGCTGGTGATCCAACGGCGAGCATATCTAATCCGAACAAGGGTTAGGGCACAGTACATACCGACAGACCTGGACAAGCTCCCAAAGCAACAGCAGCAACTGATCAATGAGTGGTGTGACCAAGTGCCTGTACTGGGGTTCAACTCTAGGCGGTATGACCTGAACCTCATCAAGAAGTACTTTGTCGATGAGCTGACTGACAGTACAGGTACAGTGAAAGTCACTAAGAAGGCTAGTCAGACCATGTTCCTCATAACACCTGAGGTACGGTTTCTCGATGTGCTGAACTACCTTGGTCCAGGCGTCTCATACTAGGCATGGGTCAAAGCTTACGGGTGTACACAGCAGAAGAGCTGGTTCCCGTATGAATGGTTTGACACACATGAGAAGCTCAACTATCCAGGGCTTCCTGGCTACTCAGCATGGACATCTACGCTCAAGGGTGGCTACCTCTTGACGCGATCAGAGTGGGAACAGTGTAACCAGACATTCAGCGAGCATGGAATGCGGACATTCGCCGACTGGCTGCGATACTACAACCTGGACATCAGTCCATTCATCAAAGCCCTAGAGCGGATGCGGGGGTTCTACACAGAATGAGAAATAGACATCCTCAAAGACGCGGTGTCTCTCCCAGGTGCGTCACTGCAGTACCTCCTACATGGAACCGCTCAGCACATGCCGGATGTTAGCCTCTATTCACCGGGCAAGGAAGCCTACGAGATGCTGAAGGGTGCTTTTGTTGGAGGTCCAAGCATCGTGTTCACCAAATCCCACGAGGCCGGTGTGACTGTCAACAGAGTGAGCGTGTCTGCCAACGTCTACTCGGCTACGACGCAAATGCTCTGTACCTGTTAACGACGGCCAAAGAGATGCCATGTGGTAAGGAGACAGTGCGCCATTGGTCCGGTGCTAGTGGGGTAGCTAGCTTTAAGGAGGCCCTCCTAGCAGACAGCTGGTTTGGGTTTGCTGAGGTGGATAGAGAGGTCCCCAAGGCTCTGTGGGCAAAGTTCGAGGAAATGCCTCCTCTCTTCTATAACCGCGAGGCCCTAAAACATCATAGCAACACCAGCTTCACGAAGGATGAAAGCGTGGTAGACAAGGCCCTGTGTAGTGCATGGTTCGAATATCTCGCGGAGATCAGTGAGTCATACAAGCTCCAGAGTCGCAAGCCGAGAATCATTATTCGAAGGCCCTTCCAGGTGGGGATAGCCGTTTATGAGCTCGCGAATCTGCGAATGCTGGAGTTCTACTACGACTTCCTCGATCGCTACATAGCTCGTGACAGCTCTGGGTACCTGCAGATGGACACTGACTCTGCATATATCGCTATAGCAGGCTCCAATCTCGACGATGTCATTCGCTCTGAGATGTGAGCAGAGTACCATGCTCATAAGCGGGACTGGCTAGCTTGGGACAAATGGTCTGGACGGACTCCGGGACTGTTCAAGCTCGAGTTCGAAGGCTCTCGTGGTATCGCTCTCTGCTCCAAATGCTGCTACGTGGAGAGAGCAGCTGCAAGTAAGTGCTCGGCTAAGGGAATGTCAAAGCGGCAGAATGAGGTCTCTTGGCAGAGGTTCTACAGCGCCTTACATGGCGGGGTGGACAGAGCTAAAGACCGAGACCTATCAGCAGGAAAAACTCGGACTCTCCGCGTACTATGCTAAGCGCTATGTGCTGCCTGATAGTGTCCATACCGAGCCAATTGAGTATCATGTTAGCACCCTAGAGGGTGGTAGCTGTGTGTCTGCAGAGACTAGCTGAAGCTCTTCTATGACAAATGGTCGCCTAGGCACTCCATGCTGGCGTGCCAGGTAGTACAGTGTAGGCTGCCCCTCCGCCTCCACATACCTGTCAAGCCTGTGAACATCTATCGACCAGTTAGGATCTGTTGCACGCCGCCGACCACCTTCCAGCTCACCAGGCTAATACAGGTAACGAACCAGAGCATCAGGTGGTATGCACTCCTCTCCCTTGTTCGCTCCTTTAGAGCTGTGACCAGCAGAGTGTCTGATAGCCTCTACCGGCTTCTTCCTGATTAGCCTAGTAACCTCAGCATTGGGTCCCTCCACCACAGCAGGAAGCCCTCTCATCCATACTCTAGAACGTTCACTTGGCGCGGCCATTTCCTGGGCATATTGGTGTGGGAACAGTCTCTCTGCCAGTGTCCGATTCCACCGCTCAACGATAGCCTGGGCACGGTGATGCCCTACCTCGCCTTGCCTAACTGCCACACCGTGTTTCCGCATGAGGGCTGCAGTCTCCCCTCTGAACTCCTTACCCTCATCCACCTGCAACAATTCCGGCCACTGGAGGGGATTTTCCGAAGCCTCGTAGACACCCTGGAATGCTTGGGCTACCTGACTTGTCTGTGAGCGGTACTGCCCCCTTGTACCTGCTGGCGACATCGACGATGGTGAGGGCATACTTGTAGGTCTTATGACCAACCGAGTCGTGTGGAAGGAATAGAACATCTGCCTGGTGAACTCTGTTCGGGAAAGTTTCCTCGAAATGGGCATGCCTGATGTGTCATGGACGAGGTCTGTATATCTGCCACATCGCCTGGCGGCTGAGCCATTGGCTAACTGTCTCCAATGTGAAGTTGTGTCCCTTTGCGACGTGCAGCCTCGAGTAGTTGAGGGGGCTCATGGTAATATCCACCAGAATGACGGTAGAGTTCCTCAAGAAAGACAGTTGATAAACTCCCGGATTTCATCACTGATGTCCACTCCCGTCATGTCACGCACGGCCTGGGTGAACTCTAAACAGATGAATAGACGGCCGTCATTCATTTGACCATCAGTGAATACCTCCTAAAACACCTCCGTGCACTGGCGTCTAATCTCTGCTGGATCCTCACTGAACAGTAGTTATCGACCAACCCTCGGAAGGGACTTGACCAGGTCGTACAGAGACGCCATCCTTATATAGTACGGCTTAAATGTTCGGCGGCCCAGATGGCCGCAAGCGCTATGGCAACGTCGTCTAGCTTATCCACCTGCTGGATGGCTCCTCCCTTCTGAACCAGGACCGCAACAGTGACACAGTCCGATGCACCACGATGCAATGTCAGCTCTACCTGCTGGTTAGCTGTGGCTTATACCTGCATGTTTGTTCTCACTCCACATGCACGATCCGCTGTTTGGAACCCGTTTGCTTCAGCTCCTGGTCATTCTCATCATGCCAGACATGAAGTCTTGGAGCATTCATCGTCGCACCTGAGCTGCTCAGTGTACACGCGGAGGAACAGCCTATCCTGCATGGCAGCCGGATTCATGTGTGTGTTCTCGAGGAGGGTTAAGAGTGGAACTGCCACGGGCTTCTCGACACCTGCCCACAGTTCGAATTTCGTGAAACCCTCATTGCACCCTACAGCGTAGTACCCCTTTCCCTTCGTATAGAAGGTTGGTCCACTAGCCAGCGGACTCAGTACTCATCGTTCACATAGGTGGTGTCCACGGTGCTGTTGCTCTGCATGATCTCCCACTTGTTCAGAACCTGCGGTAGCTCTACCATCTGTTCTACTGTGCTCTGAAGCTTGAACTCGAGTGTCATGCTCTTGATCTCATGGATCTGTGCCGAGATTGCAGTCAATGTACTTCCCAGCAGCGGACAACGGGTTCTCATCGTGTATACTGGGTCAATGACCGCCAGGCAGTCCTTCCGAGGATCAGTGCGGTGCGATGTCGCGGGTTCAATGGCCCCATCTGGATGTTAGCATATTTAAGGTCTGGGTATATAGAGGTTTTAAACGGCTGCCATGTTTGGTAAAGTTCTCCAGCAGATTGTCTATAGGCAGCAGGACAAGTCGGCACAACAGTCACAGCCACGGCGTGCACTGTCCCACTGTGTCAGGGTCCGAGGACTGCTTCATGACATCAACATTAACCACAAGCGAGCCAAGGTCACACCTCCATCTGATGCGGAGATACTGGCCGCCATAGAGGAAGGTGCGCCAGCTCGTAGTACAAAAGAACTCCTCACTCGGATACTCTACCGGAAGTTTGACAGCACCCAGGGCAAGGTACTACTCAACCGACCTGTGGCCCCAACCAACAGTCCTGTTATTCTAGCTCTCCAAAGGGCGAGGGTCGAACCCAAAGATCTACTAACTAAGGAAGTGGGCTGACATATGTAGACTCCATAGCCAGGAAGAGCCAGAGATGCTGGATAGAATCCAGTCTGGAGCAAATAACGCCCTCACGAAGCAGGTCAGTGCCGTTGTAGCAGAAGGTACTCAGGAGGGGGGTCACTGTTGGTCGCAAGGAGGCTGTTGAGCACATCTTCAACGCAGAACGGTGCAGGAGATTGGCCAGTGATCTGGTAGCATTTGTGATATTCCCAGATAACTACCAGGACTACCTCATCAAATCCCCTAACAAGTCAAATGTTATGGTCTCATGAAGAAAGTGGGTCTTCCGCGAGATGCAGCAGATTAACAGAATCCCAGACAAGGACCCTCAGTGGGAAGAGTTTCAGCGAAAGTATCATCTTAAGAAGCCACGGGCTTCTGCCAAAACTGACAACGTTCCTCAAGCTTCTGACGAAGGTCCTCAAGCATCTGACGAAGTAGCGGAGGCCGCGGACGAAGTTCCTCAGCCTTCTGATGAATGAAAAACAAGTTACAGCAGCTGTCAGCGATGACACGTAGAGCAGGCTAGTTTCCTGGCTGGATTCAGCTTGTAGGTGAAGGTCTGCACCTTTTCCAGAGATGGCTTGAAGTGTGACAGCTCACCTGTCTCCTTGTTGCTGAAGCTGAAGCGGTGCAGATCAGCTGCCCTCTGTACACCTGCGATAAAGTCCCCTTTGGTCTCCTTGAGGGTTAGGCTGTTGTATATGGTCTCGAGCAGGGCACATCCACACTTGGAGCTGAAGTATAGCAACCAGGCATTGTGGCAGATGTCTGGTGAGATCTCGCAGGTGTACTTCTGAAAGAGGATGAAGACAGTTATCTTTGTGTGCCGGATGCGCCTGGTGATGTTGCTGAGGTAGGTGACTGTCTTCTGGTCCATTGCAGGGTCATCAATAAATAGAACAAGTGGTTCTGTCAGTTGGGCTGCCAGCAGCTTCTCCATCAGTGCTTGCAGGTTCTGCGTCTTGGTGATTGGGCCATTATACCATTGATCATTACTATCATCCGCCTCAGCGGCGGAGTCAGACACCAGAAGGATGTATTGAGAGTGTAGATGTTCAGCCAGGAGAGCCCGCAGCAAGATGTTTTTCCCGTGTCCTGACGGGGCAATGATCAGCACCACCTGGCCAGCATCGGCCGGCCTACTGTCGAATGGTACAAACATGTGTGCGGAGGATGGTTAGCACTTGGTCGGCGGTAGCCTCGTCTATATCTGGGAGACTAAACGGCAGTACTTCCTGCACCAGCTCTTTCGCCTGCAGAACGGGGAATCCTGCACTTCCGGCGGATACGAGCATGAAATCCCGGCAGCAGCTGAGAAGATAGCATAGAGGGCCTGTGTCAGCACCCACAGTGTCTAGTACATCCAGTATCTGTATGATACATGTACAGGAAGCCATGACTATCCTGTGGTCTTAAATGGCAAACCAAAGAACCCTGACTTCTTCACCTCTGGTAGCTGGAGGCTGCCGGTAGCACCTGTTTTGCCATCGACAGTGATATGGCTCATGCCGAGGGTGCCTATCTTGAGATTCTCTCCATCCTGTCGGAATGAGCTCCGTGGTTTCAGGAGATCCTTAACCAGGTCCTGTGCAAAGGACTCAGCCATAACCTTGATGGCTCAAGCCTCATCGACTCCAAGCATACCTCGCATCGCCACCCTCTCCTTGATGCCCATCCCCTTGTATACAGTCTTGGCCTTGTTAATGGCCGATTGTCCTACCGTATCAGTGTTCCTGATGAGGTCTCGGGCTGGGATGGTACCTTGGATCTCCCTTCTCATCGAAGTCTAGGAAGGAGATAGAGGCAACAGTGTCTTCTGAAGGCATGCCTCACCCAAGTGAGCAAGATCGCCTAGCTCTTTGCTTTCTAGGTCTGTGAGTGACGGAGTCGTAGTCCTAGATACAGACGGCTTAAACCTACTAGTCATATCCCCAGTGAAATAGTAGTCGACTACGGGCTACACAACGCCCTCCGGCACGCCATGCCTCATATGCTGCAGGGGTCTCGTGATCCATCTCTCACTATTCAGAGGTTTTAAACGTAGGCGACGATGATCTCAGCCATTGCACTCTTTGCTAGCCCTAGAACCGCGGCCTCCATTAGTGTCACACATTCACCCATGATCTTGGCGGCAACAGTGTAGGAGGCCCCACTGAGGGCGATCTTTGGGATGGGGTGAGTTTTTCCGAGACAGTGCCCGGCCACCCCACTCACCACTGTAGCGAGGACAGCCGCAGTGTCGGCAGGAAGAACCGCATTTCCCTCTGTCATCTTCACCACAGCCACATTCACCACCACGTTACTGGTGACATGGACTGCCAGAGGTTTTGCTTTGGTCAGTAACTTCTGTGTCTTGGTTTGCAGCAGGTTCTCCATCGTCTGAAGACTCACCTGGCTCTCGGGCTGTTGCTTCACGATCTGTACCGTTGACGTCATTGTTTAAGCACTGAGTATACAACGCGGTTATACATCTGCATCCCTGTCGAGAGAGCTACTAAGATCTTCCCAGTCTGCGTCTGCCAGGTGGCCGGCTTGGTACTCAGGAATATTCATCTCTCTATTGAGACATCTTAAACATGTCCGGGCTCACGCTATGCGAGAAGTACTATGATGTCTTCCGTAGGGAGTTGAAGGACTACAAGAAGAGGACACCAGATGAGCTCGCTCACCTCTCCAGTGCTGAGCTGACAGAGGAGCTGACAGCTGTGAAGCTCTATCTAGGATTTGGTACGGGACAGATCTGCTTCCTCGAATACCTTATCATGGGCGGGAGTATCGTCGAGCAGCTCCTGCGAGCTAAAGGTTTCTACAAGGATCAGGAATATCTGTCAGATGTGTTCCAGCAGTTGCAGACTGCCATGGCCTCACCAGACTCAGAGCTGAACAAGGCTCTGCGATACTACAAGCTGGAAAAAGGATGCGCTGCAGAACCCTCCAGCCCTTGGATGTGCATGTTGGCAGCGGGTATAGGGGCTGTAGGGCATGCCAAGCTGGTTCAGTGTCTCACCGTGGTCCCCACTGCTACTGTAGAGAGTCAGGATAGTCTTATAGCTGATTTGCTAGTGGCAGAGTAGGCTGATCCAGAGCGCCACGATAGCTGGGCCTGACAACACTCGTAGAGCTACCACGGGAAGCGCTGCTGTGTCGACTGGCTGCAGTGTTGGGGGCGGAATGCCTGGAGCTGTCATGTCAACTGGCTGCAGTGTCAGGGTCGGAACGACTGTATGGCCCGTACTACGCGTAGGTGCATTGATGTCAGTGTTGAAGCCGAAGTGGACACCGGGGGAACTCCCCTCGACTATCATGTTGTTATAGCCCCTGACTTGGAGGTCCTCGATGTTCACGATCATGTTGCTCGGAATCAACTGTAGGTGTGGCGAAATAACAAAGTCAAGTTTGCGACGGGCCTTCTGCAACCCCTGCTGGAACTTAGCAATAAGACTACTGGAGTCTGCCACGATGATCATATCCTCAACGAGACTGATGAACATGGCCTGGACCTCTGCTCCGCTGACACCATCTATGGAATGCCGCAGCTGGGTCTGTGCTGTAAGGAGGAAGTAGCAGTGCTTCTAGGGACTGGTTGATCCGAACGATCCCTGCTGGTGTGAGGCCTGAGGTGGTGTGTGGGACAAAGTACTTCCACACATCTGGATAGCAAGCCAGTGATGTGCATATTTGGCAGCGCTCCAGGGTCGGAGTCTGGATCGAACGAGAATGTCGCTGTCTTCAGACGGCCCACTCGTCACGGTGTTCGCTAGGGGAATCCTGAGTAGTCACGTCTCGGGTCACCGTACATAACCCCTAGACCGCTCTTGTCAGCCCCATGCCACCGATAGTCTGTATCAAGGCGTTTGTATCAGGGAAGCTTACACACAGCTCATGGAGGATTCGTCGCACCGTGAAGTACACGTGGAATCTGAGACAGCTGGTGATGAGCACAGCTTCAGGAGTACCAGAATAGGAGTGAAGCAGGGTGGAACTTACTCCACATCCTGCCGTGGCACACCACACGGCAAAGTTCAGCTGCTGATTCCAGTATGAGAGGCTTGGAGCAGCCATCCAAGTATGAGCTTGCTTCGCATCCTTGATGGTGATGGGGCGGTTGGTCAGTGGTCGTGGGTTGATGGAGAAGCTGGTTCGGGACCGTCCATCCACTGTGATGGAGAACGGTGTTAGCTCTGGTATATCATCCAGTAGACATCTCGGGCCAGTCAAGGGTGTACCCAGGAGGGGTGGTTGGCTCGTCGTAACATCTCGTTTTTAACGCCTCCATATCAACCCGCCCGCTGGAGCCTTTGAGGTATTGCTGTCGCACTTTAGGTTTCTCCGTGCAGTACACGGCTTGGACCTTCAATATATGGTGGTACTCTTCATCGGTGACCTGGCCATCCTCGAGAGCTTTGCTGACAGACTCGTCGATAGTCTGTAGCATACTATGTGCCAGTGTCACGTACTTAGCATGCTTCTCCAGCCTCCTTCTGATCTGCCGCTGCCCCACCCCCAAGCCCATGGCCAAGACAGTGGCGGCTAGTGTCACGCCACCCAGCGGGATGGCAACGATGACACCCACCCCTGTAGCGAGAGTGGCCACAGCTCCTACCCCAGCACTGGCTCAAATCACACCCGCAGCAGTCGTTGTACGCGCGACGACGTTGTAGGCTGTCTTATATCGCCTGCGCGTTCTGCTGTACTTTTCTACCTCATGGACGAGATTCTGCCTGATGGTATCTATCTGCTGGAGTCGCCAGCCGTGGATGGTACCACCCTCATCAGCCATCAGGAAGGGTATAGTTCTGGTTGTTTCCGCCACTCTGATTTTGCCATAGTATACCTGGAGATTAAACCTGCATCACCTGCAGAATCTGCTCATGAATCATAGAAGGGTTCATTTTGGAGAGCCTGGCGAACCGTGCCAGCTTGCAGGTGTCGAAACAGACGTCTTTTAGACAGGGGTCATCCAGCACAATGTCGGGTGCCAGTAGCTTTCTGAGACGTGACATCTGGAACTTCACCGTATCACCAAGATAGTAGGTCCGCCGCTGGATGGCTTTCTTGGTCTTACACTTCTGCGCCATCTCCTCTTCCCTCTGTATGACATCTGGCTCATCCTCATCTGTGACATCGTCGTAGACATCTGGCTCATAGTCATCTGTCAAGACTCCTGCGTCCCGCTTACTCTCCTCCAGGAGGGCCTGCCAGTATCGGGAACCTTCACTGTTCCTTCGCCTCCTTACAATGCTTGCGTTCTGTTGATACCAGCTCTCCCGCTGTAGTCGCTCTCCCGCTGTAGTCGCTCTCCGTCTTGTTGCAGTGCGAGCATCTGTTCGTTTAAGGCCTTTATCTGTGCAGGGGTCATGAAGGGGCAACCCTGTAGCTGGCTCTTCATCATCTCGGCAAAGGTCAGATATTCCTGGTGTGATATCATGTCAGGCCAATGAGTAATAAGAGTGTAAACTCTAAATGGGCATCCGATATCCCATCCATGCTGGCATATATGTTAATGGAGGGGCTGTCAAACACGTGATTTACAGGTGTGAACAGGCTAGGACTGATAGCTTTCCATAGGTTGCTGTTGGCACCTGGGAGATACTCTATCTCATCCCGGCCGACTTCTAGCAGTGAGCTGCTGTGTGCACTGCCCGGAGGTTGATGTAACACATCGGCGTGTATGTTGTGCACCGCTGGGGCACCTCGAAGAGGACCCATTCTACACAGTACTGTACCACCCGTCTCCCCTCTAGAGAGGGTGAGATTACGTTCTCACCATCGGAGAGCAGGAGTCAGACAATCGGCATGGTTATATCTCCAATTTAAACCCCTCCTATAAAGTGCTATGGAACCCATATTTGCTCACTCGACTGGTCTTGCTGACCTGGCAGATGTATACACAGTTGATGCTGCCAAGGTAGAAGAGAGCGATGGCAAGTCATTCGCCCTACAGTACGAAGCAAACTCAAACGCATTCTCCCTCCACCCCATTGGTGGTGATGGGGTGGAGCTGCTCCCAGACCTCAAGGATGTGTCGAAGGAGCGCTTGGGCCGCAACATAGATGGCCACAAGATCGTGTTTCGGTACATCCTAGAGCCGTTGATTGAGCTCTCAGATACAGAGGTGGCAGACATCAACACCCTAAATAACGACCTCAGCTTTCATCTGGTCAAACCGAGTGGTGCCCCGCCGATGACCAATGACGGTCTGCTATTGACCCTGGCAAATAACCTGCAGTTCATATTTGAGAAGAATGAAGTGTGGTACCGCGCTGGACCTGGGGGTGACTGGCAAACATGGGTGCCCCTATATAGGCCTCCCGCAGTCATTGACATAAAGGTTACTCCCCTCGCCACTGTTGTGAAAAAGGATGGGACAGTTCGAAAGCTCTACAATCGGGGATCATCCTTCCTCACCTACATAGGTGAAGGTGTCTCCCTGACGAGGGTGGGTCACCGGATCGGGGTTACAGATGGAAAGCTCCTGCTGCGTCGTCCATTCGACGGACCAGAAGAAGCTGTTAACCTCCAGGAGGGCATCCTACGGGTTAAACGAAATCACGGATTTCTTTTTTCACGAGAGAGTTGATACTTACCACCCTGACACTTTATGATATTTCCTAAATATCGACCTAGCTTCAATAATACTCAGAATTAAAAAGAAACCGCCCCCAATTGGCCAGGTTACACAACTGACAGTCCAGCGGATGTGCAGCCCAAACTCACACATGCGCGGGCCTGACTCATTCTATTCCAAAATATTGGCTGACCTAATTGCAACATAAAACGCCGATAGGCCGAGCCTCTGTGGGGCGGAGAGGCCAGGATCATATCAGGTTGGTAAGTATCAACTCTCTCGTGCAAAAAGAAATCCGTGATTTCGTTTATTTCACATCAAGAGTATACTTACAACCCTGATACTTTATGATATAGCCAGAATTCGTAAGAGAATTCGGCGGGAGGGAGACGAAGGTCAGAAGACCGGGTCATCCCTGGAAGAGCAAGCTTTTGCTTTTGGAGCACAACAAACATCTGAAAATTGCGTCTGTAAACACAATCAGGAAATGATTTGGACATCGGATAACACGACCGATGTTGAGAGTAATGACCATTTCACATCCGCTCTCCCCCCCCCCCTCTTTTAAAGAGGGAGCGATGACCTCAATGTCCTATACACTCTCTATGTACTCGTGCTAAAGTACTATAAGACATCGGACGAAAGCTTCATTTCGTATACTCTCAGATGGAACCACAAAGAACACAAAACCATCACCATTTTAGTAAGTAATATAAAAACGTGACAAAAAATAACCATCACCAAATATAGGACTAACCTATTTTGACGAGATTCCCCTTTGATCACCGCTGGCGATGATAGGTACAGTACGGAAAAGCGGGGATTCCCCCCCCCCCCACTAAATTGCACTGTGTGTGAGTCAACGGCCTCATGTACAATATTTACAAATTTATATACAGATTTAACGTTTATGTAAAATCGATAAGGCAAGTGGATTTGACGTGTCACGTAGGTAATGATTTGTAAAACTAGACTCGCAGTGCCATTGTGCTACTGACATAATGTCATCCACCGGCACTCCGTTAAACAAGGCCGTGGATGTCACTACGCCACGGACACTGTGAGCTTTGGCCATGTCAACTTGTTTACCTGTGGCAGCTTTGTGACAATGCTGGATGCATTCCACAATCCACCTAGAAATTGTATCTTTAGAAGCTCTCCCATGGGGTTCAATGTAAGATAGCCATAAAGCACTAGGGTCCGTCCGCCATTCCTGTGTTCGTTGTTCATAACACGTTAATGCATGGACTGGACACCAAGCCTTTGAATTAGGATCAAAGCGGGTAAAACTTTAGGCTGACCAGGATATTTTAAAGACTGGTTCTTCGCCATAAAGTTAACTCTAGGTAGAAGCCTAAGGCCATCCCCTGTCACGACAAAGCGGTCTGGCTCTGCTGACAAAGCATGTATTTCACTTCTTCATCTGGCTGAAGCTGCAGCAATCAGAAAAACTGTTTTAAGCATCAACATTTTCATGGAAATGGAGCTTAGTGGTTCAAAGGGGTTATCTGCTAATACTTGAAGTACTAATGACAAACTCCAAGACGGGATCACTGGAGGATTCCTTGGTCTTAGATTACCCATGCCTTTGATTAAAGTATTTAGATTACATACTTCATCACTTTCGCTAATAGCCAAGTAAGAGATAACTGACATTAAAGCTGACTTGTAGCCAGAAATAGAGTTAGGCTTGAGGCTATAGGCATCAAAAAGGTGACAGAGGAAATCGGCTACTACCTAAATAGATGCTTCCATTGGATTAATACATCTTTTTGAGCACCATTCAGCAAATCTGTTGATTTTATAATTATATTCTCTGGAGGTTGACCCCCTTCTGGCTTTTGCCATAAACATGGCTGCTTGCTCAGAAAAACCCTCCTTAACTGCTGATTCCTTGACAAGATTCAAGATTCAAGATTATTTATTCAATAATTCCAAGATAAACGAATTCACGAATCATAACAGGTTGTCCGACTAAGGCAGTGCCTATTGTTATGGCAGACACCTTACAAACATATATACAGGTATATATAAATTAGGCAAGACAGTACTTACACAAACAATTATAAATTCAGACATTACATTTACTACTTCCTTATTAACCCTTTGACCCTTGATCCACATAAACAGTTTAAATTTCAAAGAGGAAATATGTCAATTCGAGGGTCAAGAGGAGACCACCCCTCCCCACACACCCACCCCACTGGCTAATGGGGAGCATCCCTGGACAAGGGAAGGTGGATGGAGGGGAGGGGTGCTCATTCTCCTGCTCGTCCTGTAGTTTGTTCCAATAGTAATTGAAATTATTATTGGATATAATAGCAAGTGGAATCATCTAGTCATAATTCTAGTAGTAGTAGTAGTAGTAGTAGTAGTAGTAGTAGTAGTAGTAGTAGTAGTAGTAGTAGTAGTAGTAGTGTAGTAGTAGTAGTAGTAGTAGTAGTAGTAGTAGTAGCTGTAGCAATAGTAGTAGTAGTAGTAGTAGTAGTAGTAGTAGTAGTAGTAGTAGTAGTAGTAGTAGTAGTAGTAGTAGTAGTAGTACATGTAGTAGTAGTGCTAGTAGCAGTGGTAGCAGCAGAAGTAGCATCAGTATTAGAAGCATGTTATATAGATAGAAAAATTTTTCTGTCAAATACTATAAAATTATTTGGACCGATATACATCCTATTAGACAGCAATGTCTTAGGATGCACGAGTATAAAACACCATTCTTTACCTTGTTTTGTAGACGAGTCGGGCCATTTTTGAGCTGTACTGCATGAGTTAGATAATACTAGTATGTGTTAATCAAGTAGTTTTTTATTGTTTTCTTGCAGAATTTTGTTGATAGAATTTTCTCACGTGTTTCCTGTTTTGTGTTGTTCCATAGTTTAGTGGCTGCAAATGATATTCGGTGTTTTCCACATTGACGGGTTGTTGCGCAACGCCTTGCCCTGGAAGATTATGTTGTCCATCAGAGGCAGAGGAACAGGATTGCAGACCAGAAGGTCCAGCAGATCCGTATACCATGATTGGCGTGGCCAATTTGGGGCGATCAGAAGCACTTAGCATTCCTGCTGCCTGATTTTCTGGAGAACTTTTGGAATCAGGATTGCTGGCGGGAATGCGTATGCATACATTCCCTCCCAACTGATAGCGAACGCATCTATTGCGATAGCGCTCAGATCTGGAATCGGAGAGACGTACATCGTCATCTTCGCATTCGTGTTCGTTGCGAATAAATCTAAGTTGGGCTTGCCCCAGTGATTGAACAGGCGATCCGCCACACATTGATTTAGTTGCCATTCCGTGGGAAGAATGCTCATTCTTCGGCTCAATGAGTCTGCTAATAGATTTAACCGTCCCGGAATATGAACTGCTTTCAGCGAAATCCCATGATCTAGGCACCAGCAAAGCAGTTTCCACGTCATCATAGAGACTGAGCGACTTTGTTCCGCCCTGGCGGTTTATGTAAGTCACTACAGTTGTATTGTCTGATCGAAACAGAACACTCTTGCCCTTGACCTTCTCTAGGAAGTGTTCCATGGCTAAGACTACTGCTCGCATTTCCAGCAGATTGATATGTTCTCTTGACTGATCCAGATTTCAAAGCCCTGATACGTTGTTTTCTTCCAGGCAAGCTCCCCATCCCTTCATTGATGCATCTGTGTACATCGTTAACTGAGGGTGGGGAGGTGACAAGAGGAGAAGTTTGGCGGGCCATGGATGCTGCTACTACCCCCTGTAGCAGCTAGGAAACATGCGAGAGAGCCGAGATGGCTCCTCTCGTACTTTCCTCCGTGTCCTGCAGCGCGGAATTAGCGTTGCGCAGGGCGCTAGCGCACAAGGGTCCCGTGTCAGACTGGGACCCAGGCCGCGTGTCTTCGCCCAAAGCCGGACAGTCATCCGCGCAAGGATTTGGAGCGACGCGATACTTCTGATATAGATCAGAACTTATACGGCAGCGCCATGCCACCTAGCGAGGGGTCTTTGCAAGGCGTCCTTTCGGTAGAATGGACGTCTCTGCTGCAGCGAGCATATCAACGATATGCTCAGCATATGGCAGAGATGGCATGGTGCTCGTCACCGGTTTCCCTCCTAACCACGGCTGCTAGTCCCGCTGGGAAGCCGGTGGATCCACCTGGAGTTCTGGCTTGATGTTCACCAGCCATTGGCAAGCATCCAACCAGTCTTCCTCGGTGGCCACCTGTGATGTGCAACGAGCCTAGGGCCTTCGTCTTCCTCAACCACATTCACTGGTGGGGTAATGGCCGGAGCTAAAGATACTCCTGGATAGCCAGGGAAGCCATACGGACCCGCAGGGGACGGCATGGCTTGCGCCATGGCTATTCCAGGAGCCGGATCTACGGCGTCATGGGAGGCTAAAAACATGACATCGCAGTCCGGGCCTTCCTCACGGTAACTCTCGGCAAGCCGAGGGATACGGTATGGACGGCCATCGGCTCCTAGCCGGTGAGCTGTGAAACCCACTCCGAAGAAGTAGTTCCATGGAAAAGGTCACCCATGGGAATCCATTTCCATGGCCATCGACTCATCGGTAGGTCATAACAGAGTGTTCTCTTCTTCCTGCCCAGAAAGATTAGATGCCAAGCTTGAAAAGGGATCAAGCTCGGCCTGGGCAGGAGGGATATCGCGTGAGGCACTGATACCCTTAGCCTTAGGCTACTCTAGAGCACTCGATAAGCGAGTACCTGAGACCATGGCTTCAGCGCCGGACCAACGGGAGCCGTCTCTGGGTCTATAACGAAAACTGGTTTGCTAAGAGAACCAGACCCAGAGACGGGAACACTGTCCCAGAGCAAATGAAGAAGACAATGATGAACCTGACCCAGGAAGCAAGCTGCGAAGCAACTCCGGGACAAGATCCGTGATCGTCTTCTTCATTTCTCCCATCATTTCAAGATGGAAGGCTTCCATGTGTGGCATGGATGCCTTCCTCTTCTTAACACACTCTTTTTCTAGACGCCTCTTCTCGTCTTTTACCTGCTGATTTAAAAAATCAGTTAACACCTCCACCGGCCACGACTCACACACATGGCAATTTAGAAGATGCCTGCACGTACTGCACCTAGTGCAGTCATGAGGGAAAAAGCGGGCCTTCACAAAACGGTGGCAGGAAGGGCATTTGTTCTCAATAACCCACCGAAAAGACACAAACGGAAACAATTAGTTTTTAGTTATGACGAACCAAAAAACCAATTGCAGAAGGCTAATAAGATCCATAAGGAAAACCTTTTGACCATCAAATGAAAGATAAGCCAGGCCCATAGAAAAAACTATAGGTCTGACAAAAAGTAAACAAATCCTAAAACCTTGTTATACTTCTTTAAGAAGACAAGGGAGACAAGAATTTGAACTTGAATACTTGAGAGGCAACTTTTTTAGACTTCACAGCTCAAACAAAGATTCATTAGTAATTGAACTTTATAAACACAATGAACCTATGCAAACCATCAAGAGAGATAAATAACTCAACACTCAGTCAAAAAAATTCTAAAATATTTAAATAACCTCATAAGATGACTTCTGAGGACAAGTGAAGTCTGATAAACAACACAGGAATACCTGATCCTGAGTCCAAAACCCTGTGGGGGGGGGGGAGAATGCGGAAAAATTACTTCTTATGGTAATAGTTCCCTCAGCAAACTCATAATAAAATAGAAAGACCCAGAAACCAAGTATAAATATTGGTTAAATAAAAGGATACCCTTCAAATATCAGCTCATGTGTCTGAAAAATAAAGCACAACATGCGTTAGCTAATACATAGGCCTCCCCCATAAAAGAGCTAGCCTAATAAAGACGTATCCACGAGATAGCGCGAATCCCGGAAATACCATCCAAGTCAACACGCAAATTTTGTATCAATAAATTTACTAAAGTACACCTGATGGCTTGGACCGGGAACATCCTCTGGCGACTTGGCAGCATCAGACATACTAATAATAAGTCAAACAAGTTGCAAAACAACTCAAAGCTTAAAAAAGAATGAAAGCAAAAGCAAGGCTAGAAAGCATGTTGCAATGGCAGGCCAATATTTAAAGAGAATGAGTCAGCCCCTCGCATGTGCGAGTTTGGGCTGCACATCCGCTGGACTGTCAGTTGTGTAAGCTGCCCAGTGGGGGTGGTTTCTTTTTAATTCTGAGTATTATTGAAGCTAGGTTGATATTTATGAAATATCATAAAGTATCAGGGTGGTAAGTATACTCTTGATGTGAAAAGATGGCGTGTCACATGTCTCCCAAGCCAAGGGTGCTGTTAAACTGCTTCAGCGAGTCGGCCTCACTAGCCTGCAAACGACTCATATAGTCCTAGAGCTATGTTTCTTAGCTGGTGGCAGAGTGAGGGGATGAAGATCACTATCGATCCGGATGGAACAGGGCTCGATCTGGCAGATATTTCTCGAGGGGTTCACTCTGTTCAGTTTAACTCTTCATATATAGCCATGATTCTCATCATACTGCTCGTGCTGGCGTCTACAGCAGTGGCACAGGGCGCTGAGACTGCCATGATATTGGATGCCAAGTCGGCCCACTTCCGGGATGATGACCCCCCCCCCCCCCCTACAAATCCATGGGTCGACCCCTTGCGGAGAAACATTTACGACCGCTTTCACCCACGTGAAGAGATCGAGTCTGTCTGCCACTTCTATGGGGTGGAGAGGGTAGGACGTGGTTGTCTGCTGGGGACTCCTGCTCAGCACCAGATTCTCTGCGTAGCATGTGAACATGCCAGTCCGCCATGGTTCAAATGCTAATCACTTTAGCATCCTCCCAGGTGAGCATTGTCATGGTAGATGGAAGCCACTATGGGTGGTCCCATCATGCCGATGAGACTCTGACAGAGACTACGTGTTTGTCTGAGCCTACACAGAATAGAGAGAGGCCGGCCCTTCTGCTGTGGTTGACACAACGCGATCAGTGGTGTATATCACTGTGGAGGCTCGTCTCTAAAGGGGCGTTCAGACCCTGGTAGTAGTGTCCGAATGATACTACCTCCCTCAACTGGCAGCCATTCGGCGATCCGTGGTGGCCCCCGTCTCAACAACCTATGCCCCAGGGATTGAGAGTGTGGTGGGGGTCACGGATCGCCGAACGGCGGCCAGTTGAGGGAGGTGGTATCATTCTAATCCCGACACTACTACTAGTGCTATGTTTTAACCATGTAACAATCAAGCCGGGCAAAAATGGCTTCTGCAAAGGTCTTGAGAAATGTCCATTTGCAAACCAAGTGAAAACTATTTTTTAAATTTTACCACTGGAATGACTGGCTTGATAAACGAGTCAGTGATTCCAGAGGTAAATTTTCTGCAAATGAAAAAGAATTTGTGTTAAAGGGCTTAGTGATCTAATAAATCAAAGCGTATCAGAAATAAATCAAGTTAATTAAACCTTTAACCCTCGAATTTGTTTAAGAAAATTTTAATTTTCTCAGAAAATGTCCATTTGCAGACCACGAGAACTATTTTTGAAATTTTACCACTGGAATGATTGGCTCATATGGACATTTCTCAAGACATCTGCAGAAGCCATTTTTGGCTGATGAGTGGTAAAGGGTTAATACTCAAGGCGGCCAAACGCAACCTCTGCAGCGCTCATGAGGAATGCTGATTTACACATCAAGAAGACTCGGTTTGAAACTTTAAAATCGATATTCACTAAGCAAAGCGATCGTGACTAGTAAAGCATTAACCATCTAGCTGGTGAATAATCAAACACACAGATGACACTGTGGTTTGTACAATTTCCAGACAGCAAAATAAATGTGATCAAGTAATATAGCATTAACAAACACACATGGTTTACACATACTGCTAATTAGCTAAGTACACATAACCTAACACGTTTCCCATATCTTAGTTGTTAGATACCAATGCTATAACAACATTTTGAGGTGACTGCCATCAGGGCATGCTAACAATTAACACCGAGTGCTCTCATTGAAATTAGGGTGCCCACATTACTCTGCTATTTTGCAAACACACACAACTTAAAACATAGCTTGCATATGAGGGCAGGTGACTGATGAGATCTGCATACCCTTGGAAATTTTCACATGCATTTGAATGAGGGTATGCGCTAAATTACAGCACTGGATACATCGCTAAATTGCAGCACTGGACACATATATTAGTTATCGCTTATACTTTTCCTAAGAGCATTAAGGGAGGCAACTCCGTGTTAATCTCCCTCTTTTATATTGTGACAAGGGAGATGACTCTCCAGCAGAATCATACAAAATTTCATTAATTTAAGAAGTTCATAGCAATATATACTAGGCAGATACATGTATTTTACTTCTTAAAATCAGTTACGTAAATACCATTAAATCTGGGTCTATTTTGTCAAAAGATAGTCTACATCAATTATAAGGAAGGACAAACCACTCAACCTCAAACACTCACAATCAAAAGGTTGAATACTTAGGGTTGAAACTGGTTTGCTGTTCTATTTTTTACATATAAGACTTTGGTTGACAGGATTAGGATTCAAGAGTATAAACCACAAAGCATATACTGGTAAGCCAGAAAAGTCTGCAGACGCTACACAATGTATCTAGAGAAAAAATGGTAAGTCTGTGTGTATTTCAGAGATCACAATGGACCTTTCCATTTTTAGCTATGTCAGACCCCTCTTGCTAAGCTCCACCCACACCATGCTCGTGTTCGGATCGATCGATCTCTGAACTCCCTGACAATCAATTTCCAGAAAACTATACAGGTAAGCTATTGAATATTTTGGAACTAATTTTACTGGGCGCTGTTGCTGCCTATCAGTGTCCAGTCAAATGTTTCAAAATATTCAACAGCATGTTTATTAAATAGTAGAGACATACAATTCGTACAATGTGTCAGACTATTAAGAGTTACAACAGACAGGCCAAATAGAATAATTTTTGATGTAATGATTATGATGTCATCCTACATGCCGCTTAGCTAATTATGTCATCATATGACGTTAGATAATAGATGGATACTCTGGAAAGGTGAATTGTTTTCAATAATATATACAGGGGGGGGGGGCTTACCTTAATACCAACAGCTATTGCCAGAGCACCAAGCCTGCGTATACAGTTCCAGCTGATATCCAACGTCTTCAAGCAACTGTTCTCTGAGATAGCTGGTCCCAGGCATATTCCAGCTGCCTCAGCAAACTTGTTATGGCTCAAATTTAGGTGCTCAAGATGCTTGGATTTCTGACAGAAATGAAACAACAATAAACAATGACTTTTCAAAACACTGTCTGAAGAGACCACCTAATTAAGGAGCACAGTAGTAGTCACTACAATCAGGTGGACCACCACCCTCAAGACACACTCATCACTTGGGGGTGGGGGGGTGTAGCCTAGTGTACACACCCTCTTGCAATACTGCGTGTAAATCAGAAAATAAATTGGTTGAATTCTGCCATCTTTGACATTCTGCGCGAGCCCCATCACATGGCCTAATCTAAACATAGTCTCACAATCCACAATAATATGAGTATCTCATATACTTGAATTCTGTCAACTCTGACACCCCATCTTCCTCCACCCTGCCATCACCCAGGTGAATTCCACAAAACAGATTCAGAGGATAGCCAGATGGAGTCGGACAGATGAGAAGGATGGATGGAGGACAGAGATGATTGCAACATACCCCAGTGTTTCTCATGCCATTTAAATTTAGGAGGTCCCAGGGACTCCATACCTATAAGTCTGGGGGTCCTAAACTGAAATTTGGGATTCTCATGCTGTTTTTCTCATCCATGCTAAAATTGGAGAGTAACAGAGGTGCACATGCTAGATTTTGTGGGTATGTTTGTGCAAAAAAAAACCTATAAAACTAATTAATCTTTAGCACTCATGTAAGATTTTCAAGAGTCTCATGGGACCCACTACCACAACTTTTGTGGGTCCCCAGTTACATTTTGGGAGCCTATAAACTCAAAAGGATCCTCATGAGAAACCGTGATATACCCACCATTTTTCCCGATCGTGTGGCGATAAATATTCAGCAGAATATTGCTTAGATAACAATGAATTTGTCTGTTAAGTATACCAAGATATCATGCTATATAAAGACTTGTGTCCAGTAAACTGATACACTGAGCAAGTGAGTATTAACTGTCATCCAAGATACTCACCAGTATTATGTCTGCTAAGAACTTGGCTGCTTGGTCATTAAAGTCATTACCTTAAGAGAAAGATAACAAACAAGACAGCTATTAAAAATGTATAATGAGGCAATAAGGTTGATCAAATAATGCTACTGAAACCAAACGTTTTTTTATTTTGAGGGGGTGGGTGGGTGGTGGTGGTGGGGGGGGGGGGGGAGTGAGTGAGTTCCAAGCTGAAATTTGTGGGTCTCAAACTGAAAATCTGGAGTTCCATTGCAGTTTTTCTCATTCATGCTAAAATTATATGGTATCATGGACTCACAGATATGAATTATGGGGGTCCAACTAGATTGTATGGGTATTTCTGCGTAAAAACCTATAAAATTAATTAATATTTAATTATAATACAAAATTTTCAGGGGTCCTATGGTAATGTGGTAACTGCCACTACTTTTGGGGCTCTCAAGTTCCATTTTTGGGACATATACCCTCAAAGGGACCCTTATGAGAATCCCTGGCTGAATGTTTATTTAGTAAATTTGAGAGAATAAATTACATACACACTCGCATGCATGCACGCCTGCAGTGTGTGTGTGTGCGTGCGTGCGTGAGTGTGTGAGCGCGCGCACGCACGCCCCACAGATATCTCATACCTGAGAGGTCAATGTTCGTCATTGAGTTATTCATTTCCAGTGTATGTAGCAGAGACTCGGCAAACTCAGTGCTCAAATGGTTGTCTGACAAATTCTGTGTGAAAATGTAATATTCTATTTTAAACCATTGAATGCTACTATAGTATTAATTCTAGTGGGTAACACTGAATGGCACGGGATTGTGAGCATCCAAATGCGAAATTCATATATAAGTTTCATTCCACTACTCCTAAAATATTAGACAAATTCATTAAAGGAAGCAGCCAAAACACTGAAAGTTCAGTCATTAGGATGTCAAGTATATACTAGGTCTTCAAAAATATTTGCTAAATTTAAACATTTTCAAGTCAATTTATTAAAACTTTTATGGCCCATGAAAAATAAATTCTGAATTCAATCATATTATGCACTTTCACAGATAGCTTGATTTACAGATCATATCCCTATATCATGTACTTTTGCTGCAAAAGTGGAAAGTGGAATGATTCATTGAAGTTATTGGTGTGATTGGCGTCTATCGAGTCCCTGATTCCAGGTCCCATTCACGCCATATCTAGGATGGTTTATATTTCAGTCCATTATTGGGGACATTCCATCTTTCACTGGTACCCATTTATACTCCTGTGAGGAGAGGCGACGAGGCGTGAAGGAGATTGCGTATGTTTCCACCGATTGCTCGTTTGCCACCTGATTGCCTGAGAGTCAAGCGGGATTTGAACTCCGCCCAGCTGAACACGCTAATACCACGGCCAATCGTCTCTTCTGGAATGGTTCATTGGAATCAAGCTTCAATAATATTCAAACATTTACAGTACAGCTCATAAATAAGTTTTACATGTTTCTAAAACAAAAACATGTTAGTTACTGTTAAAACTCGACTAAAGGACGCAGTTTTTTGGTCAAAACACATGTACTAGAAAGGGGGGTGCGTACTATAATCGAGAACATTCCTTCCGCACATTTTTGGGTCAAAATTTTTCTTAAAAAGTCACAGATTATACCTCGGAAATTGAACTAAATGTTACCCTAGCCAATTCGCGCCGCCTGACGACTATGTTTAATGTATACTCCAAAAACACCAAGCGGAAGTGAAATTATTAAATTGGGGCGCATAAATATTGCTTATTCTTTAATACATATCACTTATTACATCAAAATTAATCCAGAATTTGACATAAAATGGCGTCGAGAAAAGATACGTGTATAAATCACGTGATTCGCCTCCAATCGCAAAAGATCTTTATTCTAATTAGAGCGAGTACTCGGATATAAATATTCTGGACTCGGAACTCGGAAATTGCTATATATCATCATTGCGCGATAGGAACTGAATGTTCCTGTACCTGTTTGATAACCAACTCCCGTTAGCGCATAAGATTACACAGCGCCTCCAATCACAAAAGAGCCAGATAACCAACTCCCGTTAGCGCATAAGATCACACAGCGCCTCCAAACGCAAAAGAGCCATTACAATCTGTTTCTATCACGCGATTTCGATGTTTTCAAGGAGACATTTTATGCCAAAATTAGATTGATGTTGATGTAATAAACAATCTTTATTGAAGATACACAATATTTAGGCGGTCCTATTTAATAATTTCTCTAACATCATGATAATTTTTAGTCATGCATTAAACATGACCGGATTGATGGTTATTTTTTATACCAATTTTCGATTTTTTAAAGGTACATTTTTTCTAAATCTAACAGCGTCTTATACTTGAATACAAGAGTTTTTTGGGCGGATTTTGGTCAAATTTGGGACAGCGTCCTATATTCGAGGGCAGCCTTTAGTCGAGAAATTACGGTAGTAAGAGATGTTCTGCGGTGACATGCATCCAGGTTATTCAAGGGTGCTTTTGGAGTAGCAGTTGTATAGCCTTATAGTAACACATATAGCATCTTGACTTTCATGGAGATTTTAGAGCCACAAACTCACAGCATCCAAAAGGACTGGAACTCGATATTTCCTTTTACGCACCAAGTTCCAATGTCGGTAGAGCTGTAGAGGAGGGATTCCACTCCAATTATGATCAAAACATTCAACAGCACGTATTATTTCATTTAGGAAACATGTAAAGTTATTTCTGAGCTGTACTGTATTCATTAAATAATGACAGTAAAGAGAACAAGGACATACAAGATGTGTGATGAAGCAATTCTCCCTGAGCATATCAGAGACGGCTCTGCTCCCGCTGCGACCAAGCCAGTTATCAGACAGATTTAATGACATCACATGCGGATTGGACTGAAAATATTAAGAGAAGACAAGATGAAGTATGGCAAAAATACATGTAGAGAATGCAATTAACTCCACTTAACCTTTTAATGGTCAAGCCGGCCAAAACTGGCCTCAGCAGCGGTCATGAGGAACATTCATCTGCAGGCAAAGAGAATACGGTTTAAAAAATTTACAACTAGAATGCCTGACTCGACAATCGAGCCAGTCATTCCTGTGGTAAATTTTAAAGAATAATGTAGATTGTCTTGATAAATATTGACCATTAAATGGTTAACTCAACTGATGTGGAAGTTGATTAGAATCATTAATGCTACACAAGCTGAGAATTAAGAAATTGCCCATGTGTGTTTATAAACATCCCTGAAGGATTTTCCCTTCTCGCCTAATCAAATTAATGTATCATTTCAGCAAATATAAATACATACCATTTAGTTACACGTCTAACTCTTAAAGCCAATAGGTTCAACGTAAAAAATATCCTGCTCATTGTTTTAAAATTATTTTCATTTAAATTAATTTTAAAGGCATTGTCGCTTATCATAATTGTAATCAAATCATTGTCAAGATATTCAACAGCCTTTCATGATATGTGCCTTGAAATTGATATAGCAAGACTTTGTAAATGAAAGGGTTAATAAAATATCCATAACAAAATAGTTAATAAAAGAATAAACTATCTATATGCTAATTATTCACACAAGTTAAGTGTGTTAACATAGCAACCTTTGTCCCATTTCACTACACATCCAGCATTAGCCTACGATACATAGCACTAATTAGGCTTGCACGATTTTTTGATTTAATCGTGAAGTTCGATTTATTTATAATGGAGAGCTCCATCCAATTGAAATATGGTACTACTGATATGAGAGTTAATGCCAGCAAGACTGCTTACAGTATCTGCCCTGTTTGCTATTGAGTCCTATGCATAGCTATGTTAGCCATGACTCCAGTGATGTAGATGCAGGTAGTTCAACGATGGCCGGAATTGAAAAATGTGACATCAGAATTCCCATTTTGTGCATTTTTTAAAATTTGGGATTCTAATTTCTTAGTACATGCGGCCACTGCTTATATGTCTGAGTTTGATTTTGACTATTGTTGTTGTTGTTAAGACATTTTTTAATATAACTCTGGTTCTACTTGAGGGATCTTCTCCAAATCTGAGTGAAAGCTTACCTTTATGGTCCCAAAGAAGTATGCCAATTCTGGGGTAAAAATCTAATATGCAACAGCAACAGCTTTCCGCATTGTTTTCAAAATGGACATTTTTCAATAAGGCTAGTTCTACTGAAGGGATCTTCGCCAAACTTCAGTGTCAAAATTAAAAATGCAACAACAACATTGCTTTCAAAATAGACAGTTTTCAATAATGCTGGTTCTATTGGAGGGATCTTCTTCAAACGTGAGTGGCAGCTTCCCCAGGGGAGTGCCCCGAAGACTTACTATGTCAATACTGGTCAAAAGATAAAACACAACAGCAACAGCTTTCAGCAACATTGTTTTAAAATAGACAGTTTGACCTCACAGTGACGCGATTGTAAAATATGTCAATGATGCGAGTATTGGACAAATTTGTCCTTGTCTATTTAACAAACCTACTGATATACATAAAATTGCTTTTCGAAGATCGATCAAGTGTGTGCCAAATCTGGAAGATTTTTGTAAAGTTTCATTGAAATTATGGTGGAAGGGAGATATATGTTGTCATATAAGTCAATGACTGAACCACTAAATTAGCGTGATTACATCCCATTCAGGCATGACAGGTAACCAATTTTGTGCTGGGAATCGATCGTCATGTTGGTGGAATGTTGCTGGGTACTGAGCCTAAACATTTTTTGCTATTAACTGAGAACGCTTCAAGCGAATCTTTGTGTATTTGTGTAAATATTGACACATATGTGACTTATTTATGAGATGTCATATGAAGCATGTTATGGAGACTTTCACACTGGCTGATGCCAGCACATGATGTACATACCACTAATGATATAGCTATAGCCTTAACACCAGCTGATCCAAGCCCATGATGTTTCATATCTAGATAGCTGTCTGTCATGTGTCTCAGGAAATATGAAGCTGGAACCACTCCAAAGCGGCGACACCCCTCTAAGTAAACAGCTTTTCCAGTGTGATCATACGCCTCTCGCACCTCTGCAACAACAGATCATACTGTAATACCCACAGGATAAGGAGAATTTGTTTGACATAACTATTAACTGGTCAACAGCAGAATTACAACTACACCTTTAATAATTAATTTTTCAATGAAGTTTTTTTTCATAGAAAATGTCAATTCGCAGATCAGATTATTTAACAAAATTTACTATTGGAATGGATGGCTTGTTTATCAAGCCAGTCATTCCCAGTGGTGAATTAAAAAAATACCTTTCTCTTGTTCTGCAAATGAACATTTCTCTCAAGACCACTACAAAAGCCAGTTTTGGACAGATTGTTTTGAACTATTTTGTGTCAATGGGTTAGGAAATAACTACTAATTACAGCAACCGTGAATATTAAAATAATATTCCTCTGCAGGGATCGAAATGTCCATTTGCCCTGTTGCCCGGGCCAACCTGATTTTCAAAAGGTCAACTAAACTTTGACTGTTAATGGTACACAGGGCAACCATGATAAATACTCAGACTAACAGTATTATACTGTGTTTTTGATACCTACTGACTAACTCTTCGCTTTAAGGCATTTATTTATTTAATTATTAGAAAAAGTTAATAGTATGCTTAATGCCATTCTTCAGAATTTACTTGACAAAGCAATAGTGATTCTACTTTTCTTCTACATCATTTCATTTATTTCTAACCATGCTCTGATGCGGCAGAAATAGTTACCGGATATGTTTTCACAAATACACTATTCATTCTTATAACTGACTACTAGTATCTTGAAATCAAAGACGATTGAGCATCCTTGATATAATGTAAGATCAAGCAAATATGATAAAAGATGGCCAATTATCCACTGCCCACACATACTGACCATCCCTGTCTTAAATAGCGCTTACTTGACCAGTGCTGTCATATCTGACCAGTCCTGTACCATAATCGCATACTCTAGTGTGGTATAGTCATTCAGCATAAATTAGATAATTTACGAATTTGAAGCTTTTAGGGGGAAGGTAATTTTAGCCATATTTTGTTGTAATCCAATCACAAACATGTATGAATTATCAAAACACCTAGTTATAAATGAATCCACCTAGCTATTCTAAAGTTATGAGACTAGTACGGTAAGTTAACCCTCGCAAATAATGAACTATTTTGTGTAAACCCTATCCCAAGCAACGTCTTGTCATTCCCAAAGTTGAAGCATTCAAAATTAATTATGCTCAGGAAATTGATTTGCATAGCTACATGGATGGATAGATGAAATGATGCATGGATGGCTCCTAAATTCTTGTACCCTATCAAAAAAAATGATAACAGTAGAACAACTGTACTGCAAATTATGTACATATTTACCATCAAGCTCCAGGTCAGTGTCCCAGCCTTTATCATCTGCGACGTCGGAACTCCCGAGATCGACATCAGAGCTACCATCAGCATGGAGATGTGTATCATCTGTGTCTGTCTCACTCTCAGTGGTAACCTTGGTCTTGTCACTCACACAAGTAAGGCTGGACGTGTTCACACCATGGTGTATAGAATGCTGGCATCTACTGCTTCTCGTTACATGCTGTGAGCACATAAAGAAACAAACAAAACTGGTTATATATATATATATATATATATATATATGGCAGTAAAAATGCACCTTTCATTAGTGACACATAGTGTCTCTTCTCCTTTTTGGTGCACAGTAAATATATATAATTATGCATATGAAGCGGGACTGGGTACACTGAGAACCAAGAGCCTGTGGGAGCCAAGGACACTGGCTGTGGATCATAAACCGAGACCAAAGGACTGATTGCAGATGCAGGATGTTTTAAAACTATTGTAGATGCAGAACACAGAACCTCATTCTCATCATCATCATGAGCCAATATTGGATAAATATGTTGTTGGAAAACCTAAGAGAATGCTGCTGATCAGCTGTCCAAGGATTGAGTGGTTCCTGGCTGAATGTGCCTGTTTTTAGAGCACAATATAAATGATATCATTTTGCAATCAACAATTAATTCACATAACAAATTTGGTTGAATTCCATCAATAAGTTTTGGAGGAGATAGCCAGACAGACAGATGGAGAGATGGACGGAAGTGCCGTAGAAATATTGTCAACATTCTGTCCAATATTGTGAAGACAATGTGACTGGAAGCTGTTGTTGCTTAAGGCATTTTAAAACAGCTTTTAGACAAAGTAGTTTCAGAAATTTCAATAGCTGAAATGTACCTGTAATCCTGTATGATTATATACATGTTGGAATCGATTTGAAACTTTAAAACCTGAATTAATTTCCAGAATAAAAATTTTACAATAATTGTAATGGGTACACATTCAATATTTTGACACTGATGTAATTAGGGGTTGTTGCTGCCTATCATGCCAATTTTGCTACATTGGCGGAAGACATTTAACTTGTGTATGACTTTGGCAGTTCCCTTCCATGTTTCACTGGCCTATATGGCTGTTGGTATAACAATTGAGGTGTATAGCCATATTTTCACAGCTGTACTAATGGTTTCCGAAGTCCACACTGTGCTGAGTCTTTGGAAGACTGATCTCTCTGGAATGCCATACTGCCTTGTTCCATGGAAACTGTCAGTCTTCATGACACAGCTATGTTATTTTGACATGTTTGATTGTGACATCAGCTAACATGTGACGTATTTGATTATGACGTCAGATACATGCGTGACAGAGTGGATCCCTCCATTGTTGTACAACCTTCTTACAATAATGAATACTGCCTTTTGGCCATGGTATGTAGTCTATCTAAAACATGTTTACCTGTAGAATTACTACTTCACATGTACATGATGACTATAGGTTAGATTAAGAACTCCCGTACCTGCTGAAGCTGATCACGCTCTCCTGACATACCTACGTGTAACTCTAGTTTATAAATGCAAGGTGCATCGATTATAAAACAACGTCTAAGATCAACAAACTATAGTACTTGAACTTGCTAAAAACTCAGGAAATGCCTTTATTGGCCTACACATACTGGAACGCCTTAGAAACGAATACACATTTATTGATTTTAACCCGCTGAATCCGGCAGACCATGCACATACTGGTATAATAGATTTTTACGATATAAAAAATAGTTTGTAGAAAACTTCTTAAATTAATTTTACTAGAAGCAAAAACAATGCAGCAACACTGTTCTGTTAAATTACTTTTTACATATTCAGAAGCTTTCATGTATGGTTGTCTTAAAATTGAGATATTGAAATTTCTACAATAAATGCCTAAAGATATCAATACATGTACTGAATACGTAAGAGTAATTTTGACAGCACTCAAGGGCACATGGGTGCCAATGTATTGCTATTAAATATTACATTGAATTTATCTGGGAAACCTTTATATATGTGAAATAAATGACAGACAGTAAAGTAAACATTGCTAAGAAATATACCGTTGAAAGCAATAAGTTTTAAGACATAAAGATCATATTCACGCTAAGTTATTGCTAGGCCTTTCAGTGAAAGTAAATATAAAGCCATTAGATTTCAAGGAACCGATTTTCTTAAATGAGAAAATTTAATATAAATTTTGATATTATTTATAAAACAATTGGATTGAATGTCATTGATGGATCAGAAACATCGCTCAGTCAAATTGATTGCATAATAACTAGTTCTCTAAACCTATATTTCTACATTTACGTAGATCATGTAGTCAATATGTTCTCAGGTACATATGGAGGGGAATGGGTTAAAATCTAATCTGGAAGTTGTGTTGTTCAAACATCCTGCAGATCAATCGGTTACCTGTGTACCTGCTACCTGTTCAAGCAGAGATACACGTACCACCACAGGTATGACAAACCATATTATTTTATTACAGTGCTGGTTTATAGTATATCAAAGAATGATATATTGTCAAGATTATTAAGTTTGCAAAAGTGTCACATTGTCCAAAAAAAAAAATAGTTACTTTGAAATACATGTGACTTCTTGATGCTCAAGTTAGTCAGCTGTGTATTATCTAATGACATTTTCCACCTGATTTAAAGAACCACCTTCTTGTGACTCAAACCAATCCCTCCCAAGACACATCTACACCTTTAGTCTTAACACTACACATGCATGTATCTATTAGCAACAATATGTATGCCACTTGTTAACCCATTCACACTCATATTAGCCAAAAATGGCTCCTGCAGTGGTCTTGAGAAATGTCCATTTGCAGACCAAGAGACTATTTTTGAAATTTTACTACTAGAATGACTGGCTCGATAACCAAGCCAGTCACTTCATTGGTAAATTTTCAAAAATAGTCTTCTCTTGGTCTGGAAATGGACATGTTCTAGAATAAATTCAAGGTTTATAGGGTTAATCATGTAAAGTAGTAGTGTAGATAATATTGTGCAGAGACATAGTACTTGAAAACATGACCATGCACATAATAAAACATGTGATCCCGCTAAATAAATTACCATACTACATGTGTACCTTGAAATAAATTCTGACCCTCTATATAACTCCTCACCCTACCAAGCCTTTATATAAATCCCCAACATATCTACATAAACCCCTACCCGGTATATTTATATATTTAAATCCCCACCCTCTATGAGGTGTTCAACTTATTTGTCACAAATTAAAGAAATAATCTAGTGAACAATAAGCTACAACAGAATGATGTTATTGCAGAAGATGCTTGATGTGGGACCAATGAGCGTATTATATCATCATCCTGCAGTCATGGCGGTGCTAGGCCAAGAAGAAATGGACCTATTGACCATGTTTTGACTTAGGGCCTTCAATCTTGTCTTTAGGGCATGTTGTAGTGAGAGCAGCAAATTGCCCCTTCTGTAGACAGAGCTTCAGTATCCCACAGATACGAAAGTCTATGGGAGCAGTCATGGGTGACATAGCAAAAAGAATTAGCTTCATCTGTGACAAAGCTTTTCTACTTCTTGGCATAGAACTCGGATACAGCCTCCAGATCCTCTTCCTTCTATTCTCGGCCTGCGACATGGACAGTTTATTGGCCATAAATAACCAAATATTTCTTCTGAGTTTTGCCCTTGTAAGACTGTTTACTTATGATGTTATTCAAACGAATACCTAATATATTTCTCATCTCGTGTTCAGGGTTGGCCAGTTAACCTGTACAATTATTCTTTTCATATTTTTATCACCTACTTTGATGATGCAGTTCTTTTTCTTTGATATTCAAAGTGACTGTTTTTCCCTGTGTTTGATTCCCAAATCGTCTTTCTTTTCCAACTAATTATTCCTTATCAGTAGATTGTCCTAACGCTAACATTGATACACTAATGCTTATTAAGATTATGTCTGCTTATTGACAGTTTCATTTCTCTCCTCAAAAGATGGAGAATTAATGGATTATTTTATGTTTTGAAATGATGAAATTTTCAAAACAATTATCCGAGTTTAAATATTAAAGGTACATGTGTCAGGGACACAATTGCTCAATGTGTTGAGCAGAAATTATTATACGGTTGCGAGAAAGTAAATTGAATGTCAATATTAAGGTGGGTAGAATCTTTTCATTTTCTTAATGGCCGCAGTCGTCACCGGCTCATTTTAGTCGGCTCGCCTTTAGCTTGTCAGTTCACATGCAGAGTTCGAGGTTCTCAACTGAGTCTCCACGTTCCACCTGGGAATGATATGGTAGGCCAGCATAATTAACATACAGGTTGGCTATATCACAAGGTATATATAACCGAGTCAATTTAAGGTATTCATTAATGTGTCTATAAGTCAGAATCTCTGGCCTTTGGTTCCACTTGTTTTACTATTATCACTCATGACACAGATTTCCTTCCCTCCTACTTTGTTCTAGTTGCAGTGTGTATGTTTATTACATCCTCTACCGCAACTTTCTTAGTCTTCACTTCACTATTTTGAGCTTATTTATTGTTGGATGATCACTCCCAGACATCCTATTACTACTCATAGCTAATTGCTCTAAAGGACCATTCCATTTTTAGCTATGCCCTGCCCATCACTAGCTAAGCTCCACCCACACCTCGCCATGTTGGGATTGATCGATCCTCAAATGCCCTAGCTATCAATTTCCTGAAAACTATACAGGGAAGCTGTTGAATATTTTGTAACTAATTTGACTAGGTGCTGTTGCTGCCTATGGCAGCAACAGCGCCCAGTCAAATTAGTTTCAAAATATTCAACAGAATATTTATTAAATAGTAAAAGCAAACAATTTGTACAACAACGCATAGACCGTCTTCAAATATGCGTTTGTGACGTACTTATCGACATCATTCATGACGTCATTCATTATGATGTCATTCTACACATCACGCAGTTCATTATGACATCATATGATGGGTGGGTGCTCTGGAACTTTAGGTGAATTGCTCTAATTCACCTAACTTGCATTACAGGCACAGCACCATGCCAAACTCACAACACTAGTGTGCCTAATCCACAACAATGCATGTGCCTAATTTACAAGTTAAATGGGTGCAACAATATGCCTAACCTACACGCAAACTTCTGAAGCCTAGCTTCCTTCAGTCCTAGTCCTAACCCATATGATATCTATGTCAAGTTAACTGGAATACAACTTTTGAATGTACACTTAGAGGTGCTTGAAGCACAATGACTTTCTAAGGAATTTGTGGAGTGAATGACAGTTAACAGCTTTTATCATTCTCAAAATGTATATCACTCTTCCTTCTACAAAACCCTTGAAATTAACCTCCTCACTTACAATTACTATTAAATGAGTCTACATTCTGACAAAGTAACAGGCCTGGAGTACCCCAGTCAAAGTGTAGACTACGCTGGTTTGGACATCCAATGTGTCTGGGCGAAGATCCTCCAACAACAAAAACACTGAGACACACTTTTAGACCAGAAAGACATCCCAAATGTAGACAAAAAAACACCTGAATACCCACCCACCTGAATACCCACCCATGATCGAGCAACAACACAAAATTCACTTAACCTGACATGCTCTAAGAAGTTTCAGAAATTGTCATTTGAAGACAGACATGCTTGGAATATGCTGATACGGGGATACGGTAGTGTGGTGTAACATAGTGATGAGTTATGGAAGATGCAGCACAATGCCTTAACTAAAGGGTTAATATTTTACAAAAAATACTATACTAGTCCACAATACTGGTAACCTTACGAAGCTACTGTTTCCAAAATAATTTTACATGTCCATCATCAATAGACCTTTCCAGTTTTAGCTATGCCTCACCGATCTCTAGCTAAGCTCCATCCACACCTCGATTGAACCCTGCACTCTCTGACTCAATTTCCAGAAACCTATACAGATAAATAGTTGAATATTTTGAAACTAATTAGACTGGGTGCACCCAGTTAAATTAGTTTCAAAATATTCGACAACATTTATTAAATAGTAAAGACATACAATTCGTACAAATTGTCGGACTATTAACCGTTTAAGACGGACTAAATCGAGTCATTCATGCTGTAATTGATTATGACGTCATCCCCCAATCAAGTAGTTGATTATGACGCCATATGATGGATGGATAAACTGGCATTGTTCATTATTGTTAGTGATGTTATTTTTGCAGATAATTTTCCGATAATTTTCCAGAAAATCTTTCTAAAATTGGAAAAATATGTGTATATTTTGAACAATAAAATATATATATATATATATATATATATATATATATATATATATATATATATATATATATATATATATATATTATATATATATATATAGTGTGCATGCGTGCATGCGTGTGTAATATTGTATCATCCATGATTCCATGCAGCTGGTGTACAGTTGAACCCAGAAATAAGGTAACAGTACACAGAATTAACATTTTTTCAATTTTGAATGATATGCAAAAACTTTCCTGTTGAATATTTTGGACACAATTTGCTAGGAAGCCATTGCTGTCAAGCCATTACTGCCTATAGCAGCAATAACTTTTTTCAAGCAAATTGGGTTCAACAAATTTAACAGCATTGTTTTGAAATTTGTTATTTCTGAACTATAGTGATAGTGTAACCTGATGCAAGCCACTTCAGGCATGGCAATAGATGACACTAATCTAAATCTATTAACTTATATTATTAGCAAAAGCATCGGTATTAATGCAATAGGGAAATAATAATTTCCAATTGCATCCTTAAGTGACTGAAAAATTTTCTGGAAAAGTATGTTGGTAAATTTTCCAGAAAATTTTCTTTTCACTCACAACACTAATTATTGTCAATAATAATTGTTTAATACAAGAGGCCCATGGAGCCTGTATCGCTCACCTGGACCATAGGCATTTCAACTAGAATGTTCATTAACAACAAGTCCAATATGGCCGCCAAACACACTACATTTTTAATGGTCCACTGTGCCCATGTTTCTGACGTAGATCCTTCCCTTGAAATAACTTTAATGCCACTCAGTGCCTAATCTATCTCCCAAATTTCGGCCCAATCCGCTCAATGGTTCTAGAGTAGTTTTGGCAAAAAATAGGTTATCGAAGATGGCCGCTAAAACATTTGGCCAATCAAGTTCGCTTGAACAAACTTGGTGCAGCTCTTGCCCTAGATGATATTTCATGCGTTTTGAATTGATCCCCAAAGCAGTTTTGGAGATTTTTAAAGACATTTCTAAAAATCGACAAGAATCCAAGATACTGTGAGAATAATACATTTTCCCATTGCTTTAGCACGGGAGATTTTGGCAGGTATCAATTTTGGCCTCAAAATCCATCAAATAAAAAAATCCAATATGGCTGCCAAACACGCAATATATTGATTGACCCACAGCGGCCAAGTTTTTTGACGGATGCTTCCTGCCAAATATAATTGAAATCGCCACATCAATTCTTAAGACGATGACATTTTAAATTTCCCATTGCTTTAGTATGGGAGCTTTTGGCGGGAAAATGATCCAAGATGGTCGCCAAACCGTTTAGCCAACAGTTTTGAAAATTGCAAATTTGAGATCAGAGTACCAAAAAACCTATATAAAACCAATTTCGGTCTCAAAATCCATCAAAGAAAGAAATCCAATATGGCCGGCAAACACGCTATATTTTGACTGGCCCACGGCGGCCATGTTTTTTGACGGTTCAACTTTCCTTGAACAAACTTTAATGGCCCTTAGTCCCTAATCATATCTGCCAAATTTCGACCCGATTCCTTCAGCAGTTCTGGAGAAATCGTTTTCACTAAAACTAGGTCAACCAAGATGGCTGCCGAACCATTTGACCATTGAAGTTCCCTTGAACAAACTTGGTTCAGCTCTTGCCCTAGATCATCTTTCAGGAGGTTTGCATCAATCCCCCCAGTGGTTTCGGAGAAGATTTTTAGACGTTTCCTAAAATCAGCCAAAATCCAAAATGGCCACCGGCCAAATTGGCCGATTGGCTTCGTTTGAACAAACTTGGATCCCTATGGCCTAAGGATGCTTCCTGCCAAATATAATTGATATTGGCCCAGTGGTTCTTGAGAAGAAGTCGTTTAAAGGAAAAGTTGATGGACGGACAATGGATGGATGGACACACGACGGATGGTCGCCATGGCATAAGCTCACTTAGCCTTTCAGGCCAGGTGAGCTAATAATGGCAGGCAGGCATATTTCATGCTGCAAACTGTTCCAGGTTGAGTGTCACTGCTTGCATGCAAATAGTAATCATTTAAGAAATGAAAAGTTTTTCCATTAAAAAGCTGATTTTCACCCAAAATCTTGGACCTGTAATGGTGAATTGTCCAAAAGGCACCTCTACCCATCATAAAGAATCTATCTGCTAAGTTTCATTAAATTATTTAAGATATGCCGTTTATGAGAATTTTGACAAAAATTGTGAGTTTTTGCAATAAAAAGCCCATTTTCACCGAAAATCTTGGTCCAATAATGGCGAATCCTTCAAAAACACAACTGTGTATATTAAAATATCTAAAGCGGTTCTGTATGATGCGGTGTTTACAAGAAAATTTAGAAAAAATCGTGTTTTTGCATTAAAATGCGCATTTTCACCCAAAATCTTGGTCCGATATAGGTGAATCCTTCAAAAGGCACGTCTACTCATCATAAAGAAGCCACCTCCCAAGTTTCATTAAATTATCTTAAGCGATTCTGTATGATATGGTGTTTACGAGAAAATTGACAAAAATCGTGAGTTTTTGCATTAAAAAGCCCATTTTCCCCCAAAATATCGGACTTATAAACACTATTTCTTCAAAAGATACATCTGTGTATCATTATCTGAAGCGGTTCTGAATGATATGCTATTTACGAGATACTGTGGATGGACAGACAGACAGAGACAGACAGACAGACAGCTGCTGTGATTACTATAGGGCTTCCATACATTCGAGTGCGGGGGGGGGGGGGGGGCTAAAAAAATACAATACCAATTACTAAGTTGTATTAATCTTTCACTCATCCATGAAACTCGTTGAGTTATAATTACTTACTAGACTCGGCTAATGGGCTAGTGTTAAATTCAAACCCTGTTTATACATATAGTGACTAACCTTAACATTTCCAAGTTTGTATCTTTGAAACTGTCTCCGCAGCATAACCATCCGATCTTTACCAGAATTATATCCTAAATTCTCACTGACATTCTCATGCCCATTAGAAGTCGTTAAACAATCCATCATTATATGGAATTAATAGCAATTAAACGTCACAAAATAATGTTCACTTCATAAACTGTACTTATTCCTTCCTTTTCCTTCTGCATTCACGGAAACCTGATAGTGCTGGAGGCATATGTGAACCATGCTGCATGTTTTGAACACAATAATACAGAGTTTGTTGGTTTTACATGAGCAAAATTATGGAACACGCTGAATATATTGAAGACAACTACATGTGTGTCACGTTGTTTTAACTCTTCAATCGTCAACTCAAGCTAACACTAAACATCTGTGGGAGAAAAAAATGTCTTGACAAATGTCCATTTGTAACCTAAGACTATTTTTTGAAAATGTATTGCTGGAATGGCTGGCTTGATAACCAAGTAAGTTGTTCCAGTGGTAAATTAACAGGCTCGCTGCTACAAGCCACCAGACAATAATTTCAATGAGCAAAAAACCCAAAACTCCTGACTTCCTGAATAGTTTGAAAACAATTTGACTGAAAGTTGTTGGTGGCTAAGCCACCAACAACTTTCAGCCAAATTGTTTTCAAAATATTTAGCAGATCCAGAGATATAACCCTTGAAATATGTGGTCTGCAAAAACTCAGCAGTCAGGTGGTTAAAACTAGCCTCCTAATGGCCCACAAATGGACATTCGCTAAGTAAAGATTTTAATTCTCTGGACAAATCTTGACCATTAAACAAAGTTAAAGAGACAAACCATTAACAGAAGTTATACATCATGAGCACATCAAGAAATAACCTTAGATTAAATACTTAGTTATTCAGTTACAAAGTATTAACTGTTACAATGTTAAAGTCTCAGCTATCAATATTATATTCATCATCCAATACTTGTCATAACTTTACTATGAAGAGTGTTGTCAGGACTACCAATAATCAACAAATTATAGCCTGCTAACAGCAACATGATAAAACAGATGCGTAAAATCTGAGAACACGTGACACAAATTGTAAATCTTTCCTATGCATATATTTATTCACTGTCAGAGTAATAGAGTCAGAAGTCAAAAGTTAATTCTATTATGATGTAACCCTGAAAATCAAGAAGTCAAATGGGTTTTGATTGCAGTATATACTGAAGTACATGAACTCTTCCAAGTAATCCCTTATAGGCATAGCCTGTAATTTGAGCAGCACAAGCTTGATTTATCCTTCTTTAAATGGACAGTATATTCAACACAGGAAAATCTCTGATCTCTTATCAGCTAGCTGTTTTATCATTATCCCATTTATAAACAGGCACTCTGAAAATTGTAAACCTTTCAGCTGTGAAATATTAGTGTCTGACATTCAAGGCAGTCATAAAGGTTAGGTCAGCTTTAGCTGTGGAATATTTTCAAACTAATTTGACTGGAAGGTCTTGTTAAAAAAAATTAACATATTTGCTTATTGATATGTCCATTTGCAGGCCAAGAGAGGACTAGTGTATTTTTGAAAATTTACTACTGGAATGACTACCTCAGTTATCGACCCAGTCATTCCTGCGGTAAATCTTCAAGAATAGTCTTCTCTTGGTCTGCAAATGCGTGGACATGCCGCAAGACTAGTGCAGATGTTGCATGTTTCAGTCGGCTTGATCAGAAAAGGTTTGAACAGCATCTAGTCAAATTTCTTTTAAAATCTTCAACAGATTAAATCAGGGGAATCATGCAATTATTCTTATTGCATCAAGGACAGTAAGAGTTTAATGTATTATTATATATACATAGCGATTACATTAACCCTTTCACTGACAAATCTCTGAAAGAGTAAATTCTTTACATTATAAAACTTATTCTGTTTAGCGTAATCTTTTCAAACTAATTTGACCGGAAGCCGTTGCTGCCTGAGGCAGCAACAGCCTCCAGTTAAATTAATTTCAAAATATCGAACAATTTTCCTGTATGGTTGCCATGAAAATGAGAGATGGGGGAATTCATTGGTGAAACGGTTAAGAATCCAAATCTGTCTGAATAATTGAACTATTTTTTAAACAATCTGACTGATCATAATTATTGACCGAGTCAACAAAAAATTTCATCCAGACAGATTTAAAGATACCCAATATTTAAAGGCTGTTATGACATCAAAATTTATATGTCATTTCTAGTTAAATTATCTTTACAAATATTCATACATGTAATTGTATGCATTCAAATAACATGAATTACATCTATGTATGGCACATCATTATACTATCGTTAATTCTAAGTAAAATCTGATATAGTGACGCCGCAACCAAATCAAACGGTCTCTGTTTAGTCCTTTATTTACACTGGTTAAACTGTTCTTCACCTCTTCAAAGCGTAACCTGATTTTCCAATCAGCATAGTAAACACAGATAATGCCATACAATAAATGCCATTTCATGAGAAAAGCTAGCTAGATTACAAATGTTATAAGTAATTTATAGATATTTCATACACATATGGTAGGTGAGATAAATAATGCAATATAACAACAACGCTATCGCACTATCCTATAGTAGCCGAATCAGATTTAATTTTTATTTATGCTAGCACAGCAATAATCCCGTTCAAGGAATGACATCTGCAATGACTAGAAATAAACAGGTTAATGAGTATTTGATCAATAACTTAGTGACCAGGTACAATTAACAGTAGTGTATGACAGTTATGTAAGCTTCTATGGACTGAACTTCTGGGAAATACTTGCTAATCGCCACAACAAACAGAGAATGAGTATATACTGACTGCAGACTATTGTAGGTTTGTAGAATGGCAGTCAATAATTTGTCTTTGTATAAATGGAAGCACTGATTTGTGACAAGCATTGTGAACTATGTGACTGAAATTCTACAGGCATTACTCTGGATGAGATACCATATGATAAATAAAACCTTTAACACTCATATCGGCCAAAAATAGCCTCTGCAGTGTTCTTGACAAATGTCCATTTGCAGACTAAGAAAAGACTATTTTTTAAAAATTTACCACTGGAATAACTGGCTCGATAATCGAGCCAATTATTCCAGTGGTAAATTTTCAAAAATAGCCTTCTCTTGGTCTGCAAATAAACATTTTATATGAGAAATTTGAAATTTTCTTGAACAAATTCGAAGGTTATAAAGGGTTAAACAGCATAGCAATAATGATATTCTATTACAAGCTTTTCAACCAGACACGCTATCAATCATGACATATTCAGCAAGCAGTATCTAATATACTCTAATATTTTGTAGTTAACGTAAATGCTGTTGCTTCTTAGGCCAGAAAGTGCTTCATATTTGATTACCATCAAAATATTCAGCAGCTTCCGTGTATCATTATATTGAAACCGAGATACAGAGAATTCCGGGATAAAAGGAAGCTCCATTGATGCTAGCTTTGATCCCCATTTCCTGATCATGTACTAGCTAACTTCCTTCAACCCTTAAATGGTCAAGTCAGCATAAACCATCTGCTGCAGTGGTCTTGGAAGGTCCTTTTGCAGGCCAAGAACACCATTTTTTACGCTTTACCATGATGATAATAAAGCCAGTGTATTAGGTGTATTGTATAGATAATAACAACATAGTCAGTTATATGAGCTACTTCTAGAAGGTTATTAATATTAAGCCTGACGCTTGGTCGCAATGTGAGACCAAAGGTCTGAATGATCTGGACTGGAATTTTCATCCCTTTTATACCCTGGGCGAGCCTGTGGATTGAGTCAATCTTGACCATATATGGGCAGAGAAAAACCAGATTGCCGGTTCGCCTGTTTGAAATTTTAGGCGGTTTGGTGGTGTGCTCCAACAATTTTACCGGTTGACCTGTATTTTACCGGTTGGGGTCAAGTTTTGCCGGTTGTGACTGTACATATTTCACCGTTGAATACACCAAACCATTTAGACTAGGCAAGGACGTCCTATACACACCTTGTATATCAATCCAAACACCCACACCATAGTTGCCATATCAGAAAAAAGTGAAGCCCAGAAATGCCCACTCTCAGTTGACAAAACTTAGTCTCTGATGAGTTCCGCCCAAGGAATGAAACGCCATGAAGTCTAAATCAAAAACAGTGATGACTACACATGATCATTACCCATACAAATAGCCCAAAAATTCTCTAAAAGGAGTAATACCTCTACGAAACTTGACCTACAGAAACCCTTTGAAATTTGTCAACAAAATGACTTACAACCGGTAAAAAACTTAAACCACCAAAAAAGTTTTTGAAAAACCTTGCCAAAACGGACACAACCGGAAAAGAATTCACAACCGGTAAAAATGAGCACAACCGCCAAAAAGGTTGCCCAACCACCAAAAATAGCTAAACCGGCAAAAAACTTACAACCGGCAAAAAATATCATAACTGCCAAAAAACAGACACAACCGCCAAACAAGGCATAACCGGTAAACTTTCAAAACCGGCAAAACTTGACCCCAACTGCTAAAATACAGGTCAACCGGTAAAATTGTTGGAGCACACCACCAAACCTCCAAAACTTTCAAACAGGCGAACCGGCAATCTGGTTTTTCTCTGCCCATATATGGTCAAGATCGACTCAATCCACAGGCTCGCCCAGGAAGGGTATAAAAGGGATGAAAATTCCAGTCCAGATCATTCAGACTTTTGGTCTCACATTGCGACCAAGCGTCAGGCTTAATAACCTTCTAGAAGTAGCTCATATAACTGACTACATTGTTATTATCTGTCACTAAAGAATGGATTCATTCAGCAAACCGTTGCCACAGGAAACGGAGATAGTCACAATACCTCCGCTGTCCGCACTGAGTCTAAGCTCAGTAGATTCGGACACTCTAGTCGCCACGTCTAACACAGACCTGAATGCCACCATAAAACCACCACGGCTAACACCACCTGTAACCGAAGGAGTGGCAACCTATTCAACAGTGGACCTTCCAAGACCACAGGCCGTTAGGGCACAGAAATGGAGAAGGGCAGCTCACATACAGGCCTAACATACAGATCCAATATCATAGGCAACTGTCAGACGAGGAACATCGTCTACCTTCTAATGTAAGAAACAGTATGTAGGAGAAAGTACGCCCCTTCAAAATCAGAATCCAAGGACATCTGAGATCGATATCAAACCACCATAGGTATTCTCATCAGACCCGACGATGAAAACTTCACCTCATGGAGAAAACAGAAAGAATGTCATTGGATACACCAGCTCCACCCAATGGCACAAACCTAGCAGGATAAGGGACGCCTCTTCTCTGGACCAACACGCCCACCGCAGGCGGACATGCCCCGTATGTTGTTATTAATCTTAGGTGTATTGTATGAATGGCTTAAATGGGGTTGGGTTGAAGATGCTAGGTGTATTTAATCTTGATTTAAAGGCGCTAGGTGTGTATCTTGGAATGAATATGCTCAGTGTGTATCTTGGAATGAAGATGCTAGGTGTACATCGTGGAATGAAGATGCTCGGTGTATTGTATCTTGGAATGAAGATGCTAGGTGCATTATTATCTTGGAATGAAGATGCTTGGTGTATTGTATCTTGGAATGAACATGCTATGTGTATTGCATCTTGGAATGAATATGCTAGGTGTGTTGTATATTCAAATGAGATGCTAGGTGTATTGTATCTTGGAATGAACATGCTAGGTGTATTGTATCTTGGAATGAGTATACTAGGTGTGTTGTATCTTGGAATGAAGATGCTAGGTGTATTGTATCTTGGAATGAATATGCTAGGTGTATTGTATCTTGGAATGAAGATGCTAGGTGTATTGTATCTTGGAATGAAGATGCTAGGTGTATTGTATCTTGGAATGAAGATGCTAGGTGTATTGTATCGTAGAATGAAGATGCTAGGTGTATTGTATCTTGGAAAGAAGATGCTAGGTGTATTGTATCGTGGAATGAAGATGCTAGGTGGATTGTATCGTGGAATGAATATGCTAGATGTGTCTCTTGGGATGAAGATGCTAGGTGTATTGTATCTTGGAATGAATATGCTAGGTGTATTGTATCTTGGAATGAAGATGCTAGGTGTATTGTATCTTGGAATGAAGATGCTGTGTATTGTATCTTGGAATGAAGATGCTATGTGTATTGTATCTTGGAATGAATATTCTAGGTGTATTGTATTGTGGAATGAAGATACTAGGTGTACTGTATCTTGGAATGAAGATGCTAGGTGTATTGTAGCTTGTAATGAATAAGCTAGGTGTATTGTATCTTCGAATGAAGATGCTAGGTGTATTGTATCCTGGAATGAAGATGCTAGGTGTATTGTATCTTGGAATGAAGATGCTAGGTGTGTATCTTGGAAGGAAGATGCTAGGTGTATTGTATCTTCGAATTAAGATGCTAGGTGGATTATATCTTGGAATGAATATGCTAGATGAGTATCTTGGAATGAAGATGCTTGGTGTATTGTATCGTGGAATGAATATGCTAGGTGTATTGTATCTTGGAATGAGGATGCTAGGTGTATTGTATCTTGGAATGAAGATGCTAGGTGTATTGTATCTTAGAATGAATATTCTAGGTGTATTATATCTTGGAATGAAGATACTAGGTGTATTGTATCTTAGAATGAAGATGCTAGGTGGATTGTATCTTGGAATGAATATGCTAGGTGTATTTTATCTTCTAATGAAGATGCTAGGTGTATTGTATCTTGGAATGAAGATGCTAGGTGTATTGTATCTTGGAATGAATATGCTAGGTGTATTTTATCTTCTAATGAAGATACTAGGTGTACTGTATCTTAGAATGAAGATGCTAGGTGGATTGTATCTTGGAATGAATATGCTAGGTGTATTTTATCTTTGAATGAAGATGCTAGGTGTATTGTATCTTGGAATGAAGATGCTAGGTGTATATCTTGGAAGGAAGATGCTAATAGATGTATCTATTCTAGGAATTGTGCTGTGCCAGGGTTCTGTCCAAGATGTGAGAATGATTACTGGTGTAAAATAGGGAAACATTGTTGCTGAAAGCTGTTGCTTGTTAGGTAGCAACATCATTTTATAAATAAAGGCTGGTTATATTTGCCATATGATTTAGAATTACCCAAGCTTCAGTCAGCATTACAATGGTCAATATGTCTGTGTATCAGAGCTCTGATGTTCAATCAATTGTGGAAAGCATTCACATCACCAAGGCAATAACGCAATTATCCACCAGTATTATTATTAGTTCTAGAGTTATATTACTGAAACTCATACATAATAACAGACTGTGCATTGCGCTTTATTTAAAGTCACAATAACATGTGACTCTCAGCCACTCTAATTCAGTCACACATGAGTAAGGAAGTCAAATCTTTATCAGAAAATTTTAACCATTTAACAGAGCAGATACATCAAATTCTGTATGGTATAGGGCTGATTCTGTGAATATTAAAAAAAATAATTTGCCTGCAACAGGTTCCAGCCAAATTAGTTTCAAAATATTCAACAGCTTTCCTCTATAGTTGTCTTGAAATTGATACACTGGAATTTCAAGGGTTAAATGGTTATTGTAAAATACAGGCAATAAAGATTGCCATTAATATGGCTCACTCATAAAATAAGATAGCCTGTGTTCAAAGACAGCTGAAATTGAGCCACATGTACTGGGATTTCAGGGGATGAATGGATTAATATTTCATATTAAACCTGTTTAACCATGATAACATGGCTGCATAAGCAGTGAGATTTTGCTTGAACATATGCAATTTTCTTCCATTCATGGACTTTTAATGTAAAGATACCTTCCTCTGCCACCTCGCTTAAATTTTAAAAACAGAATTATGAGAAAATATACAAAGCGTTTATATCCTATATGAAGTCAAATTTTTATGACAAAAATTAAAACTTTATATTCTGGAATTCATGACATATTATTGAATGTCTGTTAGCTTTTAGTTTATATTCTGTCTAAAGACATGACAGATATAGCTGGACAGGGTACCTGTTTCAATCAGGGTTCGATTTCTAAGATTTTGTCCTTTTTGTGTTCTCCCGGACTCATTGTTTTGGTGACATCATCAAAAAATAGATATATTATTTTCACACAACATTTGAAGATTCTATCAAAATTCAGCAGAAATAAGTAATTATTTAACCTAACTTTTTGCTTGGCATGTGAAAACCATGTGTATTCACTATTACATTTTTCAGGGTACATAAAAATGTTCATAACTGGTAACTGGTAAAGAGATGTAACAAACTGGTCCATCAGCCCGTTGCTGTCAAACACAGCATGTTGATTACACCAAGATAACAATAATTATTTTCTACGGATACACTGAAGAGGAATCAGGGTGTTTATATCGTTTTCAAATCTAGATTGATTTTTTTCACTCACATGTCCAATCCAAATATGGCCAGAGTTTCGATACAGGGGTACAGTATTTTTCTGACAGCTGGGACTGGTCTTACAACAAGCAAACTCAAAACTGAGACTGATGCTGGAAGTAATTGTAGCTGTCGAAGAACTGATCGATGGAACTGTTCAAGGTCATTAATAGCTACTTGTGTTAGCTTTTAGTACTTCTAGGCCATAAAGGAGTCTGGGAAGACAATAGATTTTCTAAATTTGACTTGATACAATAGGAGAGACTGCCATGTCCATGTAAGCCAGCAACCATCATTGAGTACAGTGTTCTGCGAGTTGAGTTGATACGCTTTTCAACATTCTCCTTATTCGAAACTGACCGTTCAATTCCAAGGTGTGTTTCACTAACTGACTCTTTGATGATATCTCCTGCTAGTGATATCGTGCCCAACTCTTTCACATGTTTGCTCAATGATATAATAGCAGATTTTGCGGATTAATGGTATATCTTTCTTCTTTTGTATATCTTTCCACGATGGTGAGAAGCTCCTGCAAGTGACTTGTATTGTCTACCAATATTGCAATGTCATCTGCACATGTAGGTGCACTGCAGTTGATATGCCTGATCTGTGAACCAATATTTACATGTTCAATAATATATAGAAATTTATTATTGAACTCTTTGTAGTGAATGGATGAGAGTATGCCACCTTGATGAACACCTTGGTATATGTCTGGAAGGGGTGAGCTGTACACTTGCTCACTTTGACGGCTGTCCGGGCACCCGAGTACATCTCTTTGATAATAGTCCATAGTGAACCTGTTATGCTGACGCTGTAGATCTTTCGCAAAAGTGAGGAATGCCATACAGTATCAAAGGCTTTGCATGCATCTAATGTTACTAACAATAGTCGTTCATGTTTGTCCTTGACCTCATTTTGTAGTTCAGTGATAAGCAGTGCTGTGTTTATGGATGACGATTTTTCAGTAAACCCTCTTTGGAAGTTAGACTGTTCAACATCATGCAACGACTTTGTCCTCTGTAGTACAATTTTCTCAAGGACTTTTCCTATGATTAATAATACCATGAGCCCTCTATAATTCGTTGCTAATCTACTATCTTTGCCCTTCTTTAGAATTGGTTTGAGCATGCCTTGCTTCACGGCAGTTGGTATATATCCTGTTTTAATTATGTAAATCGCAAGGTCTGTCAAGAGCCGCATGACAACAGGTGGAACATACTTTAGATGTTCTGCAGTTAAACCAGCTGGATCTGCTGCTTTGGTTTCAGGCCTACAATTATCTTGCGCATTTCCCTGACAGCTGGCATTTTGAACATTTGGATGCTGAAGACATCTCTTCGATTAATGCTCTGTCCAATTCCACCATATCCTTGTACTCTTGATCAAACTCTATGTTCTTGAGAGGTGTAGCTAAGGCACTGATGTGCTGACTGAATGCGTGTAGTATATCAGAAGGATCTGTTAACACTTTGCCATTGTGTGTCAGTTGGGCAATACCATTTGTTGTGCTGGCACGTTGTTTGGCTATAAGCCTGAAAAAAGTTTGTTTGTCAAATTCGTCTGGTGCCATAATTTAATTGAGATGGTTTATTCTGTTTTGATTTATACCTAGTCGAATAGTCATCCTCATATTGGCACGTGCTTGCGTTCTAGTGATATTCACATTGTTTTCCTGGATAGTTGGCCTGCCATTTTCTACCAATATTGTGTGAGCTACTTTACTGTTGTTTATGGCTTGGGCAATTTCTGGACTCCATATTCGAAAACATTTTGCCTGTTTTTTGACAATCCCAGTGGCAGTAACAGATGCTTCATATATTTCTTCTGAGAGACGGTTCAGCAACAGTTCTGCATCTAAATGAGAAGTGATTTCTGAGATGTTTTTGAACACTGAAGAAATTATACTCCCATACATAGTAGTATCACATTTATTCCATCTGATCTTGGATCGAATATTAGAATTATTTGTTTCTTGTTGCGATGGAGCCTTGTTCTTGATGAAACTGATATTAATGGAAAGCGTAATATCAGTATGATCTGATAAGTTCAAGAAGTGCTTATCACTTATAATGACACCACTTACAATGCTACTGGCCAATAATCAATCTAAGAAGTAAGTTTTCCACTTTCTGAACAAAACCAGGGTTGTCTAGGATAGTTGCATGGAAGTTCTAGGCTATGCTCATTCATGAGTTCCCTTAGTAGTGTATCTCTTCTAATCCCTTGGTCTCTGGGTAGTGACGCAATGAAATCACATGCTAGCAAAATGAGACTTGAACCTTTCGATTATTTCATAATTGCTAGAGTGGTTCGGAAGATTGAAATGTCTAGCTAGAGGCATAGTTCACCACATATGTTTTGAATAGTTTGTGATGTTGTGTACATGTACATAGGCACATGTAAATGTTTTATATCTTGATTTTAAAAGTACACTTTGAATCCACTATTGTCTATCACATGGGGTAATTCCAGTATTTTATGCGTATGGATAGATCTGGATTGATCAACAAGATGTCCACCGAACCATTTATCCGACAGTTTCGAAAATTGCAAATTTGAGATCAGAATACCCAAAAACACATATAAAACCAATTTCGGCCTCAAAGTCCATCAAATAAAAAAATCAAATATGGACACCAAACATGCTATATTTTGATTGACCCATGGTGTCCAGGTTTTTTGACAGATCAAATTCCCTTGAACAAACTTTAATGGCCCTTAGTCCCTAATCATATCTGCCAAATTTTGGCCCGATCCCTTCAGCGGTTCTGGAGAAGTCATTTTCGCTACTAGGTTAACCAAAATGGCCGCCGAACCATTGGACCACTCAAGTTCCCTTAAACAAACTTGGTTCAGCTCTTGCCCTAGATCATATTTCATGAGATTTGCATCAATCCCCTAAGTGGTTTCCGATAAGATTTTTAAACACGTTTACTAAAATCGGCCTAAATCCAAGATGGCCACCGGCCAAATTGGCCGATCAGGTTCATTTGAACAAACTTGGATCCCGATGCCCTAAGGATGCTTCCTGCCAAATATAATTGATATTGGCCCAGTGGTTCTTGAGAAGAAGTCATTTAAAGGAAAAGTTGACGGACAACGGATGACAGACGATGGACGGTCGCCACGGCATAAGCTCACTTGGCCTTTTAGGCCAGGTGAGTTAACAAGAGGTCCAAGGACATGTATCACTCACCTGCAATATCAAAGTTTTGACTAAAACCATCAAAAATATCAAATAAGTTGTGGGCCTGTGCATGTCGAGCCATCAGGGCATATTGACCAAGAGCTCTGCAGACGGCGCATAATACCCCGCCATGATGACAACCCAATGAATGAGAGCTATCAGAAAATATTTATTTCTTCCTCAGACCCAGATCAGTCATCATTATGAAGTGTCAAAGCGATGCATTAAACGGTCAAGGAGGTATCGTCCGGAAACCGATTTTCAAGATGGCCGATGGACTGGCGGCCAAATTGGATTTCGGATTATCATAAATTTCAATAGGTTTCTTCACCAGACATTTCCAACCATCATATGAAGTGATCCGAGAAATTGTAACAGAGATATCATCTAGAAACCAACTTTGAAGATGGCAGCCCACAGCTGGTTGGCTATCTTGGAGTTTGGATCATCGTCACTTTCGATAGGTTTCTTTTCCAGAACTAGTCCAAGCACCCTATGAAGTTTCAAAGTGATCCGATAAACGGGAACAGTTATCATTCGGAAACCAATTTTCATGATGGTGGCTTGTGGCCATCTTGAATTTTGGTTCATTGTCAATTTCGATAAGTTTCTTCCCTAGACCTAGTCCAACCACTCTATGAAGTTTCAAAGCAATCTGATAAACGGTAATGGAGTTATCATCCGAAAACCATTTTTCAAGATGGCCACCGGTAGCTGGCGGCCATCTTGGATTTCGGATCATCGTCGATTTCGATAGGTTTCTTCATCAGAGCTAGTCTAACCACCATATGAAGTTTCAAAGTGATCCGATAAACGGTTAAGGAGTTATCATCTGGAAACTAATTTTCAAGATGGCCGCCGGTGGCTGGGGCCATCTTGAATATAGGATTATTGCGAATTTCGATAGGTTTCTTCCCCAGACCTAGTCCAAGCAGCTTATGAAGTTTCAAAGCGATCCAACAAACAGTTAAGGAGTTATGATCCGGAAACCAATTTTCAAGATGGTGGCTGGCAACCATCTTGGATTTTGGTTCATTGTCAATTTCAACAGGGTTGTTCCCTAGAACTACTCTATGAAGTTTCAAAGCAATCAGATAAATGGCAATGGAGTTATCCTCCGAAAATCATTTTTCAAGATGCCCACCAGTGACTGGTGGCCATCCTGGATTTAGGATCATCATCGATTTCGAGGTTTCTTCCTCAGAGCTAGTCCAACCACCCTATGAAGTTTCAAAGCAATCTGACAAACGGTTAAGCAGTTAGCGTCTGGAAACCGATTTTCTTGATGGCCACCGGTGGCTGGCAGCCATCTTGGATTTTGGATCATCGTCGATTTCGATAGGTTTCTTCCCCAGACTTAGTCCAACCACCCTATGAAGTTTCAATGTGATCCGACAAAAGGTAACATCAGAGTTATCATCTGGAAATCACTCTGCTGCCCGTATGCCCGCACGGACGGATGGCGCCATTACATCATACCCCGCCAAATTTTTTGGTGGGATATAAAAACCAACTTTATACATAATTCTTGGATGGCAGGAACCATGTGGATCACTAAGTCGAGCCATCCTCCACTTTTGGGAGTTCATGTATTTAGGCTCGACAAAGAAATAGACTGATAATACAAGGATTCCTGTATAATGCATGGAAATCTAAGCTATATGTGAAAATTCTGGCAGGAAACATTTACATTTAGAACAGAAATAGAAGAACTTTGGTTCAGAATTCAAAGATTCAGGCTTGAAGCAAATAAATTCACAACGATCACTGTCTCGATTGACCAATCATATTGAAGCTTCAAGTTCATATTCAGCCAGAGGGAAAAGCCACATAATGCCTTTTTCGATGTTAAAATTCATTAACAAACAAAAGCTTAATTACCCGTATATCAAATTCCCTTGAACAAACTTTGAATGGGCATTATCACTATGTTGATATTATTTACCAAATTTGAGCCCAATCTCTTCAGAAGTAACCTTTGTGAAAACATCATGTAAATCATGAACGACAAACAAACCAACCAATTAGGTTCTCTCTCTCTCGAGGGCAATTTGGATCAGTTTTGCTATAGGATCTCTTAATTTTCACTTCAATCCATAAAGTGGTCTCGGAGAAAATCTTTGAACATATTTCTAAAATATTAGCTTAAATTTCAAGATGGGGGACAAACAAAACTGACCAATTAGCTTCGTTTGAACAACCTCATTGATCAGTCATATGACAAAAAGGTTCAAATTCCTATCGACTAATCCACAGAACCTATATCAACATTTTCCCTATCAAAATGCATCAACTACTCAGTTTTGATTGGCCGGTGTAAGACAGTTTTTTTATGCACCAATTTCCATAGAACAAACTTGAACGGCGCAGTAATCATATTCAGCAGATTTTGGCCTGATCCCTTTTAGGACAGGTGAGCTACGAACAGACATTCTCTGTCATATACAATGTCCATCTGCATAATTCTTCTTTGCTCTTCCACCGTCAGTCTTATAGAGAGTACATCTACTCATCTCAATGATCAATATAGTGGCCAGTAGGCTTGTGCGATTATTACTTTGAGTGATCGCGGTCGATTTTTTCAAGGATAATCGTGATTACTCGATTAATCGGCCTGGTTACAAATTACACCGATATAACAACAAAGGCATATCAATGACGAAAGCTGCAATGGTGTTTAGAAATGTCAATTTGCAGGCCAAGAAAAGACTATTTTTGAAAATGTATCACTGGATGCTCGAGCCAGGCATTCCAATGATACATTTTCAAAAATAGTTTTCTCTTGGCCTGCAAATGGACATGCATTCACTGAGCAAAATGTAAATAAAAACGAAGATTTTGAAATATTTTATGCAGTGGAATTATTCACGATTATTCGATTATTTTGCTCTTAATCATATAAATTCAGGATTTAAAAAATAATTGCGATTTTCGATTTGATCACATAATCGTGCAAGCCTAGTGGACAGTGGACTTTAACTCTGGCAATATATGGTCCATAAAGCATTATGATGATATCTGTGCCATTGGGCCTATATTACATGTTCTGCTGTGATGGGTGCATCCTACATTGTAGCATACGTAAAGATGAGTATCTTTGATCTTGAAAGTAAATATGCTCTATTCTTAGCCAAAACATACTCACAAGATGTTATTTTCTTTTTAATGGGAGGATAAATATTTTAGAAGATTTACCATTAGAATATCTGGGTGAGCCAGTCATACCAGCGTTTATTTTACTAAAGAATGGAGCTTTCCAGTTTATCCATCCATCATATGATGTCATAATCAAGTGTGTGATGTGTAGGATGTCATAATCAACTAAGGCATGAATGACTCAATTTAGTCCGTCTGCTCACAAATATCTATTTACCTTCTCCTTCTTTGCTTTTGTAATGGAAAGAACTTTCTTCATTTGTGTGTTGACCATAGTACACCTGGTCACAGCGGCTAAGGCTTTTCTGGTTCGACCGTGATGTGATTTGTCCCGATGCTTGTCACCACCTCTGCTAACTGGATGGTGCCCATCAGATACATCTGAAACACTAAGAAATTGAGCATAGGTATGATTACAATTGAACAGTACAGTTCTCAATTGACATTTCCAGTTTATCCAGACATCATATGATATCCTAATCAACTAAGTGATGTGTAGGATGACATCATAATCATTACATCATGAATGACTCGATTTAGTCCATCTTAAACGCTTAATGGTCCATCAGGTTGTATGATTTGTATGTCTTTATTACTTTATAAAAATTCTGTTGAATATTTTGAAACTAATTTGCCTGGGCGCTGTTGCTGCCATAGGTATAGATATGTGCACAACAGGAATGCCAGTTGTATACACGTGTTCATCGAGATGTGACCTAGATTTACGCCAGCGCCGCCATTGGCTAACGACGTAATAGCCCGCCATTACACAAGTGAAAAACACTTAAGACGCATACGTATGCTTATCGGCATTATAGCATTATCGTTATTATATCTGATCTGAAACTCTAGGACAATAGATATCGACGTAACATACAGAAAAGGTGGTGGAATATATATGTGCGCCAATCGGTGCACAAATAATGGTAGAAAACTAAATATATGTAAGAAGGGCTTGAGAGCGTTTTTATTCCGTAAAAAATCCATGTTATGCCATCAGATGAACTGAGCAAACTAGCGTGGACTAAAGCTATTAATAGACAAGTCTTACCAAACCAGGTATATGTGTGTTCAGAACATTTTTTGGATGGCAAACTATCCGAGATAAACCATTATCCGAAATTAAAATAAGGTTACGAAAGATGTGTAACACCAGGTCGACGTAAGGTGGTAAGGAAAAACCTTAAATGTCTTTAAAAAAAACCCTCAACATCTCTGACTGTTCCGCGGCCACTAATGCAAGTGCTGAAATAAACTGATAATATAACTGATTTGTCAGAAATAGACTTTAATCATGGGGTATATACTAATGAGGCAGACACAGCAAAAACAATGAATCCATCCAGTATGATGACATAGGTACACAAAGGCAGGAATCTGATTTTTGTACAAATGACCATGCCTAAGGAAAACCATGGACAGAATGTAAAAATAACAAAAGTAGAAAAAGGATGTCAATGTGAATTTCATGGAGGAACAATGTCAGCTCAGAAAAATCTTGCTACTGATAGCGATGTATTATTGTATACAGGTGTGACAAAACAGGTATTTTTCACTCTAGTCTGTCATCACACCATTTCATACATTCACATTTCATAACAGCACAGAAGGTCAATTTTTGCTGGAATTAATGCGCCAGAAACTTCATTTAATATTTGATGATCTGGCTCGTCGTTTCGGAATCTCTAAAAGCTTAGCTAACAAAATATCCACATCATAGATTCCCATTTTTGTAGAGCAATTAAAGGGGTTAAAAATCTGGCTTCCCAGAGAAGCAATTAGAGTGTGTTGTCCCGAACTATTTTGAGAGAACTATCTAAGTACAACCTGTATTATTGGTTGTGCGGAAACATTCATTCAGAGACCGACAAACTTAAGAAGCAGAAGTCAGACATTCAGCAATTATAAGGCCATACAATACAGCAGAGTATCTTGGATTTCGGATCATCGTCGATTTCGATAGGTTTCTTCATCAGAGCTAGTCTAACCACCATATGAAGTTTCAAAGTGATCCGACAAACGGTAACGGAGTTATCATCCGGAAACCACTCTGCCACCTGCATGACTGCCCGCCCACCCAGAGGGCACCATTACATAATACCACGCCAATTTTTTTGGCAGGGTATAAAAATGAATGGAAGCCCTCAGTGAAGAATCTGACTAGCTTTCAAACAATTTCCTGGACATTTTCATAAAACCAAGCTGATAGCTGAAAAGATTGAACAATTAAATTTCTGTATAAGCTTACCAGCCTAGTAAGGTTCCTTCAACCAAGTTTGATTAAAATCGGCCAAGATGTTAATGAGGTGTTCTCTTTCAAATGATTTCCTGGAAATATTCAGCAAATCCAGGCGATGGAGCGTCTAGCTAAAGCCTGTTAAAATCTGCCAAATGGAGTGGCTCTAGAGTTTGTGAGTAGTAGCATTGGTTGGCGGATGAAGGACAGATGATGGCTGATGGACAGTCACCAAGCCATACATGTATGTTAGCTCATTTGGCCTGTACATTGTAAATAATGGATCTTCAATAAAATTTTCTTTGATGTCCTGTTAACTATGAAAAGTAGACAATGCTGACATAAAGTACAGCTCATAAATAAGGTGTACTGTTTTCAAAGGAAAAACAGAAACATGTTTATATTAGTTTAGAAGGAAATGATCTGTTGAATATTTTGAAAATAATTGAATTGAAGACATTGCTGTCTAACTTCCAATACAATTATATTCAAAATATTCAGCAGGACATTTTATGTTATTTTGGACACTGTTATTTCTGAGCTATACTGTACTCTTCATATATGCAACATAGCTGTAGCTAACAAACATTTTAACCCTTAAATTTGTTCAAGAAAATTTCAATTTTCTCATACAAAATGTTCATTCACAGATCAAGAAGACTATTTTTGAAAATTTACCACTGGAATGACATGTTCGATTATCGAGCCAGTCATTCCAGTGGTAAATTTTCAATAGGTCTTCTCTTGGTCTATTTTTGTCAAGACCACTGCAGAAGCCGTTTTTGGCCGTTTTGAGTGTTAAAGGGTTAAGATGTATTCATGCACTAGTAAGAATGTTGGTGACAGAAGGTTAAAATGCATTGAAGCAACAGATTGAACACAACTCTTCTGAATTTCAGTAAATTTTCAGTAATACACTGTTACCATAACATGCATTCATACAGAGAAATTGGTGACTGTATTTTGAGTGATGAAACTACAGCATGGACAAATTCACAAATGAATGTAATATGACAAAGTGGTTTATAAACCGCGTCTACTTTCATTGGGTATACTAATTCATATACTTATATGTAGATATACTAAGCACCATAGATATATACATGCATACATTCAGAAAGGCAGACGGATGCGCACTCATGCACAGACACATATTTATATTTAATGACAGGAGAGATTCATTCAGGCTTATGTACAGTACACACAAGTCAGGTTTATGGATACCAAAAACCTAACTATCATATATGCTCAGCATACATCCATGTAAATCTCCCTATAACAATCAGTACCCAATAACCCTTCATAGTTACAGCTCAGCCTCTCCATACATACAATGGTAGGCATGTGAGGCAGCTTACAGCATCATGTATATAGTACAAGCAGCTACAGGTATCATGCTATCGATAACTTAGTTCCTATTCATGAATATGTATGCAGCCAGCCAGCAGCAAGCATCCTTATTAGGAGAGGAATGCTGATTGCCTAAATCCCCCCGCAGACCCCCCTTGTGGGTTGGTCTGTTGTTTTATTAACCACTATAAAAACATACTTACCGTTCAATCACTACGTACTTGCTAAATCAATTATCTGCATTTTGCTATCAGAATAAGATTTTTATGCCCGCATACCCACCTCCCCCTGCCTAATCCCATTCCTATGGACCCTCAACCAGGCTACTGGTTGACTGTCCTCTCCAGCCTGTCATCTAGTATAGACTGGCACCAGTCTATACTCACCTCATAGTGACGCTTGTCGCTAGGCGCGCTTGCGCATGCGCACTCGAGCCTAAATAGGAAACAGATTCACTTTTCTAAATTTAAGTGCAAAATATTTCAAACTGATTCTCAAATCTTACCACGCGGGGTGGTTGAGGCCGGGTCGTAGTGATTGAACGGTAAGTATGTTTTTATAGTGGTTAATAAAACAACAGACCAACCCACAAGGGGGGTCTGTGGGGGGTTGTTATTACACCACAAAAACATCCATTACTGTTCAATCACTACTTGCTAAACCCGTAGATTTGGTCAGTGCCCCCTGTCCACATACGGCGGGAGGAGATTTAGAGAATCATTAACATAGGATAAAAATCACACCACTCTTACCCCAATGTTAATAACATAACATAATAGTGCATATACTCAATCACACTGTGATTTAACAAATAAGGATAAGTAGAACTTAAAGAACTAAACAAAAACCAAAGAAGACTCTCACCCCTTTCATAGACGCACCGTCCTAACGAAAATGGTGGGAAGTGCTGGGTATATGGTCTTCGGCTTTTTTAGTTAAAATCATAATATTACGAAAGAATGAAGCTGCTGCACTCTGGTCTTTAAGATAAAATGAGGTAAAAGTAGATTCAGATTTCCACCTGCATGACCTCATCTAATGATGAACCGGCAAAAAGAGTGAAAGAAGTAGACATGCCCCTAACGTCATGGGCTTTGATATGCGCGAGATCGATTTGATCCGGAGACGCTATTTCATAGCAAAGCTTAATTGTCTCGCAAAGCCATCTGGCAATTGTAGCCTTTGACACCGGCTTAGATAATTCTTCAGCATAGGAAACCCATAAATGGGAAGGATCTGTTCTTTTAAAATCGGTTCGCTGTTTATAGGTTCGTAACGCTCTAACCGGACACCAAAATTTGTCTGAAGGCGAAAAAGACGACAAAGATTTAAAAATATTAGGACTAGCAGGAAAACGGTTAGACTGGGTTTTAGATAGAAAATCCCTTCTCGGATATAAAACCAAACCGTCACCTGACACTATAAATCTATCTCTTTCAGCAGAAAGAGCATGAATCTCTGAACGCCTTCTAGCCGATGCAGCAGCCACCAGAAAAACCGCTTTAAGAGTTAAAAGCTTAAGACTGATAGACGATATAGGTTCAAAATGTCGACCTGCCAAGACTTGAAGAACCAAAGCCAGATTCCAGGAAGGTAAAGGCTTAGCAACCGGAGGACGAATATTACCTAGACCTCTAATAAAGCTATTAAGAATCTTAGTATCCTTGACCTCGGCATTCAGAAGACAGGGAAGGGAAGATGCCAGCGAAAATCTATAACCCCTAACCATGTTAGCTGACAAACCCAAAGAACCAAACAGATAAGATAAAAAATCTAAAACTTGTGGTATAGAAACAGAATCGGGCACGAAACCTTGGTCTGAACACCATTTACCAAAGATTTTAAGACGACCCTTGTAAACTCGACGGGTCGATTCCCTTCTGGCCGAGTCAATAATTTCCTGAGATCTTGAAGAAACCTTATCCTGGAAGCTTTCAGACTCGAGATTCTCCAAACGCATAGATTGAAGATTTCTGGACTTGGATGTACACAACGACCTCTTACTTGAGATAGAAGGTCCTGGGATACAGGAAGAAGACGAGGAAAGTCTACCAGAAGATCCAGAAGGTCTACAAACCAAATCCTCTTGGGCCAAAAGGGAGCTATCAAAAGAATCTCGCAAACTTGGTCCCTGACCTTCTGTAGAACTAACGGGATCAGAATCGTAGGAGGGAAGGCATAAGCGAACATCCCTGTCCAGGACTGAGACAGGGCATCTACCGCCAGAGCTTGATTGTCCGGAAAAGGAGCCATGTAAGAGGAGATTTGGGCATTTAGAGAGGTCGCAAACAGATCGACTAGAGGACGACCCATGAGATTGACAACCGACTTCTTTAACTGCCACTCTGTGTGGGTGAACTTGCTGGGACGTGACAGCTGATCCGCCAGAAAATTCAGACTGCCTGGGACATGGGATGACACTAGAAAAATCTGCCTCTTGCGGCACCACAATAGCAGATTCCATACTTCCAGACAAAGGAGAGACAACCTTGTACCTCCCTGCCTGTTGATATAAGCTACGACCGTCGAATTGTCCGACCGAATAGATACTTTGAGGCCTATCACCTGATCTCACCAGTAAAGGAGAGCCTTCTTGACAGCCCACAACTCCAGAATGTTGATGTGGGCTGACGACTCCTCTGGGGACCAAAGGCCGGAAACTGCCAGGGAGTCCCAGACTGCTCCCCAACCCTCCTGAGACGCATCTGTGAAAATAATTGCTTGAGGAGGTGACTTTACCAGAGGAACACCCATCAGCAACAGAGAACGGTCTCTCCAGAAATCTAGATGAGGGATCAAATGTTCTCTGACGGGAATCTGATGGTATATCGAATGGACTGACTGTTTCCACAGGGGCATCAAATATACACCTGTGCAAAAGTTAAGCACCACCCTATTTTTACGCACATGCGAGGGTATATTCATGTGCTATGAAGAAAGCAATAGCATACACATTTATGTACCCATCCATCTTAGTGCAAGAGGTAATAATGCAACTAGAGGAATGCTGATTATGATGGTGGGGAAACACTGTATGTTTTTGTTTGAACTTGAAAACGAGGCCTGAATATGGTTACGTTGACACAACTGACAACTATTGCCCTACAGTTGACACACGTGGCTAGATTGTCATTAATGGTGTCTGAAAACGAAGTTTAACATCTGTGCACGAGTTTGAGACTGTCATTATTAATACCGCGTATATCCACCTTGTGCTGGATGACGGCCTGGACACGACGTCTCATGCTGGTCACCAACCGACTGATACGCCATTGTGGTATTCGTTGCCATTCAAGATGGAGTGCGTCTGTTAATTCCTGTAGGTTCTGCACAGGAGGATCCCTCCTTCTCACCATGTTTCCCAGAATGTCCCAGATATGCTCAATAGGGTTCATGTCAGGGCTCCTTGCTGGCCATGGTAGGGTTTCGATGGCATTCTGGCGGAGGTATTCATGCACAGCTCTAGCACGATGTGGTCGGGCGTTGTCATCCATGAATATAGGGTGGGTTCCAGGTGCATGATTTACAAAATGAGGGACCACAACTCTATCCAGTATGGAATCTTGATATCTTTGTCCATTTAGTGTTCCAGGTACAGTCAATAGATCCAGCTTACAATCAAATGAGATGCACCCCCATATCATAACGGAACCTCCACCAAATGGAACTTCTTCCATGATGTTACGTTGGTCGTACGCCGTGCGTCTGGACCTCCATACACAAGTTCGACCATCTGTGGCATGAAGCAGGAACCGACTTTCATCGGACCAGTGTACCCGTCTCCAGGATCTCATGTTCCAGTGTCTTCTTTCGTTGCACCACCTCAGACACTCCTCTTTGTGGTGTGCAGTGAGGAGAGGATGTCTGACAGGTCTCCTAGCTTTCATGCCAGCAGCATAGTCTCCTTTTGACGGTAGACATCGACACTCTATTGCGCGTTTCCCATTGCTGGCTGAGCACTCTGCTGTTGGTGAATGGAGATCTCCTAACAAGGCGTACTAGGGCTCGATCATCACGGGCAGTAGTCTTCTTCGGTCTTCCAGATCTAGGCCTGTCCTTCACCTCGTTAGTTTGGCCATGTTTTGCAATCAAACGACTGATTACAGTATGGTTAATGTTCAGCTGTCTGCCAATCTCTCTGCATGACATACCAGTGGTATGCATGCCTATGATTTGCCATTTCACACGATCACTTAACCTTCTTCGTCTTGCCATAGCGGTTCACAATCAAGAGCTAATTCTCTCTGTACAAATAAACCACTGTCATGAACACAAAATCCCTAATCTTGTCGCCTAAATCTGTATGTAATGTTCTACACCTCAAACTGGACTTTTACATAACTGAACACGTGTGCTGTTTCCCGCCATGCACGGACATCAAGCGGCGTGAAGTCATGCATGCATGCATGTGCATTTCGTACTTGGAATTATGTCAGCTAACGCGGGGACAAAAAGTATGGCAGCCTAGTTGTACCATCATGTTTCTACGTTCTATTGTTTTTGCTGGTGCTTAACTTTTGCACAGGTGTATACATCTGAAATGGCCTCCTCATCAGCGCCGCCCAAGGGATCACCCTCTCTACACTGACCATCAGACCTATTACTCTTAAAAAGAATCTTGCTCTTACCACTGGATAAGACGCAATAATTTCCATTGCCACTGCTAATGCCTCTATCCTTGGCTCCGACGGGAAAACTAACCCCCGAGCCAGATCGAAAGCAACTCCTAGATGAGTAAAGATTTGCGACGGAACTAGGCTTGATTTCTCTAGATTTAAAACCCACCCTAGATTGCAAGCCAGACTGCAAACCTCTGGAAGAATTCCTTCGAGAATTGAGGAAGACCTTGCTTTTACCAACCAATCGTCTATATAAACATGAAGATGGATAGAACGACGGTGTAAAATTCCTGCCACGGCTGACACTATGCGGGTAAACAGGAAGGGAGCCGTGGTCAGGCCGAAGGGCATGGCGTGAAACTGCCACACCCGATCCTTGTAGGCAAACCTCAGGAATTTTCTGAATACCGGATGGATAAGAACATGGAAGTAAGCGTCCTTTAAATCTATGGAAGACGTCCACATTCCCTGATCCAGACTGGCAATAATCTGGGAAACCGTCTCCATCTTGAATTTTGGGGTGAGAATGTTCTGATTTAACTTCTTCAGATTTATGATTGGACGCCAGCCTCCTGATTTCTTTGTTACTAAAAAGATGGTCGAGTAGTAGCCCGGGTCTACTCTCCAACTGGGAACTTCCTCTATAGCCCTTTTTACAATCATGGCTTCCAACTCCTCTTCTAAAGCCCTCAGTTTCTCCAGACTGGTGGGAACTGGAGTCCAAACTGGGCAAAGGGAGAGAAGAGGAGGATGACGGATCCATGATGGAGCATAACCCCAACGTATCTGGGAAACTAGCCAGGAGTCCTGAATGAGGGCTTGCCATTTCTCCCAAAACAGAGAAAGACGCCCTCCTACTGGCACGTTGGGAACACAGCACTGAACTGCTTGCTCCAAAGGAGGAGGAAGAAGGGAAGGAATAGGATAGAGAAGAGAGAAATTTGGACCTACCCGGGAACTGTCCAAACCTTCAAACTCTCTTCCCCTGATAACCCCTAAAAGAAAATCGTCCTCTGGATCTGGACGCACGGCGAGAAGGGGTCTGACCCCTCCTGGCCCAAGATGAAGGGGACTGTCTCCCTACAGACCTTAACCGATGGGATGAAATGGAGTCGAACCGATCTTCCTCCGAAGATCGATCCCGCTGATCATAAGAGGACACATTAGAGTTATGAATTAACCTAGAAGGATAAGCTCCAAACTGATCAGGTTTGAGACTCTTTCTTCTAGGTGGAGTTAGGGCTTTTAACCAAAGAGACATCCCTCTTTCCGGAGGATTTGGCCCATGAAACCTGAGCTTGAAGCTCCCTGGAGGACTTCAAGCGCTCCGATTCCGCCCTAATTAAATTAGGAGCTGACTCTCCAAACAGATCAGTCCCGAAAGGAGACGCAACCACAAGATTCTGTTTCAGTACCTCGGAAACCCTAACCTCCGAAAGCTTTCTAGACCTACGTTTGGAAGTAATGAATCCTAACGATTTACACACCGAACTAAGAGAACCCCTGGACAAATCTGCCAAAGAACGAAAGACCGCCAAAGGAACTTGTTCTCCTCGTTCTTCCGCCTTAAGAACAGCCTCTGACAGCAGAGCAAGATAATTCGCCGACTTAATCTGCGACCTACACACTGATTCCCACTTAAACAGATCAGAAGAAAAATCCGACTTAGCCGCCTCCTTCAACTGAGATGATAAAACGTCCCAAGTAGGACCAGACAGAGACTGAGTCGAGGCTACCTTTAAAAAGTCCTCCTTAGGAATCTGAACCGGCGATTCATACTTGGTAATCAGAGAAAATTCCGAACCAACTGAGTCATTAACGAAGAAGTCTAACATGTCTACCACTAAATTGTCAATAGGAAGTACCTGAGGCGAAGATGAAGAAGGATCATCAGAAGAAAGAGCAGAACCGAAAGAAGGAGGATCCACCGCGAATTCCTCCTTCAGAGGAAGAGAAAGCGAAGAAGCAATCCATCGGTGAGCCATGGACCAGTCTTCCGAAGAGGCTCTAACTGGGCAAAACCTCTTCAGATCCCTGGCCCTGACTGACTTCGGAGCAGAATAAATAGAAGACAGAACAGGAGGAGGAGGGGCCTACTGCCCGACTCCTGAAAAGAGGAAGCATGCATAAACCCAGCATCCCTACTCAATTCCTGACTAGCCGATGATGAAGGACGACCCACGGCCGCAGCCGAAAATCTTGAAATAATAGACAAACGAGCAGACACAAACGAACGATCTAAAGAAGCATCTCTAACTACTGAAAATAAAGAAAAATCTAACCCTGAATCCACAATTTGAAACTCGAGCTCAGGGGACAGAACCACCGAAACAATCGGATCAAGATGGTCAAAAGACATAGACGATGCCATCGACGAAGGGGGAGACGAAACTGACTGACCGGAAGCAAAACTTTGATCACCCTGATCATGGAAGGAAGAAGATTGAGGACCATACTGAAGCCTAGTAAAGCCCGGAGGAGGAGGAATGGAAGATTTAAACAGTGGAGAAGAGTTAGTAACATGAGACGAGGAGAAGTCTTTCGACGAGAGAGAAGAGGAAAGGGATGAAGATCTAGACAACCCAGGATTAACCACCGCGTCACGAAAAGAAGAATCCGAATGAGAAACTAACTCAACCTCGCTGACCCTTGGAGGAATGAAAGAATCATAACTAGAATCCACCGACTCCTGAGACAACCTTTGCAAATTTACTAGACCAGAATCATTAAAATTCCTAACATTCACCAATCTCGCTGATGCTACCGAATTTTGATCATTCGCTAACCCGGAAGCTGACTCCCAACCGGAAACGGAAATTGGAATTCTATCCAGGTCTGCCCGACCCGGAAGTACCCCTCTGATACCGGAAACGGAAGTACACTGACTAATGTCCACCCCGGACCCGGAAGCGCTTCTACTGGAATTCGAAAAATAAACAGAGTCCTCAGACTCCGGATATCCGGAATGGCCGGAAGCGCCCCACGACCCGGAACCGGAAGAAGACAATAGACTTCTAGGATCCGGATGTCCTAAATAACCGGAAGACAGACCGGAAGTAGCCAAAACGGAAGAGGTAACCGGATCTTGCCGACCTGGATTACCCCCCCTCCCGGAAGTCCTACCGGAAACGGAAGTCACAGAAGCCGGAACCGGATCTAGACGACCCGGATGTCTACCTAACCCGGACTTCCGGCCAGAAAAAGACTGTGAATCGGAAAATTTAAGTAAACCCGGGTCCAAATGACCCGAGTCCACCCCACCGGAACCGGTACTCGCAAGACTAGGTATCTTAGATATGGGCGCTCTCGATACTACTTTGCCCACCGGAATCACCGTAAAATTGGCATTCTCATGAGTACTAGCCTCATGGACGCCAGCTTCAACCGACGCCACCACTGCTTGAGGGTTATGCCCGTCACCCTCAAGTCTTACGTGGATTTTCTGTGGTGCACTCTCCGAGCACACCTTCAAGAGCTTTGGCGCTCTTGTCTTCTGCTTAGGTGATATCACCTGCCTAGAGGTCAGAGGGACCGGCTTCCCCCATTTGCGGGAACGCCCGCTAGCCTTCGGGCTATCCTCCGAACTCGACGATGTTTCATGCCTTTTGGCCTCTCTTATCGCAGAAGTTATCCTCTCATCAAGCGATTTCGTCAATACCGTGGCGAAGGATTCAAACCTGGCGAAAAGCGCCATCACGGCGTCCGAGTTTCCCGATGAATTTCCCCCCTCCGTTGCTACCGATAACGGAATAGAGGGTTTAGCAAAGGACACCGCCTTAGCCTTGCTAGCAACGGAGGAAGGGGAAGGACGACCAGAGGGCAGCGATAGTTTACCCGACAAATCCTTAAAAAACATTTTTGCCACCGAAACCGGCCACCCTTTACAAATCCCACACATCGCGGTGGATGTACAGGTCGTACACTTCGCACAAACGTGCCCTTCGAACTCAATCGCGTGATGCCGATCACACTTCGCCGATGTACATTTGGTTTTATCTGACCCTTTCGCTGACTCCTACAAACGAAAAACGTAACAATGAAGCATTTCGCTCAAACTCGCTAATAATAGCAAACCTCAACTCAGTTCTAACGGCGGGAAATTCAAATTTCCTGACAAGAAACCTTTAAGGAATTCTACAATATCCTTATACTGCACTAGAAATAACTTCTTTTACAGGCTCTAGACATTGGACTGGACATTATTAATGATGATGATATTTTAGGATAGGCATAACCATCAAGATACCACGAATAATACGATGTTCACGAAAACCGGTAATATCTCAATTTCGTCTATAATATACTGTACAAACACATTATACTTCTTAGTCGTAACTTAGGGAGGATTGTCTTCATATTAGGCATGATTATATTCCTTGATATAAAGTAAATAGGTATAGCTTCACAGCGCAAAACACAAAATCTCTTTCATATATTTTTTAGCCAACTATTCTGCTTGCAGAATAATTGAAAAGTGAATCTGTTTCCTATTTGGGCTCGAGTGCGCATGCGCAAGCGCGCCTAGCGACAAGCGTCACTATGAGGTGAGTATAGACTGGTGCCAGTCTATACTAGATGACAGGCTGGAGAGGACAGTCAACCAGTAGCCTGGTTGAGGGTCCATAGGAATGGGATTAGGCAGGGGGAGGTGGGTATGCGGGCATAAAAATCTTATTCTGATAGCAAAATGCAGATAATTGATTTAGCAAGTAGTGATTGAACGGTAATGGATGTTTTTGTGGTGTAATAACAACTGGGGCTGTTTAGCAGTGAGTCACAGTCTGACTATAGCTAGTGGCAAGTAGTCAAGCATACCATGAATTGTTCAAAGTTTTAAGAATATATGTCCTATAGAGCACATAATTAGAGTCAACCATCAGAAAAAATTGACCGCCTCCATCCCCGCCACTCACCTTTTATCTAAATGTTTCAGGTAGTGTGTCACGCTGCCATGTATATGTACATGGTGTGGGCCTAGGATTAGGGCAGATTCAGCTTGGCATTAAGGATGGGCTATTCAGGAATATCTGAGTCTGGTGTTTCATCATTGAATTCTGGCATTTCATCGTTGCGTTTCCTCATTATTGAAGTCTTGCAATTTATTAATTAATGACGTTTCATCATTGCGTTTCATCATTAAATTCTTGCAATTTAATGATTAATTTCCCAAATTCCACGAGACAGTAGGCTTTTCAGCATTAAATTCTTGCAATCCAACAAGTAATTTTCCAAATTTCAATAGGCAGTAAGGTTATCATGCCCCACCGCTTGGACACATGCAACTAGGTAGGTTAGCGCCTTACTGTTCCTTCGCGTCTCCACTTGAACAGTCCCAGCTAACAAGTCAAGAGTGGTGGGGGATGATGTACGATTGAATGTACTAATTTGGCTTGTGCTTCCACCAAGGTGACTCTCATCTATGGACACGGACAGTCTGCACTTATCGGTGCCTGTATCTCATCACCTATCCTGCAACTGCGTGACGAGCACAAGCCAAATTCGGGGGGATGAGCCGAGTCTGCTCCACTTGCCAAATATAGTGTATAGTGTTATGAGTTAGTAATATACAGTTATATAGATTGTTCATGAATACAAATGAAAGTACAATCAAATCACTCATAGTATTGGTTTTTCACAAAGAGAGCTTAAAGCTAAACATACCCTATGAGATTTGCGCTATCCGTCTGCCCTGAGAGTCGAGTGTCTTGCATACCAGATGATACAGATTCAGGATTAGTGTGCACCGCTAGTCCATCAATATCACTAGCGTCAACATGGAAACTTTTATCATGAACATCTGTCTGGAGGGATCTATTGTTTTTCTGCACATTATGTGTCACATCATTTCGATCAGGATGAGTCTTTGTATGTTTCCCTTGTCGTCTATGTGGTTTTCCTCGAATTAAGCTTTTCCTGTTATAATTTTTCTCACCAGAAAATGCATGGTCTACAGAACTGTCAACTGGTATATAACATCTTGTATTTTTTCTTCTAATTTCCTCATTTTTCACTCTACTTGATTGACTACTACTCGTTTGTTCAATTTTGTAATTAGAGGTGGTGCTTGAATGAGAGCTTTTAACATTTATTTGCTCATTATCACTAATATATCCAGCATCTCTCTCATTGTCTGCATCATAGCCACTCTTAATCCGACTGCTTCCGCTATTTGCTGATGACATGCGGTACGACTGCTTGCAAGGACGCATTTCTCTTCTAATCCAAATCAAACAGAGCAAAAAAGTTCTGAAGAGAAATATATTTAAAAGATTTATGTACATTGTTAGCAATAATTCAAAGGTTTATTTGCATTGTTACTAATAAGTCCTCTTGAACAAACTTGGCTTACCTCTTGGCCTAGATGAAGATTCCCCAAGCAGTTTCGGAGAAGATTTTTTAAAGACATTTCCTAAAATCGGCCGAAATCCAAAATGGCAGCCAGGCAAATTGGCCAATCAGGTTCATTTGAACAAACTAAAGGATGCTTCCTGCCAAACATAATTGAAATCGGCCTAGTTATTCTCGAGAAGACATTTTAAATTTCCCATTGCTTTAGCGTGGGAGCTTCTGACGAGAAAATTATCCAAGATGGCCGTCAAACTGTTTATCCGACAATTTCGAAAATTGCAAATTTGAGCTCAGAATACCCAAAAACATATACATAACCAATTTTGGCCTCAAAATCCATCAAATAAAAAAATCCAAGATAGTCGCCAAACAGGTTACATTTTGATTGGCCCACAGCGCCCATTTTTTTATGGAGCAACTTCCCGTGAACAAACTTTAATGGCCCTTAGTCCCTGATCATATCTCCCACATTTCAGCCTGATCTCTTCAGCGGTTCTGGAGAAGTCGTTTTCAGGAAAACTAGGTCATCCAAGATGACCACCAAACCATTCGGTCAATCAAGTCGCCTTGAGCAAACTTGGCTTACATCTTTCCATAGATGAGGTTTCATAAGTTTTGAATCGATTCCCTAAGCAATTTCAGAGAAAAAGATTTTTAAAGACATTTCCTAAAATCAGCCGAAATCCAAGATGGCCACTGGCCAAATTAGCCGATCGGCTTCATTTGAACAAACTTGGATCCCTATGCCCTAAGGATGCTTTCTGCTGAATTTAATTGAAATTGACCTAGTAGTTCCCTAGAAGAAGACATTTTAAATTTCCCATTGCTTTATTATGGGTGCTTTTCGCGGGAAAATAATCCTAGATGGCCGCCAAACCGTTTATCCGACAGTTTCGAAAATGCCAAATTTGAGCTCAGAATACTCAAAACCATATATAGAACCAATTTCGGCCTCAAAATCCATTATGGCCGCCAAACACGCTACATTTTTATTGGCCCACGGAGGCCATGATTTTTGAACGATTAACTTCCCGTGAATAAACTTTAATGGCCCTTAGTCCCTGATCATATCTCCCAAATTTTGGCCTGATCCCTTCAGCGGTTCTGGAGAAGTCGTTTTTGGGAAGACGAGGTCATCGAAGATGGCCACCGCACCATTTGGTCAATCAAGTCTTCTTGAACAAGCTTGGCTTACCTCTTTCCCTAGATGATGTTTCATGAGTTTTGAATCGATTCCTTAAGTGTTTTCGGAGAAGATTTTTAGACGTTTCTTAAAATCTGCCGAAATCCAAGATGGCCCCCCCCCCCCCCGGCCAAATTGCCCGATTGGCTCCATTTGAACAAACTTGGATCCCTATGCCCTAAGGATGCTTCCTACCAAATATAATTGAAATTGGCCCAGTGGTTCTTGAGAAGTCGTTTAAAGGAAAAGATGACGGACGGATGGATGATGGATGGATGACGGATGGACACATGACGGATGGTCGCCACGGCATAAGCTCACTTGGCCTTTCAGGCCAGGTGTGCTAATAAATTAATTAACCTTTCCAGTTTAAGCTATGCCTCACCCCTCTCTATCTAAGCTCCAGCCACACGTCATCCGTGTTGGGATCGATCGATCTCTGAACTCTGTGATTATCAATTTCCAGAAAACTACACAGGTAAGCTGTTAAATATTTTAAAATTTATTTTGGGCGTCCAGTCAAATTAGTTTCAAAATATTCATGTCAGACTATTAATCATTAAAGACAGACTATATCGAGTCATTCTTGATATCATGATTTTGACATCACCTTACACATCACGTAATTGATTATGACATCATATGATATCATACAATGTATGATGGATGGATAAAATTGGAAAGGTCCATTAGTAAAATGATTTGAGCATCAAATTTAGGCAGACGCACAACTGCAGGTTGATGACTCCATACAGCAGTACAGAGTGGCCTATGACATCATTGTCAGGGACAAATATGTATGATTACTGTATTCTGCGGCTGTAGTAGTAGAAACATCCTAAAGCTGCAATCAGTCCTTCTTCGCTTTTGCCCACTGTGTCTTGTCCTCAGCCAAAATCCTTAGCTTCCTCAGGTCCATTCTTGACTTGAGTGTACCTAGTCCTGCTTTCTTGAGGTCACCTCGTAGAACGCTTAGCAGATTTATACAATGGCGTCCCCTCCTGGCTCTGTATTTGCTGGCTCTGAGTAGGGCAAATTCCAAATTTCAAGGGCAATTTCAGGGATAAATATTAGCTATAAAACAAGAGGCCCAAGGATCCTGTATTGCTCACCAGGAATTATTTGCTACTGGCACAAACGAACAAAACGAGATGACAACTGGAAAAATGTACCACTCTAATTTCTGTGAAGAAGGTTTAGGCAAGTTTTATTGAAATTGGGCCAGTGGTTAATGAGTAGTCCTAAATTTATATGATTTTTATAGTTTTCAGAAAATCTAAGATGGCCGCCAAACACGCTAAATTTTGATTGATCCACAGCGCCCATGTTTTTTTTATGTATCAATTTTTCATGGACAAATTTTAATAGTCCTTGGTACCTAATCATATCTCTCAAATTTCAGCCGTATCTGTTTAGTGGTACTGGAGAAGTGGTTTTCGCAAATACTAAGTCATCCAAAATGGCCTGTAAAACATTTGGCCAATCCAAATTCCCTTAAACAAACTTGTTTGTTGCCCCCCCCCCCCATGAAGTTTCATGAGTTTTGAAGCAGTTTCAGAGAGGATTTTTAACCCTTTAACCCTTGAATTTATTCAATATGTCCATTTGCAGACAAGATTATTTTTGAAAATTTACCATTGGAATGACTGGCTCGATAACCGAGCCAGTCATTCTAGTGGTAAATTTTCAAAAATAGTCTTCTCTTGGTCTGCATAAATTGACGTTTCTCAAGATCACCATAGAAGCCTCTTTTGGCTGATATAAGTGTTAAAGGGTTAAAGACGTTGTTTTTTTAAAAAATAGGCTTAAAATCCAATATGTTCACCAGCCAAATTGGCCGATCCGCTTCCTTTGAATAAACTTAGATCTTTATGCCCTAAGGATACTTCCTGCCAAATATAATTGAAATCTGTGCAGTGGTACTTGAGAATACATTTTAAATTTCCTATTGCTTTCGTACGGGAGGTTTTGATGGGAAAAAGTCCAAGATGGCCACCATTTATCCAACATTTTTGAAAGTGGACATTTGAAATCAGCATGACCAAAACATATATAAAACCAATTTCGGCTCAAAATCTATAAAATAAAAAAATTCAATATGGCGACCAAACAGGCTACATTTTGATTGGTCCACAGAGGCCATGTTCTTTTATGTATCAACTTCTCTTTAACAAACTTTAATGGCCCTTAGTCCATAATCAAATTTTGGCTCGATGCGTTCATTGGTTCTGGAGAAGACATCGTTTTTGCGAAAACTATGTCATCCAAGATGACCACTGAACCATTTGCCCAATCAAGTTCCCTTGAACAAATTCGGTTCAGTTCTTGCCCTAGAGGATATTTTATGAGGTTTGAATCGATCCCCAAAGGGTTTTAGAGATGAAGACATTTCTAAAAATCACTCAAAATACAAGATGGCTGACGGCTAAATTGGCTGATCATCTTCGTTTAAACAACATTGGATCTCCATGCCCTAAGGATGATTCACGCAAAATATACTTAAAATCTGTCCAGTGCCTCTTGAGAAGAAGTCATTTAAAGGAAAATCTGGCGGATGACAGCTAGACGGGTGACGGAGAGACCATCACCATGGCATAAGCTCACTTGGTCTTTGAGGTGAGCAAATAATGCATAATAAGCTGTGTGTGAATTAAGTCTGGCACATCTCTGGTTAATCGTGTAAACTGGTGTGTGTGTGCGTGCGTGCATGCGTGCGTGCGTGCGTGTGCATGCATGCCTCTGTGCGGGAATGGATCATAAAGCGAATCTTCCAAAACTGTTCGATAGAATTCAACCAAATTTGGTATGCAAGTTATCCATATGATTGATAATGTTGTCAGAGCGTATCTAGGATTTTTGCTGCTAAAGTCCAAATATCTTAATTCTATAGCGACAATACGTGTAAGCTGTTGAATATTTTTAATCTAATTTTCTTGCTAGCTGTACAAAATATTAAATATTGAATTCCATTCTACAATGCACAATTGGTTGTATTTAATGGATCTAAATAAAACTTTTAGGGAAATTTAGCAAAAAGCAAAATTTAACATTCAATAGTCCAGCCAGCCTCAAACGGCTTTTGCAGTCAGGTCTCAAGAATTGTCAATTTGTAGACAAAGCAGACTTTTTTGAAAATGTAATGCTGGATTGACTGGCTCGATATACCAGTAAACGAGTCAGTTATTCCGGTGGTAAATTTTCATAAATAGTTATATCTTGATCTGCAAACGGACATTTTATATGAAAAACTTTTAATCTTTTTGGCCAAACTTGACCTTAGATGCACAATACATGCATCATGAAAACATGATGTCAGTTTGCCATGTTCGTGCCAGGCTAAAGAATATTTTCAAGAAAAAGGTTCTTAACTCAAAAGATTTCCTGCATGGCTGCCATCCCTATTAGGTTAGCTATAGTTATAGAGATCACAGTTGAGCGTGATTAAAATTAAACTTAATATACATGTAGAAATCTCATGCTTTCCACTTTTGACAAACACATAAATAATGTTTAAAAAAATAATAATTAATTAGTACCAAAAACTGTCTAATAGATCTCAAGATGAAAGATCAAAATTGTTGCTCTGGCTACTTACACTTTGTGTCACTTCTTCGGTGTATACATACAACACAACACAATCTGGAATTCTAACACGCATAATTCCTGACTGATTTATGAGTTAATCTATCAAGCAAAATACACTGGTCTTCAAGAACTGCTAAGTTATTGATCAACTGTTAAGCTATTAAGTACACATACTTTTGTTAACACCTGTGATATATTGATCAAGCAAGGCTATCGACAACAAAGCTGAAGTAACAATGTTTATTACAGAATAATATCCATATAATAGATGAAGCCTTTTCATTCTACATGTTCAGGAATCTGATTTCAATGAAGAGTTATAAAAGAAACTGGCTCAGTAATCAAGAACAATTTTGAGTGAAAGTCATTGTTGTTACCTTCTGGTCATCATGTAGCTTTTCAGCTAAGTCATGACAGTGGATTAAGATGTTAGGTTAAACTGTGAAGTGATTTCCCAAATAAAGAGGAATAATCTGCTTATCATTCAACTGCTTTCACTGTTGGACTATATAATACATCGGCGCTGTAAACTAGTTAACCATTTTGTCACTAAATCCCAGTATCTACAAAATGTACTTTCTTCAGTCATATTAGTTATTTAACCCTTTAATGGTCAAGATTTGTCAAGAAAAGTATTGAGTTTTCCATAGGCAATGTTAATTTGCAGGCCAAGAAGACTATATTTGATATTCTACCACTGAATGACTGGCTTGGTTAACGATCCAGTGACAAACTGTCAAGAATGGCTTTCTCTTAACCCTTTAACACTCATATCAGCCAAAAAACAGCCTCTGCAGTGTTCTTGATAAAAGTCCATTTGCAGACCAAGCGACTACTTTTTGAAAATTTACCACTGGAATAACTGGCTCGATAACTGAGCCAGTCATTCCAGTGGTAGATTTTCAAAAATAGTCTTCTCTTGGTCTGCAAATGAACATTTTCTATGAGAAATTAGAAATTTTCTTGAACAAATTCGAGGGTTAAAAGGTTAACCTGCAAATGTACACTGACCAAGACCACTGCAGAGGCCAGTCTTGGCCGGTTTGACCATTAAAGGGTTAACTTAAGTACATGCAACATATAGCTGTTGAATATTTAGAAACGAACTTGACTGAAAGACTGAAATACCAATGACTCAAACAGCTAAATTATTATCAAAATCTGTTAGAGAATATTCCTGACATGATACTGAATTTTCTCTATATCTGGTGCTGGAGTTAAGTGTTACTATGTATTCAAACTATGTTTTGGCGTATGTGAAAAATTGTGGGTCTTCAAGCTGAACACGCATCATAAAAGGAGTGTTTTTACATACAAAATAATTTGGTCCTAACTCTGCACCGACTTGCCGAGTTTCTGAATACACATCTACACCCGCTATAACAGCTGGCTTGCTCATCAGTGGGTGGGTGAGTGGTGTGTTTCACGAAACATACAGTGTGTGTGCATGAACAAACTCATTATAATAATAAGTATTACTTGCACGTCAAATGATTAGCGTGTATTTTGTGAAATCCACAATCTCATGGTGACCACCACTAGAACCCCCAACAACAACAATCCACATCATCATCACCACCACTACGACCCTCACAAGAGAACCACCACCACCCAAACTAGAATCACCACCATGACAAACAGCACCACAACAAGCACCACCATCACCACCACTATCACAATCACTACCATCAACATCGCCCCACATCGATATCCACCACGCCAACCAGCACTACATCCACACCACCATCCACCATCTTCAACCCATCCTCACCACAACCTCGATTCCGGCTGCCACCTGCGCTGCCGCTTCTACAATCACGACCACCAACATGTATACAACCACCAACGCCACGCTACTACAACCACCAGTACTAAAAGCCCCACTAGCCTCAAACCACCAGCACCCACCATCTCCACCAGAGCTACGATCCCTGCCGCCGCCTGCCTGCCTGCCTATCCGGAGATGATGTGTGCATGCGTGTGTGTGAAGACGCGTTTGGAATAGGTTTTATTGTTATGAACTTTGCTTTTGAGCCTTCATTTTGGAATATATAGCAGGAACAAAGAAGACCTACTCTCCCTGGTCTTTTGCTCTGCTTATTTAAAATTTATGCATTTCAGGATTTTTTCCATATCAAACACAAAGTTGGTAAATAATAATGTTCCTAAATACAATTTTTTGTGTTATAATTTTAGGAAAATCTGAGCAATAGTTTCCGAGATACCCCTAGCTCTGGAATATGATCCGATCTGGATAAGTTTTTAGCTTCCTTTTGTTAAAACAAGTCAACTAAAAAAACCACAAATTTGACAAAGCCTATCACCAATTGCAACAGAGATGAAACCAACTAGAATCTTTTCATTTGGGTCCCTAGGTGATATATTAAAAACCTAATAAAATCTTTTGAGTGAAAATAAAAAGTGGATTCATTACTTTTGCAATTAGTGATGGGCGAATGCAGACATGGCTTGCAACTTCAGTGTCAATTGTTGGATTTTGACATGATAGAGTGGTCATTTGGTGCAGAAAACAATTTTTTTGGTAGATTGGATACATGTTTCTATCTACCGTATTCGTAATACATTTATGTGGTCTAAAATGAACCATTCTCGAGATATATGCCGTATTATACTTGATTGGTTAGCATTCCACTCAAAACATTGTATTAGATTTTTATACATCATTTCTATGACCTAAATAGACAAAATAAGTAGTTTCATTACCGGTGGGTCAAACCCTAATTTGACTGGACTATCTGTCTGCCTGTATGCCTTTCGGTCTGTCAAAACCTTTACATTTTTTATAAAGCTGACAATGTCGTAACCATAATGAGCTTGCGTATGTTGAGATACAGATGCGTACGCATGCATGAACTTATTCACGGATTCATCGAATCACCGAAACAGACCTAACGGACCGAAACGGCCCTAACGGACTAAAACGGGAATATAAAATTGCCTAATGGACTGAAAAAATTAATTTTGCGTGAGGCGACAACTGCCTTCAATAAAATAAATACCGATTTTTGGCATTGCTGATAAAGATATTAATGAGATTATTATTGTGCATTGCCTTTGTTGTGACATTACTGTAAATGGTATCAAAGATTAGTGAATTTATGAAATCAGAGACGGCGGCGGCGATACCGTCTGAACCAATCTAAAGCCCTATAGACATGCTTAAACTCACAGCCTCTTCGCGATTGCGCCATTTCATATTTTAGAGATGCTTCAGACACCCGTTTCGTTAAATTATTGGATCTCCGTTTAGGTTCACTTCGGTCGGTTTCTGTGCGTCAGGTTGGTTTCGGTGTGTTAGGTTGGTTTTGGTGCGTTAGGTCCGTTTCGGTGATTCACGTGTACAACGAATATTGTGTGTGGCACCAAGGGATGGTCTAATTTCCATAAGGGCATGCACCCATACCCATATATCCCTACCCACCCACACACACACACACACCCTGTATCTACGACACTGTATCTTTCCCCTTCGGTTTGGGTGTAATAATAATTTGTGAATAATATCAAAGGTGTCCGAGTGCCGATGTTTGATGAACTGACTCACATGGCATTTGATTCTGCAGCTTAGTGTGGAGACTCATCTATGAGGTTACTTTCAAACTCATTGTAATCAGTTTCATAATCATAGCCATCATATTCCTCATCTGTACATGGCATAGTATGCAGATCATTAGGCATCTTATTCCTACGGTGCTTTTAAATATATTTATCTAAGTTAAATTAATGTCCACATCTACACACTGGTCTATATTGAATATATTTTTATTACTTATTTGAATAATTTATTAATAATATATTAATATAAAATGTAATTTGATATATTAAAAGAGAACAGGCCATCAACACCACCCAACCTTACACATTGTATATTAGCTACTCAACGATTTTAATGTCATCATCTGAGCATTTATTCAGGATATTTATTTTAAATTATTTATGGTGGAAGAGATAGTGAGATTGGTGGGGTCAGGCTGGTGGGTGGTGATGATGGTGGTTGCCCGAGAGGTTCTAGTTTTGGTGGTGGTTATTGTGATGGTTCTAGTGGTGGTTGCGGTCATGCTGGTGATTCCAGTTGTGGGGATGGTTGTTGTTCTGGTGGTGGTGGTAGTGGTGGAGGTGCTTTTTGTTGTTGTTGTTGTGGTGGTGGTGGCGGTAGTGGAGATCGTAACGCTGGTGATTCTAGTGATGCTGGTGCTGCTTGTTGTTGTGGTGGTGGCGGGGGTTGTTGGTCGTGGTTCTACTAGTGTTGGTGATGGTTGTGTTTGTGGTTTTCACAAAATACACGCTAATCATTTGACAAGCAAGTAACACTATTGTTATTATTGTTCATGCATATGCACTGTACGTTTCGTGAAACACACTCCACCCACCCCCGTACAGTTAGTATCTCGTCTGGTAGATAGAGCATGCATGTGTTATGGGGAGAATGTGGAGTCCTTGTCTATATTGATACATGCATTGCACCCAGGTAGCTATAGTCATAGTCCTTCTGTGTAGGCTTATCATATCTTTCATAAAATCTACAAATATGAAATTATATTATTTTATTGATAATTGCTTTTAAAATATTTTTATTCTGTGATAGGAATAGTGTTATGTGGCGGCACTTGCATTTTCACTTGCAACAGACATCGTGTTTTCAAAATAAACACGTACACGTATATTCCGTGACGGGAACAGGTTGGGAGTCAGTAAGCGAATGCGGTCTTTGGCATTGAGCAAGCCGCCTTTTATAGCGGATGTAGATGTGTGTTCAGAAAGTTGGCAACTCGGCGAATATGTTGTTTCGCAAAAAATTCCTTTCTTTTATGATGCGTGTTCAGCTTTAAGTATTAAACCATCTATGGGCACATCATCAGCTTTCGCAACTACTTAACAACATTACTGAATAAACTGTTGTTCATTTTGTAAGGTTTGAGCAGAAATGACAAATTCGTTAATGTAAGGACTATTCCGTTGAATATTTTAAAAGTAATTTGACTGAGAGATATTGCAGCTATGGCAGCAACAGGATCCAGTCAAATTACTTTCAAAACATTCAACAGAATATTCCTTACAGCTTTCCTATATTGTCATCTTGAAATTGGTCCACTGGCATTACAAACATTAATTTGTTAATAGAGAGCTATGATTATAAATGTAAGGATTAAAGTTTGAACCATTTAATGGCTAACTTTGGTCAAGAAAATTAAAATATATGCTTATTCAATGTCTATTTGTAGGACAGGTCAATATTGTCTTTGAAAATTTACCAGTGGAATAACTGGCTCACTTATGGAGCCAATCATTTCAGTAGTAAATTTTCAAAAGTAATATTCACTTGGACTGCAAATAGACATTCCTCAAGACCGCTACAGAGGCCGCTTTTGGCTGGCTTCTCTGGAAAAGACAGCACCAACATTCAACAACACTGAATTTAAAAATCGACTAATTATGCAAAGATTCAGAAGCAGAGGCTCTGACACAGAGTTAACAGCAGAAAATGGGTTGCGCTAGTAAATGACTATGCTTCTCTAATACAACAGTTTATTACCAAAGTATATTCATATGCGCTCAATCACTATATTATCCCATTTCATTCTGTATGCAAAGAAATCTGTTCCCAAGGGAAATGCATCTAAAACATGCTGAATATTTTTTTTAATAAATTGCCTGAGTTTTTGCTTGCACATGAGGCCGCATAATCACCACTCATTCAAGTTGTTTCAAAATATTGGAGTACAGCATGTAGTAAATACGGTTAAATATGACCTACAGCTAACCTGTGTGTGATTTTGTTTAAATTTCAAAGCTGAAAGCCTTGTGACTACTAAGCCGGCACTCTGCTTTAGTGGTTAACAAATAGATTAATGAATCTTGCAATGCATGCTTATGATTTAAGGTCACAAAATGGAAGTTACATACAGGATTATAAAATCTGAGGTGAAACAGTAGCTGATTACGTGCTTTTATGCTACCTACACAAGCATAAGAAATTTCCAACAGAAATCTATTATTAAAGCATTTACGTCATACCTCCAGATGCTAATCAATAGATTAAGATGGGTATAAGATTATGTTAAATATTTGGGAAGTAATTTGGCATGGATGGTGTTATGATTCTCAGGGATCATATTGATTAGGAAATCGGCTGCACTGCTGTCTAATGCAGCTCAACAGATTTCAGTCAAATTAATTCAAAAATATTCAACAGATAAATTATTATTTCGAAGATCAGCTACCGGTACTAAGATTTCAAGGTTAATTTATTTCATGCCACACATTTAGTTTACCTTTGTCATCTTAATCTGAAAATAAATACAGTTCTTCAAGACCCCAATGGCCCCCAAAAGGTTTTTGGATCCTGATAGCTTTATGAGACATGTTATGACCTGAGCTATCTTGCCATACCCGACTTTTGATATTTGGACACCCATATAAATATACCTCTTTGGAACCTCAAGTATAACTGCCAACTCAGTATATCCCTTACTAAATGCAGAACATGAGTTAACATGCCACGCATGCATGCACACACACAAAAATGAAATTACATATGTACACACCTGCATGTGTGCGACACACACACACACAAACATCAATTTTAAGGCAGACATGGATATCTCAAGTGTCGTGCGATCTCATAGCGAGACTTACAAAGTAATGAACATGACCACGCTCGCTGTATACCAATACTTTATTTGCTTTTTATGCCATTACGGAAAACTTACAAGATCATATTTCAGCTGTTATGATATGTTTATGATTTGAACAAACAAAAAGCCAAGATAAAATATATATTAAGCTGCTTGGTTTGCATACATACTACAAAAAGAAACTGTTAATCAAGTGACCACTTTCTAAAAGGAAACAAGAGGCCCAAGGCACCTGTACCACTCACCTGGAATTATTGGCCACCTGCAAAACCGAACAAAATGAGATGAACAGCCACGTTTTATTAGTTGGCCCAGTTGTTAAGAAGTAGTTTAAATGATTTTCTCCAAAATTTTCAGAAAATCCAAGTTGGCCGCCACATACACCACATTTTGACTGAACCACAGTAGCCATGGTTTTGTAAATATGTCAACCTTCCTTGAACAAATGTTACTGGCCCTTAGTCTGTAATCTCAAATTTTGGCCCGATCCCCATAGTGGTTCTGGAGGGCATTTTTGACAAAATTAAGTCATCCAAGATGGTCGCCGAAGCATTTGGCCAGTCAAGAACTTGCATCCCTCAGATGCTTCCTGGCAATTACTCAAGGTCCAAGGGGCCTGTGTCACTCACCTGGAACACTGGCACATTAAGTAGAAAGGTCACAGATCCTACATGTCGACCTATACATTTTTGTCAAAATTATTGGTGGGTGGTTTAAGAGTAGTCTTTTGAACGAGTTTGTGGACATTTTTGGATGTCCAATATGGCCGTCAAACATGGCACGTTTTGGGTGGTCCACGGCGGCCATGTTTTTTTAAGCATCAATTTTCTTCAAACAATCTTTAATGGTTCTTAGTCCATAATTGTATCTCCTAAATTTTGGCCTGATCTGTTGAGCGGTTCTGGAGGGCATTTTCTTGTAAAACTAGGTGATCCATGATGGCCGCCACACTATTTGACCAATCAAGTTCCCTTGAACAAATTTGGTTCAGCTCTTGCCATAGATGATATTCCATGAGTTTTGAGTCAATCTCCAAAGTGGTTTTGTTGATCTTACAATACGTTTCTAACATGAAATGTGCTTGCAATGCAGCCATGAAGCTCGACTTTCTAACTTTGCAATGAACGAAGCTGGACTTCAAACATAAAATAAAGTCTGCCGTCATAGGATCATATGATCCAAGTTTTGTTGAAATTGGGGCACTAATTAAGGAGTACTGTAGCATTTTAAATGGTTCTCGAAAATTAAAAAATAAATACAAATGGCCCTCAAAAAATCGATGAGCCAAAATTCTGAATAGAAGTTCTAGAGCTGAAGCACTATAGAATCCTTCCAACTAAATTTGGATAAAAGCCACCAAGCAGTTATGGAGGAAATACATTTTTGACAATTTCCGGTAAACTTTTTATAAAACTTTATTTTCACCAAAAGACGACCCATTAAAATTGTGAATAGATGTTCTACATGTTCTAGAGCCTTAGCTATGAAAGGGTCTGTCCAGTCAACTAGTGCTGATATCTGTTAAGCAGTTAATGGTGAATAGCATTTTGACAATTTCCGGTAAATCTTTCATAAAATCTAAGATTTTCACGCCAAAAAATTGACTAATCAAAAATTCTGAATAGATATTTTAGAGCTTAGCACGATAGGATCCGTCCAGACAAATTTAGTTGAAATCCAATAAGAAGCTAAGGAGGAGATACGCTTTGACACTTTTTATAAAATCTAAGATTTTCATCCCAAAAATTGACCAATCAAAAATCGGAATAGAAGTTTTAAACCCTACCTCCATAAGATACTTCTAGCCAAATTTGGTTGAAGTCTGTCAAGACACTAAGGAAGAGATACATTTTAAAGGACAATTTCGGGATGATAAAAAGTGTACTTTATTTGAAAAATTATTACATGTTTAATGAAATTCCGCCAGAATAATAACCATACACAAATAGCGTAACCAACTATCGCTAGATAAAGTCGGTAAAATTGACAATTTTTCGCACATCTGGGCGCTGCCATTTTATCGCGTCTAGCGACGTCAGCCCCGCACCACCGCTATTGCTTTGACTGGAGGAGCGAGGCCAATAGATGTGGGTATATATTTTAAGGAAGTATATGTAAATGATAATAGCAAACGAACCGCTGAAGCGATTCCAATGATTCTAGGAGATCTAAATAGGTGCCGGCCTACTGATTAATATGATATAATGGATGTTAATATCGGAAAAGTGGTTCAAAAGACTGGAATATACAAAAATATTATTCATCTAAGATACGATCTGAGAATATCTTATCCTTTTTTGGCAAAATTCAGCATGAGATGGTTTTTGTCTCGCAGACTCTACCTTTGCGTATTGTCATTAAATTGGAGTGTGCTTAAAGCTGAAAGAAATGGCTATTTGCCTGACCAATTATAATTTTGCTCACATGAATATTGCCAGAGATACCACCAAATGAATTAACCTTTCGATATAAAAGCTGGGAATTTTCATCGCCAATCAATATTGGCCAGCAAGCTGTAGTAATTTCAATAATTAAGATATTTTGATGGAATTTTTCCCGTTATGTTATAACATTGTTAAGCTTTGGCACAGCAAATTCTGCCATTGTAGCTGTAATACTCATTCTGATATGGGATGATGGATAGAGCGCATCCTGAAATCTTTGTTTGAAATTTTGCTGGCCTAGTTTTTCCCGCAGAATGCAGGAAATTTCAATTTCCCTTTCTCTGAGATCTAACAATACTCACCATTCTGTTACTTTCGGATACACAGCTGGCTCTAGGACTATAGACTTAGAAAGCTTTACCGACTCCTTGGAACCGGGTACTCGGCTCCCAACTGCCGAGTACCCGTCTACCATAGAGCTCATATTGTTTGCATAGCCACCAAACAAGAGAAATCCATGGCTTGCTTCCGTGGGGCTGGGAGGCTGGGTCCGTAACAGAATGGTGAGTATTGTTAGATCTCGGAGAAAGGGAAATTGAAATTTCCTGCATTCTCCTTCGATCAATACTCACCATTCTGTTACTTTCTGATATACACCAGATTTGTTCAGTAACCTGGTGGGAAGGGGCAAGCCATAAATGCTACTTTTGCCCCTTGGAGAAAGATTTAGACGTAACAACTTTACTAACGGAGACCTAAAAGGACCGTCAAGTTATCGGAACCGAATCACATTCGCATCACTGCCCCCACCCCCTTTTTCTCCTAAGAAAAGGGAGAGAACTCACGAACATGTATCTCGCCTGAAACACAAATATGCCAAGAGGGTTAACTGCTCTTTGCATATATTAGCCTGGGAATGAGCATGAATATATAAGATGAATGATCATGATATATAGACATAATACAAAACACTCAATCTCATGATATTTGGAATTCAGACCTGGAGCCTCCAACCAATCACTTGTCCGGCCTCAGTGACACAACTGGTTGATATCCTCTCGCTCGACCAAGCCTGCTTCTAAATTCTCTCTTACAAATGCCAAAAAAGGAAGTGCGGTCATATAGCTATCGTCTCAAAACAGCTAAAGCGAGTGGAATGGCGAAGTCTGACACATCCCTCATATAGTAATACATGAAAGAGGACTCACAGTGCCCTTGTGCGACAGCCCTGATGTCCGTAAACGGAACACCATTGTCAAGGGCGGAAGAGGCGGCTATTCCTCTAACAACGTGCCCTTGCCTTGCACTTGGTGCCCAGTCGTAATCTCACGGGTAATCTGAATGCATTCGAATACCCAACGAGAGATAGATTCCATGGATGCGGCGCAATATGGCTCCATATGGCAGATGTCTACCATTCGACCGTAACGAGTCTGTCCGTTTTGTACTTAGTCAAAGCACGGACTGGGCACCAGACACTGGCATCACGATCTAACCTACTCAGTTTCGGTATAACGATCGGTTTGCCGGGATATCTCAAAGACCGAGATCTTTGACATAAACTCTGCTCTTGGCAGTAGACGCAGACCCTCTCTGGACACAATAATTGGTCCCTCTCTGCCGAAAGTGCATGGATCACACTGCGCCTTCTAGCTGAGGAAGCTGCCAATAGAAAGACCGCCTTTAGAGTCAAATGCTTTAGACTAGCCGAACGCAACGGTTCGAAAGGGTGCTTGGCCAGTACATTAAGCACTAAAGATAGACTCCAGGCTGGAATGACTACCGGTTGTCTCGGTCGGAGATTGCTCATTCCCTTCACCATCATACTCAACTGGGCCACCTCTGGACTATCCCTGTTGGCTAGACAAGGGATAAATGATGCCAATGCTGACTTGTATCCAGCAATTGTGATAGGAGCTAGCCCTAAAAAGAACAGCTCACAGAGAAAGTCTGCTATTTGCTGAATAGTGGAATGAAAGGTACAATCCACTTTCCTCACACCAGTCTGCAAATCCGTTAACCTTGTCGTTATATGACTTGAAGGTTGGCCTCCTTCTCGCAGCCGCGATGAAATCAGCAGCCTGTCGAGAAAAGCCTTCCGACGTGGAACGGTGTTTGACAACAACCACGCAGTCAATAACATTTCGGGACGCTCGTGTAGGAAGCATCCCTTGGCCTGGGAGATTATGTTCGGAATCTCGGGCAACTGCACTGGATTTACCACCAGCAGATCTAGCAGATCCGTGAACCACGCCCTGCTTGGCCAATACGGCGCTATTAGCAGGACCAGACACGGTTCCTCCCTGATCTTCACCAATACCTTCGGCAGAAGGATGGTGGGTGGGTACGCGTAAGCGTGCATCCCTCTCCAGCTTATCGCCAGAGCGTCTGTATCGACGGCATTTGGATCTAGAATCGGCGAGACATTAAGTCATGACTTGAGCATTTCCCCTTGTGGCAAACAAGTCCACGTTGGGTTTGCCCCAATGCTCGAAGATCCTTCGTAGAACTGGAGGGTTGAGGGACCATTCTGTTGGCAGAATTCTCTGTCTGCGAGACAAAGCATCCGCCAGAATGTTCAATCGGCCAGGAATGTGAGCTGCTTTCAAAACAACCGAGTAATTCCTGCACCATTGAATCAAGTGCCACACTTTGATACACAGTGTGGGTGACCTGGTCCCTCTTGGCGATTTATGTATGATACTACCGTCGAATTGTCCGACAGTATCAATATCACCTTGCCCCTGATCATCGGAAGAAAACTCTTCCAACGCCAGTACCACTGCCATCATTTCCAACAGATTGATATGCAGTTGACTCTCCAGGAGAGTCCATGTGCCCGAGACCTGGTGTTCTCCCAGGCAGGCCCCCCACCCCTCCAGCTATGCATCCGTGTACACGGACAGCCGGGGGTGGGGTAGGTGCAGCGAAACCCCTACTAGGAGATTCTGACGCTGTTTCCACCCTACAAGATGCGATATTATCGGCTCCAAAACTGGCACCAGTTTTGACAGGGGTTCTGTTCTCTGTTTCCACAGAGACATCAGATACAACTTGATAGGTCTTCGCATTAGAGCAGCGTACAGGATCACTTGCTCCATGGAGACCATCATTCCCAGCATCTGAAGAAACCGCCTCGCCTGAATGTGGTTTCCCACTCGAAAACTCTTGAGGATGGCTAACAGAGACACCACTCTGGGCTCTGAAGGGTAAACCCTGCCCTCCTTGAGATCGAATCGCATCCCCAAATAAACGAAATGTTGAGTGGGTGTCAACTCGGATTTCTCCTTGTTGACTATCCAGCCTAGATCTGAAAGTAACTTCAGAGTCAAAGCAGTATCCACGTTCAACCTGGCTGCAGAGTCTGCTTTGAGCAGCCAGTCGTCTATGTAGGTGTGTAGCGCCACGTTCTCTTCTCTGAGAAACGCTGTCACCGCAAGGACCACTCTTGTGAAAACCCACGGAGTTGTCGACAGGCCAAACGGGAGAACAGTAACCTCCCATACTAGATTCTGAAACGCAAATCTCAGAAACCTGTGACAACTCCGGTTCATAGGAATGTGGAAATATGCATCTTTCATATCGATCGACACACACCACATTCCCGTCCTCAATCCTGCCATTACCGACCTCGGTTTTTCCATCTGGAACCGAGGCGTATGGATAAAAACCAATTCAATGGCCTGAGATTGAGTATGGGTCTACATCCCCCCGTGCTCTTGGGGACAAGGAACATAATTGAATAGAAGCCCTGAGTGTTCTGGTTCGCTGGGTTTATTGCTCCCTTCAGAAGCAAACCCGACACTTCGTTTTGAACGGCTTCTAACTTGTCTGGGTCCCGTGGTACGGGTGTCCAGACAGGTGCCAAAGACAGATTCTGCGGTGGAAAGTCCCACCACTCCGGCATGTACCCCTGGGATAACCATCCCGGGACCAGACTGTCTGATGTCACACCTCGCCAGGCCTCGACGAAACGCATGAGCCTTCCACCCACCATAGACGCCTCGACGTCTAACGCGGTTGTCCGGCTCGCGGTCCGCTCCCCCCCCCCCCCCCCTTTCTTAACGAGAGAGAGAGAACCATTTCCGTCTTGGCTCGGCAGGTAAAACCGGCACCGCTGTTCCTGTCGCACAGGTGCGGTCCAGGCGGATATGAAGGGAGCCCTCGTACCCTCAGGTACGATCCGCTCCCTTCTTTCCGCCCTTGGAGGACTTACCCTTACCCCTCCCCCTGCCCTTCCCGCCTCTAGGGCGATCATGAGCAACAGTGGGGAGGGTAGGGGCCTCCACAACCTTCCTGGCTTTCTTAGCCCGTGGCGGCTGAGAAAATCCAGACGAAGCAGAAGTCGCAGTAGGCTTAGCTTTCGCCTTGCCTTTCTGCTTCTTCTGCGTCTTCGAAAGTTGGACAGCTAACGGTTTCCCTACAGCCCCTAGTGCGTGCGCTTGCCGCACTCGCTCGAGCTGTAGGCCTACCGCCAACCGATTCTGCGCAATGCTGGCAGTGTCCTCTAGGATGGACCGCGCCTGGCCACCGAAGATGCTAGGCCCTGTCAGGGGTGTCCCAAGAAGACGCTCCCTGACTGCCGTAGCCGGATGCATACGGTCAAGAACAATTTGCCTCCTGGACTATGTCACAGGCACCTGCACCCTTGCCAGTGCGTCCATAGACAGCACCAAGCCGTCATTGACGCACGAAAGCGCCACAGGTGGCACAGGGTGGCCTGCCCCCGCTTCAGCCCACACCGACTGAAGAAGGCGATACGATTGGTTGACAGCATTCATAGCTGCCCTCACACCCACATCGCATAGGGACAGGACTTCATCCTGGTGTGCCTGGGACTTGTCCACAAGTGCCGGACCGGGGCCACCCGCTCCAGCACTCTGAACACCCAGTACCCAGCGGTCATTCTCGGTGACCGACGAGACAACACCATACCTGTCGTATTCCCCCCGTGGAATACGACCCCTCGCCTGCACCTCCATGGAGGCCGCAAGAAGCATAGTATCAAGCAACACCATAAACCATGGATCCAGTCCAACAGACCGGCTCAGGGCTGCGGGCAAGATCCCCATCCTAATCGATGCACCGATGGACGGGGTACATCCTCCTCGGCCGTGGTCGAAACCACAGACGGGTCCACCCTGGCTAGCCAAGCCAGAGCCTCAGACCAATCCGTCTCCGAGGAGGACACTCCCGTGAACACGTCACCCGTTGACATGTTCACGGCCCTACCAGCAACGGCCTCCCGGCTAGGAGCCATTGCTGATATGCCAGGAACTCCGGTACCGTACGGTTCCCCCGCCACCCCATGGAACCGTGGCCAAACACGGGTGCCAACGGCACCCCATGTCTGACCGCCGGACCAGGCGAGATAGGCGAGTACCATGCCTGGCCGGCCTCACCCGTCACCATGGCGGTTGGCAGCAAACCAACCATCACGGGACCGGTGCCCGGTACCGGAGTGGCCTCAACCACGGGTGGAGCCGCTGCCCTGGCTTGCACCAGGCCAGACAGATGGAGGTCGGGTTCCATCGGGACGGAATCGACCTCCATGCTCTCCACCCGCGGCCTCACAGGCCGCAGCACAATCTCCTCCTCGGCCTCCTCATCTTCAGACCCCTAAGAGTCGTCACTAGACAAGGAAAACCGTGGAGCCATCCTGGCGGACGGCTCCCATGCCTGACGGACCGGCCACCGCTACTGGACCACCCGGAGGTGGCCGCAGAGATACAGAACCCATCAGGCCGGAGCCCGACGGGACTGCCAGGGGGCCATACGAAACGGCTCCCTCGGTGTCCAGTCCAGAACCCTGTCCAAGGACAGGGTCCGAATCAAACATGGTGAGACTGCCCTACAACTTTTGGCAGCAGGGACGACACCAGCGTGGGCAGAACGCTATGCAAGACACCTTGCCTAGCGGGACCAAACCACGCCGGCGGTGCAGACGTGGAACGCCCCCACGAGCCGAAACGGACCTTCCACGATTTACTTTCGGACTGCCTGACCCCGCGTCAGACCCTGCCAAGTCCTTCTGGCAAGGAACTTAAGCATCATATCGACCGACCACACCGCGCAAACATTACACCTACTGTCAAGACTACACTTAGTACAGTGGAAACAGACATGGTCCTTGTATAGAACCCGTACGATATGTGGCAATCGACACATGATGGCGGGGATGGCCTGGCCTATAAACAAAACCTACAATAAGCCAGCGGAACGAAACAAAAGCGGAAGGCAGACAATTAATTTTCAAATAATTTGACCATAAATTAACTGCAAACCCTCCCGCACCCCACCCCGCAACATTACAGCAAAGATCGCATTGATTATGACGACAAGAACGAAGCGGGCATAAATACACCCATAAATTGATCCTCCAGGATGTAGAACGGAACCAGGAATCATATCGCATAGCATTCGGGGTATATTTACCAATCAATATAAATTATACTCATAACGAAAGCCGACACGATATGTGAAGAAACAACAAAATGTAAACAAACTGCTGTAGCACACGGTAAAACCGCAGACCACGCATCACTCAAGAATTTTGACACCACCGATCATTGCAAACCGATCGTGATCACACGTAAACTTGACCATTCCAAAGTTTTCTGGTACCATTTTTAGTACGCAGCACCCAGAACAAGATGCGCGAATTAATGAAAAAAATTTTCTTGACATAAACATCCGAGCATCACGGGTGTGACGTCACCCGCTCGGACCCTACGGAGAACGACGTCAGCCGATATTCGTGTTAGAAATACCGTAGCAAACACCTATTTTCATATCTGCCGATCGCCTGTTGGGATTTAAAGAAGGCGATTGTCTGGCATATCACGTTGTTAGCACACGTTCCAGATTCTATGGGGTCAGAAATTGGGACATGCGACACAACGAAATTTAGAGACCTAAGTCTTTTAACTATGGATAATAAGGAATAATACAACCTGGTCATCATTGGCGGTATTCTCCATTTTATCCAGTTAGATCCTTTCAAGAACGCACAAACTATCAAATCACAGTATAAAACTTAGATTTCTTTTCAAAAAACTTTAATCTTTCTCCTGCAAAAAAAATGTGGACAGCTCTTGTCGCTATGCAAACAAGAATGAGCTCTATGGTAGACGGGTACTCGGCAGTTGGGAGCCGAGTACCCGGTTCCAAGGAGTCGGTAAAGCTTTCTAAGTCTATAGTCCTAGAGCCAGCTGTCAGGGCCAGCTGTGTATCCGAAAGTAACAGAATGGTGAGTATTGATCGAAGGAGAATGTATCTTTTGAACCACTAGGCCGATTCTAACATCCCTAGCATTGGATAAATCTTCGAATTTGCAGCTACAGGTAGGTATCAGAATTATTACAATCGGTTCTGTGGGGGCGGCAATATTATCATATATGTTTTCTTGGAATATATATATTTACACTGCCTGCGATGTATCAGACTTATTACAATCGGTTCTGTGGTTCCGGCAACATTATCATATCATATGTTTTCTTGGAATATATATTTACACTGCCTGCGACGCACGCTATAACGGTATCTTGAGTCGGCTGAGTAAGTTGACAATACGCACGTGTCAAGTGTGCCACTTCATTTAACCCTTATCGCATGGTGTAAAATGTGTAATAGCCTACTTACAGAGATAGTGGCGGGTACATTTTGGGGAAAAATGTTGCTGAAACGTGTTGGGGTCGTGCACAGCAATGACTTACAGCAGCATTGTTACAAAATGAACACATTCTGATAGGATAGAGAAAAGGTAATCTATGCTTCAGCGGTCTAGGGGTTAATGATTCCCCAACCGACTTCGGATACTAGAATTACTTGAAAAACTTACTAGCTTAACTGGACAATGTCCTAACGATTACAAATTAGCACATGTTAGGCCTCCATGCATATACATATTTACTCTGTACAGCTTTCATGCTAGGCAAGGATAGCGTTGGTGTGGGGATGACGTCAGGATCTCGTGAAATCTCGTTCTCGTTGCAAGAAAATGGCGCCGCCCGGAAGATAAAATAATCCCATGTTTACGATGGTATAATTACTCGTATTATTTGTCTATTGTTTTTATTTAGGATCCAATATGTTAGTCATACAAATGTATCTTTCAAATAAAGTACACTTTTACCAATTCCGGAATTGTCCTTTAATATTATATTTTCAATCAAAAAATTTACCTATCAAAATTCTGAATAGAAGTTCTAGAGCTTACCACTATAAATAGGATCCTTGCAGGCAAATTTTGTTGAAATTCATCAGGAAGCTAAGGAGGAGATGCATTTTGACACTTTCCGGTAAATTTTGCTTACAAAATTTTCACCAAAAAAATTGACCAATCAAAAATTTTAATACTACATTCTCCAAGGCAATCAAGACTTGAATTATTCGCTGCAGATGGCATGTGATTACTTTGTTTCAATTTTAATTCATTAATTCCAGGTAGATGTGAGCTAATGCAAGTGATTTCAGAGCCAGTATCTATCAACCATTGACATATAATTGACCCAATTTTCCCTGTCACATGCATAGTGGAATAATTTCTTACTAAACATGCTGTTGAGTTGCTTACCTTTATCTGTAGATGAACGGCTAGACATAGGACCCGACGAGCAATCACGTGCAAGATGTCCCCACCCTAAACAATTATAGTATTGGTGGCCAGCTCTAGTTCCACCTGGAAAAGAAACCCTACTCCCTGAAGACCGAGGGAAACTGGTAACGTTAGGCTTGCACAAGAAAAAATTTCGTGATATATGTCCTGGCTTCTGGCATGACCAGCAAACAATTTGATTTTGTTGAGTAGTATTATTAGTTTTCTGGATATTGCGATCGACCGCATTAATGTTAGTCTGTTCCATATTTGAATCATCGTTTTTGGACTTGTTTACTAATAGTTCCCCTAACATAGTCTTAATCTTGGCGACCTCAGCTTGAAGCGAACTGTATTTCTCATCATGATCAGACTGAATGCTAAGCATACTTACAGAGTTCAAGTCTAACAGTACATTTTCAATCTCCTTTGCTTTACTCGCTAATTCATTAAGTGGACTGTCTGCAAAATCTAACTGCAATTTACTAGAAATGTTGAAGGAAATTCCCCGAAGGAATTGCCTTTTGATAGTTTCAACACAGGGTGCTGCTACGGGCTCCGTTTCAATGCAATATGACTGTCTATACAGTTTTTCCAACACCAACGCGTAAACATTAAATGACTCGCCAGGCTGACGTTGACGTGAAAGAAATTTCTTTTCACAAGAATGAAAATTTTTCTTGTATTCTGCTAACAAAGCAAGTTTAAGCTCCACCCACGATTGCCTTTGTTTTTCTGTGAGTCAATAAAAAATCCAGTTTACCATCCGGGCATCCCAAAGCGGCTTTCCCAGCAATTCGCTTATCATCCCAGCTCTGGGAATGACCATAAGCCTCAATCCGAAGAATCCACAGATTAATGTCTTCACCCTCTTTCCAGTTAAGTCCGTATTTATTATGATGTTCTTCCGCCATTGCTTTGTTTATACAACAGATATTACTGTGGTGATGCTGGTGATTACAACCCGAGACTAGACTGGATATCACTGCCACCAGTGCAACATAAAAGATGATGATAATGATGTTGACACTCACCTTGTGTGATGCTCGGCGATTACTCACATATGCGACAGAGTATTCTGACAATTCTCCATGTTGGTTGCCGAACTTTGACGTCACGAACAGCGGAGTTGACCGGTACCGGTTTTCGCCACCGCCGAAGCCACTACCAGTAAATTTAAAATAAAATCTATGATTTCCACCCAAACAATCGGCGATTCAAAATTCTGAATGGAGGTTCTAGAACCTATTATCATAGGATTATTTCAGCTAAATTTGGTTGAAATTGCTCAAAATAGTAAGAAGAAGCAATTTGACAATTTCCAGTAAATTTTTAATAAAATCATAAATTTGGACTTAAAAAATTGATAGATCAAAATTCTGAAGTATTGGAATCGCGCATGATAGGACCCTTTGACACAAATTTGGTTAAAATCTGTCCTCGCAGTGCAATTTTCGGGCTTCAAAATGGCCGCCATTCTTAAATCCTGTTGATGCTTAGAGGCAGCCTCTCTTTAAAGTTATTTTTAACCAATATTACAATAGAGATTTAGACCTAAAATATAACTATGTGACAACTAATATGTTGAATTTCATAATTTTAACCTGAGAAAAATTCAGATTTACAATTTACAATTGAATTCAACACCCAGTACCACGATACCATAGAGTGGACCCCTGGGTCACGCTAATAGATGTAAAATATTGACATACTAGTGACTTTAAAATAATATTGTAGCGCAACGGTTAATGCCTTCAGATAAGAAAGCACATGTTTTTTTATAAAAAGGTAATTCTTCACACTATCACTCGTGATAAACGGCTTATGCTCCAGCAATGATATTTTGTGAATCAATTGATGTGAAATTATAAATTGTATTACGTACCACGGTAGCATAGTACCCCATCCTACTTATTAAAATGTTGACTTCTTCCAAAATAATGAGAAGGCCTCTTAAGAGAGGGTAAATTACTCATCAGTGTATATGTATATGCAGCGGCAGGTGGCCGTTTCAAGCTAAAACTATGTACAGTGCTTCACGCATTCCTTACGCGAAGACACAATAATCAGCTGGCAATTTGTCCAGCATGATCTTAAAGCTGTCAAGTGTATCAGCCGTGGCTGTTTACGCTGCCAGCAAATTCCACTGGTTTATTGTTCTCGTGAAAAATGAGTACTTATAGCAGGCCTTGCTGGTTTGGAGCTGCCTTAGATTGTGGGTTCCTCTAGTCACCAGTGTGCAGGTGTTGGTCAACTCGTATGTCAATCAGGTTGTTGACTGTTTTGTACATCATTGTGAGGCGACTTTTCGTTCTGCGATGTTGAAGCGACTCCAACTTTAGGTCAGTAAGCATCTTGGAAATGCAGACTGGTGTGTTGTCGTAGTAGTCATTCACGAATCGAACTGCTCTCCGTTGGACCCATTCAAGGGCTGTTATGTGGTTCTTGTTGTGGGGTCCCAATCAGAGGAGGCATATTCTAGTGATGGTCTCACAGTAGCTTGGTAGGCTGCTAGTTTGATGTTGGGTTTGCAACCTCGTAGATTCCGATTGACGAATCCAAGCGATCTGCTAGCTTTGCCTGTGATGTTATTTAAATGTGCTCATTCCAGCATAAGTACTGGCTGATTGTGACATCCAGGTACTTGCTGTTTTCCTCTTTTTGGAGTATGTGTCTGTGTAATTGGTAATTAAAGGTGGTTTTTCAATGACAGTTCGTTATATGCAGGACAGTACATTTGTCATGGTTGAATGCCATTTGCCAGTCTGTCTCCCATTGCTCTAGAGCTGAAAGGTTTTGCTGTAGCTTAACTGAATCTACTGTGTTTGTGATGGTCTGAAAAAGTAATGAATCCTCTGCGAATAACAGAAGTTGCGACTGTGTTACTTCAGGCATGTCATTTATGAATGTGAGGAAAAGGAGTGGACCAATTACTGTTCCCTGTGAGACTCCTGTTATTTTTATTGTTAATAATGATTACTATAATGACGATAGATGAAGACGAAGTTGATGATAATAGTTATTTCTCTGGTGCCAAACCTGTATCTGATTTCTAAAAAAAATTTTCATTCATCCTCAAGTAATGGCCCATCTTCAACAAAACATTAATGAAAGGATTCTATGGTGATGGGCTTCAGCACTTCTCGCAGGAATCTTGATTTATCCAATCTTGTTGAGGTCCATCTAGCACTTTCTGAAAATCCTCTAAAAAGTATCTCCTAAATCATTGTCCTAATTTCGCTGCATGGATCATGCAGTGGTGGGATCCAGAACCTCATCAGACTTTTTAAGCTCTGAATGAATAAAAGGTCTAGTAAATGTTAATTATAGTGATGATGATGATTATCATAATAATCATTAATGATCGTAATAGTTGTGATGCTACGTGTAAAATAGCTATAAAAGTGTTAATAATTATAATAATGATGATCATGATAATACTGATAGTAATGTTAATAACAAGAATTCAGCGGAATTAAATGTCTCGCCTGTCTCCTGTTTGTCACAGTGGCATTGACCTTTGACCTGTGTTATCATTCCGCTTCCTAACATCATAGGCTACCATATATTCCAGTTTAGTTCCATTAAGATTAACCAATCCTGAAATATAAATGATTTGCTGAATGGAAAAACTCAAGGTTGAAAAAGCAGAGTTCAAACAGCAATATTAGAACGGCCTTGACCTGTGTCCTGGTGACCTCCATGTCACCATCCTGTATCCTCTTGGCATAAGCAAACATGTACCCAAGTTGTGTTCCATTTGGGTTAAGCAATCCCGAAATATAATATGATAAGATTTGCTAAGCCTAAAAACTTAACATTGAAAAGTAACAACGTTTTGTAGAAGTCAGAATGACCTTGACCTTCGACGTTGTGACTTCAGTGTCAGCATGCTGCTTCCTAACATTATAGGTAACAAGTTATCCATGTTTAGTTCCAATATGGTTAACCAATCCAGAAAGATACGCCAAGAAGTTTTGCTAAACACAAAACCTTAACAATAAAAAAGCAGAGTTTTGTATCATGATCACAGTGACCTTGACGATGTGACTTCAGTATCATCATGATGTTTTCTAACAGCATAAGCAACCTCATAACCAAGCTTAGTGGCAATGGGCTTAATCAATCAAGAAATATAAGCTGAGACGTTTTGTCAAACGCAAAAACTTAATGTTGAAATAACAAAGTTCTGTATCAAGGTGACATGATGCTTGCATCAGCGTGCTGCTTCCTTTCGATGTATATCTCCATGTACCCAAGTTTGGTTCCAATTGGATCTGGCATTGCTGAGATATAAGACACTAACTTTTGTTTAACGCAAAAACTTAACGTAAAATATTAACAAAGATTATACCGTGACCGTTGACCCCATAACCTTGACTGCATGATGTCTGCATCAGCATGTTGCTTCCTTTTGATGTATATCGACATGTACCCAAGTTTGGTTCCAATTGGATCAGGCATTGTTGAGATATAAGGCAATAACTTTTGTTTAACGCAAAAACTTAACCTAAAATATTAACAAAGATTATACCGTGAACTTCGACACCATAAACTTGACCTTGTGATGCCTGCATCACTGTGCTGCTTCCTTTCGATGTATATCTCCAGGTACCCAAGTTTGGTTCCAATTATAAGACAATAACTTTTGTCTAACGCAAAAACTTAACGTAAAATATTAACAAAGATTATAGTGACATTTGACCCCATGACCTGTAACGCATGATGCCTGCATCAGTGTGCTGCTTCCTTTTGATGTATGTCTCCATGTATCCAAGTTTGGTTCCAATTGGATCAGGCATTGCTGAGATATAAGACAATAACTTTAGTTTAACGCATAAAATTAACGCAAAATATTAACAAAGATTACACTGTGACCTTTGACCCCCATAACCTTGACGTCATGACCGCTTTATCGGTGGGCTGCTTCCTTTCGATGTATATCTCCATGTACCCAAGTTTGGTTCCAATTGGATCAGGTATTGTTGAGATATAAGACAATAACTTTTGTTTAACGCAAAAACTTAACGTAAAATATTAACAAAGATTATACCGTGACCTTTGACCCCATAACCATGACCTCATGATGTCTGCATCAGCATGCTGCTTCTGTTAAATGTACATCACCATGTACCCAAGTTTGGTTCCAATTGGATGAGTAATTGCTGAGATATAAGACAATAACTTTTGTTTAACGCAAAAACTTAACGTAAAATATTAACAAAGATTATACTGTAACCTTTGACACCTGTAACCTTGACCTCATGGCCTTTTTATCGGCAGACTGCTTCCTTTTGATGTATATTACCATCCACCCAAGTTTGGTTCCAATTGGATCAGGCATTGCTGTGATATAAACTTAACTTAAATGTTTACGCCGCCGCCCCCGGTAAAGTGATACCTATGTCTCGATCCTGCTTCGCAGGCGAGACAATAATAACTAATAATAATAACAATAATAATAACTGAAGCAGGAAGCACATATACACACCTCCACCCGACCCTTCCATAACCACAACATGATGAGTACAAAGCATATGATATAAATAGTCTATACTGCTATGCAATGCATCAACTAATTAAAAGACATTAGGTGGAATGTTAATGTTTTGCTAGTATGTCTGTATATGTTATAATGTTGACTGCCCGTTGTACTGTTCTTTTGTCTTATATATAAATATCATTCAGTCAAATAAATGAAGATTCAATTCAATTCAATTCAATTCCAGAGATGGCATTGGCAGTACTGGATTGCGTGTTCTCTAGAAGGACACATTGTGTTCTAACTGCTAGGAAGTCTTGAATCCATTTCCATCATTGGATTCTTCAACTTCAACAATTTTCTTGGCACTCTCTCATAAACTTGAGGATTATGTGCTGCACGTGGGATTTTAGTAAAAGAACCAAAAGGTGCACAATAAAGGAAATAGGTGCAGTGAAAGAAAGAAAAGTTAAAAGAATAAAAACAGCTTGTATGGTTACATTGCCCTGTACAGCCTCAGTCTGAATGAGTCAACTGAGGGTGCAACGACAGGATAGAGGAGGTAACCAGGCAGGGCATTCCAATCTCTGATTGTCTGATAGAAAAATGAGAATTTGAGGCAGTCCTTGTTGGCATGTGGAACGATAAATTGGAGATGGTGATTGTTTCTGAGGTGTTGGTTGTTTGGCACTAATGATGGTGGCAAGTTTATGTTCACCATGCCAAACTGAATTTTATAAATCATCATCATCATTTTACGAGGCATAAGCCATTGGCTTGTTATTGCCTCAGTGTTTTTGTTGTTGTATGGCTTGTTCAATTCAATTTTTTGGATTGAAACATCACTATGCGGCACATTTTGCGCCGCAGTTAAGAGGGGGTGCCAGCCAAAGGTGTTCTTCATTTCGGTGACACTGCTGGTGTTGTCATCTTCTAGTGGCGAATCTAGCTGCCATATTTTGAACTTCTTCTATGGCTTCTGTCCAAACTTTGTGGTGTGGATCCAACACGCCATGTGTTTCATTATTACTTCAAGATTCACTATTATTTATTTGCTTCCTGGATACCAATTTACATATTTTCAATACAGGTTGTCCACCGAAGGCATTGCCTATAGTGGTGGCGGACACCTAACATTAAACATACATATACAATTATACACACAGCTTAGCTTAGTGAGACATACTTGTGAATGTACAGATACAGTACTGAGCTAAGTAGACATAGAAAAAAGAACAAACGATACAATACATCTATGTTCTTTTAGTTATTGAGATTAGAGATCTATATTCTGGGGGGGGGGGGGGGTCAGGTCATGCATGCTAATTACACCAGCTCAACCCATAGGTTGCTATTTAATAGTAGCACTTGTTGAGGTGCGTCAGATTGAAGGAAGAAGTAGTCACGATAGCTGTAATAGTGCATTATGATGTAGCAGTAGTAGTAGTAGTAGTAGTAGTAGTAGTAGTAGTAGTAGTGAGTGGTTGTTATGATAGTAGCTATGGCAATGATACAGAAAGTGTGTGATCTTAGTTATCTTGGCATTGTGCTTTCTAGATCTAGTATGTATTGAGTAAGCTAGTTTTAATTATGTCTGTGTATGATTTTAGTGTTAGTAATTTTTCGCCTGTGTTTATCTATATTATTCTACGCTTTGACGACACCAACTGAAATTCTATGTTTCCCCGGTGTCCGTTCGTGTGTATCTAATGCGGAGATCATGTTTGTTCCTAGTGTTATATGTGTGGATTTCGATGTTGTTTGCAAAGCTGTGGGTTATAGATTTAGCTAGGATTTTATGATGAAAGGCTCGGGAAATGTTGATCATCTGTGACTTGCTTATGTCTGAGTTTAAGAAGTTTTTGTGTTTTGAAGATGTTTTGACCTTTTGCTGTTTTTGAGAACATTTTAATGCATTACTTATTAAAATCTTGACTTATTAAAATGTTGCAGACATTATAAACCTTATAGATAATTTTATTCATTGTATTTTAACCAGATTTCCTTGCAAACTGAACGCCCATGCCGTAGAAGCAAGATAGCCAGATTTTAGGCAGTATTGTCGAAAACCGGTAATGAATCAAATTATCCTATTTAGATCCCTTAACAGCTATTATAGAAATTGACATCAACATGGGCATCGTGTTACAATAGGATAATACAATAGCAAAATAAGATAGCAAGGACTCATAATACCTAAAAAAGCATTTCAGAAAATTCTTCTTTTTCCCCTCGTTACGTGTTCTGTAAATCCCTCCTCTCTGTTCTATGAGAACCACCAGCCGGCACTAAGTTCCTAGCTGATGTAAAATGTTGATTTTGTCGCGTTGTGTTATCATGCCTTCTTGGACGAAATATAGTGTACTGAGACTTTCCAGTTAGTATGCAGGATCTCTTGTGGTGCAGCTTGAAACAGAGGTCACGGGTGGTCTCCTCTAGCATGATCGCGAGCGGATTACATTTAGTGAATGTATGGGAGGTGTCGAGAATTAGTCTAACGATGTTGTCCTGCTGACATTCTTTCAAGGTTTGGAGGTTACCAGCTAACATGATGTGTTCAATCTTGTTGATGAGTGGTATGCGGGTTTCTTCCAGACATGGACAATTAAGAAGGAAATGTTCAGTGGTCTCTGGTTCAGATTCGCAGAGTGGACAATCAGTGTTAGAGGCACGGTTTCGAGTAGAGCCGGCATACAGCTTGTTCTTGTACTTGTGTTGGAAGTTCCCTCTTTTTCAGAAGCTCCCTGCTCAAGTATTATTTATTTGACGATTTATGTACATAAACCGATGGGCCTCTTACAAATATACATCACACTACATTACAAACAAGAGACACACAAAGAGGACAACAATAAAAAGCATTCACATAACTTACAATACATAAAAAATACATATGAAGAAATTAACATGTACTGTTTGCAGTAAAACATGTTCGGGTGGGGTGTGGAAGGTGGGTGTGGTGTGGGGGTAGGGTGTGGGTGATGTGGATGTCCTCGCCATGGTTGATTATAATACATATCGTACCATATTTTTGTATAATCATTATAATGTTTAGGCCAGACCAATTTTATGTTTCGCCCTACAAATGTTCCCAACCAAAAGACGCGATCGGGATGGAAAATTAATTTTTTCTAAAATAATGCACAAGTTTAAGGCCCTGGAAAAAACTCCAGGTAGTTGAGAAAAAACGTATTGAATGAGAACTATACTGTGACTATAAAACATTGCGATATCTTTAATGAAAGTTATTTATGGAGTAGTTTAGCACGTCCTATCGTTCACTGTGTTAGTTTCACATGTAGAGCTGTATCTACGTTCAGCAGCTTCAGCCTATCACCATATAGAAAGTAGATCAAATCTTTGGAGATTAACTCTACGCATAGTTGTATGTTTGAGAGCTCAGCATGTTTAACGGTGTGTCTGGGAGTGTGGTGTGTCTACAGTCGATAATGAGCTGGAGCATGACCTCATCATTATAGTGGATGTCTGGTACTTCGTTCTTCAGGATTTCATGTAGGCGCTTAACATATGGCAGTCTGGTTCCCTCCAAGGCCTCACAGTGTAGGACGAAGTGTAGTCTAGTCTCTGGTTCTTTGCAGCAAAATTTGCAGACTGAAGAAGTTATGGATGAGTCCATCCTGCCGCCACTTTGTTGAGGTGGATGAGGGAGTCTGCTGACATATATCGTGTGGAGGAGAGATGGTTGTAATCTCCCATAAATCTTTCCTGCCAGTTATTCCGATATGCTTTCTACCATATGGATATATATATATATATTAGTACTACTAGATTATTAAAGAACGCATTCTGTGCTAACAAGATCTAACTGTATTCTACTTAAAGCCCATTGTTGTAGTGTGTAGCATTGGAGTAGAACACACAATATGACTATGGTAGATATATCGTTGCACCAGTGACTGATGACAGTTTTTTGGACATCTTTGTTCCACCTACTCTTCTCTTGTGTAATAGTTAGCAGTGTATGTGCACTAGGGAGTCCATATTCTTGTAGCCTCTTTTCAATATGAATAAACCAGCTGGAGGAGGTGTGATGTTTGGTTGCTAACTGCCACCTAACGACCCTGAATTCTGCTGAGTTCTTTTCTTCGATGAGTTTTCTAAATAGACACATGGCTCTGATGTCAATTTCTGCACTAACAGGGATGATACCCACAAGGCCGAGAATTGCTATCTTTGCTGTCTATTCAGAGAGGTTTTGGATTTGACATAGCTTCTCTCACTAGAAAGCCTCTAAGCGGTCCGTCTGTTTCTTGTTTAATATCCAGAGCTCACATCCATATGTAGCTCGTGGGAGTAGGCGCTGGTCCTAATGTTGCTCCACTACATTGCACCGCATGTACAGGATGCGTGGGAGCACTGGTTAGCTATGGTTCTCTGGGTTACAGATCCAGTATCATGACCCGCCGAAATGTACAAAGACCAGCTTCTAGAGCTGTGGAACAATAACGTTCCAGTGTGGCCATGCGACCATTGCCACCTAGATTGAAACTCACGGTCTCATCCCAACTATTGGTGTCACAGGTATGACGGTCCATAACTTAATTTAGGGGTCTGGACATAATAATGAATCAAAACCTAAACACTGTACAAACAATGGCTCTCGTTTGCAAGTAGATGAGAGAAAATATACAGTACATAGAACAAAGTTGGTGTCTTGTTTATGTGGGCTCGTCAGAGGTACCTCACCGATCCGTGTATACCCATGAGGTATCCCCGCAAGGGAGCATCCTAGCTACTTAAGTAGTTTAATATAAACCATTATACCCCTGACAAAAATATGATTGTTGCGAGAGCAACGTGCCTCGCATGGGCCTGCGTCACAGGAAAATGCCTTCAATGCCGAAGCGGAGGAAGAGAGCTGGAAATAAGGACCACTCTCTGGTTCAAACAAAAAGTTATGTGTGGTTTGTGTCAACCTAATGAAATCATAATTAATGTGATGCATGCTGGATTACATGAAGATGGGGTGGATGATTTCCGAAGAATTCAAAGGCCGTCATCTTATGTAGGCCCCTGTTTAAGACTATATGCTCGGCCTCAATGTGGCACAGGGGTGTAACCCACTGGGTGTCAATCCAGACATTTGCCCCGGCGCACAGGCATCGGTGGCAACATGTTCCGATGGACCAAGTCATACCTACACAATCGCAGAGCTAGGGTACTGGTGGATGGACAATCTGGACAGAATGTATTGCTGAGACAAGGGGTACCACAAGGCGGAGTATTATCACCAACTCTGTTCATACTCTTCATTAATGACATTGTAGCAGAGCTGCCCAATGGGATCCAAGCAGCTCTCTATGCAGATGACCTCGTACTCTGGTGCACCGAGGAGTACACAACGACTGCCACGTACAGAATGCAGCTCGCCTTGGACAGAATTACAGCTTGGGCCAATCGCTGGTGTATTACCATCAACAAAGAAAAATCATCAGCCATGCTATTCTCACTGTCCACCAAAACCAAGGTTGGCAATCTGACACTGGGCGGTACTCCACTCGAGTACGAGGACCAGCAGACATACCTGGGAATCACCTATGACAGAAGATTAACATGGAAGGAGCACATCCAGAATGCAGAGGCAAAGGCCAGAAGAAAGCCAAACATCATGAGGAAGCTGGCAGGAACAAAGTGGGGTGCCAATGAAAGGATCCTCAAGACCATCTATCTAGGTGCAGTACGACCACACCTTGAGTATGGATCAAGCTCATGGATGACAGCAGCTAAATCTCATCAACAGAACCTAGACAGAGTACAAAACCAGGCACTGCACATCATCACTGGTGGAATGAGATCAACACCTATAGAAAAAAATGGAGCAGACAGCAGGCATCCCCCCACTTAGCAAAGGAAGGGAATGCAAAGCACTGATCCAAGCTGCAAAGTTCAAATCGTTAAACAACCACCCGATGAAGATCAGGCAAGCACAGCTGTCATCAGGAAGACTTAAAAGATCAAGTTTTGTGAGAGACAAAAGCACTTCAAAGGAAACACCAAGAAATGTTGCCAGCACAAATAGAAGCCCCAAACCACACCCTTGATCCACCACCCTGGGAAAACAAACTAGAGAGCATAGCTATTCGCACCACAGTACCTCATCTCACAACCAAAGATGAACACAGTGATGTGAGCAAGAAGGCCCTGACCCTAGCCATGCTGGAAGAAATGTACCCTCAGGAGACATGGATAAGGATCTACACGGATGGATCAGCCAAAGATGCAATTAGGAGCGGAGGTGCCGGACTGCACATACAGTATCCAAACGAACAACTTGAGTCAGCTGCAATACCGACAGGCAAACACTGCACAAACTACAGAGCTGAAGTTGAAGCACTGGTTCATGCAGCTAATACCATCAGCAGAACAGCAGACCCTATTGCACAGATTGTCTTTTTATATGATGCCCGCTCCGTCCTTGAGGCTATCACCAAAGGTAAGCTGCCACAACTTGAAGAAGCACTACAAACCATCAAATGCTTTCGGATAGCATTGCAGTGGATCCCCTCACACTGTGGAGTCCAAGGAAATGAGGAAGCAGACAAGATGGCAAAGGTGGGTGCAGAAGAGAATCAGACAGAAAACATGGTTACACATACAGAGATGAAGACTATCATCAAGTCACTCTATAGAACACCTCAATCAGAAGATGCCTACCATCATCTCTCGAGGCCAGAACAAGTGACCATTTTTCGTCTCAGAACTGGACATAACAGACTAAACCAACACATGTACAGGCGGTCCCACCTTACGACATCGCCCGCTTGTCCTTGTGGATAAGCAGAACAGACCACAGAGCACATACTTCAATGTTTCAGTACGTATCAGCTGCTGAGAGAAGAGATCTGGCCTTTGTCAACCTCTTTTCTTGAAAAGCTGTATGGACCTGTGGAAGAACTGCAGAAAACCACAGATTTCATCTTGAGAATGGCTCTCCAAGTGTGATACCAGCGATCGAAAAGAAGAAGAAGAAGATCTTATGTAGGTACAAAGATACTGTATTGGTAGTTGCTGCTTTATTTATGCGGGCCTTCTGCTAATTTCTACCATTTAGTTGTTAAATTCGCTTCCAAGCTTTGGCTGCAAATGGCAGGGATTCCTACCTATCTCTTGTCACATGAGTCTAACTGGCGAAGATGCCCAGTTTTCAGAGGGTCACCCCACATAGCATCTCCCTCAGAAAGGCAGCGTGCGGTCATGTCATGGAGTGACAGCTTCACATAACGATCTGGTTACATATCACCCGGTAACCACATATAACATCACTAGGACAAGTTACCATTCACATAAGCAATTTAGAAAGCGCACTAGTATTTTTTGGTGGGGAGTAAGAGGCAGATATCCATCCTTAATGACGTTCCCGTGATTGTGTGGTGGATTCCAAGACCGCACCCAGTCACCATACTGAGTTGGATGGGGATCCATTCCATCCGCCACCGGTGTGTAGCGGAACTAACGTTTGCCTGTCATTAGGGTTATGTTTCAGAATGGTCAGAGATTCACTGCAGGCCGGTTTTACATAATATATTTATATCTTTTCGCAGTGCTTCCTACTTTGGTGGGGGTTATCTACACTAACTGGTATCCGAAGATACAGAGGTGGATGTACGCGAAATCAACACTTTGGTCTTCACCGCTCAGAAACCCCAATAGTTTCCCAGAGTCGGATCAGGCCAACATGTCGATGGGAAGTCCAGACAATTATTACACCTTGCAGCTGGAGGAGCGCAGAAAGAGACAATCACTTGATATTAATAAGAGGCCCTAAGGTATTTGGCCAATTTTACACAATCTCGCCGGTGCACGGTGTTACATATTCGCTACAGCCAGAAAAGTACACAAATGTCTCATATGGAGTGATTGTCCCTAACTACTTTAAACCTATCCTATCGAGCTAAAATAGCCAGGTTTAGTCGATCACATGTCAGGCTCGAGCAATGTGAGCATGGAGAGTGACCTCAGTGTAAAATTGGTGCTGGGGGAAAAGTGATGCGGATATAATGTTGCTGTATAGTGTAGCCCAGCATACTGCATCTTAGAGTTTTTATATAAAACAAAACAAAATAACTAGGACGGCTGCTTGGCATATACATAACTAACTATCACAGTGCTAACAGTATATCAGGTCATAGGACCTTGCGTTGCTCGTTAGTTGTAAAAAGATAGAAACTATAAACTGCAGTCTCAAATGACCGAGGTGGTATCTATTAGTCATCAGTACCTATTATGGAATGAATGAATATAATAGTACAATAGTATAGTTACTTGAGTACCTATTGGTCATTGGTATGGAAAGGGTTCATAAATCACTGGAAATGCTGCATTGCAGATGAGGAACACGAGATGACACGATCCTGAAGTTCCTGGGAAATTTCTGCAGGCGAACTGTTGATGCGGCTCATCCTCAAGGGGGTGAAGAAGAACGACTAGACGGATGTCCATTAGATATCATAATAACTAATATGTTAATTTAAACAGTAAGTTGGAAAGTGTCCGTCCGGTGACGGTAGTTTGAAAGTTGCCCATAACAGAGAGGGGTACAGTTGTAATTAAACATTGTATGTACATAACTGGGTACACCATACAGGATACACTGCATAGCTCTTGTGGTGTACCAGGCAGAGTCCCACCAGACTGTGGCCTAAACGTTAATTAATCACATGACATGCTGCGCGGAAGTTTGAATACCACTTTTCACTGTGGTCCGGAAGATCCGACGAGTTATTCACCAAGAATCAGCACTTGTTCTACATGCTGTAGAGATTACATCTGGGCCACAAGGCCCATCCGCAGGAAGGCTCCTCTTGAAGTGGTGTGGTGAGGAAGTCTCTTCTATTTATTTAGTCAGCCCCGGATGGCCGTCCGAGGAATAACAAAATCTCAAGAGAACTGAATTCCAAAAGGCACTGCTGCGGTGTAGGGTACCACAGTCAGTAAGCAGTTGCCCACGTCTAGCACTGGACTGGTCCAACAACTACCACTGGCTGTCTCTCGCCGAAGTGTGGTCTCGATTCCTGATTTTTCGCTCCTTTTATGCTACTCGTGACGTCAAAGGCAGAACGCCCAGCCAATCAGCTGGCGATCTGTAGCCAAGCAGCTTGCAGCTAGAAGGGGTGACGATGCTATCACGTGATAGGTGCATTCACCATTCATTTTACATACACGCGATTACGACGTCCCAGTAATATTTTGAAAATAATTTCAATGAGCCATTTAAGAATAACTCGGCCATTTCTGGTCCGATTTTAAAAAGGTAAACAGTTTTGGAATCCTCGTCTCATTCTGGTCCTGATTAGTACGACGAGAATGAAGTGAGTGAAACCACGTGCACCAACTCGGTACACTTTAAGTGCATTCTCTCCCAATGCTGACACATGTTGTCAGGGAAGCTCTCACGTGCGCGCATGCGCGCTACGCAATCTCACAGATATACTATTTTATAGAATACCTCTCTCATATGGCTTTATGCATGCGTGCTATTCTACCCAGTGGGGCATGCTTAGAACGTATCCGGAAAGGTCATTCCATACCAAACCTAGTTGGGATGGTCCATACCCATCCGGCCGATCCACGCTACAGCTACAGTAAGATAAGGGCAATATATACCATCCATATTTTGCAGCATACTGCAGGGTTTAATCCATTGCAGCCAAGTAGTCCCACTCCCAATAACGCATACATGATTTTTGTGGCAGATTCCAGTTTTTCGTCAATGCGTCGCATATTAATATTCCTGTCCCCATCAATTCCTTGCAAGATGCCTAGTGTAGCGCGGATGGGCAGTACAGGTATGAACCATCCCAGCTCAGCTGATTATGGAACGACTGGCCGGGGTACGTTCCGGGCATTCCCCCCCCCCCCACCCCCCCCCCCCTTAGTAGGATAGTATGCGTATATAAAGCCATATAAAAGAGGTTTTCTAAATTGACTAAGTCTGTAAGATCACGTAGCGCGCATGGGCGCATGTCAGAGCTTCCCTGGCAACGCATGTCAGCATTGGGAGAGAATGCCTTCCTGATAGCAAGCAAACGTTGGCCCAACATTGGGCCAACGTTTACCACCACGTTGGGCCAACATAGTTTTGCTCATCAGCCCGACGTTGGCTCAATGTTGGCAATACGTTCTTGGGCCAACGTTGAGCCAACGGGCATAAAGCTATGAAGATATTTAAAATAGCACACCAGAGAGCATAATAGTCAGGACGGGAATGAAGCGAGGAATCCAAAACTGTTAACCATTTCAAAATCGGATCAGAAATAGCCGAGTTATTCCTCTTTAGCTCCTTAAATTATGCTCAAAATATTGAAAACGTTATAAACGCGTGCATGTACTGAGTGAATGGGGGAGGATGTCCATCATGTGAGAATGTCCTTGGAGCTCGCACTCTAATTGGCTACAGATCGCACGCTGATTGGCTGGGCGTTCTCGCTATGACGTCACGTGGAGTTTAAAAGGAGAGCAGAACTGAGAATCAGGACCACACTTCGACGAGAGAGAAGGGTGTTAGGTTGTGTTGCCAGAGCGTTGCAAGACGTGGGTAACTGCTTACTGTCTGCTGGTTTCATCGTAACCACAGCAGTGCCACTCGGTTTTGAGATTTTGAATCTCTGGTCCACAACCGCCACATCCGCATCCACACTTTTGAATGCTCTCGGAAGGACGACACCCGAGGGCAAATAAACTAAACAAACAAGTACATATATTGATGCAAGGCATCAGTGGCAAATAACGTGGCCAGTGATTATTATAATTCAAGTTGAGCTTCAAACTCATTTTTATATATAATATGCAATTTGCAGTAGCGCAACAGGTTGTCAACCAAAGACAGTGACTATGTTTAGACCTTGGACCCATACGTAGAACAAAAAATAAATTATGCGTGTAGAACTGGCACAGGCACTATATAATATAGGAAGACATGGACTTCAAGTTAAAGTCAATGTACTATAAAGATATAGGAATTAGACATGTGATAAATGTGATATCATATTGTTTACAACTGAAAGTAATTTAGGCTAAATTATACTTTTTGAACTCAAGTTTATGTGTGTGAAAATCTTGGGCCGAGCATAACCTACAGACAATAGGGCAGTGAAGACTTTGAATTGACTAAAATTTCAGCCAATTTTTGGTATGAAATCATGTACAACGAATTAAATTACTTCATAGTAAACATTGTTTAAACTCAAGACTTCATATTAGCATATTCAGATACCTATATAACCATATGGGTCGAATTCTTGGGTCAAACACATTGCAGGCATTACTAACTTGTCACATACATACCCTTTCTGTTGATTTATGTATCTAACCACCCGCTACAATGTTATTGACAGCTGTTTTGACTGGAAATTCCGAACATTAGCTGTCTATACATAGTGCTAAATAATTGCATGCATGGATCCTTTCCCAGTGAAGTATTAAGGACAATAAATTACTAATAAAAATCATATGCACATTATTTTTGGCGAATTTTGTCGAATTTTTCACGTCTACAATATTATTATACTTGTTTTACTGTTAAAATTTACCACACATATAGTGACTAGTAAAATGCGTCCATGACATTAAAATCTTTGACACAATCTCGAATGTTCAGCTTAGTGTTTTATGCTATAATACATAAGAGAAAAATGAAATAGTCACAGTACCTGGTATTGTCATCGTAATATACACCTGTGCAAAAGTTAAGCACCAGCAAAAACAATAGAACGTAGAAACATGATGGTACAACTAGGCTGCCATACTTTTTGTCCCCGCGTTAGCTGACATAATTCCAAGTACGAAATGCACATGCATGCATGACTTCACGCCGCTTGATGTCCGTGCGTGGCGGGAAACAGCACACATGTTCAGTTATGTAAAAGTCCAGTTTGAGGTGTAGAACATTACATACAGATTTAGGCGACAAGATTAGGAATTTTGTGTTCATGACCGTGGTTTATTTGTACAGAGAGAATTAGCTCTTGATTGTGAACCGCTATGGCAAGACGAAGGTTAAGTGATCGTGTGAAATGGCAAATCATAGGCATGCATACCACTGGTATGTCATGCAGAGAGATTGGCAGACAGCTGAACATTAACCATACTGTAATCAGTCGTTTGATTGCAAAACATGGGCAAACTAACGAGGTGAAGGACAGGCCTAGATCTGGAAGACCAAAGAAGACTACTGCCCGTGATGATCGAGCCCTAGTACGCCTTGTTAGGAGATCTCAATTCACCAACAGCAGAGTGCTCAGCCAGTAATGGGAAACGCGCAATAGAGTGTCAATGTCTACCGTCAAAAGGAGACTGTATGCTGCTGGCATGAAAGCTAGGGGACCTGTCAGACGTCCTCTCCTCACTGCACACCACAAAGAGGAGCGTCTGAGGTGGTGCAACGAAAGAAGACACTGGAACATGAGATCCTGGAGACGGGTACACTGGTCCGATGAAAGTCGGTTCCTGCTTCATGCCACAGATGGTCGAACTCGTGTATGGAGGTCCAGACGCACGGCGTACGACCAACGTAACATCATGGAAGAAGTTCCATTTGGTGGAGGTTCCGTTATGATATGGGGGTGCATCTCATTTGATTGTAAGCTGGATCTGTTGACTGTACCTGGAACACTAAATGGACAAAGATATCAAGATTCCATACTGGATAGAGTTGTGGTCCCTCACTTTGTAAATCATGCACCTGGAACCTACCCTATATTCATGGATGACAACGCCCGACCACATCGTGCTAGAGCTGTGCATGAATACCTTGGCCAGAATGCCATCGAAACCCTACCATCGCCAGCAAGGAGCCCTGACATGAACCCTATTGAGCATATCTGGGACATTCTGGGAAACATTGGTGAGAAGGAGGGATCCTCCTGTGCAGAACCTACAGGAATTAACAGACGCACTCCATCTTGAATGGCAACGAATACCACAATGGCGTATCACTCGGTTGGTGACCAGCCTGAGACGTCGTGTCCAGGCCGTCATCCAGGCACAAGGTGGATATACCCGGTATTAATAATGACAGTCTCAAACTCGTGCACAGATGTTAAACTTCGTTTTCAGACACCATTAATGACAATCTAGCCACGTGTGTCAACTGTAGGGCAATAGTTGTCAGTTGTGTCAACGTAACCATATTCAGGCCTCGTTTTCAAGTTCAAACAAAAACATACAGTGTTTCCCCACCATCATAATCAGCATTCCTCTAGTTGCATTATTACCTCTTGCACTAAGATGGATGGGTACATAAATGTTTATGCTATTGCTTTCTTCATAGCACATGAATATACCCTCGCATGTGCGGAAAAATAGGGTGGTGCTTAACTTTTGCACAGGTGTATATATTAAACCTTCACTGTCTAAATTTGGTGAAGAATATAAAAAATTTTAGATATTGAATGTCCATTTGCAGGCCAACGGAAGACGTTTTTCGCTGATTTGCCACTGGAATCTGGAATGACTGTCTCGAGAGTCATTCCAGTGGTAAATTTTCAAAAACTGTCCCCTCATGGCATGTAATTTTACATTACTCTAGATCACTATAGGGGCCAGTTTGACAAGCTATGCCATGAGGCGGTTAAAATACAATAAGAGATGATGATAGGCCTATATTCATAGGCATCGTCATTGTGATTTATATACTTTCAACCGTGACTTCCCAGAATCCCATTCCCAAGCTAACTATAGAGGTGAGCTCACTGAGCTGTTGAAAATTTTAAAACTAATTTGATTAGATGATGTCGGTGCTTATAGCAGCAGCACCGTTAAATTCGTTTCAAAATATTCAAGAGAATGTTTATCAAATTGTAAAGATATACAATTCGCATAGTTTACAGACTTTTCAACTTTCCTGATAGCCATAGCTACGTCATTCACTACGTATTTTGACTGTGACGTCAGCCTACATATGAAATAATTGATTATGACGTCAACACTTGAGTGACATGTCGGATAACTTATACCCTCTTTCCATAAGAGAATCGGTTCATTGCGATTGGGTCTACATGCGTCCGGCATGGTAAAGCTATCTATCTGAATGCTCTTGCTAAAATATGTGGTCACTTATTACAAGTGGTCCATGTTGGGAGGATCACACATTACTAAGTGGTATTTAAAGGGATAGTCCACTGGGGGATTTTATGCATCTGACGTAAAGTACTAACTTTCCGCATTAATTTGAGACCAAGAGCACAATTTTATGCCAACAAATAAAAAACATATCCTCAATTTAAATTGCCAAAGTAACCAATAGATAGAGGTGCCATTTTGGACAAGCAGCTGACGTCACCGACACACCGATTCTGTTTGCCCGATCGGGGATAGCCGTAACCAGGGGAGGTAACTCTTGCATCTCGTGGATAATTAGCGTACTGGCTAAACAACTGACACTTTGCCACAGTGTTTGGAGGAAATTAAAGTGCAATTAGTGTCCCGATGATCACGCCAGTCATTGTAGTGTTAAATTGTCAAAAATTGTTTTCTTATTGGCAATTTCTATTTTTTAAAAACATTGAAGGGTTATGCCAGGAGCATGTTTGCAATTAACCAGCTACAACAAATTCTTGAAAAATATGTTAGTTGAATAAATGTTGAATGTAATTTCTCTGAAAGCTGTTGCTATTGCAACTTCTGCTTCCAGTCAAATTCCAGTTTCAAAATATTCAACAGGCAGTAAATATGGGTCAACATTTAAAAATTTGGGATCAATTAGTTAACTCTTTCAAGGACAGAAAAGCAGAAAGCTTAAAATTTACCATGCATAGGCCTATTGTGTGAAACTAATTAGTTTGGAAGCTACTGCAACATAATTCCAGGAAAATTTAATTCAGAATATTCAACACTCAGCATAGTTATTTTAAAATTGGGAGTAAACGTTGTAAATGATTAATAACGCTGGATTTCAATAGTATGAAAGCACTAGAGTACTAATTATGTCCAGTGTACACTTGTCATTATTTACTAGCTGTCACCTACTATCGTCTACGAAGTAAGCCGCTAAGCGGTTGCCTATAATTGACTGGCCAGGCAATCAGCGACATCGTTTCATTTTGGTTTGCAAATCCCGTTTTACAATTGATGCAAGCAAATACGGCGTTAATTGTCGAGTTTGATTTTGTTATATTAAAATTAAGTACTGCGCCTTTTGTTTTGAAATGCATGACACATTATTTTAAAATTATACAGACTATATGTTCTAAACTTGTGTCATCCAAATTGAAATGTGGAAGCTATTCATCCAGTGCCGATGTTATGAAGCCATCTTTCAGTTAGCCCCTTTTAATGCGGATGCTTCTGTGGATCCGGTATATGAAAATGTGAATTTCCGTACCCTTTCCATGATCGTTTCTATTACATGTGGACATGATGCAATTTAACCATTTCACACCAGCACTGGCCTCTGCAATCGTCAAGTTGAGGACGCAGGTCAAAAGAAGGCTATTTTGATAATTTACAACTAAAACGACTGTCTTAGTAACCGAACCAGCCATTCCAGTGGTAAATTTTCAAAAGTATTCTTCGCTTGGCCTGCAAATGGGCATTCAATAAGGAAATTTTCTGATTTTCATGACAGAATTTTGTCATTAAAGGGTTAATTAATATTCGGCCTTCATAACGCGAAGTAAACAGGTAAATCTAAAAGCGCTGGCGATATTTTGCTGGTGTGTCATTGACGTCATAATCTCGCAGTTTCTCGCTCTCGTTGCGAGAAAATGGATGCGCCCAGGAGTCATGTTTTCGAGCGTTTTGGGCATATTCATTTTATTATTTCTCGGCAATGGAACAGTGTATTATATATTTTTTGCGGCAGCTATTTCGGATTATAGTATATTTTTAGTTGACTTATTTTTAATTTTCACTGGAATTCCCCTTCAATGATCAAATTTGTTCATGACAATTTCAAAGGTGGGATCCATTTCTAGCTAAGCTCTGTCTGTTCTTTCGGCGTGTTGGAATCAATTTATATACTTTGATTCACGACTTCCCAGAATCCCAATTTCAAGGTGACTATACAGGTAAGGTGTTAAATATCCTGAAACTAATTTGATTGGGTGGTTTTGCTGCCTATGGCCGTAACAGTGCCTGTTCAAATTAATTTCAAAATATTCAACAGAATGTCGATTAAAAGGTAAAAACCAGGGTTGTTTTGATTTAATCAAATCGATTAAATCATGATTAAATCAACAATTAAATTAAGCTGAAAAAATCTACTTTTTTTATTTGTTTTTTATTTTTTAAATTTTTTCGTCCTCAGCTCCACTCATTTGCACTATAAAATAAAAATTTTTTTTTTTGTTTGTTAAAAGTTATCGTAGCTATTTGTTTCAGAAAGTTAATAGTCATGGTTATAGAACATTATGCTAATATAAGAACTAAGACGCCTTATTTCTATCAATACAGTACTACAGTTAATGGAAACTTTCCATAGGTGGTATTTGGCACGTAAACAGCACAGAACAGTAATATTTATAACAGTTCTGTGAACATTATTTTTAACTGATCAGCCTTTCTCTGCTGCCAGCCACTAGACAATAATTTCAATAGACAATAATAACTCTAGACCAGCTTAATATTTTGAAACTAAATTGACTGACAGTAATTGTTGACTACATTCAGTTAAATTGTTTTCAAGATATTTTATACCATGTCCAGAGTTATACAGCCTGGAAAATCGTATCCACAAAATATTAAGATGGTTAAAATGTATCCCATCAAGTGTAGACAAACCATGGTTACGGTAGTGTAGGCGTGTTTATTTGATGTGTGGTCATGACCCTTCCAGCCGAACAGCAATTATTTCAAAATGTGATAACAAATTCAAAAATGTCTTAAGAACAACAAGAACCAATTCTGCGATGTTTATTGTTCAAGTTCAAGATTATTTATTTTGATATAGAATATACATTTACAGTTTCACAACATGTAGTCCACCAAAGGCAGAGCCTATGTGGCGGTGGACCCCTACATATAACATATAACAACAATATAGGACATGAGAATACTGAATACATAAGGTTAACATGTTATAGTCCTATATATACATATAGTCATAATACATTTTAATAGAATAATAGTATAAATAAGGTCAACATTGTTTTTAGCTCATATAGAGATTAAATTCTATTGTTTTCAGAACATGAGTACATGTAAAGAATCAATGATTTTGTTATAGAAGCAAAAAAAATCATAAAAATCATAAAAATCAAAAAAAAAAACCCTGATTAAATCGAAAGAATAAGATTTTTTCGAAAAAATCTTGATTTTTTTTCCAAGACTTAAAAACTAAATTTGTACACTTAACAGACTATTCAATATTTACGATGGAGCTAGAGACATCATTCACTAGGCATGTTGACTGATGCCCGTGAAGCTTTTATAGGATGCAATTGATAATGGTAAAGACATACAACACCCAGGAAAATTAGTTTCAAATTTTCAACAGAATGTTGATTAAATAGTAAGGTCATACAATTCGTGCAATGCCCAGTCAAATTAATATCAAAATATTCAATAGAATGCTGAATACTGTCTGTGTGCCCACATGCTGGCTTTGTCAATAAAGACCGTTTGCTTGATTGCTTGATTGCTGCGTGCTTGCTTGGTTCGTAGGTAGGTATGGATAGGTAGGTATGCTTAGTATTTTAATGCGCTGGCAACAGGATAACTTCAAGTTTTGTGCTAAGCCTGCCTATGGAGTGCACCCGTTAGTTTACTTTGTTGATCATCATTTTCCCGGTCAGTGATCGAACCATCATCCTGCAATTTCGCATAGCATCAGCAACCCGACATCTTTCCGCTGGACCACCACACCAAGACAAGAATCTTGGTCTAGCGAACCAGCTTTCGCATGTCGGATATACTGATACACGGGCGAATTCATATCAGACTATCTTTTAGATGCACACCGAATGATGTATGCTATGCCCTCACTCGATCTCCATCACGACACTGTCAGTAGTTGATTGATTAATTGATTGATTGATGCTGAATCTTTTGAGATTGGGTAGGCTGGAAGCTTCTGCAGCAGCTTTCAGGCTGGCGAGTCCCAACATATCCAGACAATGCATAGATACGGGAAATAAGGGAATGGGCCAGAAGTGTCGAAAGTGTCAAACCTAATCCTTTTTCTAAACTAGCAGCCAGATCTCATATTTACTCTGTACCTGCAGTGGACGATTACTGCCAGTATGAGTCAATCCCATCCTACCTATTCCAATTCTGCATTAATGCTTTTAACTATTTTAAATTCTGATCTAATATCCCCCATTTTATTAATCAATATTTACCATAAGAAACTCAGCTCAAAATCTAGCTGATTACTTACTGTTGTTATTAATATAATTATTACTATTATCAAGTTATTATGTGATGCGACTGTGTCGGTTTGTCGGCTCGCCTACATGTATGATATGTACGTCTGTCAAAAATCTGTGTGCAGGCCAGATATCATCTCCCTAGTGGACATATTTGGCATAGACGAAGTCTCATGATTTCGCTTCTTCCCTAACCATAGCCCTTGGGACTCTAATGACGAGATTTTTGATTTTCAAAATAAAACAGAGGAACTGGTGTTACATTCTCTAGCCAGGTTTGGTGGAAGATGCTGCAGTCATAAACACCAAAATCGTTGAATATTGTACGCCAGTTTCTCTGCTTCAGACATAATAGAAGATGGAATATTGCCATCAGGTAGGTTTTATCACTTTTTGGAGAGCTATGCCACATTGAAAAGCATGAAATGAGCCAAAATAGATGGTCCCTATCAGATCTCAATTAGCTTTGAACGTTCATCTGATACTCCTTTTCTCAGTCGACACTCTACTACAGTTTGAGACATCAATCGGCTCCCTACAGGGAGATGGTCTATCCCCTGTGCTCTTCAACTGTTACCTGGCTGCTGCATTGAAATCCATGCGGGGAAACTGCACAAGACCAACCACCCCCCAACCCCACCCCACCCCACCCCTTTGATGATGTATAACTGTAATAGCTGGGCAGCTCCAAAGGCAGCTCTAGACAAACTTGACACCTGCTACCGCAAACACCCACGCACCATCACTGGACACCGATGGCCAGAGAGAATAATTTCCAATGATGCACTATACAAGATGTGTAATACGCCGCCAGCACAGAGAGCCTTGGAATTCGCCCTAACCGGAGCCAGCAAATACCGGGCCAGGAGAGGACGTCATTGCATAAATCTGCTAAGCATGCTATGAGGTGACCTCAAGAAAGCAGGATTAGGTACACTCAAGTCAAGAATGGACCTGAGGAAGCTAAGGATTTTGGCTGAGGACAAGACACAGTGGGCAAAAGCGAAGAAGGATTGATTGCAGCTGTAGGATGTTTCTATTACTACAGCCACAGAATACAGTAATCATACATACATACCCTACTACAAAATACCTATCTACAGTCATACCCACCAACAACTTTCTCACTCTAATACAGCTATGGCATTGTTGAGCATCTCCCCACACACATACCCATCCCCTCCCACCCCAACTCCCAATGTACCATATTAAAACCCTTCATCTACAGTGAATGCTCCAGATGGAAGATAATTACAAAATATTATGAAGATCGTTTATATGTAGAACACTCTAGGACAATCATGACAATATTATATTACGGATGTTTGTATTAAAGCTTCTATGTCCCAGTAGTTCATTAAAATTTGGTTTGCAACACGAAAATAGCCTAATGCTCGATCTTCCCTAGTGTCGACTTTGATGGGAAGATGAAATTTCTGTGCACGCTTTCCTCCTTTTATAATTTTGGTGACGTCACAGGAGGGTGGATGAGGCAGTCCCACCAAATATGGAAATATATATTTTTAATTGTCCTGGAGTCGGATCATATATTCCCTCCATAGGAAGGAGGTAAATATAAATATAAGAAGGAAGGATAGTCGCTTTTATCCCCACTTGGCAGAAAATCGAGTCTCCACTCAACGTTGAAATCTGGGACTACTTATTCCTGTAGAAGCTCACCTTTTAATTAGCATGAAGCGGTTTTTCAAGTTGGATGCTTATAAACTTACCTGTTCAAACTTCAGCCTGGAACGCCCGATGAGGTGTGGGAGAGCATGATGACATCAGCAGCCTGAGCCCCGACTCACCACCTCTCGCCTCTTCCATCACGCTGTGGTAGATACGCGTAGGGCGGGTCTTTTGTTTATAGCCTTTGATCCAATTTACTGGAAACTAGAAGTGCTGATCATGTGTTTCTTATTTTGAAAGCACGTGGTTGATCGGAACTTAGGCAACCTGTATGTAATGGTGGAGTTTTGATGCTGCTGATTATTCGTAATTGATGCGAAAAATGGAAATATATGTTTTCATTATTCTGTTCCTCAGAACAGCATCCCTTTATACGCGCATGTGTAGTAGATTTATTCCAGCCCGTGTTGATTAGTGGCTGGAATATGTAGTTAAGAGAATATATGAAACTGCCGAAGTTTTGATACTGCTTTATCAGCCCATGCGCTAATGATTTGTATACACGGTAGAACAGCCGTGTTCATAATCAAAATTAGGACAGTATAGCTGACTGTAATTTATTGTTTGGTTTAAACAGCTCCATTTTCTGCGGAAACCAAGGACTGTGTTTTCTGGGTGGGTGGACTGCCAAGCATTCTCCTCTGTGGGTAGGACTAGTCTCAGCTCACCTAGACCAAACTTAATTATTACAGTACAGCTCGAAAAATGCGGGCCTCAGTTTTACAATTTACAATACCGTCGTATGGAGATTGTGAATATAGTCATCCTGAGTGTCTGTGTCTCTGTCGTGTTGGTGAATTTGATTGATCCACGTGGCTGCCTCTCTGCGGATGATTCTTGCGCTGTTGTGAAGTGTGAGGTTTTTATGGCAGCAGGGCGGGGCAGCTGCATGTGGGTGGTGTCAACTTTATCAGACATGATGTATTTTGCTCTGTAATGGCTGAGTCTGGAGATGTGACAGAGTTACTTTAGAGCATGGATGAACAAAAGGGGGCTTTCGTACTTGAATCAGACTATTATCGAATTTACGGTCAGTAGCAAATTCCTACTTGATACTGACGACAGACTGCAGGCATCTTGCTCTCTTAATAATATTGACTGTTATTACATGTGATTGACATGTGATAGTTTAGCTGTTTATGTACGACATTTCCGGGGTGGTGGGGAATCACTCATAGCACGTACTGTAGATGGCGGAGGTGCTGTTCCTCCTTTCCGTATGATCAGTTTTCCGCAAACTGGATAAGGAGGTGTTTGCGGAAAATGTTGACTCGTGTTGATGCTGGTGATGTTCTGTTGTAGGGAAGTCGGGGTTGCTGTGTGACGCTGGTGTAGTGCAATTGGGACAGACCCAGGTTTCCAAGCTGGCGAATGCCGAGTCTGTTGCTATTGCGGAAAAGTCGGGTTGTGGAAAGTGATGAACTCCCCGCATTCGTGCGGGAGGGAATTTTGCGGAAAAAGGGGTCTAACTTTTTCGATCATGAAAGCTAGGTGCATGCTAATGATGTTGTTGATGATGTTGAATGTCTCCGTTATATTACTGCTTTAGCTGGGTATGTATGTGGTGTTCGCGCAATGATGAATTGATGTATCCAGCTTTGCGGGCAAGTGTGTTCTGTATGCTCCTGGCTTCCTGTGTCTTGGTGGGATGTTCTGACTGATCATGGGGGGGGGGGGTGCTTGATAGGGCGGTTGTGGTAAGGGATGCCCTTGGGATGGCGAGGGTCATCTCCCATTACACGATGGTTGGTACTCTGTCATAGTCTTTAAGTACCGGGAATATTCGAGCTGAGAGTCTGCTGAACAGGTTGCTTCCCTGCCCACAACCAGAGGGGGGGGGGGGGGGGGTGGGCGTGACTGAGGTGAGGGATGCCACCTCCTCTGTAGCAGCTAACTCTCTCATATCTGAAGATTGACAGTCAACAGACGACGAGTGGAGTGTGAAATGGACAGGACCGATGATGTCCGAACTTGGTGCATAGGCGAGAGATGCGAATTGGAGTGGGGGTGGTGGTGCTATAGGATGGGATGCACCTTGGGATGGGGTTGGTTTCACGATTTGTGGGTTTGGAAGGGTATACCGAGTTGTACGGTTTTGCTGTTCTTCAAAACAAGCCAAGGCCCCATCAAGCCTTTTCACTTCCATGCTATTTATTACATGTTCCACCCCACTGGAAGCATGGCCCGGGGCAGCCTCAGCTTCCGCTTGTGGTAACCCTATAATTCGTGTAATAGCATGAAGTGGGTGGGAATGGGAAGAGGTCAGCGGAACAACTTTTCTGTCCTCCCCTTGGGCCCGCACAAACGAGAAGGTCTTCAGATACGACTTCCCAGATTTTGAAGACCCAGTCTGAGGAGGGAGAGGGCGAGTACGTATCTCTCCATCATCCTCAGTGCTAGTCATGTGTTCACCGGACTCCTGGCACCACAGTACTTGGGACTAACGTCGTGAATACCTGTTTCCATAGAGACATCTGTCTGGGTACCGCTGTCACGTGGAATGCCCAGTCCGAGCTCTGGCACTTGGTCATCACTGACACAAGGTTTAAGTCGATCGAAGTGGATGACTGAGGTCAGGCCATCTGAGGCACGGATATGATAGGTCACGTCCGACTTCTTACCACTTACCACATAGGGGCCTTTCCACTGGTAACTCAGTTTACTTGGGACGTTTGCAGACGTCATGACTCATGAACCCAAACCATTTTTCCCACCTCATACCGGTCTCCATGCACTCGTCAGTCATGCCACATTTTCTGACACCTGTGTGCAATGGATAATGTTGAGCTCACTAGTCCATGGGTCTGTTCTATCCGCTGCCGCATGAGCTCCACATAGAGAGATGATGAATCTTTCCCCTCTGGAATCCTGGGCATGGCCAGATCCAGGGGTAAGACTAATTCATGGCCTGGCATTAACTGAGGATGGGTATAACCCGTGCTGGAATGTATTGAAGTGTGGTATGCCATGAGCACATATGGAAGACGTAGATCCCAATCACGACAGTCAAGGCATGTTTCCTTTGTGAGCATCTCTGCCAAGGTGCAGTTGAACCTTTCTACCATCCGGTCACTATGCGGATGGTAGGGCAATGTGCGTGTTTTGACAATATGAAACAATTTCCAGAGCATGGAGATCAGCCGGCTCTCAAAATTACTTCCTCCGTCGGAGTGCTGTTCATAGGGCATACCGAAGTGGCAGAATACATTGCCTGTGAGAACCACTGCCACTGTGGATGCCTCTTGTAAATGCTTCTACCCACTTCTTAAAATAATCTTGCAATACGAGGATGTACTTGTTTCCTTCATTCGTCGTATTCAAGGGTCCGAGCACCTCAATAGCCACTCGCTCCCATGGTGCACCAACAATTTTAACTTGTAGAGGTGCGTAATGGTGCTGGCCAACAGTGCGTCTTTGGTATGTGACACATCTGGTGACCGATACCTTCACACTATCGCGTATCCCGATCCAGTGGAATCTCTGTTTAATTCTTTTTGTTGTTCACTCGATGGCCGGATGTCCAGCGCTATCGTGCAGTTGTTGGAGAATACTCTCACGATAACGCTCTGGGATGACTATCCGGTTGTTAATGTAGAGAATGTCATCTTGTATATGGCACTCTCCAAACCTTTGATAGTAGTATTTTACCATCGCGGAAAGTGGTGTAACAGATTCCTTAGGAGGACGTACCCCCTCCTGGATCCACGCGTATATGTTCTGTGTTTGCATGTCTGTTGCTTGTTCATGAGTGACTGTCTCCATGTTCCACCCTATGCACTGCAATTTGGGGAACACCGGAGATGGCTAGGTAGCATGTGTCACGGTGGTGGCCACTTCTTGTTCATCCTCAAGCCCAATTCTGCTCAAGGCATCAGCATTTCCATGCAGTTTGCCTGGTCTATGAACAACGCTGAAGGTAACGGCCTGCAGGGATTCCTGCCACCTCACTACCTGGTCCTCCAGATTTTTTAGGTTTCTGAGCCAGCGCAGGAAGGCATGATCTGTATGCATGGTCAATGGGCGCCCGTAAGAAAGTGTTTATAGTACTTAATGAAATGAACCGCAGCTAACAATTCCCTCTTGGTGGTCGCGCAATGTTTCTCCATTTTGTTCAGAGTACGCGAACCATAACCCAGTACCTGCTCTGTTCCGTCTTCTGTGACCTGAAATAGAACTGCACCAATGGCATACGCCGATGCATCAGTGTCCAAGATGAAATCGATGTTAGGGTTATGATGAGCAAGACTTGGGGTGGTTGTCAAGAGTTCCTTCAGCACCCTAAACGAACCTTCATACTCACTCATCCACTCGAATGCTCGATCTTTTTTGGCGATCCTAAATAATGGTGATGTAATCTCACCAAAGTGATGCATGTAACGATGATAGTACTGGCAGAGACCGAGGAATCTCTGGGTGTCCATGACTGAAGTGGGTGTCTGCCACTCTGCTACTGCTTTAGTTTTTGATGGCTGAGTAGCCACTCCATCGCCGGATATGACGTGTCCCAGGAACTTGACGCTCTGTCTAAAAAGATGACACTTCTTGGGGTTGAGCTTCAGATTTGCGGTGTGGACAAAGTCTGCTCAAACGAAGAGCCAAAAAATGATTACGTCGTCGATGTAACAGAGACAGATTTCCCATTGCAGGGTAGTTAGTACCTGCTTAATGAGACGCTCGAACATTCCAGGAGCATTGCACAATCTGTAGGGCATCTTGCGGAACTGGAAAAGACCGTCCCTACAGACAAACGCTGTCTTCTCCCTGTCACCCTCATCCATGGCAACCTGCCAGTATCCACTAGCCAAGTCAAGGGTACAAAACCACTTGGCTCCGGACAAGGAATCTAAGGCCTGATCTATCTGAGGTGACGGACAAGCGTCCTTGATGCTAAGATCATTAAGGCGGTGGTAGTCTATACAAAACCGCAAAGATCCATCCTTTTTTCCTGCTAGTACAATGGGACTGGCTCAGGCAGATGCTGATGGCTCTATTATGCCTGTCCGCAACATGTCATTCACTTGTTGAGGTGCTTCCGCCTCCTTGTGAATGGGAATACGTCGAATGGGCCGTCGAATGGGTTGGTTGTTTCCGCGGTCAATAGGGTGTCGCATGAGATGAGTTTCTCTCAGGTCCATATCTCCAGCCGAGAAACTATCACGATATTTGTGTAAGATTTTCTGAGTGTCACATCTATGAGATTGCATCAATCCAAGTGTGGTACACAGATATATGTCATGTAGGCGTTCCGTTAAATCATCAGAAGTTGTGGCTGGTGTAGGTGTAGTAAGGGGTGTCTCCAGTGATATCACATCCACCAGATGGCCACAACCAACTCACGGTTCAAGAGTTATTGTGTCTGTTGTGCCATTGAATACCCGGAATGGTATATGATCCTTGTTGGTGGTGTCCACGATCATCCAGGGACTGGTGCATTGTGAGCCGATTATATATTTAGGGTCGGGTTCCAGCATAGCTATATGTTTGTTGTTTCCTAACTGTGGTGTGGTGGCCCATACAATTTTCTCCTGTTCCAGCTCATCTGTGGCTGTAGATGCCAATATCACTGCACAGGTGTCGTACAGCGATGATTCCGGTCCAAGGGGTATATGTCGGCTGTGTATGTTTAATTCCTTTTGTCTGCAATGTATGAGACCTTCGCTGGCACTGAGGAAATCAGAACCAAGCAGGACATCATTTTGAATAGAGGCAATGACAACTCGCTGTATGAATTGCATTTCCTCTGTCTGTATTACGAGAGGGTCACCGTACCAGTCACAGGAAAATTGGCTCCTGCAGCTGTTTGCAAAATTATGTTTGTAGGCCTAAGGGGTGGCCTTTTATGAGGTGCGATGCTCTCATACAAGCACTTGTTAAATACGGTGATGGAAGCTCCAGCGTCAACGGTGGCACTGGTGGAAACGCCATAAAGAGACAAGTACACTTATATACTACTTTGCGGTGTGCCTGTGGATGAGTTTCCAATGATATTGTCTGCGGGATTGTTTTAGGTGCTGTATCACCCTTATATAGTCGGTCTGTTCCTGAATGGCTTCCATGAGTGTTGTTGGTGGCTGAGTGAGGAATGGGCCAACTCGTCATCGCTGCTGCTGCGATGCTTAGGCGATGACGGAGCTGGGGTTAGCAGTGCTGGTGTTGTTGATGCTGTTTCTGTGTGGTGTGAGTTTGTATATACAGCAGTGCAGACAGGACTGGTGCTGTCACGGATGAGGGCTACCTGTGTGAGCCACTTTTTACAATGCATCATGGGATGTTTAGTTGATGCACAGAAGAAACAATGATGGGGGGGGGGTGGTGTTTTCCCGTCTTTTGAACGATGCTTCTTCTTGCGAGTCCATGATGCTGAATGTTGACTTCCATCTGTATCACTGCTGCTGCTGCTGCTGCTGGATGTAGTGGGTGCTGCTGTGAGTACATGTGAGTTGCAAACCACCAAGGGACACCGCGTGTTAAGTGCCTTGGTGGTGGGTCGTGGTGCTTGTACAAATGTTGTTTAAGCGGAGGTGCTACAACCTACCACTGCCGTTTTACAGAGGAAAGAAGGTTTGTTAGATACGGAGGTTGCCGGGTCACAATCTCCGGCTGGGGGAGATATCAGTGTCATAGATGTAGTGTGCATCGTTGGTACCGACATATATAGAGCCGGGTGTGTGTGATTGCGTACTGTCGTGTGAGGATGAGTTCTTGTGTAGGCCACCTGATGTTGTTGTCCGGAGGCCACAGTTGAGCTGGGTTGTAAGAGTAGGCACCGAAGCGACTCTGTAATCAGTGCCCATTCTAGTTTAACGGGGTCTCAGGCTGCGGTGTACATTGGTCAGCGGTAGGAGTTGTTGATGGAGGGCGATTTGGACATCACTCCTTCCAGTGGCCCACCTAACCACATCCAAAACATGTGTTCGGTGGCTGTGTAGAAGCCATATTGGTTGATGGGCATGTTGATGACTGTGTGGCAACCATGGTGCTGAGTGTGGTGACTAAGTTGGTGAGTGCGGAGATCTGTTTCATGATCTCTTCTAACCTATCGTGCATGTTTTGTCTATTGCTGTTGTTGTGCTGGTTCCTGCGTCCTGGGGGCGTTGTTGTGGCCCCTGTGATGGGATTGACCACACCCTCTTCCTCTAGATATGTGATTTTGACCAGTGTGTTGTTCCGGTTGTGCTTGCTAGTCTGATGCTGGTGTAGTTGCAGATGCAGTGGTGTTGTCGGTGGTGGTGACGAGGTTCACATCGTTCACTTCATTTATGGGGTGTAGTTGTCAGCAATTATTTTTCTCCCGCTCCAAGAAATTCTCAATTCGAACTGCCGTTTCTGTTAGTTTTTGGATACTAATATGTTCTGTAAGAAATAACTTATCTTTAAGAGCGGGTTCACCACTCAACGCGTCGATGAAAGTGTTTAAATGTAGATGTGTGATGCCCTCATGATTCGTGCTGGGATAGGCGCAGCTAAGTATTCATCGTATGCGACAAGCCAACTTCGGAAGTGTTTCTCTGGATCGTTGATGCACGTTCTTGAGTTGCAGATGACTTGTCTCCCTGAGAGCGGTGTCCCTGAATCTCTCCGACAACACGCTTTCCAACTCCATGTATGTAGGTGTGTAATCTGTGCCCAAATCTCCTAGGACTTGAAGTGCTTTCCCAGACAGTTTTGCGGCCAGATATTCTCCCATTTGACGATTCGTCCACCGATTTGTACGACTTATGATCTCAAACTTGACTTTATAATTAGCCCAATCATTCTCCCCACTAAATACAGGAGGGAGAATGATCCGGCCATGCCCACGATAAGAAATGATGGGCGCGAATCCAGGTGGTGGTGCTGGGGAGACTGACGTAAACGCGGATGCTGGTCTACTTGTTGGTGGTGGTCGCATTGGTGGTATTTTCCGTCGATGTCCCTGATGATGATGCCATGTCCGAGAGGGCGGGTGTAGCACGGATCGACCGGACGGGTACCGACCATCCCAGCTAAGCTGGGTACGGAACGGCCATTCCGGATTCGTTCCAAGCGCACCCCCTGGTTATGATGGTACACATATATAAGCCCTATGAGAGAGGTGTTAGCTAAAAATGGCTAAGTGCATTAGACTGTGTGGTGCGCATGCGCGCATGTCAGAGCTTCCCTGATAACACGTCTCGGAATTGGAAGCGAGTGAGTGCTTATAGTGTACCGAGTAGGCACCCGTAAATAACTGTACTTGTATCATCCTCGTTGTTCTTGGTACTAATCAAGACCAGAATAAAACGAGGATTTCAGAACCGTTTAAATTATTGAAGTCGGCCCAGAAACGGCCGAGTTATCATCGGAAATCCCCTTAAATTATCTTCAAAATATTTCTCTTGACGTCTTAATCATGTATATGTATAAATAAATAAGGGATGTGCTGTGTACGTAATAGCCACGTCACCACTTCTGTCTGCACGCTGATTGGCTACTGCTCTGCCGCTGATTGGCTGAGGCCACTGGCTTTGACGTCACGAGTAGTATAAAAGTGGTGAAAAATCGAGAATCAGGAGCATCACCAGCGTGGAAGCCGACCCCGCCCCCCCCCCCCCCTCCACCCCCACCCACCCCCACCCCGCTTACCTATGGTGATACCTACATCAACCGGTGCCAATCGAATTTCAGCTCATCCACGGTGGTAAGGAGTCCTCAGCTTCCACAGTTTTTGTACACCCCCAGAAGGCCATCTGTGTGTAATAAACTATCTTAAAGTAATAACTCCCGCATCCAGACCTTTATAAGGGAGTCTTTCCGTTGGAGGGCCATGTGGGCCCAGATGTAATTCTACGGAATGTAGAGCAGATGGTGATTCTTGGTGGATGACTCGCCGGATCTGCCAACCATGCTGAAAAGTGGACTTCAACTTCTGCTCTGCATGTCATGTGTGTTGCTCTCAACATTCATATTACTGTCGCTGGACAGAAACTTTGCAACAAACCGTTTCTATCCTGTATGAGTGGAATGACTTCTTCTTCTTTTCGATCGCTGGTATCACACTTGGAGAGCCGTTAGTGGAATGACTATCTAATGGACATCATTTGAACCATTCTGTTATCTGTCCAGAGAATGTGTCGCATCCATCCTGCCTGGAGAAGTCAGCTTCCGGAGACCTGCTTGCGGATACTTGCCTGCGGATACCTGCTTGTGGATGTCTTCCTTCATGTTTTAGGGCCTCAATTTCAGTAACTTGTGGACTTGTTCCGCACCGATGACTATTAGGTACTCAAGTAGCTATACTATTGAACCTTCAATTATTATTTCCACATAATGGTACTAATGACTAATAGGTACGTTACCGGTCCTAGGACCACATCTTTATAATTTCTGTTAGTGTGAATATTATCCTTGTTTACTGTGGGTGCTTTCAACTAGCCACACCAAATGGTCTAATGACCTGTGATACTATAATCTTTTTATTCGTTAAATTGTGTATTGGTTAGTTGTTGATATGGCAAGTCGCCATCTAGTTAATATGTTTTGTTTATTTATAGAAAACTCTAGACCGCAGTACGCTAGGAAATACTATACAGCAACATTATATCTGCATCACGATTCCCGCTAGCATCAATTTTACACTGAGGTTGCTGATCATGCTCTAAATGTTTGAGCCTGACATATTACCGACTAAACCTGGCTATTCAGCTCAATAGGATGGGTTTAAGGTGGTTAGGGACAATTTCTCCGTTAGAGACGCATAGTGTATGCCTCTTTTCTGGTTGTTGTGGTAATGTAGCCCCATGCACCGGCAAGGTTGTGTAAAATTGGCCAGTTACCTATAGGGCCTCGTATATTTATTGCGTGATTGTCTCCTTCCATGATCCACCAGCCATATTGGTTTATTAATTGTCTGCATTCCCAATCGACACATTGACCGGATCCGACCCTGGGAAACTATCGGAGGTTTCCCAGCAGTGATGTTTAAAGTGCTGATTTACATACATCTCCCCCGTATATTTGGATGCTCATTAGCTAGATAACCCTGCCAATGAAAGAAGCACTGCGAAAACATATGGTTATAAATGTGAATTAGTTAGTTTATTTACTGGCCCGCAGTACATAGTGGGCCATATTGGAACTTAACCCTAATGACAGGTCGACTGTTAGATCCATAGCACGCGGTGACGGACGAGATGCGGATCTCCATCCAATTCATTGCGGTGTCTGAATGAAGCATTGGAGCTCATCACACCCTCACGGGAAAGATGTTCACGATGGATATCCGTCTCTCCACCCCCACCATAAAGGCATGTCAGGAATCAAAACTTGCTTGTGTGAAACGTAGCCATTGTCCAGGTGATGTTTTCTGTGGTTGCGGGAAAAGGTAGCCAGATTTTCATCGAATTCGTATGCCGTGTGTCATAACATGTACGCATGCTGTCCTTGGAGGTAGATGCTAATCCAGGCAACCTACAGGAAGTGAGGCGCCTGTGCCCATTGAAGAGCTGTATCTAAAGTTGGCTAGGAACTCCTGCCACTTGCGGCCAAAACTAGTTTCTGTTTCTAACAACTAAATGATAGGTTAGACGGTAGCAGAAGGCCCGGATAAATAAATCGGCATCTACCAATACAGCAGCTTTGGAACTGCATATAAGCTTCTTTTCTTCGCCTTCCTGCACTCATTCTTTGCTTGATTTCTGGCTTTTGCTTATTAACTATAATAATGGCCATCACGAGAAGACTTTCATGTTAGAAATGCAATTTTTTCAATTTTAAGTTTCTGAGAAATAGAATTATTCAATTATATTGCCTTCTTTTTATTATATCGCATGCTAGAGGTGGGTACAAAATTATCTGTTAGTTTTTTAATTTTTCCCTGGATTGCATTCCAATCTTGTTCCACAATGCCTGTTAGCTTAGTGTCACAATTGATATGTGTAGCATCAGCATACATACCCTCATAACCACCCCTGTGCATGATGTAATGTGGCGTTTTTGAAATTGTAGTAGTATAACAATTGAATGTGAATGATATAGTTCTGTGATGACTTTTTCCTTTGGGTGCAGTAACTGTCAAATTTTCAACAATAATGTCTTCATTTGATATAATGAGGTCTAATGTGTTAGCTGTTTGGGTGCTTCTGAAGTGTGTAGGCTCTTCAATGGATTCTAGAAACTTAGCTTCAATTTCAGACTCTGTGGAAGTGGACTCGTTATGCTCGTTAACCATACTGTAGTTAAAGTCTCCCATAATAAGGAGATGGCTCGGTTTTAGATTCACAACATTTCTTAATAGGTCGAGTAGCTATGACTGATTTTCAAGTTGATTATTCAGGGACCTATAGATACATCCTATGATAAGTTGGTCTTTGTTTTTCAAAATGATCTGACACCACTGGCTTTCAATGAACCTGTCATCGCCTGGAATATAAATAGAACTAGCTTTTAATGTATTCTTAATATAAAAAGCCACCCCTCTTTGGTAATTCTCACTAAGGGTTGTAAATGCATCATACATTTCTATTGTAATCTCACTAGCGTGGGGGTCTAGCGCACTATGCTTTGCTGTTTTTTCTGTTATGCCAATTATATCATAATTATACATTAGAACAAAGTATTAAGTTCAGCATGTTTACTGAGTAGACTGTCAGCGTTGGTGTATAAACAAATGAGAAATCTATGTTTAGTTCCAGGATCTGAGGAGCCTAAGCGATTGGACACTTCTTCTTCTTGATAATGCAGATCCTGCCTCTCCAAGGCGCAAGTTGAACAAGCGACTAAGTGTTGTCGTCTATCTAGATGGACAGGAGAGCATAGTACAGTACAGTTGACCAGACCGGGGATATTGCTGACAGGCCAAATTGGCCCCCAGACAGATAATGCAGCGAACTAAGCTCTCCACTTGTCATTGTAGGCTTTCAGACCAGAATAGCGTGATTTGCATGGCTAACACGTTTTTCCCAATCCTCTTTGCTAGGAGGTGCTGGCCAGTTCATAAATTTGAGGGACCATGGTCAGGGTGTGAAATCACATCAGTCCATAGTACAATTACATTAGCTTGTCATTCCATATACAGTTTGATATATACTGTACAAGATCTGGGTATGGTAATCCAGGCCATTCATAAACAAGAGGATGTGAGGACCGGGTGTGAAATCACATCAGTCTATATTGCTAATTCCTTCGGATATTTATCATTTACTTCAGACACATCCTTGTCAAGATCTGTCTGTTGTTGCTGTAGGACGTCTAAAGTGAATAGGCTATTCATCAGAATCCTTTTTTCAAGTTAATTTGAAGAGCTCTCTGTAGACAGGACGGAATGACTGTCCCAATAATAAGCTTGATTTCCCTCTCCTTTGTGTAGTGATAAACTTCGTCTATAGTTTGCTTGATTTTCTGGACTGTGTCTGGTTGATGTTTGTAACATATTTCATATTCCTCATGATGATATAATTTGGTTGTAAAGCTGCCGATCGTGCCTATGAAATAACGGTGGTCCTATGGAAAGGACAGTCATGTCTTGCTTGACTTACTTTTTCTTTGATTTTTTTGTATAGGTCATCAAATGTTGCACTGCCAATGCTAATTTCTCTGATAATTATGTTGGTAGATATGTCGATGTAATTATTTCTAATGTGGTCACCGATCCCTCTTCCTCTCGAGCTTGTAAAGATCAGCACGCATTGAGGCAGTTAGATAGTGAAATAGCTTATGTAGCGTTGGGCAGAGACATGTAGTGGTCTACAGAAGCTCGATTTATAAATACATATTACAAATAATGCGAGTCCACTAGATAATTTGTCAACAGCCTGAGCTGCTGTGTGCCGCCTACTCTGTTGACAATTTAATATTAATACTTATTTGCGTGAGCTGCCATGTGCCGCCTACGCATACATTGATTTTAGACTAAACATTCTTGTTTATATTAGCAAAGGTTGACCCGGAAGTGATCATTATATTTACCTTACCACGAAAATAGAAACATTAATTTTCGTATAATATATGCATATTATATTATGATACTTCTCTTATTCATGCTAGATATACATATTATGACAAATTCATCCTTTATTGTGCATTAAACAGAGCAGGTGGCTATGATAATTTCGGATTCATTATGTAAATTTTCTCTTGCAAAAGAAATTCAGTCTGACATAACCAGAAACCGGAAGCATTTATAAGAATGTATGTCTGGCTGTTTTGTAAATATATTTGAAGGGATAAGAGTAGTTTGCCATTGTAACTGATTTTAGTTAGCGGGTCGAACTTGACCCTAGCTAGCGGTCAATTTCGTCATACGCTGACCTATCGAGAGGCGGAATTTACACAAGAACCAGAAGTTCTTCACAAATTCACGTTTATTAGAACGCAATAAGAAATTTCGATAGTATCACTGTACACTTTTCAATAAAAACTAATACCAGCGTACGATAATAACAAATTGAATATAACATGCCTCGCCGAGGACGCTCGTCTCCCATGAGGTAACTACTTTGTCCATAAATGACCTGTTTTCGTAATACGAAATGTGTGTGTGTGTGTGTGTGTGTGTGTGTGTGTGATCCTGATCCGTAACCCACATTTTTGTGGATAGCTGAGCATGAACATAGAGCTCAGAAATGGGGCAATTACATTGCCAAAGTAATTAGTTTACAAAATGTTCAATGATATTACAATTACTCCATTTTCCCTAGTAGGAATTACCAGAATCAACTAACCTCTGTCCTCTATGCATCACTGTCACACCTGATATTGTAAACAATAAGTTATTGTTTACAATATCAGGTGTAATGCATAGAGAGTTTAGTTGATTCTGGTAATTCCTACTAGGGAAAATGGAGTAATTGTAATATCATTGAACATTTTGTAAACTAATTGTAATTAATTACTTGTAATTGCCCCATTTCTGAGCTCTATGTTCATGCTCAGCTATCCACAAAAATGTGGGTTACGGATCAGGATCACAGAGTGAATAAGCTACCTCAGAGTTACGGCGTCAGAAAGAATTATGGGTAATGTCAAAGCCAAAGGTCAAAGCGCATAAACAAATCTCTCGAGTCTGACAGCTCTGCGGTTATGAATGCTACGCTACAAATTTTCCTCCTCATACATGCGTGTTTTATGGTGTTCTTATGTGTGAACTTCAAGATTCAAGATTATTTATTTTCATATAACACATAGATTTTACATTTACACAACAGGCAGTCCACCAAACTTCTTAGTGACATCTTGATATGGAATCATATCAAGATATTTATACAGCAGAATTAGAAAATCAAATAATATTTACGCAACTGGAGGCGGAAAACAACGCGGTCAATCGCATTCGCCCCGGTGCCAATTCGGCGCATTAACTCGCTGTTCCGATTAGAAGTGGATTCACACTAGTGTATATTGCATAAATTCAATAAATAAATGGGGTTATTATATGTATTTTAGAAGTACAATTACAATATGCTTATTTTTAAGTCTATGTATTGTCAGCGATTACATGAGACTGACAGTGTAGGCCTACACACGTACACCAGCTTCATAGTTAGGCCTATATGGTTTGTGTGTATGGTACTACGCATACTTGGGTCTTACAATTTCATTGTTCTAATATTCCCAATTTGACACTATAATTCTCTAGTCTCCGAAAGGCACTTAGGCTACCTAATGTAATCATTCAATGTAATACGTGCGCGTAGATTGCACTATTCATTGATAAAGGAATTATCCCAAACAGTATAATTATGTTTGTTATATTATCTATAAATAAACATCAGTCAAACAAACCACTAGGGCTGCGCGGTTTGGCTTACAGCCATATCGGTTTCGATATGACTTTTCATATCGGTTTTAACCGAATATCGGTTTTATGGACATGAAACAAAAAATTTAAATGATAAAAATTAGCACGAAAACAGAACGTATTTTCACGCCCTGATACATTCGTAACGTTTTACGCCTGTAAAGCTTAATATACCTTATAATATCCATCATCGCGGGAGTGAAATTATTAATTAGGCCGCCTAAATATTAAGCACAGTTAAATAAACATCGTTTATTTTGTCAAAATTAATCATAAATCAGCAAAACAGGTTGCGAAAAGACGTAAATCACGCGATTGTAATTAATTATGATGTAATTATCTCCCTTTCTGCTTTCATTTCCAATTTGGCCCGAGGACGAAATCATGCCTTGAAGAAAATATTAACTGTAATATTGCGATCGCGAATTTCATAAGTTTATATGATATTGTGTATAGAAGATAACTTTTAAAAACGGTTTGAGTAATAATTTTATTTAAAATTATATCCTAATCAGCAAAATGTATTCAGCATTATATTTATTGGCGAGATTTTGATGCATTCGGGCGATTTAGTGTGGAGACGACTTTGCATTATGTTAATTAGCCGGTGACGTAAATAAAATGGATGCCGTTGTTTAGAAATGATTTCCCCGATACAAATTTTAATGACAAATTCCCACATTAGTATTGTGTTTTATATTGCAAATTTATCTGAGACTACCAGAGAAAAGACGAGTGGATATTTATTTAATTAATTCGCTGCTTGATTTCTCTCGGCGTACAGCGAGTTACATGGAGTTGCACAATATGCGCAATTGGGGCCACGTTCAATTATTAGTTGCCCCGAACGTAGCTTAATGGAAAGTATGGCCATTATTATTCATTACGATTTTCATGCTCGTTAGTATCTTTTATTTTTAACAATCCTGATACGAAAAACCGAAAATATGTTCATATTCGGTTTTTCGATATTTATTTTTTATAATCGGTTAGGAAACCGTCAGTGCAGGATATCGGTTTTAAATATGGTATCGGTATATCGCGCAGCCCTACAAACCACTCAGGCCGGCAGCCAGGGCAGAACCGGTGCACTATGCAATATTACCCCCAATCAGGCAGCCATGGCAGGGCAAGCAATCAGGCAGCAATGGCAGGCAGGCAGGCAATCACGCAGCCAAGGGAGGGCAGGCAGGCAATCACGCAGTCAAGGGAGGGCAGGCAGCCAGGGAGGGCAGGCAGTCAGTCAGGACATGGCAGGTAATCAAACAGCCAGAGCAGGCAGGCAGCAAGGGCATGGCATGGCAGCCATGCAATCAGGCAGCCAGGTGATGACAGGCAGCCAGGGCAGACAGTCAGTCAGGGCATGACAGGCAGCCAGAGCAGGGCAGGCAGCCAGGGCAGTGCAAGCAATCGGTCAGCCAGAGTAGGGCCATTCTCGCAACAACATCGGACTATACTAATTACGTTGTAATTCATCACGGAGGATTAAGCCTCTGCCGGCGGGAGAATGGAGTAGGGCTGGCAGGCAGTCAATCAAGGCATGATAGGTAGTCAGGCAGCCAGGACTGGGTAGTGTAGGGCAGGGTACGCAAATAGGCAGCCATGTCAGGCAATCAGCCAGACATCCAGGCATGTGGCAGCCCCAGCGGCAGACAGACATCGACCTATGACCCACCCACTCAGCCAGTTAGTTGGTCGGTTGACCAGCCAGTTGGTCAATCGTCCTGCCACTCACTCACCCACACAATTTATCAGTCATTCGTGAGTGAGTCGGTGGGTGAGTCAGTGAGTTGGTCAGTCGGCCAGCCAGTGAGTGGGTGAGTGAGTTGGTCAGTCGGGGCGGCCGGTCTGTGAGTCGGTCAGTCGGCGGGCCAGCCAGCCAGTGATGTACTCTGTTGGTTAGTAGAGAAATCACTTATGCATTTAGTCTACTTGGTAGCCCAAACCGCCCCATACACGACACCACTGCAATGGTGCGTATATATACCTAATTGATTGGCCGAACGATCGCATGGCTGGCTGTAATTGAATTGAATCCAACTCTACAATTAAAGTATTAGACGGATTCTCAGATCGAGCTTAATCTTCAAAGATTTTCATTGGGAAGATCTAACTCACACCCTCCCGACACTGCCTCCTGCCACACTGTCAATCAAATAATTTGTCAGAACAATGCGATTACTGATCACCCATGCACCTAAACAATCTAGCAATCAAAGGATCAACAAGTCAGCCACTCTAGAGCAATCAGAATAATCATTCAGTCAATCAATGATTAAAGAATAAAGAAATGAATCAATCAATCCTACACACCTATGAATGTAGGCGCTATATATGATATGTGATATAAATTTCCAAAAGGTTATTATAGCAGCCAACTGCTATTGGGAGGGGGGGGTGGGGTAAATGGGTTAAAACATACAGAGGAACATGGTTTTTTTAAAAGATTTAATAACAAATATTTACGTTCTTGACACCCCAGCCATGGCTATTTTGGGCTGTCTGCGTGTTGGGGGGGGGGGAGGGGATTCGATGCACTAACCGCCGAGGCTGCTAATTATATAAAAAAAAAGTAAAGTTACAAACTGTTGATTTTGTAGTTTTTAATCAATATGGGTATGAAATAAAAAAAAATTATATAATACCCGGCAACAGTCGCTGGAATCAAACATAGCAGTAGCCCCTCCCCTACTACATATTATATAGGCTAACTATATAGGGCATATACGAAAATAGGGTATTTCGTGCGATTTGTGCTAGCCATATGAAATTTCTTTTATAAACACGCAGTGATTACTAGAGCTGGGCGGTCTGACGGTAGTACCGTGAGGACCGCGGTATACCGTGACCGTTGGCATTTCCAATTACCGTGAATACTGTCCATAATGTTCGAGCAATATTTGAGGAATATATTCATAAAATCTGACTTGACCAAGGGTAAATAAGTGCTAATAGTGCCAAAAATACAGGCATTCCTTACTTGTTCAGGTGAAAGGGTTGTTGTAAAAACAAATGTCAAGACGTCAATTACAAAATAATGACAGGCACAATTGTATGTCAAACGTACGTCTTGAAAGTCTCACGGTAAAATTGCTTTATTTAAAACATCTAAACTCATTCTCTGGCCGTCCGCCGGTAGTAATTACACTATAATATATTCCCTATTCCCATTTCTATTATTTGTAATTTATTACTCCAAGCATTTTGTCACCGAACAAACACGCTAGAATAACAAAATAACATACAAACTGCGTGCTATTCAAACACAACAGCGATCTCGCAAAGACGTATCTGATTGGTTGTTCATGAGCTAGACCGTGGGAAAATACATTACTATGCTGAATTTATCAATGAAAATTTACTAAAACGTAGTATTTGCTCGCGCCATTTTGATCACGTGCTAATTTATTAACAACGAGCAGCGTTGAAGTCGTTATTTTTTATTTTTCTGGCTTGTTTTAAGAAATTTCTTTACGGATTAAATCCAGTTTAAGTAAATTATAGTGTTTTAGTTTTTGTAATTCATTTTTCAACTGGCTACACGTCGGAAGTTCGCGGAAATAGCTTTTTACACGCATTGTTCACACGAAGCATGGCGAGTAACGAGTCTGCATATCGGGTACTCTGTAATTATCAGAAGCTTTGGAATCGGCTATGTTCAATGTCGTGTTATATGTATGTATAGGCCTGTTTTCGCGAGTAACAGAATATATGACTCCAACAGAAATAAAAGCGTACAACACTCGCCCCGTTTAAATACTCGCGGGTAAATAAAATTTACCGTTTGCTGGTCGCACGCATTAATAGCAAGAACACTCCAGATTGAAAATAGTGCACCCCAATGTCTCAAACAGCGGGTTATAGTTAGCGAGTCGACCACACCCTTTGACCGATATTCCCGTGAATGATATTACGTCAATAAAAATAGTGACCTAATAAAATCGTGAAACTAAACAGTCGCAATAGCCATGTTTTTCTTCTCTAAATCAGGAAGCCGATTTATTTATTTTACCTATATTTACCGTTGATTGGAGATGGAAGTGAAAAGGAAATGGAAAAAATTGTTCTAATTTCGTGGCATGCCTCAAGCTCAGATGACGGTATACCGTGGTACCGGTATTTTTTCACGGTACCGGTACCATCATATAAATATCAATACCGCCAAGCTCTAGTGTTTACTACATAAGAATATTATTTTTATGAAGCGTGATGTTTGTAAAAAGTTTATTTAGCTGAAAACGCCGCGAAAGCTATGTGATTATTGCTAAGCGAAGGCACACAAAGTGGTTTGTTTATGTGCTTTGACCTTTGACTCAACGTTTGCTGCACATGCGCATTCCGAGATAGCTTATAAACTGTCCAAAATTAAAACCTCTAAATCTCCAGGACCTGACAAAATCCACCCCATATTATTATATGAGTTACGTAATGTTCTTAGTAACCCATTATCCACTCTCTTTAATGCATCATTAGATTTAGGCAAAATACCAGAAAGTTGGGCTAATGCTAATATCTCTGCTATCTTCAAAATAGGTGACAAACGAAAGCCTGATAACTACCGCCTATCAGTCTCACTTCGATAGTGTGCAAAGTAATGGAATCAGTTGTAAAAGCTCAATTATGAAACACCTAACCGACAACTGTATGCTGTCAGATAACCAATTTGGCTTTATAAGTGGCCGGTCTACTGTGCTTCAGCTATTAACAGTACTACAAAAATGGTTGGAGGCATTGGATAATGGAGGGATGGTCGATGTCATCTACTTTGTCTTTATGAAAGCATTTGATAAAGTCCCACACGAACGTCTTCTTAAAAAACTAACCGCATATGGCATTGCCGGAAAACTATTAAAGTGGATCCAATCATTTCTAATCGGGAGGAAGCAACAAGTCGTCATTAATGGAACATTCTCCAAATTACTAAATGTGACCAGCGACATACCGCAAGGCTCAGTCCTTGGCCCACTTCTCTTTATATTGTATATAAATGAGTTGCCTGATGCAATTAAGTGTGGGTCAGAAATATTCCTGTTTGCTGACAATACAAAACTATTCAAATCAGTTCTTAATCAACCAGATTGTGATATGCTGCAGCAAGATATAGACTCTATGTGCCTGTGGGCTGAAAACTCACTCCTAAAACTCCATCCACACAAATGTAAAAGTATGAGAATTTCTTCAAGAACCACAGTTCCCCATGTCTACACAATGGACTCTAACCACCATACTCTAGAGTATTCCCCCACCGAAAAGGACATTGGGGTCATAATTGATGAAAAATTAAGTTCCAACCAACACATAAATGAAAAAATAAACAAAGCCAATCAAATCATGGGACTAATTAGACGCACGTTTAACTACATAGATAAAGCCAACTTCAAGCACCTCTTTAAATCCCTTGTCAGGCCTCATATCGAATATGCAAACGTAGTCTTGGCGCTTCTCCTCAAAAAACATATAAATGCGATTGAAAATGTTCAAAGGCGTGCCACAAAACTTGTCCCAGGAATGCGTAACCTACCATACAACGAAAGACTAAAAGAACAACTTACCAACTCTCAGATTCAGAAGACTGCGAGGTGATATGATTGAGATATGTAAAATACTTCACAACAAATATGATCAACCTCCATCAAACCTCATCAATCTTTTTGACAATAACAGTATTACAAGAGGTGATAGCCTAAAAATTCAGAAAATCAGAGCTAGGTTAAATATCAGAAAGTTTTCATTTCCACTGCGCTGCACAGACCAATGGAACAAACTACCTGAACACATTATCAGTGCACCTTCTATCAACTCTCTTAAATCCAGATTAGACCAATAATGAAGTAAACACCCACCGCTATTCAACTTCGAATCTGATTCAATCTTTCATCCCACTTTCTTTAAAGAAATGCTAACAAACCATGAATGTGGTGACAAACTACAACTGAATCAGCCATCCAGTATATACAGCCCAGAACTGACGCCAGAGGCCATTTGATGCCTTCTGTCAGAAGAGGATTCATGTTACATTTTGGGAACGTAATTTATTAATTACAATTACGAGAAGGGGTATCATACTCTCCTCTACTCGCGGCAGAGCTCCACTTCAGGCAGTGAGATAATTCACGTCTTCCTGTCAATGCAAGGGAAACAACTCCAACACAATCTAAGGCCTGGGGCCCATGCACTAAGGTACTGTTGCGCCCAAGTTAAACCTAAAAATCACCATTGTATACCTATTACTGAATAAATATTACTTTGGAGTTAAATAGCCGTAGAGTGGCTATGACCATGGGTGTAGGAACGTATCTTAACGGGGGGGTGGGTGGGGGAGGGGGCAAAAGTGTGGGTGAGGCCAAAACCTGGGGTCGCTATAGGGAATACACTATGCGAGAGGAAAACCCCAGGGGGGGGGCGATAGCGATCAAATTACGCCGTACAGGAGTTGTGTCCCTTGCATTGACAGGAATACATGAATTATCTCACTGCCTCGAGTGGGGCTCTGCTACGAATGGAGGATTACCGCCAGTGGAGTGGGTAATGATACCTCTATTCACAATTACAATTACTTTGCAAAGTAATTAATTAGTTATAATATTAGTGTAATAGTAGAAACTATTACTGCAATCAGTCCTTGGGTTTTGCCGACTGTGTCTTGTCCTCAGCCGAATTCCATAGCTTCCTCCGGTCCATTCTTTAACCTGAGTGTACTGAGTCCTGCTTACTTGAGGTCACCTCGTAGCATGCTTAGCAGATTTATACAATGCCGTTCTCTCCTGGCTTTGTATTTGCTGGCTCTGAGTAGGGCAAATTCCAAGGCTCTCTGTGCTGGTGTCTCTTCTGGCATCCTTAACACATGGCCAAACATGGACCATCTTTGCCGGGCGACTTACAGACAGCGGTGACGTATTACACATCTTGTATAGTGCATCATTGGAAATTATGCTGTCTGGCCATCAGTGTCCAGTGATGGTGCGTAGGTGTTTGGGTGGCAGGCATCAAGTTTATTTGGAGCTGCCCAGCTGTTACAGTTATACAGCATCAAGGATATACAGGTTGCATTGTATAACCGTAGCCTTTTTATCAAGGGCATCTTTGATCTATGGATCCATAGCTTCCAGAAGGACTGGAAAGCTATGTTCCCCATGACGCATCGTGCAGCAATGTCAGCTGTACTGCAAAGCAATGAGCCCAGGATTTTACCTTTCATCCATGATTTGCCGCCATGAAGTGGGTCATCATTTTCTTTAGTTTCATGCTTTGTAGATAGTTATATGTGGGTGTACTCTGTTTTGGATTCATTTATAAAGAGATTCTCAATTTTTAGTTTGTTTGGAGCTATTGGGAGAAGTTCGTCAAGGGGTTTCTTTTCCTCATCTATGAAGCCCACATCATCGGCATATTCCATCTGTAATGGCATACCCAGTATTGGCACTGGGTTTATTGTCTTGTGGAACCTTCCCGCACAGATTTGAATGCAGCAGCAAGGTAGCAGGTGAAAATCACCCGAGATAGACCATCTCCCTGTGGGGAGCCGATTGAGATCTCAAACTCTACAGACTTCACTGACTTGACTCATACTCTCAGCTTGGTGTGTGCAAGCAGTAGTCTCATTAGTCGGAGCTCATCTTCATTGCAACTGGCCTGGCATAGTACATCTAGGATCTTTGAGCATTTAATTGTGTCGAAGGCTCGTGACATGTCAATGCCCATTTTTTCTGGAAGTCCCAGTGTTTGGACATGACTACCAACACAAGCATGCGTTGTCATCGATCTTGTCTCGGATGCAGCATAGAGTAACATTGGATAGGATTTTCCGTATGATGTTGAGGAGCGCAATGGGCCGCAGATTGGCTGGTGGGCCAGGTGGCTTCATGGGCTTGGGTAGTGCAATAAGGGTGCCATGGCCTACAGCATCGATGGGAAGGTGGTGCATAAAAGGTGAATTGATTAGGTGCGTGATCGGTTTTGAGATAGTGTCACCTGCATATTTGACTAGTTCATTGCTCATGCCAACAGGTCCAGATGCATGTCTATTTTTCAGGGCTTTAAGTGCCTTCTCGACTTCTGCTGTTTTAATTGGTGTTAGTAATGGCCTGGGGTCTCCTGAGAACGGGTGCAAGGGCTCATCATCGTTTGTCAGTGAACCATTCTCGGATCGCCTCAGGCTGCCCGAAACATTTTGTGACAGTCATCCGTGGCTGTGATTTCATCTCCTAGGGAGTCTGCTTGCTGAATAGTAAGATCTTTTAAGCGTTCGCTAATGTAGCGCAGAATGTTATTGTGCTCCCGGCGTAGTTTGGTGCGGTCTTCACTTTGGCCACTTGATAGATGCACAGTCGTAACGATTTCTGCTCTGCTGAGTGCTGACAGTTTTACTACTAGAGGGTCGTCAGTATACCTAGTTTGGTTGTTTTTAAAAACACCTATGGTGCTGGTAGCTGATAATTCCTTAGATTTCAGTATTTTGCTCAGGGCGTCATTTGGATCGGAGCTGACGTCGATGTTAGCTATCTGCTCTTTGAGGGCCTTTTTGTATGACATTTGAGTGTCGCTGATGAGCTTGGGTAGGCTGTAGGTGACTGACTACCCTCTTGCCTGGTATGGCGTTTATATATTATGTAGAGATCGTTCATCTAAAGGTGTGTAATGACGGGCTTATGGTCAGAGTTGAGGTCTGTGCCTCCATATGAACGAGCGTTCCAGAGTAAGGGTTTTGCTTCTGTCGTGCATAGTATGAAGTCTATTTGGTTGAAGACAGTTGTTGTAGCCTTAGGACCTTTTAGGGCTTTGCGATCGACAATGTGTACGGTCCATGTTATCCGGTGACGGCATGGGTGTTTGAAAGCCATATTTGTGGCAAATAGCCCATTGGAACTAAGGAATGCCACAAGTGCATCTCCATTGCTGTTGCGTGTGCCCTCATCATATGATCCGATGCATAAGCCAAGTCCTGAACGTTTGTCTGCATTTCCGAGTTTACCCAGCTTGGAATTGAAATCTCCACACATGAACAGTTGCCATCTAGCTGGGAGTATTATGGCGGAGCGTAGTTCTGCATAGAAGGAATCTAATATTGCCGATTCTCTTAGGCTTTTTCGGTAGTTGGGCCATATACGTTGACAATGCGACACTTAGTGGTGGTGTGATTTCGCGTAGGTATAGCCAGGTCAATGAATGCAACCCGATCACTGACGTATCCAAAACTAATGACTTGGTCCAAGACCCTAGGTCCGATTACAAAGACTAAACCCCGGTATGTGGCGTGTTTTTGTTCCATGAGCGCTAGCTTATGGCCTGTCTGTAGTTGCTGCTTTGAGTGTTTAGCTACTTTAGTCTCTTGAATGCATGTAATATCGATGTTATAGTGTTCACAGTCTACACCTAAGTTTTGCCTCTGATGTTGCACTCAGATCACGTACACCACATAGCTATGGTAAGCTCCTGGGAAGATCGCGTCGTCCAATGATGTCGAACACAGTTTCTTGTTTGAGTGTTTGACATAATCAGAGTTGGCTCTGTATTCGGATGTCAGCCCGCAATCCTTGATGACTTAGTTTCCCAATAAAGTTGGTACTTATGGAGGAGACCGGCGTGGATGTGGTGTCATCTTTCTCCCCTATAACTATATAGTCTTCTTCTTTTCGTTCGCTGATCATACCGCCAGTCCTGTAAGTGACTATCGACATGATCATAAGCGTTAAGTGCGTGGATCCATGGTTTATTAGAGTGCGCCGTGCGGCCTGTAACCTCCGTCTTCAGCACTCACGGTTTCTGTCAGGGTTACCTCACCCTTACCTCCTTTAGTCGCGTGGTACGACACTCAGAGGATATGGAAGGTGTATTCTAAGCCCCACCTACAGGGCAAAATAACTATATAGTTATTATTATTATATTAACCCTTTAATTCTCAAGTTGGCAAATCCATATGCTGACCAAGAGAAGACTAGTTTTGGAAAATTTACAATGTCTGGACTTGATAAGAGCCAGTCACTCCAGTGGTTTATTTTCAAAAATAGTCCTCTATTGGTCTGCAAATGGATAGGTCCTATGAGAATATTATCTGTCTCGAGTCTGCATATACTCTTTCATTAATCCGTAACCTTTTCCACCATGATGTCAAAATTTTAAATATTTAAATTAAGTAATAAGATGAACTGTTTCATAGACAGCAACATCTTTCACCAAATTTGTTGAAAAATGTGCACCAGTTTCTTTGCTATCGACACAGTAAAAGATAGAATATTGACACCAGAGAAGGGTTTTAAAAATGGCCAAGCCTGTGAAAAATGGCTTGAGCTGTGGTATTGAGCAAAATTTATAGCGTAAGAAAAGACTATTTTCTTAAATTTACCACTAGAATAACTGGTTCCGTAACCAAGCCAGTCATTTAAGTGTTAAATTAAAAAAAATAGTCTTCTCTTGACAATATATATGAAAAATCATTGAGCAGATTTAAAATTATCTTGACAAATGTTGAACTTTAAAGAATTAATGTACTTCCCTCCATAGAATAGTCCATGAGGTATTAACCCGTATCAGGAAGAAAATTCTTTAGGATGTCGGAAATATTGAGTTTAATATTTTGAAAATAACTTGACTGGAAGATGTTGCCACCCACATATATGCAACCAACGGCATCTAGTTTAGTTATTTTCAAAATAATCTACTTAATAGTTCTTACATTGTAGGTGGAATTGGTAATTATCTATGATCTGTCTAGTGAAATGGTGTCTAGGAAACCTTCAATAAAATCATCAAAAGACGTTTGTTAATGGATAAAATCACAACTTCCAGCAGATTGATGACCACTGGTGGAGTTAACCCTATCAATAGCACTCTTTCCTGTCGTGAATTACATATGGGCATACTGCTTAACAATATGAACTAAGTTCTTAAAAATAATTTGACCGCAGGAACGTGATGCATTAAACAGCTACAATTTCTAACCTACTTTCAAAATATTGTGCAACTCTTATCAGAAATCTAGAAATTTAGAGTTAAAAAGGTTAGGTCAACTTACTAGGCTCAATAGAAAAAAACAGGACATGACATTTAAAAAAATACATTTAAGCATATTTATAAAAGACACCATGGGGACCATAGACAATCCGTCCTTTATAGACAGGTGTCATTTAGAAATTAAACCTTTTAATGAGATCTCTGAAAAAATTGGTCTGACTATTTTGACCTGTTATTTCCAGCAAAATTATGTTCAAATTTCAATGGCTTTCTTGACAGTTGTTTCTGTATTTAATTGTATGAAAAAAGAGATTCATAATAAAATAAAAGTACTTAACTGTTTGAACTTAAAAGAGCAAATATGAAAAAGCACATGCATTTTAACAAATATCCTGTTTAATATTTTGAAACTAATTTGACTGGAAGCAGTTGCTCCATAAGGCAACAAATACTTGCAGTCAAATTAATGTTAATACATGTATTCATTTGAGCTCAAAGAACATATATAAGAAAATCACATATACATTTTTAACAAATATTTCTTTTTAATATTTTGAAACTAATTTGACTGGAGCAGTATATGGCAACAATAGCTTCTACTTGAATTAATGTTACTTCTAACCACTTGACCGTGACATAGAAAATGTGAAAAGGCACATACATTTTCGCAAATTTCCTGTTTAATATTTTGAAACTAATTTGACTGGAGGCACTAAGGCAACAACTTCCTGTCAAATTAAGGTAACGAAATTTTTCAAAACCTAATATTATGATAATATGATTTGTTATACTTGTGTACCTTCCTAATGCATTGTGGTTGCTGCGAAGTATTAAGACGAGATTAATTTATAGAAAGATACATGCAATTTGTGTGTGTGTAATTGATAAAGTAAATGAAATTACCAATTACAAATTACAAAATTTTCAAGTGTAATTAATTACAATTCAGTTACAATTACTTTTTTAGCTACTCAATTACAATTACAATCAATTACTTGAAAAATATAATTAAATTACAGCCAATTACAATTACAAATTGCAATTACACCATGTCTGATAGAGCCTAGGTACAATTTGTACAGAAGCAAATGAGCTCCCTACACAAGCAAACGTTCATTTGAGCGCCACCAGGTACTCTTGCAGTGAGTAAGGGGGTCTATGGTACATAGGCTATGCCTCTACTTGACTCCCTGTATGCACAATATATAGTGTAAATATCATTCTGCCAAATAAGTGAAGATTCAATTCAATTCAGATTCTTAGTGATGTATACTCCATTCTCATATTCTCACTGCAATATGATTTTTTGCTATAATTATTAATAACCCATGCCCCCTACCATCTGTTTCCCATGGCGATGCTGTAACCAGGAAGTCACAGATGCTCACAAGCAACTTTTTCCAAAAATGTCCCTCTTATTAGAGTCAGTAAAATAGATAGCTACAATGTAAAAACATGTGCCAATATAACATGCGCATATACCCTACTTCCAAAGTGCATCACTAACTCACAAAAAGCTAATATAAAAAGTTCTAGCTGATTGAAACACATTGTCTTGAAATTTATTTATTTATTTATATCAGCGACATCATCAAATTCCGCGATCGGCGATTCCGCCTCGCTGTTGGACGATTAAAGTGTATGGAAAAAATAATGGTCGCCATTTATAATAAGCTCAGAAAGTCGCTACATCATTACACGTCATCATGTAATAATTTTAGGCGTTTCCCAATCACGCGTTTTATTAACAAACTATGACATGCACTACTGCATATGGTTTAAGAGAATCAAGATTTTGACCAATTTTCAAAGAGATAATAATGTTTTATAGAAGACTGTTAACCTGGAAAGCAGTCTTGATATTTTTTACTGTGTTTTGACTATGCTGGTCCACCATAAATAATGTTCTTTGTTTACCGTGAGAATATGGTCAGCCTCTCAGAAATACGACCACCTACCCTGGCGTTTTCCCGTGGTGATGCAAAAACTTTACTCTGCACAAAATTGGATTATATTTTGTGGACAATTGGGGAAATAGGACTGATATTCAAATCCCAACAACATTTCAATCAGAGAATATTAATTTATTTTATTGTGATATCGATTGTCGTAGCTACCTCGAGAATATGGAACACCGTGATACTGGAAGGTGCGCAACTAATTGCCGACAGATACCGACCGGCGCAATAGACAATGCCGACAAGGCAAAACAAGCCTTATCTCGAATTTGTCGCATACGTTGATAGCTAAACAAATGGGCGCTATTCATCGCGTAGAGTAATAATACCTGCCATTTCTCATAAAATGTCAACAGACATGAAACCTTGTCAGTCTGCGTACCTAATCTTACCCTACATCCGCGATACCGGGAACTTATGACAATTGATATTTCTCTGAATATCATAAAAATCCATTGTTTTCACGAATTTGAAACATTTAATCAGTTGAATTTAGACAGCTGTCACGAAATTATTGTCAGCGGAAATGATTTTAGGTTTGTAAATTTAGTTAAATTTCGGCTAAGAATTCCTGAATGTTGCGATCGTGGAGAAATGGAAATATTCTGCACTGGTATAAAGTAATGATATCCAAATTTGATGGTTAAATTGGCTATTCCCGCTAAGATATTCCAATTTTTTTCTTTGTTTGTGGATAGGGGTGAATTGGGGTAGGTGATGGGGCCGTAAAATGTTAACCTATCCAGGCATTCCAGTGACAAATTTTAAAAAATAGTCTTCCCTAAGACTATTTTTGAAAATTTATTAGTGTCAAATTTTCAAAAAATAATTCTAGTTTTTAAGAGATTTCTTGAATAAATTTGAAGGATAATGGTGTGTGCGTGCGTGTGTGTGCCTGAAAAACCATTACTGACTGACATGAAATTACTGAAGATCATGATTTTCCCATTGAAAATTACTGATTGAGTTCTCCTTCGATCAATACTTACCATTACATTACTCATTGCTAATACAGCTATCCTGATAGCTGGCTCTAGGAATCTAGATTTAGTAAGCTTTACCGGCTCCTGGAACTGGGTACCCGACTTCCAATGACCGGGTACCCGCCTGCCAGAGACACTCATTCTTGTTTGCATAGCAACAAGAGGATACATTGCTTTTTTGCGTGGAGAAATCTTAGTTTTCTTTGTTTTTCTGTGTGCCTATTTGCTGTTTCGTTTCTGGATTTACTATGGCAGGAGCCTCTGATTCTCAGGTCGTATTCTTTCTTGTTATTTATCTAGCTATATGGAGACATATGTCTCTGAAATTTCGTCTGTGTTGCATGTCCCATTTTCTGACCTCGGAACAGTGATGTGTGGTTACAACGAAATATGGCAGATAAGATCGCCTTTAAATCCCAACGGCGATCGTGCAGTAATATGAAACTAGGCATTGGCTTACGGTTTTTAGCTCACCTGGCCTGAAAGGCCAAGTGAGCTTATGTCATGGAAACTGTCCGTCGTGTGTCCATCCGTCCGTCAACTTTTCCTTTAAAACAACTTCTTCTCAAGAAGCACGGGGCCGATTTCAATTATATTTGGCAGGAAGCATCCCTAGGGCATAGAGATTAAACTTTGTTCAAATGAAGCCGATCGGCCAAAATCCAAGATGGCTGCCTGCCAAAATAGCCGATTTTTAGAAACACTAAAAAATCTTCTCCGAAACCACTGAGGGAAGCGATTCAAAACTCATAACACATCGTCTATTGCAACGGTAGACCCAAGTTTGTTCAAGGCAACCTGATTGGCCTATTTGCCTGGCGCCCATCTTGGGTGACCTAGTTTTCACGAAAATGACTTCTCCCGAACCGCTGAAGGGATAGGTCTGAAATTTGGTAGATATGCTTAGGGACCACGGTCCATTCAAGTTTGTTCAAGGGAAGTTCATACGTTAAAAAACATGGCCGCCATCAAGCAATCAAAATTTAGCGTTTGTTGGTCATATTGGCTTTTTTGTATTTGATGTATTTTGATGGCGGAAATTGCTTTATATATGCTTATCAGTGTGGCGAGTTCAAATATCCCACCTTTGAGACTATCGGATAAACAGTTTGGCTGCCATCTTGGTTTGTTCTCCCGCCATAGGCTCCCATAATAAAGCAATGGGCCCATAGTAAAGCAATGGGGAATTCCTTAAATGACTGCTTCTCAAGAACCACGGGGCCAATTTCAATTATATTTTGGAGGAAGCATTCATAGGGCATAGAGATCTAAGTTTGTTCAAACGAAGCGGATCGGTCAAAATCCAAGATGGCCGGTCGGCCAAAATGGCTGATTTTTAGAAACACTAAAAAGTCTCCGAAACCGCTAACACTAAAAAGTCTCCGAAACCGCTGGAGGAATTGATTCAAACCTCATAACACATCATCTGTGGCAGCGGTAGACCCATGTTTGTTCAAGGCAACCTGATTGGTCGATTTGCTTGGCGGCCATCTTGGATGACCTAGTTTTCGTGAAAACGACTCCTCCCGAACCGCTGAAGGGATAGAGCTGAAATTTTGTAAATATGCTTAGGGACCAAGCGCCTTTCAAGTTTGTTCAATGGAAGTTTGTTCGTTAAAAACATGGCCGCCATCAACCAATCAAAATTCAGCGTTTCTAGGTCATATTGGCTTTTTGTATTTGATGTATTTTGATGGCGAAAATTGCTTTATATATGCTTATCAGTGTGGCGAATTCAATTATATGTGGGAGGAAGCATTCATAGGGCATAGAGTTTGTTCAAATGAACCCGATCGGCCAATTTGTCCGGTGGCCATTTTGGATTTAGGCTGATTTTAAGAAAGGTCTTTAAAAATCTTCTCCGAAACGGCTTGGGGGATTGATGCAAACCTCATGGAATATGATTTATGGCAAGGGAACTTGAACTAGTTCGGCGGCCATCTTGGTTGACCTAGTTGTAGTGAAAATGACTTATTCTCCAGAAGCGCTGAAGGGATTGGGCCGAAATTTGGCTGATATGATTAGGGCCTAAGGGCCATTAAAGTTTGTTCAAGAGAAGTCGATCCGTAAAAAAACATCAATCAAAATATAGCTTGTTTGGTGGCCATGTTGTATTTTTTTATTTGATGGATTTTGAGGCCGAAGTTGTTTTTATATGTGTTTTTGGGTATTCTGATCTCAAATTTGTAATCTCCGAAACTGTCGGATAAATGGTTTGCTGGCCATCTTGTTGATAAAGAGCATTCTAGTGTTGCATATGCAATGGCGCCCGTCCGTCGTCTGGCATCCGTCAACTTTTCCTTTAAACAACTTCTTCTCAAGAACCACTGGGCCGATTTTAATTATATTTGGCAGGAAGCATCCTTAGGGTATAGGGATTCAAGTTTGTGCAAACGGGGCCGGTAGGCCAAAATCCAAGATGGCTGTCTGCCAAATCGGCTGATTTTGAGAAATGTCTGAAAATCTTCTCCGAAACCGCTCAAGGGATCGATTCAAAATTCATTAAATATCATCTAGGCGTGTAGCTGAACCAAGTTTGTTCAAGGGAACTTGATACTCCATATGGTCCGGCGGCCATCTTGGATGACCTACTTTTCGCGAAAACAACTTCTCAAGAACCACTGAATGTATCGGGGCCCAAATTTGGGAAATATTATTAGCTCACCTGGCCTGAAAGGTCAAGTGAGCTTATGTTGTGGCGACCGTCCGTTGTGTGTCCGTCGTCCATCAACTTTTCCTTTAAACGACTTCTTAAGAACCACTGGGCCAATTTCAACTATATTTGACAGGACGCATCCTTAGGGCATAGGGATCCAAGTTTGTTCAAATGAAGCCAATTAGGCCAGTAGCCATCTTGGATTTTGGCATATTTTTAGCTCACCTGGACTGAAAGGCCAAGTGAGCTTATGTCGTCCGTCCATCCATCAACTTTTCCTTTAAACGACTTCTTAAGAATCGCTGGGCCAATTTCAATTACATTTGGCAGGAAGCATCCTTAGGGCATAGGGATCCAAGTTTGTTCAAATGAAGGCGATCAGCCAATTAGGCTGGCGGCCATCTTGGATTTTGGCCAATTTTTAGAAACCGCTAGAGGGACTGAAGGAAACCTCATGAAATATAATCTAGGGCAAGAGCTCAACCAAATTTGTTCAAAGGAACTTAATTGGTCAAATAGTTTGGCGGCCATCTTGGTTGACCTAGTTTTATCGAAAATAACTTCTCCAGAACCGCTGGAGGGATCAGGCCGAAATTTGGCAGATATGATTAGGGACTAAGGGCCAGTAAAGTTTGTTCAAGAGAAGTTAATCCATCAAAAAACATGGCTGCCGTGGGCCAATCAAAATATAGCATGTTTGGCGGCCATATTGGATTTCTTTATTTGATGGATTTTGAGGCCGAAATTTTTTTTTTTATACAGTTTTTTGGGTATTCTGATCTCAAATTTGCAATTTTCGAAACTGTCGGATAAACGGTTTGGTGGCCATCTTGGATCATTTTCCCGCCCAAAGCTCCCATACTAAAGCAATGGGAAATTTAAAATATCTTCTCGAGAACTAGTGGGCCGATTTCAATTATATTTGGCATGAAGCATCCTTACGCCATAGAGATTCAAGTTTGTTCAAACAAACCCGATCGGCCAATTTGGCCGGCGACCATCTTGGATTTCACAAAGTTTCGTGACACTTTTCCCGAGAAACCTCTCTTTGGATATAGACATGGTGAGAATTTTAAGGACCAACTAGTCAGAGAAGATTTCTCCTATCCTTACCGGAAAGGACAACAGGGACAGTCAATCCCCAACAGAATAGACCCCTGCACGAAACCAAATTGTTTCTTCCATAAATACCAAGACAAAACTAGTTGCTTCTGCAGTGCACGCACCAACCTTAAATACAAGACAAAGGTGAAAACATACGGTACAACAAGCAACGTTGTCTATCTCTTAACCTGCAAGAAATGGCAGAAATGATGTCCGGGGAAACCCTCTGATAGTTTCAAATCTGGTGCAAGGAACACATTAGATATATCAAAAACAATAGAGACACACCTGTCGCAGCACAGTTCAACCTTCCGGGTCATGCCCACACTGATGTGCGGTACCGGACCATCGAAGTGCTTCCACAGGATCTCGATGACAAGACAACCTCTGTCCGTTGTAAGGAACAGGAATATTATTGGATCCATAAGTTACATACCATGGATCCAATCGGCATCAACCATGCTGACTGGTAACCCCCCTGCATTACTGCAAGTCACAGCACTTTTCATTATGACATCGCAAACAGATGATTTTAATGGAGAAATCCAGTCTTGGCTATGGCTCAGCCCTCTCTAACTAAGCTCCACCCACGCTTTTCCCATTTTGGGAGCAATTGATCTCTCAAACTAATTTGACTGGGTGCGTGCCTAGTCAAATTAGTTTCAAAATATTGAACAGAATGTTTATTAAATAGTAAGGACAATTCGTGCTTTTGTGATGGACTATATCGCGTCATTCATAACGTAGTTGATTATGTCATCAGCCTACGTGTGACTTAGTGGATTATAATGTCATCTGATTGACTGAGAAACAGGGTTCTTCAATTGTAATTTAACTGAGATCTACAGAATATTTTGAAAATACAAATACATGTACCTTAATTGTGTGTATTACTTTTAGGGCTCCAACTAGACCTGCCCCTAGACCTACAGTGCCTGCTCATCGCCCTCCAGTCCAGCCAGCGCCTATGGCAGCTCAGCCAAAGCAGCCAGGAATGTTTGCTCAGATGGCCACAACAGCTGCTGGTGTGGCTGTTGGCTCTGCAGTTGTAAGTAAACATTGACCATTATCTAATTGAGATGTGTATTGCCATGTAACTGAGCTAGTGACGATACATGTAGTTCATAGACCTGATCAGTCAAATTAGCACTGCTTCTTTATCTAAACTCACAATAACCAGGTCTTCATCTGTAATGAACCTTTCCAGGTTTAGCTATGCCCCTCTCATCTGTAGCTAAGCTCCACCCGCACCTCGCTCATGGTGGGATCGATCGATCCCTGAACTCAGTGACAATCAATTTCCAGAAAACTACAGGTAAGCTGTTAAATATTTTGAAACTAAATGTAATTTGACTGTGTGCTGTTGCTCCCTATGGCAGCAACGGCGCCAGTCACTCACCATGTTTATTAAATAGTAAAGCCATACAATTCTTACAACCTGACGGACTACATATATTAACCATTAAAGACGGACTAAATTGAGTCAGGGTCATTTATGATGTAATGATTATGATGTCACCCTACACATCACGTATTTGATTATGGCGTCATATGATGGACGGATAAATTGGAGAGATCAATTCAGTGATGCAGATGTACCTTTTTACACCATTTATGACTAGTAACCTGGGCGGCTAAAAGTAAATATTTAGGACCCCAGAAAAATTTTATGGGGGGCCATGTGTTCATCATCACGTAATACGAGTTATTTCTCCTAGCTCGTTTCTTGGCCCATACTTAGTTAATAAGTAGGATTACTTAGTGCTGAGAAAGCTATAGAGGGTAAACTGGCGAAAATCTGGTTGTTATTACACCACAAAAACATCAATTACCATTCAATCACTACTTGCTAAATCAATTATCTGCATTCAGCTACCAGAATAAGATTTTTATGCTTGCATACACTCCTCCCCATGCCTATTCCTATAAATATGGACCCTCAACCAGGCTACTGGTTATGTCCATCTCCAGTATATTAACTGATATAGACTGGCACCAGTCTGTACTCACTCCATAGTGACGCCTGTGACTAAGCGTGCTTGTGCATGCGCACTGGAGCCCAAATAGGAAACAGATTCACTTTTCAATTATTCTGCAAGCAGAACAACTGCACAAATATTATCAGAAAGTTTTTTATAGCTTTGCGCTGTGTCAGCTTACTATTGATGGACTTCCTCACGCTAAGATATGCCTACTATGAAGTCTATCCTCCCAAAATTATGTTTTGGGAAGTATTTCGTGGTTATATTCAACTTTATAACTATGTATACACCTGTGCAAAAGTTAAGCACCAGCAAAAACAATAGAACGTAGAAACATGATGGTACAACTAGGCTGCCATACTTTTTGTCCCCGCGTTAGCTGACATAATTCCAAGTACGAAATGCACATGCATGCATGACTTCACGCCGCTTGATGTCCGTGCGTGGCGGGAAACAGCACACGTGTTCAGTTATGTAAAAGTCCAGTTTGAGGTGTAGAACATTACATACAGATTTAGGCGACAAGATTAGGAATTTTGTGTTCATGACCGTGGTTTATTTGTACAGAGAGAATTAGCTCTTGATTGTGAACCGCTATGGCAAGACGAAGGTTAAGTGATCGTGTGAAATGGCAAATCATAGGCATGCATACCACTGGTATGTCATGCAGAGAGATTGGCAGACAGCTGAACATTAACCATACTGTAATCAGTCGTTTGATTGCAAAATATGGGCAAACTAACGAGGTCAAGGACAGGCCTAGATCTGGAAGACCGAAGAAGACTACTGCCCGTGATGATCGAGCCCTAGTACGCCTTGTTAGGAGATCTCCATTCACCAACAGCAGAGTGCTCAGCCAGCAATGGGAAACGCGCAATAGAGTGTCAATGTCTACCGTCAAAAGGAGACTGTATGCTGCTGGCATGAAAGCTAGGAGACCTGTCAGACGTCCTCTCCTCACTGCACACCACAAAGAGGAGCGTCTGAGGTGGTGCAACGAAAGAAGACACTGGAACATGAGCTCCTGGAGACGGGTACACTGGTCCGATGAAAGTCGGTTCCTGCTTCATGCCACAGATGGTCGAACTCGTGTATGGAGGTCCAGACGCACGGCGTACGACCAACGTAACATCATGGAAGAAGTTCCATTTGGTGGAGGTTCCGTTATGATATGGGGGTGCATCTCATTTGATTGTAAGCTGGATCTGTTGACTGTACCTGGAACACTAAATGGACAAAGATATCAAGATTCCATACTGGATAGAGTTGTGGTCCCTCATTTTGTAAATCATGCACCTGGAACCCACCCTATATTCATGGATGACAACGCCTGACCACATCGTGCTAGAGCTGTGCATGAATACCTCCGCCAGAATGCCATCGAAACCCTACCATGGCCAGCAAGGAGCCCTGACATGAACCCTATTGAGCATATCTGGGACATTCTGGGAAACATGGTGAGAAGGAGGGATCCTCCTGTGCAGAACCTACAGGAATTAACAGACGCACTCCATCTTGAATGGCAACGAATACCACAATGGCGTATCAGTCGGTTGGTGACCAGCATGAGACGTCGTGTCCAGGCCGTCATCCAGGCACAAGGTGGATATACCCGGTATTAATAATGACCGTCTCAAACTCGTGCACAGATGTTAAACTTCGTTTTCAGACACCATTAATGACAATCTAGCCACGTGTGTCAACTGTAGGGCAATAGTTGTCAGTTGTGTCAACGTAACCATATTCAGGCCTCGTTTTCAAGTTCAAACAAAAACATACAGTGTTTCCCCACCATCATAATCAGCATTCCTCTAGTTGCATTATTACCTCTTGCACTAAGATGGATGGGTACATAAATGTTTATGCTATTGCTTTCTTCATAGCACATGAATATACCCTCGCATGTGCGTAAAAATAGGGTGGTGCTTAACTTTTGCACAGGTGTATATATAAATGTTACTGGTTTTCGTGGGTTTCGTTTTCATGGTAACAACTTTAATATGCCTAAGTCATCATCATATAAAAACACTCTATTACTCCAGTGAGCCCTTAATCACTTTCAGTTAAAAGAAAAAATAGTGCTTTACAAGGAATTACATTTATTTCCCCATGATAGAAAACAATATTGAATTTGAACTTTTCCGGCCTTTCTTTGAAAGGCGTTTGCATGTTTCTAGACTCCTTTTATCGAAATTCTAAGCTGTATGCTTCTTTCGTAATCTTTTTTCATTTTTTATGTCTGTTTTAGCGACTGATAAATCAAGTGCATGTCCTCAATCTGTGAATGAGTTCACTCTGTGGAGTATGGAGGACATTTCTGTTTTAAGTGCACTACGTGTACCCCAACATCGATGTGCGGGTTTTGCATAGGGTGGTCTGCATTCGCATCTAAGTTTCTTTAAGGATTATTCGTCCTTACAGCGTTGCCCTATGGTCATCCTTCCCCTTCCTCCGTTGCTAGTAGACAAAATTAGACAAAAGCTGTGACTTTTGCAATATTCTTATATGTCTAAGCCAGCAGCAATGGATGGGGATGGGGGGGGGCTTCTTCGGCGCATTCGGAAGCAGTGATAGCTTTATTTGCGAGATTTGACTTCCCCCTTCGCTGCAGTTTTGACTAAATCTTTGGACGAAAGAATATCTTCTGCCATCATGGAGGCCAAGAAACAGGAAGTTTTTTCTGATTCCGACGATAGCCCGAGGGCTAGCGGGCGTTCCCGCAAATGGGGGAAACCGATTCCTCTAACATCAGTGCAAGTAATCAGGTCTCCTAATCAAAGTCTAGAGCGACTAAGCTCTCGAAGGTGGGCTCGTGCAGTTCACCGGGTCAAACCCACATTAGTCTTGATGGTGATAGGCATAACCTCAAGCAGTGGTGGCGGAGGCGGAAGCTAATGTCCAAAAGCCTTTCGGTCATACCGGTCGTCAAGATTCTTCATAGGTCGCCTATATAGCCATAATCCGCAATCTAGTTTTGCTAGTTCTTCCGGTTCCGTTGGGGTGGATTCGGGTCCTCGGGACTCTGGTTTACTTCCGTTTTCCGGTGCTACTTCCGTTCCGACCGTTTCCGGTATGTCTTCCGGTTTTGCAGGACATCCAGGTCTTCAAGATCCGGTTCTTACTTCCGTTCCGACCGTTTCCGGTATGACTAATAAGCTATTCCGACTTCTGCTTCCGGTTTGGATGTACTTCCGGTCTAGTGAATGAATTAAGAATAAAGAGCAAATAATTAGAGCAAATAAGCTCTCGAAGGTGATCTCGAGCAGGTCACCGGGTCAAACCCACATGAGTCTTGAGGTTGTAAATAAGAAGAAAAGGCATGACCTTCAAGCAGTGGTGGCGGTGGCGGAAGCCCTCATCTTTAACATATATGCCAATCTCAATGTCTTAGATCAGTTGTAGTGGATTCAGGTCCTCAGGACAGGGGTTACTTCCGTTTCCGGATCTACCTCCGTTCTTTCCGTATCCGGTCTGACTTCCGGTTTGCGTATTTCCAGTTCCTATGCTTATTCTGCTTTTTTAATGTACATCCGTTTCAGTTTCCGGTTGTCTTCCATTTTGCGCATTTCCGTTTCCTATTTTTACACATCCGGATTCGTAAATCCGGGGATAGGGTCATTACCGGTTTTCATGGTGTTCTATGATTAACTTCCGGTTCTGTCTTCCTATTTTGGATTTCTGGTGATAGCTATTACTGCGATTCTAGGTTTGTCTTTCCTAGGATCTAGTCATCATTTTGTTTAAGAGTTAGTCTTATTTCAGTAAGTGCTTTTAAAATCGGAATGTTATGTCGCTGAAAATATTAATTCCGAGACATTGCCAGTCTTGAAGTCTCTCTTGGAATTGTAGATATTCAGCATTTATTCTTTTATCAGTGAAACATTTCAACTTAATTAAAGACTCTTCCGACTGGTTGCCGGATGGGTTGTTTGTTGCAGTCGATAAGTCAGTCTGTATTCTACGCATTATCGCTAGATGTCGCAATTAAAATTAATTTCATCCAACTTTAGATGGCCAGTTGTCATCGGGCCGTTCAGCACTCTTTTTTCCTCTTATGTCAGCAGGTTGACATATTTATTTTAACCAAGGGAATTAATTTCTTGAAGAAAATTCCTGTTTCTAGCGTAATTCTTAGTCTAATTCTGACAGGCGCTAAAAGGAAAAGATTCAGCAGTGGATTCATAGGGAAGGAATGGCTCTAAGATTAATGATTACAAGAACAAGAAAACGCTGAGAATAGAAAAATAGGATACGGGTGAAGGAAGAAGGAATAAAAGCCGAGTTTTAATACGTCCTTTTTGGCCAAAGTGGATTTGGTTTGTAAACCTTCTAGATCTCCTGGTAGACTTCCCTCATCTTCTTCCATTCTCCCAGGATCTTCTGTCTCAAGTAAGAGGTCTTTGCCTTCTCCAAACCCAGAAATCTTCAGTCTGTGTGTTTGGAGAATATCGAAACGAAAGTCTATGAGAATAAAGTTTCTTCAAGATCTCCAGTTATTATTGATTCTTCCAGAAGAGAGTCGCCCTGCAGAGTTTACAGGTTTCGACTTAAAATTTTTGGAGAATGGTGTTCAGACCAAGGTCTTGTGCCCGATTCTGCTTCTATTCTCCAAGTATTAGACTTTTTAACATATCTCTTTGATTCCTTACATTTATCAGCTAATACGGTTATGGGATATAGATTTTCTCTGGCATCTTCTCTTCGTTGCCTTCTGTATGCCGATGTCAAGGGCACTAAGACCTTTAATAGTTTTTATTAGAGGTCTAGGCAATATTCATACTCCGATAGATAAGCCTTATTTTCATGGAACTTGGCTTTGGTTCTTCAAGTGCTGGCAGGCCGTCATTTTGAACCTCTCCTCTATTAGTATTAACGGCCTCTGCTAGAAGGCGTTCAGAAATTCATGCTTTTTCTGCTGAAAGGGAGAGATTTACAGTTTCAGGAGACGGTTGAGTTTTTTTATCCCAGAAGAGATTTTTTTATCTAAAACTCAGTCTAACCAGTTTCCTGCTAGCCCGATCATTTTAAAATCATTATCGTCTTTTTCGCCTTCCAACAAACTCTGGTGTCCTGTTAGGTCATTAAGAATGTACAAACAGCGAACTGATTTCAAAAGATTTGATCCGTCCCTTTTATGGTTTTCTTATGCGGAAGAGTTAGCTAAGCCGGTCTCAAAGTTTACGATATCCTGATGGATTTGGGAGACGATTAAGCTTTGTTACGAGATTGCTTCTCCGGAACAAATTAATCTCTCCCATATTAAAACTCATGATGTTAGAGGAATGGCTTCCTCTATTGCGCTTTTTGCCGGTTCATATTTAGATGAAGTCATGCAGGTTTCAGGATGGAAATCTGAATCCTCTTTTACAACCTTTTATCGGAAAGATCAGAGTGCATCAGCCTCCTTCTTTCGTAATATTACGATTTTAACCAAAATAGCCGAAGACCATTTACCAAGCACATCTCGCCATTTTCGTTAAGACTTCATCTGTAAGAAATGGTGAGAGTTTATTTTGGTTTTTATTTATCTCTAAGTTCAAGTTTTCCGTATTTGATAATCACGGTGTGATTGATTTAAATGCACTATTATGTTATGTTATTAACATTTGGATAAGATTGGTTTGATTTTTATCCTTGTTTGTTGATTCTCAAATCGCCTCCCACCTAATGTTTTAAGTGGGGCACTGACCAAATCTACGGGTTTAGTAAGTAGTAATTGAACGGTAATGGATGTTTTTGTGGTGTAATAACAACCCCCCACAGACTCCCCTTGCGGGTTGGTCTGTTGTTTTATTAACCACTATAAAAACATACTTACCATTCAATCACTACGACTCGACCTCAGCCACCCCGCGTGGAATTGATTTGAGAATTTGCCTATAATATTTGGCACTTAAATTCAGAAAAGTGAATCTGTTTCCTATTTGGGCTCCAGTGCGCATGCACAAGCGCGCTTAGTGACAGGCGTCACTATAGAGTGAGTACAGGCTTGTGCCAGTCTATATCAGTTAATATACTGGAGATGGACCTAACCAGTAGTCTGGTTGAGGGTCCATATTTATCGGAATAGGCATGGGGAGGAGTGTATGCAAGCATAAAAACCTTCTTCTGGTAACTAAATGCAGATAATTGATTTAGCAAGTAGTGATTGAACGGTAAGTATCTTTGTATAGTGGTTAATAAAACAACAGACCAACCCACAAGGGGGGTCTGTGGGGGGTTTCATGCCTCATACATAACCCTAAAACAGTATTAGTGTGTTCATGGAATCTTATCTCCTTAGCTTATGATACTTACCACAGTTTTTTTCTGTTTACGATCAAACTGTTACATTACAGCACAAAGTTTATTTTGTTGTTACTTAACCCTATAACCCTTGAATTTGTTCAAGAAAATTTCAATTTTTACGTAGAAAATGTCCATTTATAGACGAAGAGAAGAGTATTTTTGAAAATTTATCACTGGAATGACTGGCTCAGTTATCAAGCCAGTTATTCCAGTGGTAAATTTTCAAAAATACTTTTCTCTTCCTCTGTAAATTAACTTTTCTCATGGCCACTGCAGAAGCCGTTTTTGGCTGATATGAGTGTTAAAATGTGAACTTTCTGTGCTATCCACACATTGAGTCAGATTGTCAGGTAGCTTTGTTATACCCCTGCATATAGTAAGGTCCATGTGAGTGTTAATGTGTGTCTGCCACTGATCTCTGTAGTTTCAAGAGTTTTTTGTATACTGTAATCAAACTTGGCGTATGGATGCATTGTAGCCTATTATGTCGCATATCAAAAGTAGATCACTGTGACCTACTTATCATGTAGGGCTCTGCGAATCTTAAATTTCTGCTCGAATCGAATAGTAAAAAGTTTGAAACAAATCTCGAATAATGGAAATGTAGGCCAATGTGAATATTGACGGGTCATATCATGTAAAGTAATTTATGGTTCAATCATAGCAAGAAATTTGAAAGTGCAGTGCTCTAGATAGAAAACCTGGGTGCATATGCACACTCTAGGCAGGAATTGAACTCGGACGAGATAATTTCTCAAAAATTAAGAAACCAGTACCATAAAAGTATGATGTTCCTGCATTGTAATTCATAGAACACCCTTGACATTACTGCTACTCCTGCTGAATAGTTTGAATAACTGATGACATATTTGTCCTGGTTCCATGAAACCGTGTAAAATCGCTAACCTATCTGCTAGGAGTCTTTGGAATTATGGCTATGTTTCCCAGCCGCGAGCAATTTATTTAGGATATTTTGAGGCAGATCTTTCCCCGCATTCATATTATGGTCTACCCATAGAATTTAATATATAGTGTTATGGGTAAAAATAAGATCTACTTTCCCGCGCATGGGTTTTGACAGTGACCTATACAACCAACCTCTCAACGCTATTTCGCTCTTATTAGTATAGATATCGCAAGAACACGAGTGGGGATTCCCCTGTTGTAACTGGCGACAGTATTTTAACACTTGTATAAGGCATTTTTGGGTAGATTTGGGCCAAATTTTTGCCTGCATACTATCTATTGGGGCACATATAGAGCCGAAAATATCAAATTAACTTTGCAGAAGACTATGTTCTGATCTACACAGATCATTTAACACACTATCACAATGGCCCGATTAAAATACTGGTCCGGACACACAAAATCCCAGTCAGCTGTTAGACAACACTACCACTACCAGATTACCGTGATCCAAATGGGACTTCAAGAGGCAGAAAAATAAGTTTTATTGAACAATTTACATTAAATACTGTATCATACTACCGAAGTCACAACGTGACAATATCGAATTGAATACTCCAAGCTTCGCAGGGCCCTATTTTCATGGTTCACTGAACATCATAGAAAATCGTACTTGTCCGTCCCCAATTTTTTTACCAATGAAAATTCTGAAATTCTGAATCTGAGTCCTGGAGTCAATCACCACAGGGGTCATCCACTCGACTCATTGAAATCCACCAGGTGGTTCTGGAGAAGTCATTTAAAACAGTTCCCATCCATTTCCAAGATGGCTGCTGGTTGTGCTAGAAAAATAAACCGATCAAAATTCTCAATGGTAGTTCTGGAGATGAGGTACCTATGGCAAAATTTGGTTAAAATCGGGCATTTGATTAAGGATGAGTAACGTTTTAAAAGTTTTCTGGAAACTGTCAAAACATTTTAAGATTTTCACCCGAAAAAACTGGCCAATCAAAATTCTGATATTGAAGATCAGGAGGGTACCTCCATACAGCTCCTACATGTATAGGGTTCTTCTAGCCAAATTCGATTGAAATCCACCAAGCAGCTATGGAGATGCATTTTGGTAATTTCCGGTAAAGTCTTAATAAAATTTTCACCCCAAAAGTTGACCAATCCAAATTCTGAATGGGAGTTCTGGAACCTAGCACCATAGAATCCATCCAGTCAGAAGTTTAGTTGAAATCTGTCAAGCAGCTATGGAAGAGATGTGATTGGCCGGACTGGCAGCTGCCAAGGATGCGATTGGCCGGACTGGCAGCTTATATGATGACATCTGTATAAAACTACAACTTACATACATGTACATAGTTACTATAACTGTTAAATTCTGTCATGCAGGGTCATACTCTTGGCGCAGCAATGAGTGGAGGTGGGGGTCAAGAAGCAGCACCCCAGGAACAGGCACCTCAACAGTACCAACAGGAGGCACCACAACAGTACCAGCAACAAGCATGTCAGTATGAACTTAAACAATTCCTGGACTGTGCACAAAACCAGGGTGATATCAGTATATGCCAGGGATTCAATGAAGCTCTCCGCCAATGTAAAGTACAGTATGGTATGTAGGTTAATATTAATATTACAAATTATCTTCACTTGACTGGTCTGCTGACTATTTCTAGAACAATTAACTGAAAGTTGTTGCAGCAACAATTTTCAGACAAATCATTCTTATATATGTGGCAGGGTTCACTCAGATTGACTACTGATTATTTTGACAATTTGACTGAAATATGTTGCTGCCATAGACAGCAATGGCTTCCAATCAAATTGTTGTCAAAATATACAGCTTTCTCTTATGGTTTCCTTAAAATCAATATACTTGGACTTCACAGTAGTGTGCTGTTTAGGTGTTGAGCTAGTCCTATGTGCGTACACCTCAAGGACCAGCGAATAACTGAACAATTTCACGAATTGTGCATTCTTTTTGTTTGAGAATTCCTAGTCATGCCAGTCATTATAGACAAGACTCGCATAATACAGTGCTTGATAATTTAATCGGATATGGCATCAGAACATTGCATGCTGGATAAATTGCACTATAGTTATCAGGACACAGGAGCCGCATGAGGTATTTATACGACACCAACTAAAACCTCAAAATCCGATGAAATTTTCAATCATATTAACTATATACTGCGCAATGTGAACATAAAGCCATTACTCCGACACTCATGATCCAGTGCAGGACTTAACTCTGATCATAAGCCAGTGATTATCAGAGTACAGATTGACTTAATGCATCTCATAGACAAGTGATCCTCGACACCAAAAGTCCAGGAACTTCCAATACTAACTAAGGACAGTGACATCCAGGTGTCATATAGGGAAATAACAGGTAAGCAGATGGTCAAGCTTGACTTCAATTGTGAACCGAACCAAACTCTAGCCAGCGTTATCCAATGTGCAGACATCTGTTGCTAAACATATGCATCTGAAAAACACCAATCAAAAGATATCCTATGTTGATGATCTACTTGAGGCAAAGCTGTCAGAGAAACAGAAGAAATTGACACTGCGGATATACCAAAACACTGAATAAAAACAATGCAGAACTACATGTAAGAAAGAACCGCAATGCGATCCTGTGCCAAATCAGTTCACATTTGAAAAAACTGGCCATCTAAAGAGCAGAGCATGTACCTTGTAAATGAGATCACTCTCACTGTACACAACTTTGATGAACACTTCATCGGCACTGAGTCACTGACCAGGAAAAATCTGAGCCGATCAGAGAATTGTTCAACCATACAAATGAGCCACTAATGGTGTTTTGATGGCCAGCAAAGACCACTACAAAATAACAGAATCAGAGGTTAGGAAAGCAATGATGGCCTTAACGAATGGCCGTAGGTGTGGGCAAGATGACATCAACTCCTCCAGCATGCGAGTGATGCTCTCTTAGCACCCCCTCACACACATGTGTGGCTTTGAACAACAACTCACTATAGATGCTGTGGGAGAAGGCACACTCATCACACTGCATAAACCCAGGAAACCACCTGGATCACTGAACAACAGGACACTGATTTACATTAGCGTTACAGGTATGGTTTTATATAAGAGCACTACACAACAGAGAAGACATTAGAATACCAAATCAAACTACAATGGTGCGTCACAGAAGATGGTGATCACTGAACTTAATACAGAAATGGTACTAGTTGAAACCACCTGAATGCAGTTATGGATCTGCCTCCATGCATGGAAAGTTGAGAATAAATCCAATACTCATGTTCTGTTTCTACTTCTGATTTCAGTTTCTTGATAATAACACGTTGGTGAGTTAAACATTAGTGTGTTCTATAGCCATATACAGTCAGCGTTTATCATCTTCTCTTCTTTATTTTCAGGTCTATAATGATAAGCGTGACATGTCAGCATCAATAGACCATGATGCATCACAGTTTTACTTATGAAAATTATCGACAAAACAACCCTTCACAAATGGATTAACATTTTATAGAAATAAGCGGGAAATAAAGTATTACTCTAGCACACATGAGGAAGTAACTCAGGATCTGTGACACATGAGGTGTCTCTGGATTACAGACAGTAACAATTCAGTTGTAAGGAAACGCTTTTAACCCTTTCACCGATGAATTCCGCATATCTCATTTTCAAGGCAACCATGCATGAAAACTTGATTATTTTGAAATTAATTGGACTGGAAGTCATTGCTGCCTTAGGCAGCCATGTCTTCCAGTCAAATTCATTTCCAAATAATCAACATAAGTTTTATATCATAAAGAATTTACTTTTTCAGGGATTTTTCGGTGAAAGGGTTTAATCTCAATTGATATGATTGCTGTGGTTATATTTGAACAGTTTATAAAAACACATTTCCAATTCTGATAACTGAAGATTTCTGAATCCTTTGTGCTTTCTTTAATGGATAGTTCATACAAAGGCTGGTTATGTCAGTTTAAGCCTCTGCTTTAGCTTTATTATTACAGACAGTTAATGTGTTATTTAGATACAATATGAAATGTTTTATATTATGCTAGGCATTATACTTGCCACGTGTGATTGATAGAAATATGTACTTATTATAATAAATCTTTAATCCAGAATGTTTTATATATTGAATTGTTGATGTTGGGAGATCATCTGTGAAAATGAGTTGTGTTTGATCATGTCTGTGTAGCTAATACTATTACATTATCAACTGGTTAACTCATCATGTCCACAGTGCCAAGGGAGTTTATGCCACCACGATCATCCGCATCTATTGAACTGAACAGATCTGGATCAAAGTTGACGGGAAGATCCTAGCTTTCTAAGCTTCTGACTGTGTACAGTATTTTCATGAAACCCTTATTTTCTCCAAAATATACAGTAAATCCTGTCAATGATTACCACTGAAGCAGAACTGGTTGGACTATTCGAGTCAGACTTCTAGAACTTAAAGGAACATAAGGTAGTAGGTCGCCAATTCTCTGTACACAAGTCTAAAGCTGTGTTTTCACTAGAGACTTAACTGGCGTTGTTCCTGATGAAGTCGCTGATGAGAACACAGCCTAATTGTCTTATGGCAGGGTTAGTGCACATGAATGAAAATCTGGAAAAGTAGTTTATTACCTTATAAGAAATACATTTAACGATTTAACCCCAGAATTTATTCAAGAAAATTTCAATTTGGTTTCACCAAAACTTATATTCAGAATTTTGCTCGGTCAATTTTTTTGAGTGAAAATCTTAGATTCTATTAAAGATTTAATAGAAATTATCATAGCTGATTGACAGATTTCTACGGAATTTGGCTAGAAGGATCCTATCTTGGTAGACTGTAGAACTTCTATTCAAAATTTTGCTTGGTAAATTTTTGTGTGAAAATCTTTGATTATATGAAAAATTGTCAAAGCGCATCTCCTTAACCTCTTGGTAGACTTTAACCAAATTTGGCCAGAAGGATCTTGCGGTGATAGGCTCTAGAACTTCTATTCAAAATTCTGATTGGTCGATCTTTGGATGCCAATCTTGGATTTACTGGATATCTTCCAGAATCATTTAAAATGCTACTCCTTAATCAATACGATCTTATGGTGGTGTGGCAACGTATCAAACAAGAATTTTGCTTGGTCAATTTGTTAGGGGTGTGTGTGTGGGTGTGTGTGAGCGCACACGCTTGTGTGCGTGTTTGTGTGTGTGTGTGTGTGTGCATGCATGTGTGTGGTGTTGAATTTTCTGAAAAGTATCCATTATATCTATTTAAAGGAAAATGGTTCAAATACTAATGGTCCAGGTGAGCATCACAGGCCCTTGAGCCTTAAGACTCTCATCCCAAAAATTCACCAATCAAAATTCTGAATAGAATTTCTAGAGCCTATGACTATGTGATCCTTCCAGGCAAATTTAGTTGAAATCTGTGAAGAAGCTAAGGAGATGCAGTTCAACACTTTTCAGTATATTTTGTACAGAATCTACCATTTACACCACAAAAATTGACAAATCAAAATTCTGAATATAAGTTCTAGAGCCTACCATGATAGGATCATTCCAGGCAAATTTAATTGAAATCCATCAAGAAGATAGGGAAGAGATATGTTTTGACACTCCGGTACATTTTTAGTAATATGATTTTCACCCCAAAAACTCATCCCAAAAACTGACTACCGTTAAATCCTGTGTATATTACGCTATCGTGCATAGTGTGCACCCCTAAATTTAACCAAAATCGGCCTGAAAAAATCTTGTTTTCGTGTATAGTGCGCAGTAGGATTGAGAGACGTGTGAACGAAAACTGGTAACAAAAAAATCAATGACTTACTGCGTGTCGAATAGGCTTTCCTTATAAAATCTTGTTTGTGGCGTGCGTTACTCTGTTGTTTAATCATGTGAATATCATTCGCCTACACTTTTAGCAAATATTTTGTATTAAACTGTATTGAATGATATAAACATACAAATATAATTTCCATCAGAACAGGTTAGAATCCGAATTTGATTTGAGCAGAGCTCATTAACATAAATGGTCATTAGAAGTTTTGTGCGCTGATACTTGAGAATAAAATCGATTTTAATTTTTAAAAACACAATTAAACTGAACAGTTCAGGTTAGAAACTCAAAACCAAAATAAAAGGAGAGGCAAAAGTGATCATAAAGAACACCTATCAGATATTAGAAAACCAGCATTGGGCAAAACTTTAATTGTTAATAAAGTGCAAGGCTGATTATGACGTCATAATTTTAAAAAAGAAATTAAATCGATCCGAAACAAACATCCAGGTGTAAGGACGAATTGTATTCATATCCAGAACATCCTGACTAGAAAGGATAGAATATTCAGGCTACACAAACATCAGATAAACAATGATAAAATGGCAAAAGTTTATATAATTATTTTCAAAAATAAGAGAAGTGCCTCATATCATTAACTAGAATACCTGATTGTTTGCATAGACAAACCATTCAATCTGATGAACTGGAATACTCCACCAAGACTATGACCTCTTTACTCTCCCCACCATAAGGGGAATGGAATTGGACCAAGAGGGCAAAGTGAGAAGACCTTACGAGGCCTCCGAATCACTGGACATAGACTTTTTGGTTAGATAACCTAACAGTATTAGTAGGAAATGGAACCTTGGTGGAGAGAAACAAACCCGCTGTTGATGTGATGTCCTGTACAATCATAGACAGATACCTGTGGACATAAACACAGAGAGATTAGTATTACATAGCGCCATTTTGAAATAAACCAACTATATTAGGCGCTTATCTCGATAAACGTGAGTCCCGGAAACACATTACACCAGATAAACTCACTAAAATATACTAGAAGTCACCTGATGGATAGGTCCTGGGCCCTCCTCTGGCGAATTAATGCATTCTGCTATCTCTTACAGGTGATAACACTTCTAATAATTTGATTAAATAACTAAAAATAGCTTAGAGAAGCTTTGAGCATGAATACATGTGTTGACCCTCTGCCAATAAATTAGCAAAGAGGAAGTGCTAGTCTGCGCATGCGCGGTGGTGGGGCCGGCATCCGCCGGACTGCCCTCTGACTCCCTGCCCAGTAGGGGCACCTAACCTTTTTAATCTGAGTGTTTTATTGAGTGAAAGCCGATATTTAGCAATATCAAAGAGTATTAGGGAGGTAAGTATACTCTTGAAGTGAAAAGGTCATCCACCATGGCCATTGAAGCAATTTGGTCAATCAAGTTCTCTTGAACTTGGCTTAGCTCTTGCTCTAGGTGAGTTTTTAATCGATTGCTCAAGCGGTTTCAGAGAGATTTTTAAAGGCATTTCTACAAATTGGGCAAAATTCAAGATGGTCACTTGCCAAATATGCCGACTGGCTTCGTTTGGACAAATTTGAATCTCTCCGGCCTAAGGATGCTTCCTGCCAAATATATTTGAAATCGGTGTAGCGGTTCTTGAGAAGCTGTTTAAAGAAAAAGTTGACGAATGAACGGACACATGACGTACAGCCACCATGGCATAAGCTCACTTATCCTTTCAGGCCAAGTGAGTTGAAAACTGTGCAATCTGTCCACAAATCCACAAGTCTCAAACCAAAGAAATATTGCTGCCATACGAGAGCCCTACACGTGCATGGTAATGTTTAGGTTACTGACATATTCTATTTGGATGGTGAGAACTACTCATTATAGCAGACTGTTATTCAAAGTTTCCTTTCGTATGTAAAATCCCACTACACTGCACAAGCCATTCTGTCATCAGTGCCACAAAGCAACTGTTCTCCGAGCAGAGAATTCCAGATCGCATAATCAGCGACAACGGTCCACACTTCGCGTCAGAGGAGTATCAGAACTTTACAAAAGCTTGGTGTTTTGATCATGTTACAAACTCCCCACATCCAGTGATCCTCAGTCAAACGTTTTTTGTAGAGAGGACAATTCACCTTTCCAGAGTATCCATCCATCATCTGACCTCGTATGATGTCATAATCAGCTCAGCACGTGTATGATGATGTCACAATCATTACGTCACAAAGGGTTCCATATAGACCGTCATGAAATCTCAAGTCTGACACATTGTATGAATTGTATGTCTTTGTAATTCTATGCTATTTAATAAATATTCTGTTAATTATTTTGAAACTAATTTGACTGGGCGCTGTTACTGCTTAAGCTGCCTTAGGCAGCAACAGCACCCAGTCAAATTAGCTTCAAAATATTCAACAACTTACCTGTGTAATTTTTTGGAAATTGATAGTCAGGGTGTTCAGAGATCAATCGATCCTAACACGAGCGAGGTGTGGGTGGAGCTTGGCTAGAGATGGGCGGGGCATAGATAAAACTGGAAAGGTCCATTGGAACTGTACAATAAAAAAGGCAAAGGGAGATAAATTAGACGTCGACATGGCACTCTTTTGTCTTCGGTCAACACCCATTGACCATTTCATACCTTGTCCGGGTGAGGTTCTAAACGCAAGGAAGCTCAAAGCAAACCTGGTGCGTGGCACAAACACATCGTATTGTTGTGATGAAATTGCTATTTGTGTACAAAAAAAGATAAGTCATCCAAAAGCAACACCATGATCAACACGCAGTAGACATATTACCTCTCATCACAGGTCAAACTGTCCACATCCAGGATTATGTTACCGAGAGTATACTTATCCTACAACGGGTCAGCACACCCATGTGTATAATGGCCATACGTGTGATAAAGACGCAACTGTCTAATCCACCAACAGTGGGCGAGGGTCAATACCGAACACGGTCCGGATGTTTGGTAGAGCCAACACAGATTATGGACTTGTAGAACTTATTACTCATACAGCTGTCTTCTGTAGTAGTTGTTTAGCAATCACCTTATCGACGGCAAACAGTAATTGAGTTGAGCAGAATTATAACAAGAAAACAGAAGCCATGTTTTTTTATGTATCAACTACTTTTGAACAAAACTTCGGCCCTTAGTCCCTTATCATATCTCCCAAATTTCGGCCCAATCCGTTCAACGATTCTGGATACGAAGTTGTTTTCGCGAAAACTAGGTCATCCAAGATGGCCGCCAATCTAATGGACCAATCAGGTTCTCTTGAACAAATTGGTTCTCCTCCTGCATTAGATGATGTTTCATGAGTTTTGAATCAACCCCCAAGCCGTTTCGGAGATTTTTAAAGACATTTCTAAACATTGGCTGGTTTAGCCGGTGGCCATCATGGATTTGGCCGATCAGTTCGTTTGAACAAACTTAGACCGCTATGCCCTAAGACTGCATTCTGCCAAATATAATTGAAATCGGCCCAGTGGTTCTTGAGAAGTCGTTTAAAGAATTCCCCATTGCTTTACTATGGGCCCATTGCTTTACTATGGGAGCCTATGGCAGGAAAGCAAACCAAGATGGCAGTCAAACCGTTTATCCAACAGTCTCGAAAGTGGCATATTTGAACTCGCCACCCTGATAAGCATATATACAGAAATTTTCGCTATCAAAATACATCAAATACAAAAAAGCCAATATGTCAAAAAGCTGAATTTTGATTGGTTGATGCCGGCCATGTTTTTTAACATACGAACTTCCTTTGAGCAAATTTGAATGGCCCTTGGTCCCTAAGCATATTTACCAAATTTCAGCACTATCCCTTCTGCTGTTCGGGAGAAGTTGTTTTCGCGAAAACTAGGTCATCCAAGATGGCCGCCAAGCAAATAGGCCAATAAGGTTGGCTTGAATAAACTTGGGTCTAACGTTGCCATAGATGATGTGTTATGAGTATTGAATCAATTCCTCTCATCTCAAATGTTGTACTGCACCGATAGAATATGGTTTATAGATTCCATATCATTCATATCCTGTCAGATTCCCCTGATCTGTGTCGCGATTATCTGTTTTGTGATATCGAGTAAATGTTGAACAGTGATTGACACCATTTTGTCTCCTCAAGCTATTGTGTGTGATGTCATGTAAGCTTCAATGCATCACATTCTTTATTATGTAATGCTCATCACATTGCATATTTTGACACTAATTTGACTGGAAGTTGTTGCTGCCTATGGCAGCAACAACTTCCAATCAAATTGGGTTCAAAATATTCAACAGCTTACCTGTAGTATTGCTTTTATACCACATTGCCAAACTATAGCTGGAGCCTCTACGACTGAGCGTGTATACCGAGGCAGACACACTTGGGTTTTTCTGATTGGTTGAAAAGTAAATCATGACAGCCATCATAGGGTGTAGAAATGTACCAACATTTAACTACTAAATCCTGAATATCTTTCCTTGGCGGCGTGATACAAAGCTTAAAATTACCTGGATCGTTTATGATCGGCGTTTTAGATCACCTGAACAGCTATCAAGCGATGGTATTAGTTATCCTTTAAAGTGTCTAAAAATCGGTCATTTTGGCTGGCGGCCATCTTGGATTTTGTTGGATCAGCTTCGTTTGAACAAACTTAGATCTCTATGCCCTATGAATGCTTCCTCCCACATATAATTGAAATCGGTCCAGTGGTTCTTGAGAAGAAGTCGTTTAAAGAATTCCCCATTGCTTTACTATGGGCCCATTGCTTTACTATGGGAGATTATGGCGGGAAAACAAATCAAGATGGCAGGAAAACCGTTTATCCGACAGTCTCGAAAGTGGGATATTTGAACTGGTCACACTGATAAGCATATATAAAGCAATTTTCGCCATCAAAATACATCAAATACAAAAAAGCCAATATGACCAAGAAACGCTAAATTTTTATTGGTTGATGGCGGCCATATTTTTTAATGAACAAACTTCCCTTGAACAAACTTGAAAGGCGCTTGGTCCCTAAGTATATTTACAAAATTTCAGCTCTATCCCTTCAGCGGTTCGGGAGAAGTCGTTTTCGCGAAAACTAGGTCATCCAAGATGGTCACCAAGAAAATCGGCCAATCAGGTTGCCTTGAACAAACTTCGGTCTACCATTGCCACAGATAATGTGTTACGAGTTTTGAATCAATTCCTCCAGCGGTTTTGGAGAAGATTTTTTAGTGTCTAAAAATCAGCCATTTTGGCCGGCGGCCATCTTGGATTTTGACTGATCTGCTTCGTTTGAACAAACTTAGATCTCTATGCGCTATGAATGCTTCCTCCCAAATAAAATTGAAATTGGCCTAGTGGTTCTTGACAAGAAGTCGTTTAAAGAATTCCCCATTGCTTTACTATGGGCCCATTGCTTTACTATGGGAGCCGATGGCGGGAAAACAAACCAAGATGACAGCCAAACCGTTTATCCGACAGTCTCGAAAGTGGCATATTTGAACTCGCCACCCTGATAAGCATATATAAAGCAATTTTCGCTATCAAAATACATCAAATACAAAAAAAGCCAATATGACAAAAAGCTAAATTTTGATTGGTTGATGCCGGCCACGTTTTTTAACGTACGAACTTCCCTTGAACAAACTTGAATGGACCTTGGTCCCTAAGCATATGCCAAATTTCAGGTCTATCCCTCAGCGGTTTGGGAGAAGTCGTTTTCGCGAAAACTAGGTCATCCAAGATGGCCGCCAGGCAAATTGTTCAATCAGGTTGCCTTGAACAAACTTGGGTCTAGTTTTGAATCAATTCCTCCAGCGGTTTCGGAGAAGATTTTTTATAAAGTGTTGGTTAAAAATTGGCTATTTTGGCCGGTGGCCATCTTGGATTTTGGCCGATCAGCTTCGTTTGAACAAACTTGAATCTCTATGCCCTAGGGATGCTTCCTGCCAAATATAATTGAAATCGGCCCAGTTGTTCTTGAGAAGAAGTCGTTTAAGGAAAAGGTTGATGGACGGTCGCCACGGCGGCATAAGCTCACTTGGCCTTTCAGGCCAGATGAGCTAATAATTGGTTTCAAAGTTCATGTAGCATGATTATACTTTCAAAATTTGTATATAACTTATAGTTTCAAAGTTTTTATATAGGTTAATTATACTTTCAGTTTTTATATAACTTAATTATAGTTTCAAAGTTTTCATATGGCGGAAATTATAGTTTCAAAGTTAAACAATATGCTGAAAATTGCTTGATTGATCATGTAGATCAAGTATGTTAGGGAATTCCTATGAGTGTATTCACAACGAAATCTCCATCGTTATTTCCATGTCTGATCCATCTAAGTGTGGAAAAGGGGATGTCAAGTTATACTTGGTAAAACCCGTATAACCTATTGTGAGGTTGTGCATACAACAGTAATCGCATATATGTCAAATCGGTTTACCAGTTAATAATAAATATCTAACCCTTCAGCGTTGTCTCCTGTTTATGCAACACATTCAAACATGTTACCTCTCCCTATAGTCCAGTGCTTGGAAGCTAAAAGCACAATCAAATAAAGTACTACATGTTGCATCACAAATGCAAGAAAACTCCCTCGCTCATAATGAATGGACACGCTATCCATGAGAAAAGCAGAAGCAAAACTCTAATAATGAGTTTACATCACTGGAATCGAAGTGCCAACTATGCTGTATCAGAGTCGGGAGGCTGTTCCACTTCCCAGTCATTTTAGCACTAATCTTTACACGACAGCCGCGTTTGACAATTTCGTTCATGACGAAGCAACATTATCTAGTGTAGGTGGTACTCGTGATACTGTGTGTATTGTTCCAAGACACCTGCAGTTATATTTCGGAAACCACCTTTATCTGTAAGTGGCATCAACATTTGAAAAGACACTTCCTTGCTAAGACATCCATCCGTATATATATTAAGCCTGCGAAATGGTCAGATCTCCCAGAAGATTATTATGTTGAATCTGAAAAGTATGCTTTGACCTTAACTAGAAAGGAAGTGTGTGGTAAGAATGATAAAATATGGGATTTACACAAGTTGCACATACCACAAATGTAATGACAGAATTGCACATTGACCCGCCAATGCCACCGTGGAGTGCGTTCAACGCAATATTCTTACATGAAGACTTAGAAGTGAAACAAGTAGAGTTCTTGTGTGCCATTCAAAGTCCTGTAACTCAACATGCGACTGATTATACTGCCCTTTGTGAACTTCAACACACTACTGTTGCAACTAAAACAGAGATAGCTCGCAATGCCGCATGATGAGGGCATGTACTGCATTGGTTGTGAGGTCCAGCTGAATAGACCTAAGGAATTTGAACATCTTGTGCTGATCCTGGGATCATTTTATATGACAACAATTCTACTAGTATGCCTGGGAAAGTATATACGTGGGAGTGCAACATCAGATATTTTTATTGAGTCTTTCGTATTTGGAATACATGTTACTGAATCTGTGGTCAGTAGAAGAAACTATGTAAGAGGTGTGAAGGAAATGTTTATGCTTGCCGAATGTATGTTCTGCTTGCAAGTACAGACTTTCTTTTAAAAAATGTAGATAAGTTGCGGTCTGATTCCCAGGATTTCATTTACCACAGCCGAGTAAATCCTAAATCTTCACATGGTCCGGCTTATCGAATAATACAGATTACCAAACTTTGGCGATTCAAAAAAGCATCCGAGAATTCTTAATACTTACCAGATGTACTATTATGATAATGCCTATTATCTAGTCTAGCTCAAAATAAATAATAAAAACTCTGCACTCTACTGGTCCTGCCCATACTGTGTCCGGGAATTACCATAGCCGCAGGTACCGAGTCAATTCCCAGTCACAGTCAGATTCGTCTTATATTTGCCTTGACAAACAGCGAAAGCAGATCAGCCTCACCTCAGCGGGGCGGCTGAGACAGGGCCATAGTACATCTGGTAAGTATTAAGAATTCTCGTAGAAACAAAAGCGGATGCTTTTTTGATTCTACTTCGAATAATACTTACCAGATGTACTATTATGATAAACTCCGGATTTCGACAGCCAAGAAATACCGGTGGGAGGAGCTGAGGCTCGAACCAGCACTCATCTACCATCCAACAGAGAAGGTTGTGAAGAGATTAGAACCCTGGCATATGCTTGGGTTCTGCCATCTGCCCCCCCCCCCCCCCCCCCCCTTTGTCTGCACAAATTCCAGAGGGCTGTCAAAAACGGGGAGCAACACCCACCAGACCCGTGTCAGCCCCAAGTCTCAGCTAAGGCAGTCCAGTAGAGTGCAAAGAAGCTACTACAACCTCTAAATTTTGAAAAAAACCTATCAGTATATCGCTTAGATTTTCAAATTGGAATGAGTCTAATGTCTGCAAAAGAATAAGATGTTCTTGTCCAGACTGTTTACTTAGATAGTCTGGTATTTCGACTATAAGTAAACTTAAAATTAGTCACTTAATTAATGTAAACACTCACCATTTTGAGTGCTTGGTCTTTCTAGTTCATCACAGGAGCTCGGCCCAATCCATGGTCATTCTCGGGTCATGTGCATGGCCATTGCTCAGTGCAAGTGGAAGAACTTGTGATGTGTGCGAAATAGTGGTCGGATGTGGCTTAGTTCAGATTCGATAAATTGGCGACGGCTACCGAATTACGTGCGCTGGAGATGTTGCGAAGGTAGAAATCAGTGAATGACGACTCGGCATGCCATTGTGCTACAGACATCACCTCCTCTAATGAGACACCCTTATAAAGGGCCGATGATGCTGCTAGTGCTCGGACCTGATGGGCATTCGCACGATCAATCTGCTCTCCTGTAGCGATTTTGTGCGACATCTAAATAGCATTGACTATCGAACGAGAAATAGTATCTTTCGATGCGCGCAAATGAGGAGCTTTGAGACATAACCACAGAGATTTCAGGTAATCTCTCCACTCCTCAGTACGTTTCTTGTACATTTTCAGACATCTGACAGGACACCAAGCAGAAGAGTTTGGGTCATGTCTAGTTAAACTTGGCAAATTGATCGGCTGTCCTGGATATTTAAGTGACTGATTCTTTGCCAGGAAACAAAGACGTGGAAGTAGTCTTAAACCTTCACCCGTGATGACAAAACGGTCTTGTTCGGCAGAAAGTGCATGAATTTCGCGTCTCCTTCTTGCTGACGCTGCTGCAACCAAGAAAACTGATTTAATAGTTAACAGTTTAATATCTATAGATCTAATCGGTTCAAAGGGAGCATGCCCTAAAACCTGTAGAACAAGAGATAGATTCCATGCTGGTATAGGAATTGCCTGTCTAGGTCGCAGATTGCTCATTCCTTTAATAACTTCATTTAAAGTGTCATTCTCCACTCCTTCAATGGCCAGACTGGGAATGACTGAAGCTAATGCAGACTTATATGCTGCTAGGGTTGAAGGTACAAGTTTGTCAACTTCGTATAAATGACAGATAAAATCTGCTACGTGTTGGACAGATGCATTAAAGGGATCGATATCTCTTCCCTTACACCACTCTGCAAATTTGTTAATTCTATAATTATATGTTCTAGTGGTTGACCCTCTTCTGGCTGAAGCAACAAACTTCGCTGCTTGCTCAGAAAAGCCACCATTAATTTCATGCGGCTTGATAACATCCATGCAGTCAATTTGAACATTTCTGGTCTGTCGTGGAAATACAGACCCCTGTTCTGAGAGATTAGATCTCTTCTGTCTGGAAGAGGGATTGGATTGCAGACTAGAAGGTCCAGCAGATCCGTAAACCATGATCGGCCTGGGCAATAAGGGGCGATCAGTAGTACTTGGCACATCCCCTCTCTTATCTTTGGCAGAACTTTTGGGATGAGAATCGTTGGAGGATACGCATATGCATACATTCCCTTCCAACTTATCGCCAATGCGACTACTGCTACAGCTAGCGGGTCCGGGATCGGTGACACGTATGTGACCATCTTTGCTTTCTGTTTCATCGCAAACAGGTCCACATTTGGCTTGCCCCAATGATTGAATAGAACCTTCGCTACTGATTGGTTGAGCTGCCATTCCGTCGGACGACAAACCGTCCTTCGACTGAGAGCATCTGCTAGGATGTTCAGCCTTCCTGAAATGTGTGCTGCCCGAAGAATAACATTCCTCACTTGGCACCACAGCAGAAGGTTCCAAATCATCATACACAACTCCGGTGATCTCGTCCCACCTTGGCGGTTCAAATAAGACACCACTGTTGAGTTGTCTGTCTTTACTAGGACAATCTTGTCTCGGATTAAGCTCTCAAATTTTCGAAGTGCTAATGTCACTGCTAATAATTCGAGAACATTGATATGTTTCTGCGCATTGGTCCGGTCCCATTCCCCTGACACTGACTGATCGTCCAATACCGCTCCCCAACCTGTCGTTGATGCATCTGTGAAGATGGACATCTGTGGTAGAGGAGCATGTAGAGGAACACCTCGCAGGAGATTCTGTTTTGATAACCACCACTGAAGGTGGAATATCAATGGTTCTTTTACTGGAATTCTCAGAGATAACGGATCCGTTTTCTGAGACCAGAATGACATTAGATACATCTGAATCGGCATGCGCCCGAGTGCCACATAAGGAACCACTTTCTCCAGAGACACTAGTAAACCCAGTATCCTGAGAAATTGGCTCGCCATCAGAAAAGCTCCTAGAGAAACTGACTCCAGTACTGCAATCAAACTCTTGACTCTGCTCTCCGCCGGAAAAGTCTCTTGAGGTTGAAAAATATTCCCAGATAAACAAACTCCTGGGATGGAGTCAGTTCTGATTTCTCTAGATTCACAATCCATCATAGATCCTTTAATAAGGCTAGGACTACCTGAAGATTGTTGCGCAGAGTGACTGGATTCCCCGCCTTCAGCAGCCAGTCGTCTATGTACGTATGAACAGCTGTTTCTCCTGCGAAGATAAGAAGTCATAGCGAGAACCACTTTGGTGAAGACCCTCGGTGCTGTGGTCAGGCTGAATGGAAGCACATTGAATTCCCAAACATTGTCTTGGAATGCAAAGCGAAGGTATTTCTGAAAAGGAATTGACATTGGAATATGAAAATATGCATCCTCCAGATCTATCGACACTGCCGACATGCCTTTTCTCAACCCTGTCATCACCGCTGCCACAGTCTCCATCTGAAACTTTGGAGAAAATAATAAATTTGTTCAACGGTTTGAGATTGAGAATTGGACTCCAACCTCCGGTACGTTTCGGAATGAGGAACATCATCGAATAGAAGCCTAGGGAGGACTGATTGCGGACTAGATGAATCGCGTTCTTCTGCTGAAGAGCTTCGATTTCTGAGCAAATGGCATCTAGACGATCGGACTCCCATGGAACGGGAGTCCACACTGGAGTCGATGTTAACGGAACTAACAATTGACGGATGAGCTAGTCTGGTTCGTAGCCATTTCTTAACCACTGACTGACTAAACAATCTCGCACGACCCGTTCCCATTGGCTTGAGAACAGTTGAAGTCTGCCTCCGACGGTAGGAATCTGCACACAGCTGGTGGTCGATATTGCACGATAAGACGCTAAATCGCTTGGGTGAAGATTCTCGACTCCCTTTGTTCCTGACATCACCGGAACTGATTCCGCCGGAAACCTGTTAGGACCGACCTCCACGGCCGCCCCGTGGTTTCTTGGAATATGACAGCCCGGGAGAGCCGCCACGACTATCTTTATGATAACTGCCGTGACCCAAAACGCCACCCTTCATGTCCTCCTCATACGGCCTCTTATTAGAGGACTTGTATGAGGACGAACAGCCAGGTCATTGCGAGATGGGCATCATGGCCAGAAGGACGGAAGGGCGATCTCTGGCGCTGCCTCTGTTGCTCATGACGATGCTGTTTGTAGTACTGCTGCAGCTGTGTCCTCTTAGTCGACTTCCACGACTTGCCGACTACTTCCTGCTCAGCGACCATTGACGCAACACTGGATAAGGCTTGCCGTGCCGAGCTGCCGAACAAGCCTGGACCAATGAAAGGCACAGAAGATAACGCTGCCCTCATCTCAGGTCCTGGTTATACACAGTCAAGAACCATTCTCCTTCGCTCCGCCAATGATCTGCTGATCACCCTGGCCAGGCAATCCTGGGACAAGCGCATGGTGTCCCGGACAACTCCGCGAGCAGCCTCTGGCACTTCTCCACCTTCTGCCACGCAGGTCAGCATACCCTGCAGGATGGTACATCCGTGCGAGAGCGCAGCCATGGCTGCCCTCGCCGCATCCTCAATGAGCGTTAACTCATTAAATGGATCTTTATTGGCCTGGGAAACTAAGGAACGAGAACGCCCCTTCAATTTGCCAGCCAATGGCCTATTCAGCGCCTCTCGCTCCCCGACGGAAAGCCATGGAACCTGGGCATACTGATGGTAGGCCTGTTCCGGAAAATGGCCCCTACTCCTTATCCCCTTCGGGGCCTTGGGCAATGCATCGTCTGGCTGAACCAGACGATACACTGCAACCTCCAACATATCGGAAGTCTGCATGTTCAAAGGGAGCGGCGGCATGGCCGAAGAGCCACTTGACAGAGCACTACCCGCTCGCTCTGACATCCGTTCCATCACCGGATCCCTGATCCGATGCCAACCCGAGACGGCCGGACATCCAGTCAAGGACCTGCACCCATTCAGCTTCGGTGCAAAAAGAGGACTCGTCCATCAATGGACTACCGTTCTCATCTTCCTTCTCACCCTTGGATGAGTAGGCCACCGACCATCCATGCTGAGAGCTATGGCCTGCACTTCTTCCAACATGAAGAGCGTCCATAGCCCCACTACTAGCAGCACCAGTGTCCAACGAATCGCCGGAAATGGATTACCCACAGTCCATCGGCTCCAGCACGGGAGCCGGGACTACAGCCGCTTTCCCCACGGTAGATGACGGAACTCCGAGAGGTTCCGCACCTAACGCCGCCGGGATGCCGCTAGGAACCGCAAAACACGGCTCCAACGACAACGCGGGTTGAGCGAAATCCGGGTGAAAAATGCCCGACGGAACGTCAACATCACCACCCACTTGGGAAACCCGTACAAATCCCGAGGGAGATCCTTGGGATGTACCTGGTTGAGCCGTTAACGAAATATCTGGCATGCCGGAATCTTCCATTAGCAGAAGATCTTCCTCCTCCGCCGTCGGCTCTTGAGCCAAGGTCGGAGAAAGGACAGATGCTTGTCACTCCGCAGAACTAGCCAGACCACCGAAAATGTTGCCCTGCATCATCGGAATCGTGGACTGCAAAGACTCAAACATTGCCTTAAACTGGGCTGCTCATATGCCCAATGCTGAATCCATTCGCTCGTTCAGACGATCTTCCAGTCCTCTCACTGATGCCTGATCCAGCTTGGCCGCCTTGTCCCTCGCGATCCTCTCCAAGCACGCACGTCGATCACGATCGAACTCTGCCACCAACTCCGATGCCCACTTGGCGCACACGTCACAAGGACTTCCCACTTTGCACTTCGCGCAAGCGACACACTGATGACCATTGAACTTGCGATTCATGAACCTGTTGCATTTCTGACAGTGTCCTGGTTCTTGGTCTTCTGCGAACACAGAGAAGAATTAAAACGATGCACATGACATACGATGATGAGCAATACGCACAATTGACTTGATTGTAAAGTAGAATTACTTAGAAACATTAACTTTCTCTTAAATTAATGATAATCAAGCCTTTAGGCAGGAAATATTTGAAACTTTTTTGAGTGAAAATTAATAAACACAACTTGGAAATTAACTAACGTTAATACAGCCAAGAAATAAATGCTGATCGCTACAAACACCCTCGATAATGAAGTGAGCTAAAGATCGGCATAACGCAGAGTGCATAGACACGGCAAGCCAAAACGAAACATTAATCATGGGCGCCGCCATCTTGGCTAAGGGCACATCCATCTTGGAAGGAACCGAGTCGCAGGAGAAATTAACTGAGTACCCGGATAAGATTAAATAGTTAGCGAGTACCGGAGCGACTCCAACAATGGCTACCATTTTAGAATAATGTGCCAATTTAAGAAATTTTCAATCAGTCATTACGGCACGAATGTATAAATTCTAGATTGATACAACATGCCCCTGTGATGACTCCTTTTCCCTCCATGATGCCAGCAACGAATAGACGATAACGCACGTAAATTCGGCACTAGAAAACATGCGACTTCTCAAGTCTGCAAAATAAGCGAATCTGACTATGATTTGGAATTGACTCGGTACCTGCGGCTATGGTAATTCCCGGACACAGTATGGGCAGGAACGGGAGTGCAGAGTTTTAATTGTTTATTTTGAGCTCGACTAGATAGTAGGCATTATCATAATAGTACATCTGGTAAGTATTATTCGAAGTAGAAATGCCATGCAGGAGTTATTCCGATATGAACTCAGAAAACTGTACGCTGTTTGATGATCATGGACTTCTGGAAAATGGGAAGAGAAGTAGTCTTATGGTGGAATTAGTCAGTTCTATTACATGACACCACAGATGTTGTCTTTCAATATGACAGCAGTACCTGCTTCATCTTAGACGTTGTGAACTGCTTGAGGAAGTTGGCAACAAAGCAGCAAGTGACATTAGGCGATATTGCTACAGCATATTATAAATATATGTGAGCCATCACAAACAATGCAGCAAGGATCGACCATGTGTTTGACAGCTACCATGCTTGTTCACCAAAAGACTCTGAACATATGCATAGGAGCAAGCATTCTTGAAGATGTATGGTTACCTGTTCAAATGGAAACATTTTGCCCATCATCTTGCAACAAACTGATGCTCCAGCAGTTCATCACAGAGCCAACCAACGCAACTTTTATTGCCAACGTCAAAAGTGCCATTCAATACTTCAGTGCCTTCTCTGAATCGCCAACAAATGAAATGACAATGGACAGTGTATCTTTGAAAAATGGTTTTCAAACAACAGATGTTAACTTAAAATGTGAATTTATAGAAGAAACTGATCTTCGTATGTTATTGCATGCAAAAGATGAAGGGGAACAGTTCTTTACCAAGATCGTATTCGCTACAGCGGACACAGACATTATGGTGCTGTCTCTCTTCCATCTCACTGGCCTCTATACTATGGGAGTCAAAGAAATGTGGATGCGGACTGGCAAATCTGACTCGACCCAGCTTATTCCAACCATTGTCATTGCTGAAAAACTGTCCTGGCATGTGTTTTTTCCTGCCAGCCAGTCACCCATGCCCTATATGGTGCTGATTATACAAGTTCGAAACCAAAAAAGCATCAATCAGTTGTAATCCTGTTAGGTTCTTGAGACTTCATAATGTCACCCTTTATGTCTGTCATTGAAGAATATTTGGTGCAGCTGCTGAAGGAAGGGGTCCTTCTTCAGAACATTAGATGAACTCCGGTTATGGCTATACTACCACGGAAAGAGAATGTCACACGTAAAACGGGATATATTAAGATCTTTCTATCACACATATCTTCAAATCCATTGTATGGATGATAACCCAGAAAGGTTGGATCCACAGGACTCCGAAATTATTGACAACAGTTTGATGCTATCCAAAGCTATAGAACAGTTCCCAAGTGACCTTGTCGGGGTATGCACTTGTGTCAAGTGTGCAACATCATTATGTTTATGTAGAAAGTTTGAAATGTCATGTTGCTTGTTTTGCCGGTGTAGAAGTACTGATGCTGCGGATGTAGACTGCAAAAATCCACATAACACGTGAAATAGAACATTCTAGATAAATGATAATGTGCAATTTCCAACTGAAAAATTATAAGTATATTTGATTGCCCATATTTATATGATAAATCAAACAATGTATCGAACTATTATGCATGTATATAATTTGTACTTATGCAAAGCTCGGTTAAAGCATGGCTTGTTGAGATGCAGCTGTGTGTTGTAATATTTAAGGCGTTTAATTGCTAGTTCCAAGTGATATGGTCTAGACTCATGTAAGATGCAGCTCTGGCTCCCAACAAGATAAGGAGCCTAAAACATCAAGCAAAACCCTTTGAACTGGAAAGTTGAAACTCTACATCTCAATTTCAAACAAATCAAACTAATTTGACTGAAATCCGATACTGCATTAAGTATACATGTTGTTCTGTAGTTGATATGCTGAGGCAACATTTGTATCCCCCCCCCCCCCCTCTCTCCCCACCAGTACAAAAGTGGTGTCAGTCTCTGATCTACAGAGTATACATTCATATATACCTCACTTTCTGTTTCCCCCATAATTTACAAAACAGAATGTATTTTCTTTATTTATGATCAGATTCTTAAGCCATTATCTGATTGCTAAGACCTCGCAGGGGATTGCGGTTCAGATAGTCGCTTCTCCACACTCATGGGTAGTCCTGGTTAGAATAGGAACTGTAGAATAGATAACCACATTGAATTAATATGGTTAGGATCTATTTTGAAGGTCTTAGGAGTCATAGTTTTTAAGCTATGTGCTGATTTATATCCGATTCATACCTCGTTGGTGGCTATTTTTAATGACGTCATCAGACGAAAACCTAGGTGGTGGGAATTAAACACACAAGTAAATTTTGAATCTTATGGCACCCGTTACCAAATTCTGAAACAATTTCTTCCCTACACTGACTTGCATACAAAAGTGGTGTCAGCTTCAGGACTATTAGCGTGTATCAGAGCATGATTAACACAACATGAGACATGTACCTCTAAGTTCAGGTAAAAGGAAAATGCTATTATTGAGAACACCCGCAACCCCTAGCACTCTGAGGTCAAAATTTTAAATTTTCAAATTAAATTAAAAGATAAACTGGTATTCGTTTTTCAACAAGTGTGGTGAAAAAGGTATACCAGTTTCTTTGCTATTGACACAGTAACAGATAGGATGTTGACATTATAGTGGTACGGGTTAAGTTAGTAACTATCACTCTCACCTTCAGCTTTTGATGGCAAGCTCATTGTGTCATCCGTGACTCACGCCATCTCATTATGTGGAAGGCTGTGTCCAAATTTGGGCCTTGTAATAGCTTGTATGCTTAAGCTTAACCAAACATTAGATATAAACTGCTAAGTTCAGCTAAGCAAAAAATGTTAGTGTTGGAAAAGACTTGATTTTAGCAAGCACACAGTGATGTTGACGTTTTTTGACTCCAGGAAGGGATTCTCATAAGCGTAGTTTTGAGAGTGCAGGTTGGGGGGGGGGGGGTCCCATGGGAAAATCTTATATGATTGTTAAATATTAAGCAGGCTTTTGTACAAAAATACCTACAAAATCTAGCATTGGACTACCATAATTCATAGTTGTGAATTCGTGGTACACTAATTTTAGCATGGATGACAAATACTGCTTGGGGCTTGGGAATACCAGATTTCAGTTTTGGGACCCCATGATTTCAGCTAGGAAACCCCCAGATTTCAGGGTTTTGGGTCCATGGGAGCACCAAAATTTAGATGCCACGAGAAAAACCAACTCCAAGGTGTCATGTGGCATTCCCTCTCATTATAAAGAAGCATATGTCCAATTTTGGATCCAGTATGATTAAGCAAACATCCGATATAAACAGTACAGTTGAGCGAAACACAAAATGTTAATTTTGATAAAAATATTTTCTCAAAGATCATGATGACCATGACCTTTTAACTCGACGGATATTGTATTATGCTCACTCATTATAAGGATGCATGTGTTCAAGTTTGGGTCCAGTATGATTAACCAAACATAAGTTATTACTACATTACAACCTACCTCCTTGCATTACTATTGTTCTTTCCTTCTCTGAAGGCAAGCATAGTAGGATGAATTTTTTACAGCCAATGTTTGCTGGGTATTGTGGTTACAGTGACTGAAGGCGTCTTCAGGAATCTCCATACTCTCTCTAATGATGAGATCCATAGTAATTCGCATGAATGATAAATCTCAGATGAGGCAAGAAGAGGGTAAATCCAATACCCAGAGCCACTGAGTAGGTCATTAAGCACAATGACAACCTCATTGGCTGATAGCTATCACATGACCTTGTTGGTAGCAAGCAGCCAAGACTTCATTCCTTTGACGAATCCAGTCATATAATCCAGCTTTACGCAGATCCATGAAGAGGCAGATGATCTTATCACTACTCAATTCTGAATATCTGACTAAAGCTGAATTTAAAAATTAACCTAAATACTCTACATTATATGAGGGGAAATTTCTTTCGGAAATACCCAAATATGTCAAAATCTGACATATCCGGGTATACCCAAAGGCTGAATAATATAATGAATATCTTATGCTGAATATAACATAGCATTCAAGCGAATTACTATGGATCTCATCATTAGAGAGAGTATGGAGATTCCTGAAGAAGCCTTCAGTCACTCTGTAACCACAATACCCAGCAAACATTGGCTGTAAAAAATTCATACTACAACGCTTCCCTTCAGAGAAGGAACGAGCAATAGTAATGCAAGGAGGTAGGTATATGTAATTCATAAAACATAAGACCAGACCCTCCGGGTTGTCTGCTTGATATGAACTACTAAGTTGATCTAAAAAAAATGTTAATACTAAAAACAGTTAATAATATCACGATGATATTGATGTTTGGCCTTTTGACCCGTCATCATTGTCTCATGCCCTCTCCATATAAGGAAGTAAGTGTCCAAGTTTAGGTCCAGTATGATCAACCAAAGATGAGAAATGAAGTGCTAAGTTGAACTAAACGGGAAATGTTAATGCTGAAAAACTCATCTTTATCAAGGTCACAATAACCTTGCTCTCTGACCTTTTAACCCCGAGCTCATTGTGTCCTGCCCTGTTATTATTAGGACGCATGTGTCTAAGTTTGGCTCCAGTATGACTAATCAAACATTGAGATATGAACTGAAATTGGAGCTAAACACAAGTTGGACAATGTCACAGCCACCACCAGACGATAAGCAGGGTATCATAAAAGCTCATTTTAGTTTGTAGAGCTAAAAATGATTCAAATACATGTAATTTGCTTAAAATCATTACTTACCGTTAAGCTGTGTCAGGGTTTAAATAATACATAGAAATTCCAGAAATTCTTGGTATTTGTTCTGGGGAGGGTACTAACAACGTACTGACAGTGCGGTCTGTGGTTGGCCGTGTGTCAGGGAAGTGGGGGCTTTTCTCGCCGGACTGGTTAGTACCTATGCCTATGTTCTTGAATGCACAGTTTAAATGGGTGCGGGGTTCCTCCTATCCATGTACTGTTTACGGCATATGCTGCATGTGAGGTTTTGGCGGTGCAGGCTGTTGTGCACACCCACGCAAGACGCACTAGGGTATGCTTATGGTTATGCGAAGATGTGCGTGCGTGTGCATACCCACACATCTGTGCACCGTTATGCCCATGAGTAAGTGGATACTGTTTCAGAGCCTGTTTTGGTTTAGGCTGGTGTTATGGGTAGAGGTTTCTGGCGCTACTGGTTTGTTGGTGCGGCACCATTTAGTGGCCCGCTCTCCTCTGGGGTGTAGGATCCACTGCTGATGAACTTGCGGTGTTATGAACATTTGCTTGGTTGGCCCCTTGGGGGGGGGGGATGCTAGATGTTCTTTAAGAATACATTTGCCACCCAAACCCACCCCAGAATCATTTCTGATGTCAACTGACATCAATTACGATACCAGCAGTCTGTCTTTAGTGACTAAGAACTTGTTAATGTGGTCTTCCAAGTGAGTCTAATACCTCAGTAAATATAATAAATCAATCAATGTCTTCTGGATAATTGTATTTCTCGTCTTTTGGGAACAAAATGATTTAGAGAACTCATATTTGTAAATATTATTTTTGCTAAATTACATGAAATCAATAAATATGGCCATCCTATCAGTCAAGCACTTAAACAATCTCTAATTGTCTATGAATAGTCATTTCCTGAGCACAAGGAATTTCAGCTCATGATCAGAAACTTATATAGTAAATAATAAATATCTTTCTAAAAAATGCCATTGTTCATAGCTAAAACAAACAATAAATACAAACCGGTTATCAATAAGTATAGTACTGTCAACATATACTCAATAAATACATTGTACAAAATTTATTGTGTATCATTTGTTACATCGGAAGTGACATGATACAATGTTCAATACTGACCAGTAGCACAAGGTTATCAATCCATGTCCATGGGTCAGTAGCAGACCGTTAATATTCCCATGATTAATAACACTGATCACTGGGAATGTAACAGTCTGTACACTGACCATAACTCTTTAATGGGCAATATTTGTAAAGAAGATTGAAAGTTAACTCTTTAGTGTCTAAATTTGGTCAAGAAAATCAAAATATCTCCTTATTCAAAGTCCATTTGCTGGCCAAAAGAAGTATTTTTGAAATTTTACTACTGGAACGGCTGGCTCGGTAAGGAGCCAGTCATTTCAGTGGTAAAATTTCAAAAATACTTCTCATGGTCTGCAAATGGACATTCCTCAAGCCCACTGCAGAGGCTGGTTTTGGTCGGCCACGCCATGAAAGGGTTAAGCCAGGCATACCAGTGGTACTTTTCTTGGCCTGCAGAAGTGCCGTTTCACTCTAATGACCATTAAACGATTAACGCTTTAATAATTAATCCGGTCAAAACCGGCCTTTATAGCGGTCTTGAAATTTACCACTGAAATGATTTATCGAGCTAGTCATTTCAGTGGTAATTTTTCAGAAATAGTCTTCTCTTGCCCTTTAAATGAAAATTCACTGAAAAAAAATCCCAGTTTTCCTGACCAATCTTGACCATTAAAGGATTACTGAGCAAGCAGAATTTGACTATGAGACTGTTGCAGTGGATTGTTTGAATATTTTAACATGTCTCTTCTGCATTTAGCATTTACTAGTAATAGACCTTTCCAGTTTATCCATCCATCATATGACGTCATAAACGCTTAATAGCCTGTTAGGTTGTATGAATTGTATATCTTTAATATTTAATAAACAGGCTCTGGAATATTTGGAAACTAATTTGACTGGGCGTTTACGCTGCCATTTGCAGCAACAGCACCTATTCAAATAGTTTCCAAATATTCAACAGCTTACCTGTATAGTTTTCTGGAAATTGATATGGCATTTGGGGATCAATCGATCCCAACACGAGCGCAGTGTGAGTGGAGATTAGCTATATATGGGTGGGGCATAGCTAAAACAGGAAAGGTCCATTTCAGGAAGTTACTAGGCTAGTAGTTTGATCTTCAGTTCATGAATATTTATTAATAATAAATAATTTTCTTAAAAATTCTAATTGTTCATAGCTAAACAAATGAACTGGTAAATGAAATACTTATGGGAACAGATATGGTGTTATTAATATACTTAGTAAATAATGTATTTTTTGTCAACTTATATAATATAGCACTTTTCTTATGCACCAAGTTACAATATTGTACTTGCATTGTTGAAAACTCTTAACCCTTATCACCCTGGTGTCAATATTCTATCTTTTACTGAGTCAATAGCAAAGAAACTGGTGCACAGTTTTCAACAATTTTGGCAGACACTGTTGCTGTCTACGTTGCTGTCTACCACAGCACCATCTACCAAATTTGTTAAAAAATGAACACCAGTTCATGTTTTAATTTAATTTGAAAATTTAAGGTATTGACATCAGAGTGGTGAAGGTTCTGGAGGCATTGATCAGCTTAAGACTGGTAAAAATAAATGTTTTTACTTTCCACAATTGGCTATTTACAAACAGTCAGAATTATCTCCATCAGCCCATGTGATCAGCAAGTGTTAACCAGTCATCAGGATTTTCATAAAATATTGCAAATGTGCAGAGCTAAAAGAATGAATATATGCATAAAATGCTGGTGAGAATAAATATCCAACTAGCCCTTTAACACTCATATCAGCCAAAACGGCTTCTGCAGTGGTCTTCAGAAATGTACATTTGCAGACCAAGAGTGGACTATTTTTGAAAATTTACCACTGGGATGACTCGCTCGATAACCATGCCAGTCATTCCAGTAGTAGATTTTCAGATAGTCTTCTCTTGGTCTGCAAATTGACACTTTCTATGAGAAAATTGAAATTTTCCATGAAAATTTGAGGGTTAATGGATATACTTACTACATTATTTATTTCCTACATTATTTATTTCCTGCTAAATTTTAGCCATTTGCTGGATCCATGATCCAAGGGAAATAACTGTTGATCACAGAGTATGAGTACATACATATGCAAAGAAAGATATGCTTTTAAGTCTTATAAATATATGTTCATTACAATTTAGGATTTGAGTGATAAAAAGTTGTACAAATATAGAGCTTATGTTTATTGAAAGCTACTTTCATGGACTAAGAGTGATCTCCCGTGGGATACGACATAAAAGGGTTAGATTAATCACTCACCATCAAATCCCAGAAAATCTATATTCTTTATGATATAAAACTTACTTTATTGAATATTTTGAAATTAATTTGACTGGAAGCCACAATCCAGCCAAATTAATTTCAAAATAGTCAACAGTTCCAGTATGCTTATGTTGAAAATGAGATACACAAAATTCCTCTGTGAAAGAGTTAAAGAATATGATTATTAATAGTTTAGATAAAACATTTAGGGATAGGGAGGTGGGGGGGGGGGGGGTAAGGGAGGAACAGAGGGAGGAAGAGACTGACTTAGCATGTTAATCTCATGTAGCACTAATATCACTCAAACACCAGATGAATAACAATTTCCTCGAGCTTAACAAACAAATCATTACAATCACAAAAGTAATTTATCAAACAAATAATTATATAAACTCACAATATATTAAAAATCTTATCTAATGATAAGAACCTATTAAGTGTTATAAAAATAATACCACCTGTACTAACTCAAACTCTCAAGTCGGCCAAAATGGCTTAGCAGTGGTTTTGAGAAATCTAGGGTTGTAGAACAAGACTATTTCAGAAAATTAATCACTGGAAAGATGGGTTTAACGGTAATAACCAAGTCAGTAGTAAAAATCTCTTGCTCTCCAAATGTACATTTTCTATGAGAAAATTAAAATTTTGTTGAACAAATTTGAGGGGTAAAGGGTTATGTACTAATAATTGGCTATATTTCTCACTACAGTCATGACAGTAGCTATAAGTGATGATAAATCAACCAATGGTTGATGAGAGGGAAGATAAAAAAATACATAAACCAAGTTTCCCAGCACTTTACCAAAACAGAATTCACTGAGTTTTTCCTGAGAAAGTTTTTAAATTTCGTGAGAAATATTTTCACTTTAGTGAGCTTACTGTGAAGTCAAGAGATGGTTACAGCAACGTAACTAATATACGGATAATATATACAACAGAGTGGTAGCCAGGACATAGACAATTTTTACTTCATGTCCACTTTCAATCAATGGACATGGACACAACATGGAGACATGACAAAAGTCGCACATACCGCAAACTGGCAAAATGTGAAAACCTGTCACTATTAAATTCCCTGAGATTTCCCTGATTTGTAGTGTTTTTCCCTGAATTGAAAAATGGAAAATCATTTTCAATGTTTTCCCTGATTTCCAGAGTAGCTGGAAAGCCTGTAAAGCTGGTGTACTGACAAACATGAAAACTGAGCCGACAGATATGGGAGATGCCTATAAATGAGTGAACTGTACATATCTTTGCATAATAATGTCTCAAATGACAACTACTAGAGATGCCCTGTAGGTGGGGCTTAGAATACACCTTCCGTATCCTCTGCGTGTCGTAAGAGGCGACTAAAGGAGGTAAGGGTGAGGTAACCCTGACAGAAACCTCGAGTGCTGAAGACGGAGGTTCCAGGCCTCACGGCACACTCTAATAAACCATGGATCCACGTACTTAACGCTTATGATCATGTCGATAGTCACTTACAGGACTGGCGGTATGATCAGCGAACGAAAAGAAGGAGAAGACAACTACTAGAACTTATCTATATTTGAACATAAGAAATCAGGATTTATTATTCAGAATACAATTTTGTGATGCCCCTCATGGCCAAACTTTGATGGAAGTATCAAAATTGAAAATGATTTTACCTATCGTCTTTTCCGTAGGATGCACTAGTTGGCGATTTAAATTACAGAGTTCATAAACTCTAATACATATTTCAAACAGACAGACATTGTTCATAGCTACAACTTACAGCATACAATAAGAGGACTAATGCACAAATACTCATAAAATATTGATTTTCATACCAATAGAGATCAAATACTGGTATGGTTACATGAAAAATATGATATACTGAGACATTAAGCACAACGAGGTAATAAACAAATATGTTTTGAAAACTCTTGATAATGAAATGTGTAAGTCATCAATGACACGCTAGTATTCTCTTAGCCTTCTCATCTCGTTGGAGAAGTGTTTCAGATAATCGCATTGGTTAATTAAGTTCTTATAGACCAATGAAATTGTAGGAAACCTCTCCTCAGAAAGGAAGACAAGAACAAACCCTGCACCAATATAATAATTATACAGCATTTATGGTTTAAGTGCCGCTAAAATACAATAATTCATTCAGAAAATATCAATTGCAGTCTAAATGAATATTTTCGACAACCTAACATTGCAATGAGTCAGTGATGAGTTCTAAAAAATATTCTACCCTGCAAATGAACTACAAGTAAGTCATTTTGGCCGAGCTGACCATTAATCGATTAAATTGGCATATCTAAGACAATGTGCCATGGACCTGCTCGATGTCAGTTGATGTTAAATGGTCAATGATGTCAAGATGGTTGGCCAGCGTCCATCTACCTGGCAGTCCACCCAGCATCCATTGTTAGTATAGATCCAGTCATTTGTGCTGCAGACGGAGAGCACACAAATGCCACCAACTCGGCAACCTGGCACAAATATAGAATAGGAAAACTATTTTAGGTGATGACTGAAAGTCTATAATAATTATGCCATACACTCTCTATAAAATTGCTGGGATAATGCTTGTCATGTGTCATTTGCTTTGCTTTATACACTGCATTCATATTCAGCATCTTGGCCAGAGCAAATGTAGGCAACTCCTAGCACATGTTGCAATGGTACGCTAATGGTGGTATAGAACTCAATCATTTCTCTTATGTTCACAGGCGAATAAATTCTACACAGTCCAGGTCACTTTACATAACCGTTCAACCCAACAGACAGGAACTATAGCCCATGGATACAGACAGCAAGAAGCCTAATGGAACATCTTTGACATTCTCCACCCACCTCCACATATGGGTAACTGCACATCATAAACTTGGTTGAATTCCACCAACTTTGCCCTTCTTTCCCCCCCCCCCCCCCACCCTGGCCCATCCCCACCCTGGGGGTGGGGTTGGGGGGGGGAGCGGGTGGCAGAGCCTAATGTAAATGTCATCTGGCAATCTGCAATCATATTGGTAACTCATAAATTTGATGGTTCCACTAAACAGATTCAGAGGAGATATCTGTACAGATGGAAGGTGGCAATTCCAAAACCCCATCTATTTTTTCAAAACGTTTGGAGATAACAATAGACCATGGAGACCGACAGCAACAGGCCATGAATACGGAGAGTAACAACTTTTTGTCAGATTACAGCACTAATACCCGCAGCTAATGAAGCACAGAGGCAGGGGACTTACTACAGGCTGTCTATATTGAACCAATATTAGTGGCGTTAAAAGACCTGTGGTTTGATCATTCATTCTCAGAAATAAATAAATGTGACTGTGTCAGCACCAATAGGCGGTCTGGATAAAATGTGTGGAATACCTATGATAAAATTAGGTATCATGTCATTCGTGAATGAACAGCATACAATGGATGCTCTTGTTAGTTATAACGTTCACTCAACATATGCCCACAAAACATACAATCTATGTCAAATCAATAAAAGGTCCCACCCTGGCTATTTAAGAGTTTTGTCCCCGGCTACATGGCTGTATTTTAGAGAACTAAAGAGTGTTCATCCTTAGATCAATACCTGTAAAAAGTTTATTGCAGTTATTTAAGCTCAGTCTATTGAGCATCGGTATTCACTATAGTCAATTGGCCCCTTAACCCTTACCACTCTGATGTCAAATATTTTTAATTTTCAAATTAAATTAAAAGATGAACTGGTGTTCATTTTTAAAAATGAAGTTGGTGCAGGTTTACGACAGTAACATCATCCCCACCAAAACTGTTGAAAACTGTACAGCACTTTCTTTGTCAATGACACAGTAAAAGATATAATATTGACATCAGCCTGGTACACACATGTAAGGGTTATCACTGGCCATTTTCCAGAGGAAATAAACGAAATCACGGATTTCTTTTTTCATGAGAGAGTTGATGATACTTACCTCCCTTACACCCTTTGATATTCCCAAATATCGACTTTCACTCAATAAACACTCAGATTGAAAACAGTTAGGTGTCCCTTGGCATATCATTAGATGACAGTCCGGCGGATTCCAGCCCCAACCTCGCTCATGCGCAGACTAGCACTTCCTGACTAATTTATTGGCTGACACAATGCAACTTAAGAAAGCCTGAAGACTGAGCCTCTGTGGGGAGGAGAGGCTGGGTCCGTGTTAGGGAGGTACGTATCAACTCTCTCGCGAAAAAAGAAATCTGTGATTTCGTTTATTTCACTTTACGAGTATACTTACCTCCCTAACACTCTTTGATATTGCCAGAATTCGTAAGAGAATTCGGTGGGAGGGAGGCGAGGTCAAAAGACCAGCTCTTCCCTATGCGCTTTTCTGCGTCTAAGGCACTAAAAACTTCTGAAATTGTGAGAAAAACACAACCAGGAAATGATTTGAACATCGGATAACACAACAGATGGCTGAAAGAAGACCATATGTCATATGCACTCTCCTCCCCCCTCCCCCTTGGCAGGGAGACAGAATTACCTCAATATAAGTAAATTTATCAAATTTCTTTTTCACGAGTGAGATGACATACTTACCTCCCTAACACTCTTGATATACTAGTATATCGGCTCTAAATTCAATAATATTCAGAATTATAAAAAGTTAGGTGCCCCTAATGGGCAGGTGGAAGTACACAGTCTTGCACATGACAAACACCACCCTCTGCGCATGCGCACACCGGTACTTCCGTTACTAAATATTGGCTGACATAGAAGCAACTATTCAATAGCCAAAGGACCAGGCCTCCGTGGGGTGGTGAGGCCGGGATCCCGTTAGGGAGGTAAGTATGTCATCTCACTCGTGAAAAAGAAATTTGATAAATTTACTTATTTCACATCATGAGAACATACTTACCTCCCTAACACTCTTGATAAAAACCAGAATTTGAAAGTAAATTTTGGTGGGAGGGAGGCAAGGTCCTGAAAACCCGCACACCCTCGAAGAGGCTAGGCTCTGAATTCTCAAGAGATTTAAAACATCTGAAATTGTGACTGAAACCACAACCAGGAATAGAATTTTGCACCGGATAATCGACCGATGAAGAGAGATTGATCAAAAGGCGAATGCGCTCCCCCCCCCCCCCCCCTTTCTGAGGAAGGTTTAGGAAAAAACGCTGCTCTAAATGACTAGCACGTTCTCTAATACTTAATGAAAGTATTACTAGACATTGGAAAAAGAAGAATTGCTTCTATTTCAAAAACTCTCTGAAAAACCACAATTAAGAGACATTAACCATCACCATATTAAAAAATAAAATGACACCATCACCAAGACAGAAAATCAAAAAATGGTCATAACCACTGACCTCTGATATCTTGGACGCGGCACCCATCTCTTCCCCTACCGAATGAAGAGAAGTGTACCAGCTAATAGTAGGGATACCCTACCAACAAATGTGATATTTGAAAATAGCAGAGGAGGTAAACTATTTACAAACATAAACCTCTGCATAAATATTTTATTTCCTGAGGACTGAGACGGCGAGTGGGTTAGAAGTGTCACGAAGGTAATGGTCGGTAAAACGTGACTCACAGTGCCACTGGGCTACTGACATAATGTCTTCAATAGAAACACCATTAAATAATGCCGTGGAAGTTACCACACCACGGACACTATGAGCCTTGGCTCTATCTACCTGGATTCCAGTGGCTGTTTTATGACAGAATTGGATACATTCCCCTATCCATCTGGAAATAGTGTCTCTTGACGCCCTACCATGGGGTTCAATATATGACAACCATAGGGAACATGGGTCCATCCGCCAAACCCGAGTTCTTTTCTTGTACTTATTCAAAGCACGGACTGGACACCATACTTTAGCACCAGGATCATATCTGGTTACGGCAGGTAAAATAATAGGTTTACCCGGATACTTTAAAGATTGATTCTTAGCCAAGAAATTCAATCTTGGTAGAAGCTTAAGGCCTTCACCTGTAACTATATAACGGTCAGGCTCAGCAGACAAGGCATGAATTTCACTCCTGCGTCTGGCTGATGCCGCCGCCACTAAAAATACAGTTTTAAGTGTCAATAATTTAACAGATATAGCACTAAGTGGTTCAAAAGGCTTACCACTCAAAACCTGCAGAACCAGAGAATGACTCCATGACGGTGTCAGTGGAGGATTTCTAGGTCTGAGATTGCCCATACCTTTAATAAGAGTATTTAAAACACTTACTTCATCACTTCCCCTCTTTGCCAAGCAAGGGATAACAGTCATCAATGCTGATTTGTATCCAGCAACAGAATTAGGTTGAAGACTATAGGTATCATACAGGAGACAGAGAAAATCAGCTACTACCTGAATAGATGCTTCCATCGGATTGATACATCTCTTTGAGCACCATTCTGCAAATCTGTTGATTTTATAATTATAAGCTCTGGAGGTTGACCCCCTCCTGGCTCTGGCCATGAAACTGGCTGCTTGCTCAGAAAAGCCCTCCTTAATCGCGGATTGTTTGACAACATCCATGCAGTCAATCGAAACATTGACGGATTGTTGTGAAGGGTCTTGCCCTGGAAGATAATATTGTCCATCAGCGGCCGAGGAACCGGATTGCAAACCAGAAGGTCCAGCAGATCTGTAAACCATGATCAGCTTGGCCAATTCGGGGTGATCAGAAGCACTTGGCATTCCTTTGTCTGATCTTCTGAATGATCCTTGGAATCAGGATTGTTGGAGGGTATGCGTATGCATACATTCCCTTCCAACTGATAGCTAGCGCATCTATTACGATAGCGCTTGGATCTGGAATCGGAGAAATGTACGTCGTCATCTTCGCATTCTTCTTCATTGCGAACAAATCTATGTTGGGCTTTCCCCAATGATTGAACAGGTGATCCGCCACACATTGATTTAGTTGCCATTCCGTAGGCAGAATACTCATCCTTCGGCTCAATGAGTCTGCTAACAGATTCAGCCTTCCCGGAATATGAACTGCTTTCAAGGTGATCATATGATCCATGCACCAGCAAAGCAGCTTCCATGTCATCATACAGAGACTGGGCGACTTCGTTCCGCCCTGGCGGTTTATGTAACTCACTACTGTAGAGTTGTCTGAACGTATCATCACAAATTTTCCCTCCACCTCCTCTAGGAAGTGTTCCAGGCCTAGAACTACAGCCCGCAATTCTAGCATGTTGATATGTTCCTTTGACTGTTCCAGATTCCAAAGCCCTGATATAGTGGCTTCTTCCAGGCAAGCTCCCCAACCCTCCATCGATGCATCCGTAAACATCGTTACTTGAGGGTGGGGAGGGGTCAGCATGACCCCCCGCCAGGAGATTTCCTCTCTTCATCCACCAGTGAAGGTGATGAATGAGAGGGTCCAACACTTGAATGCGCGAGTCCAGTGACCCGGAACTCTGCGTCCACTGGGTCATGAGAAACAACTGAATTGGCCGCCTGCGTAAGGCCGCCTGAGGAATGACTGGTTCCATCGAAACCATCAGACCCAACATTCTCAGATAGACCCGTGCTAGAATATAACGACTGTTGCAAACCAACTGAATGCACGAGAGGAGACTTTCCACTCTCTCCTGGGACGGATACACATATCCTATCTCCAGATCGAAGAACATACCCAGGTAAACAAACTTCTGGGATGGAGTCAGCTCTGATTTCGGAAAGTTGATCATCCAGCCTAAATCTGTGAGAGTTTCCAAAACTATCTCCAGATTTGCTGTCAAACTTTCTGGGTTGTGTGCTTTTAGCAACCAGTCGTCTATGTAAGTGTGAACAGCTATATTTCTCCTGCGGAGGTATGCCGTGATAGCAAGTACCACTCGAGTGAAGACCCTTGGAGCCGTCGAGATGCCGAATGGAAGAACCTTGAATTCCCATTGGTGTCCCTGAAAAGCAAATCTCAGGAACCGACGAAAACTCCTTGCAATTGGAATGTGGAAGTAAGCATCCTTGAGATCTATAGACGCTGTCCACATCCCCTTCTCTAACCCCAACAACACCGATCTCACTGTTTCCATTTTGAAAGTCGGAGTGTCTAAAAACTTGTTTAGAGGCTTGAGGTTGAGAATTGGTCTCCACACACCCCCCCGTGTGTTCTTTGCCACAAGAAACACAGTTGAATAGAAGCCCGGGCAATCCTGCGCCGGTTGAATTGCTTCTTATAGAACGAGAGAATCTATCTCCTCTTCTATGCACAACCGCTTGTCTGGATCTCTTGGAACTTGAGTCCAGACCGGTACCAGAGACAAATGCAACGGCGGACCCCTTATCCAATCTGGTATCCGTGCGAAAGCCATTGCAAGACTAAGCGGTCCTGAATTAACCGCGCCCACTTCTGAATGTGACAAGTCAAACGACCTCCCACTGGTGCACCTAGGGTTGACGGGGTGCCCATACATTTTAGAAGTGGGTGTGTCTCTGATACGAGTGGCAACACCCGAGTGGTACTTGTGATAACCGGAAAAAATTTTCTTGCATCAGGCCCGGTTACCATGCGCCGCGACCAGCGCCACGCGCACCACGAGCGTATGGCTGTCGAGCAGCCAAGGGCTGAACACGCACGTGTTCCCTGCGCAGCACTTCAAACTGTGCCCGCAGCGCCCTCTGGTTGTTCACCAAAGTCACCGTCTCCTGGAGGTGCCGACAACTTTCACCTCCAAAGAGTCCAGGGCCCGCCATCGGCGCTTGCATCAAGCGCGACTTGAGCTCCTGAGACGGGCACAAATTGTCCAGTGCAAAAGTGCGCCTCGTCCTCAGCGACTTCGTGACCGACCTAGTCAGACAGTCCAACGCCAGGTTGATGCCATCCTGGATGGCTCGTTGGACTGTCACGGGACTAGGCTGTTGCTGCACCGACGCCGCTACCACCCCCGATAGCAGCTGAGAGACATGCGACAGCGCACTGATCGCTGCTCGCGAGCTCTCCTCGGTGTCACGCAAGGCGGCATTCGCCGAGTGCATAGCGCCCGTGCACAACGCTCCCGTGACAGCCCGGGAACCCGGCCGCGTATCTTCCCCCAGAGCGGCGCGGTCGTCCGCGCTCGGTCTGGGTGCCAGGCCATACCGAGCATACTGACTGGCAGTAACCCGACATCACCTAGCTACCTCGCGGGGGGCCTTCGCGAGGCGACCACTCGGTCGGATCGACTCCTCTGCCGCCGTGAACATATCTAAGACATGATCCGCGTACGGCAGAGACAGAGCCGTGCTGGCCAACGGCTTCGCCGTAACCATGCCCGAGGGTTACCGGCGACTGTCTCGTCCACGGCGAGCTCTGGTCTCACAGCGAGGAGCCACGCACACGCCTCCGACCAGTCTTCGTCCGTGGCTACCTGCGAACTGCCGACGAGCAGCGGGCCCTCGTCATCCTCAATGGCATTCGCAGGCACGGCCGAGGAGGAGGCTATAGACGAACCTGGCTGCCCAGGGAATGTATACGGGCCCGCGAGGGCTGGCATAGCATTCTCCATAGGCAAACCAGGCTCCAAGGCCGCGCTTGTGTGAGGGGGATCATACACACCAGCGCGGCCCGGAACGTCCAACCGTGGAATCTTATACAGCCGGCCGTCTGCTCCAATGCGGGCCACAGGATGAACCATGAAACCTGCTCCCGAGGGAACAGTGCCATAGGTGCGAGCGTTCACGCTCCCCAAGAGAGAAGTGTAGGCGCTCACATCCATGTCTTCATGATCCACCTGTGAACCGAGCAGGTAGTCCTCATCATCTTCCTGGTCAGGAAAGTTAGACTCTGGATTAGTAAAGAAAACTAATCCAGACTGACCAGGAGACTGCCCAAAGGCAGATGAAGAGTTTACTCCGTGAGTGATCGTGGTCAGGCCCGCTGGTCGGGTCCCGCCTGATGCTTCTCGCGCCGCTGGCACCCCAGGGGATGCAAACATCAAGCCTGGGTCCAAGACGGCCGCCCCTGGATCACTAAACGCTTTGTCCGAGCTAATAGGCCATGATCCAGGGACGGGGGCTACCTGCACTGAGGTCGATGCGCAGGAAGTTGAAACACCTGTGCCAGGCAACATGCCGCGAAGCATGTCAGGGATCAGGTCTTTCAAAGTCCTGCGCATCTCACTCACCAACTCACTCTTGAAGGCCTCGAGCCCACCCTTCTCAGAGGCCTTCTTCTTACCCTCCTTCTTCGGTTTCTTCCCCTCCTCCGCCATCATCTTCGCCTGCAAAGAGAAGAACTCAGAGGTTAGATCCCCACCCCCACTTTTCACAAATAACACATTTGTTGGACAGCCTACACGCTGAACACAGATGGCAAGGGTGGGGGAAGAATCTAGCTTTCATGGTCTTCAGACAGGACGGGAACTGCTGAAAAGGGAGGGATACAAAGACAATGAGTATGACAGTCTCAAAGCCGTGATAACGGATTTTAAGTAGAAACCAAAAAACCAACTCGAGAGAAGACATCCACTATTACGACCACCCTGACGGGACAGGAGACTTCTCAAGTTAATACACACCAAATACAACCAGAACCCCAAATTAAGAGAGAGAGAAAGATTATGACTATCTAGCTATCTCTCAACACTCTTAATAACAGGGAGATGAACACATCACATACTACTCTAACCTAGGATCATGACATCAAGGAAAGAGCAAACTCTGGTTGATTATGACATCAAACCTCACTATGCAAAAGCTCCTACCAGGAGAGGGGACATCAGATTTATGCAAGAAATATCTAGATCTCCAGACATTCTCAGCTCTCGACTAATATAATATGAAATTATATATACTCGAGAACCCATGCACACGCAAGAGAGAAAATAGTGCAATAGCAAACGGCAGCAGAAAATGTAATTATTTTCAAATAATCATGCGCCATAATTAATAAACTCCCTTAGCCTGAGCACAGGCACCATCCTCTTGTGCAGGAAAACACGTCCATCCATCCGCCGAGACTCCTCGTCCAGAAGAACTGATGAGGGGGATGGGACAAAAGGAAGGAGATATTTTATTTATTAATATATTATATCTCCAACCCGTAGACATATCACGATGATAAGTCATCCTGGGACGTGAACAACCTTCCAGAGAAGACCAGGCAACCGTGTATAGACACAAGACCCACCTGTAAGCATAAAACACAAGAGTTTATTAGCCCTAGGCGCTGGGAAAAAATTTACAAGGATTCCCAGCGCCTGAAAACGCGGTACCGCCGAAAACGGCCGCTACGAAAACCGGTAACACACAAAAGTTACAAGCCTAAAATAAAAGCCTGGAACAATGTCACCTTGGATGATGACGAGGAGGACTCCTCCAACATTCTTGCATCAGCCATGATGGATTGGGATGTAATTAGTTCTCGTAGAATTCAGAAAGAGCCTGTGAGGAATTTCACAAGTTGCTTCTTCAGCCAATATATTAGAAAACGGAAGTACCGGTGTGCGCATGCGCAGAGGGGGGTGTTTGTCATGTGCATGACTGTGTACTTCCACCTGCCCATTAGGGGCACCTAACTTTTTATAATTCTGAATATTATTGAATTTAGAGCCGATATACTAGTATATCAAGAGTGTTAGGGAGGTAAGTATGTTCTCATGATGTGAAGTCCCATACGCTCTCTATGTATAAGTGCCATGTACTATAGGACATAACACGAAAAGGCTCCATTTCCGTATACTCTCAAGAATGAACCACATAAAACATGTACGATCACCATATTAACAACGAAGGGTCACATGACAAAATAATCAACAATGAAACACATAAACAAGACTGCCCTTGTGAATTGCTTGATGCTGTCATCATCTTCCCATTGGTGAAGACTGATGCAGTCCAGACAAGTGGTTGTTTGCATTGATAAATTGTGATATATATAAAAAATGAGAACCTCATCAAAATATGTACACCTAAATTGTTCTTTCAAAATCGATAAGCCGAGAGGATTCGTGGTGTCACGGAGGTAATGGTCGGTGAAACTCAACTCACAGTGCCACTGGGATACCGACAGTGTCGTCCACAGGGACCCCATTAAACAGGGTGGTGGAAGCCACTATGCTGCGAACACTGTGAGCCGTGGCAAAGTCAACTTGTTTACCTGTGGCAGATTTATGACAAAATTGAATACATTCACCAATCCACCTGGAAATGGTGTCCTTGGAAGCCCTACCATGAGCGTCAATATACGACAACCATAACGCTGTTGGGTCATCCGCCATTCCTGGTTACGTTGTTTGTACTGGTTTAATGCGTGGAGTGGACACCATGCTTTTGAATTAGGATCATATCTAGTCAAAGCTGGTAAAAATATGGGTTGACCTGGATATTTCAAAGACTGGTTTTTAGCCGTGAAATTTATCCTCGGTAGAAGCTTAAGGCTTTCCCCTGTAACCACATAATGGTCTGCCTCGGCTGATAAGGCATGAATTTCACTTCTCTGCCTAGCCGAGGCCGCAGCAGTTAAATATACAGCTTTAGGTGTCAATATTTTCATAGAAATAGAAGTTAGTGGTTCAAATGGCTTATCAGCTAATACCTGTAGCACTGTGATAAACTCCAAGACAGAATCACAGGGGGATTCCTTGGTCTTAGATTGTCCATGCCTTTAATTAAAGTATTTAATGTACTTACTTCCTCACTTCCCCTATTAGCTAAGCAAGGGATAACTGTCATTAAAGCTGACTTATAGCCAGCAATAGAGTTAGGCTTGAGGCTATAGGCATCATACACGGCGACAGAGGAAATCGGCTACTACCTGAATAGATGAATCCATTGGATTAATACATCTTTTTGAGAACCATTCTGCAAATCTGTTGATTTTATAGTTATATGCTCTCGAGGTTGACCCCCCTTCTGGCTTTTGCCATAAACTAAACGAAATCTAGGATTTCTTTTTTCACGAGAGAGTTGATACTTACCTCCCTAATACTTTGGATATTGCTAAATATCGGCTTTCACTCAATAAACACTCAGATTAAAACAGTTAGGTGCCCCTACTGGGCAGGGAGTCAGAGCGTAGTCTGGCGGATGCCAGCCCCACCACCGCGCATGCGCAGACTAGCACTTCCTCTGACTAATTTATTGGCTGATACACATGCAACTATTAAGAGCCTGAAGACCGAGCCTCTGTGGGGTGGAGAGGCCGGGTCCGTATCTAGGGAGGTAAGTATCAACTCTCTCGTGAAAAAAGAAATCCTAGATTTCGTTTATTTCACATCAACAGTATACTTACCTCCCTAATACTTTTGATATTGCCAGAATTCGACAGTGAATTCGGCGGGAGGGAGGCGAGGTCAAAAGACCAGCTCATCCCTATACGCTTTTCTGCGTTTAAGGCACTTAAACGTCTGAAACTGTATGAAAAAACAGTCAGGATTTGACTAACCATCGGATAACACCACCGATGTATGAGAGATGACCGAATGTCATATGCGCTCCCCCCCTCCTTCCTGGGAGGAAGAGTCGAATGACCTCAATGTCCTATACGCTCTCTACGTACAAGTGCCATGTACTACAGGACAGAGACGAAAAAACTCAATTTTCGTATACTCTCAACAATGAACCACATAAATACACAAAACCATCATCATATTAATAACGGGTAACGTGACAAGACAATCAACAATGGACAACTCATACACAAGACTGACCTTGTTGAAATGGCTGCTGACATCCTCTTCCCATTGGTGAAGAACGATGCAGTCCCAAAAAAGTGGTTGTTTCCATCAATTAATTGTGAAATATATAAGCAATGAGGAAACCCCATCAAAAATATAAGCCTAGTTATCTTTTCAAAATCGACAAGGCGAGAGGATTAGAGGTGTCACGGAGATACTGGTCTGTAAAACTTGACTCACAGTGCCACTGAGCCACCGACATAATATCATCCACAGGGACCCCATTAAATAGGGCAGTGGATGTCACTACGCCGCGGACACTGTGAGCCTTGGCCACGTCAACCTGCTTCCCGGTGGCGGATTTATGACAAAACTGAATGCATTCTACAATCCACCTGGAAATGGTGTCCTTAGAAGCCCTGCCATGGGGTTCAATATATGACAACCATAACGCCGACTGGTCGGTGCGCCACTCCGATGTACGTTGTTTGTACTGGAGAAGCGCCCGGACGGGACACCATGCTTTAGAATTAGGATCATATCTAGTTAAAGCAGGCAAAACAATAGGTTGACCTGGATATTTCAACGACTGATTCTTAGCCAAGAAATTAATCCTAGGTAGCAGCTTAAGGCCTTCCCCTGAAACCACAAAACGGTCATCCTCGGCTGATAAGGCATGAATTTCACTTCTACGCCTAGCCGAGGCCGCAGCAATTAAAAACACAGTCTTCAGTGTTAATAGTTTCATAGAAATGGAACTAAGTGGTTCAAACGGCTTATCACCTAGTACTTGAAGCACTAGCGATAAACTCCAAGATGGAATCACAGGGGGATTCCTTGGTCTTAGATTGCCCATGCCTTTAATTAATACATTTAATGTATTTACTTCATCACTTCCCCTCTTAGCCAAGCAAGGAATAACAGACATTAAAGCTGACTTATAACCAGCAATAGAGTTAGGCTTGAGGCTATAGGCATCATACAGGTGACAGAGGAAATCAGCTACTACCTGAATAGATGAATCCATTGGATCAATACATCTTTTTGAGCACCATTCTGCAAATCTGTTGATTTTATAATTATATGCTCTGGAGGTTGACCCCCTCCTGGCTTTGGCCATAAACATGGCTGCTTGCTCAGAAAAGCCCTCCTTAATTCTAGATTCCTTGACAACATCCACGCAGTCAATCTGAACATTGACGGATTGTTGTGAAGGGCCTTGCCCTGGAAGATAATATCGTCCATCAGAGGCAGAGGAACCGGATTGCAGACCAGAAGGTCCAGCAGATCCGTATACCATGATCGGCTTGGCCAATCCGGGGCGATCAGAAGCACTTGGCATTCCTCTTGTCTGATTTTCTGAAGAATTTTTGGAATCAGGATTGCTGGAGGGAATGCGTATGCATACATTCTCCCCCAGCTGATAGCTAACGCATCTGTTGCGAAAGCGCTTGGATCCGGAATCGGAGAGACGTACGTCGTCATCTTCGCATTCCTCTTCGTTGCGAACAAATCGATGTTGGGTTTCCCCCAATGGTCGAACAGACGATCCGCCACACATTGATTTAGTTTCCTTTCCGTGGGTAAAACACTCATCCTTCGGCTCAATGAGTCTGCTAGCAGATTTAACCTTCCCGGAATATGAACTGCTTTCAAGGTAATCTGGTGATCCAGGCACCAACAAAGCAGTCTCCATGTCATCATACAGAGACTGGGCGACTTCGTTCCGCCCTGGCGGTTTATGTAAGTCACAACTGTTGAGTTGTCTGAACGAATAAGAACAATCTTGCCCTGAACTTTCTGTAAGAAATGTTCCAGGCCCAGGACTACTGCTCTTAGCTCCAGTAGATTTATATGTTCCTTTGACTGTTCCGGATTCCAAAGCCCTGATATCGTGGATTCTTCCAGGCAAGCCCCCCAGCCCTCCATCGATGCATCTGTATACACAGTCACCTGAGGGTGGGGAGGGGTTAGCATAACCCCCACCAAGAGATTCTCTGTGTCCAACCACCATTGCAGGTGATGAATCAGAGGCGCCAACACTGACACGTTCGAGTCCAGCGAACCTGTACTCTGGGTCCATTGTGTCATGAGAAATAACTGGATCGGCCGCCTGCGTAAGGCGGCCTGAGGAATGACTGGTTCCAATGAAACCATCAGCCCCAGCATTCTCAAGTAAACCCGTGCCAGCACATGACGACTGTCGCACACTGACTGAATTAATGAGATGAGTTTCTGAACTCTCTCCTGAGTAGGAAAAACATATCCTGTCTCTAGATCGAAGAACATCCCCAGGTAAACAAACTTCTGGGATGGAGTCAGCTCTGATTTTGGGAAATTGATCATCCAGCCCAAGTCTGTGAGAGTCTTCAAAACAATCTCCAGACTGGCCGATAAACTTTCCTGGGTGTGCGCTTTCAACAGCCAGTCGTCTATGTACGTGTGGACTGCTATGCTTCTCCTGCGGAGGTATGCGGTGATCGCAAGAACCACACGGGTGAAAACCCGAGGAGCCGTGGAAATTCCGAAGGGTAACACCCTGAATTCCCACTGTCTGCCCTGGAATGCAAATCTCAGGAAGCGACGGAAACTCCTGTGTATGGGGATGTGGAAATAAGCGTCCTTCAAATCGATCGACGCTGTCCACATTCCCCTCTCTAACCCCGCCAACACCGAGCCCACAGTCTCCATCTTGAAACTGGGCGTCTCTATGAACTTGTTCAATGGCTTGAGGTTGAGAATTGGTCTCCACCCTCCGGTGTTTTTTGTTACTAAGAACAGGGTTGAATAGAAGCCCGGACACCTCTGTGCCGGCTGAATAGCCCCTTTTTGTATGAGGGAATTTATTTCCTCCTCGATACACAACCTTTGCTCTGGATCTCTCGGATTTGGAGTCCAGATCGGCACTAGAGACAGTTGTGATGGCGGGCCTGTCATCCAATCGGGATGATACCCGACTGAAAGCCATTGCAAGACTAAATGGTCCTGAGTTAACCGTTCCCACTCTTGCATGTAGTCGGCTAGCCGGCCTCCCACCGGTCCACCTAGGGATAGAGGTGGACATAAGGAGTGCAAGAGCGGCACTGTCTCCTTTGCCAGAAACACCGGAGCGGTTCTCACCGCGGTAACCGTCCCATCAGGAACGATTACCCCGCCCAGATCCTCGCGCGCCACGACCAGCACCGCGCGCACCTCGGTGCGCGGGCGGCTGCCTGGCTGACTGCGCCTGAGGAGCCTGCGCCCCCCTCGCTGCTGGCCGAATCGCACGTGGCCGAGGCCGACGCTGTGATGGTGGTTGGCCTCTGACCTGGCCACCACCACCTCGAGCCTGCAGGGGACGATACGCAGGGGGTGCGGCGCGAACGTTAGCACGACGAAGCACCTCAAACTGCTCGCGCAGCGCCCTCTGGTTATTGACCAGAGTAACCGTCTCCTGGAGGTGCCTACATCCCTCACCTCCAAAGAGACCAGGACCTGTCATAGGTGTACGCAGTAGCCTATTGTACAGGTCCTGGGAAGGGCACAGATTGTCCAAGGCAAATGTGCGCCTTGCCCGGACACTCCTGGTCACCGCCCGCGTCATACAGTCCAGAGCCAGGTTGATACCATCCTGGATGGCTCGCTGGACTGTGACCGGGCTTGGCTGGCGCGATGCGGATGCTGTTACTACCCCTTGTAACAGCTGGGAGACGTGGGACAGAGCGGCAATCGAAGCCCTCCCACTCTCCTCCGCATCACGCAACGCGGTATTTGCTGAACGCAACGCGTTCGAACACAAGACTCCCGTGTCAGAATGGGAGCCTGGCCGCGCATCCTCACCCAAAGCCGCGCGGTCATCCACGCTCGGCTTAGGTACCACACCGTACCGCTGGTAATCCAGGGGCACGATGCGGCAACGCCTGGCCACCTCACGCGGGGCCTTAGCGAGACGTCCACTCGATTTAATGGACGTCTCCGCCGCCTCGAACATGTCAACGACATGCTCTGCCAGCGGCAGAGAAGGCATAGCGTTAGCAGTAGGCTTACCAGCTAACCACGGCCTGTGATCACGCTGGCTAGCCGACTGCTCCACGGGCAGATCTGGTCTAACACTCGCCAACCACTGGCAAGCGTCAGACCAATCCTCTTCCGTGGCTAGCTGCGAGCGCTCTACAAGACGGGGGCCTTCGTCTTCCTCCTGAGCGCAAGCAACAGAGCTTGACGGCGGATACGCTGATATCCCTGGCAAGCCAGGGAGAGCATGCGGGCCTGATAACACCGGCATGCTAATCTCACTGGCTTGACCAGGAGCAGGCGCCATGGTAGAGCGCGGGGCATATACCGCCCCACCACGGCCCCGGCCAGCACCAGCGACACTCTCGGCAAGCCGAGGTATGCGGTAATGCTGGCCCTCAGCGCCCAGGGCCACAGTCTGAACCGTGGATTCTACCCCTGGGAGAGTAGAACCGTGGAATAAGTCGCCTGTATTCCCCGCGAGGGGTGCACAGGCGTCATAATCCATGGCCACGTCCTCAGACGGCGACCCCAACAGGTAATCCTCATCCTCCTGGCCAGACAGATTAGACTCCGGGTCAGCAAAGAGAGCTAACCCGGACTGGCCAGGGAAGGTGCCATACGAGGTACTGGCACCCGCGGCGTGCGGATACCCCTGGACTGATAAGCAGCCCGCGGGTTCCAGCGACAACCGTCCACGGTCCCTATTCGGCGCGGCACTAAGCCTGCTGCCAGGGTCGTGGAACGCCCCCTCTAATGGGGCCACCTCTGAATCTTCGAACAACGGAAGCGTACTAAGGAAAGGTGATTCAGAGGTGGGGATTACCTGCTCCGAAGCAGATGATGAGGCCAGCAAAGGATTTGGTCCAGGAAGCATGCCACGAAGCAACTCTGGAACCAAATCCTTTATTGTCCTCCTCATCTCTCCCAACATCTCGGTCCGGAAGGCCTCCATGTCCACCGCGGACGAGGCCTTCCTCTTACCCTTCTTACTCACAACCTCTCTTTTCTGCTTCTTCTTGTCCTCCTCCACCACCTTGTCCTTCGCCTGCAAGCACAAGAATTCGGACATTAGCTCCCCCCCCCCCCCCCCAGTGCTTACATATCTCGCAATTAAGCAAGGGACCACAGGGGCTACACTGATAACAGAGATGAGGCACAAACTTGTCCTTCAAAAACCGTCCACAGGACGCACAACCAGGTCTCTGAAACAGGGCAAAGGCCGAGGAGTATGAGCAATCTAGTTAAGCTCAGAAACTCACCAACTCAAGAGAAGGAAATGATCATAAAGATCAATATTAATCAGAAAACCAGCTTCGGACAACTTTAATTGTTAATAAAGAGCAAGGCTGATTATGACGTCATTAATCCTATGACAGGAAAAAATCGATCCCCAACAAACATCCAAGTGCAAGGACGAATTGTATCTCTAACCAGAACATGTGCAGAATGGACATTTCGACTACACAACCATCAGATATATACTGATAACAATGGCAAATACTGTTAATTATCTCCCTTTCCTCTAAATAATTAACATCACCTCATATCAATAATTAGATACCTGACACCTTGTATAGACAAACCATCCAACGTGATGAACTGGAGCACTCCACCAACTGAACGCCTCTTAACTCTCTCCACCTCTAGGGGAAGGAATTGGATCAAGAGGGCAAAGTGAGAAGACCTTTATACTAGGCCTCCGACTCACTGGACATAAAATTTTTGGTTAGATAACCTAACAGTATTAGTAGGAAATGGAACCATGGTGGAGAGAAACAAACCCTCTGCTGATGTGATGTCCATTACATGTCGTCACACAGACCTGTGGACATAAACACAAAGAGAGATTAGTATGATATAGCACCTAGTTGAAATAAACCAACTAAACAAGGCGCTTATCACGGTAAACGCGAGTCCCGGAAACACATTACACCGGGGACAAAACTCACTAATTTTACTAGAAGTCACCTGATTTAAAGGTCCTGGGCCCTCCTCTGGCGAAGCCATCCTTCCTGCCATCTTTATCAGGGATAAACACTTCCAAATTTTCACAAAAACACTAAGAATTGAGCGAAGAAAAGCACTAGCACAAAAACATGTGTAGACTCTCTGCCAATAAATTAGCAAAGAGGAAGTGCTAGTCTGCGCATGCGCGGTGGTGGGGCTGGCATCCGCCAGACTACGCTCTGACTCCCTGCCCAGTAGGGGCACCTAACTGTTTTAAATCTGAGTGTTTATTGAGTGAAAGCCGATATTTAGCAATATCCAAAGTATTAGGGAGGTAAGTATACTCTTGATGTGAAAATGGCTGCTTGCTCAGAAAAGCCCTCCTTAATTCTTGATTCCTTGACAACATCCACGCAGTCAATTTGAACATTGACAGATTGTTGTGAAGGGCCTTGCCATGGAAGATAATATTGTCCATTAGAAGCAGAGGAACCGGATTGCAGAGCGGATGGGCCAGCAGATCCGTATACCATGATTGGATGATTGGCGTGGCCAATTTGAGGCGCTCAGAAGCACTTGCCACTCCTGTTTGATTTTTGGAATCAAGATTGCTGGAGGGAATGCGTATGCATACATTCCCACCCAGCTCAAAGCTTTTCAGCTAACACATCTGTTGCGATAGCACTCGGATCTGGAATCGGAATGACGTACGTCATCATCTTCATATTCTTCTTTGTTGCGAATAAATCTACATTGTATGTTGGGTTTCCCCCAGTGGTTGAACAAACGATCCGCCACACATTGATTTAGTTGCCATTCTGTAGGTAAAACACTCATCCTTCGGCTCAATGAGTCTGCTAGCTGATTTAACCTTCCCGGAATATGAACTGCTTTCAAGGCGATCCTGTGATCCAGGCACCAGCAAAGCAATTTCCATGTCATCATACAGTGACTGGCCGACTTCATTCCACCTTGGTGGTTTATGTAAGTCACTACTGTTGAATTGTCTGATCGAACCAGAACAATCTTAAGAAATGTTCCAGGCCCAGTACAACTGCTCGTAATTCCAGTAGATTGATATGTTCTTGTGACTGATCCAGATTCCAAAACCCTGACACTGTGGCTTCTTCCAAGCAAGCTCCCCATCCCTCCACTGATGCACTGATGCATCTGTAAACATCATTATCTGAGGGTGCGGAGGGTGAGCATCAAACCACCAGGAGATTCTTTCTTATCATCCACCATTGTAGGCTCCAATACCGGCACAATTGAGTCCAGTGATCCTGTACTCTAGGTCCACTGTGTCATGAGAAACAACTGGATAGGCGGCCTGCGCAAGGCTGCCTGTGGAATGACTGGTTCCAATGAAACCATCAACCCCAGCATTCTCAAGTAAACCTGTGCCAGGACATGACGACTGTTGCACACTGACTGTATTAATGAGATGAGTACTTGTATCCTCTCCTGAGTAAGATAAACATATCCTATCTCTAGATCGAAGAACATTCCCAGGTAAACAAACTTCTGGGATGGAGTCAGCTCTGATTTCTGAAAGTTGATTATCCAGCCTAAGTCTGTGAGAGTTTTTAGAACTATCTCCAGATTTGCTGATAGACTTTCCTGATTGGGTTCTTTTAACAGCCAGTCATCTATGTACGTGTGGACTGCTATGCTTCTCCTGCGAAGGTATGCTGTTATCGAAAGGACCACCCTGGTGAAGACCTGAGGAGCTGTTGAAATTCCAAAGGGTAAAACCCTGAATTTGCACTGACAGCCCTGGAATGCAAACCTCAGGTATCGGCGAAAACTCCTCGACATTGGAATGTGGAATATGCATCTTTCAAACCTATTGACGCCGTCCATATTCCCTTCTCCAACCCTACCAACACCGATTTCACTGTTTCCATTTTGAAACTTGGCGTGTCTATGAACTTGTTCAGTGGCTTGAGGTTGAGAATTGGCCTCCACCCTCCAGTGCTTTTTGTCACTAGGAACACGGTTGAATAGAAGCCCGGACAATTTTGTGCTGGTTAAATTGCTCCTTTTTGTATGAGGGAATTTATTTCCTCCTCTATATACAATCATTGATCTGGATGTCTTGGAGTCCAGATCGGAACCAGAGACAGCTGCGATGGCGGGCCTACTATTCAGTGAGGACACCCGACTGAAAGCCATCGTAAGACTAAGCAGTCCTGAGTCAACCGCTCCCACTCTTGCCTGTGGTGGATCAGGGCTCCCCCCAAGGGCCACCTAGGGAGAGAGGTGGACATGAGCAATGTAAGAGTGGCACTATCTCTGGATCCAGAAGCACTGGAATGGTCCTTACTGTGGCAACCGGCCCATCAGGCACGGTTACCACGACCAGATCCTCGTGTGTCATGGCCCGCACCGCGTGCACCTCGGTGCGCGGGCAGCTGTGCTGGAGGAGCCTGCGCTTCCCCCCTTGCTGCTGGCCGGAGCGCGTGCGGCCATGTCTGGCCCTCTAATGGGGCCACCTCTGAATCTTGGATGAAAACTGGTAAGTCCTTAAAGAGAACTGATTCAGAGGCAGGGATTATCTGCCCCAGAGCATTAGAAGAAGACAATAAAGGATTTGGCCCAGGGAGCATGCCACGAAGCAACTCTGGGACCAAATCTTTTATCGTCTTCTTCATCTCTCCCATCACCTCAAGATGGAAGGCTTCCATATCCATGGTGGATGAAGCCTTCCTCTTACCCGTCTTACCAAGATCTCGCTCCTTCTTCAAGTGCCTCTCCTCCTCTAACGCCTTCTCCTTGGCCTGTAATGACACGAACTCAGTCATTAATTCCCCCCACCCCCAACTGTTTACAAAATGGGCCACACAGACTACATTGGAAACACAGGTGAGGGGAGAATCTAGGTTTGCGACACATGCCACAAGCAGAACAACCAGGTTTCTGAAAAAAGGCCATAAGACGAAGACAATGAGTATTTTAGTTAATGAATTAGTAAAACTCAAAACCAAAATAAAGAAATAGGGCTGGTGCCATAAAGACCACTACACTAACAGATAAACCAGCGTTGGACAAAACTTTATGATATTAATAAAGGTGCAAGGCTGATTATGACGTCATAACTTCAAAAATATGACGGTAATCTGACTTGAAAACAACATCCACGTGTAAGGACGAATTGTATTCATAATCCAGAACATAGTACCTGGAAAGGATAGTAATACAAGCTTTGCAAACATCAGATAAACAGTGATAAATTGGCAGCAGATTTCAGAAAAAATTCTAAATATATTAAAGTGCCTAATATCATAACCTAACATACCTGCATCCTTAGCATAGACAAACCATCCGATCTGATGAACTGGAAGCTCCACCGATCTCTATGACCTCTTAAATCTCTCCACCATTAAGGGAGGGAAGTGGACCAAGAGGGCAAAGTGAGATCTTCTTATGAGACCTCCAACTCATCGGGAATAGCTTTGATTAGTTCTTTTTCTAACATTGTTAGTAGGAAATGAAACCTTGGTGGAGAGAAAAACAAACCATCTGAAGATGTGTTGTTCCTTGTTCAATCATAGATAGATACCTGTGGACACAAACACAAAGAGCGATTAGTATTTCACAGCGCCAGATAGAAATAAACCATTTTTTATGCGCTTGACACATCTAATCGTGAACCCCGGAAACACATTACAACGGGATTAAAACACTGAATATGTATTAGAATTCACCTGATAACTCGGTCCCACTCCTTCCTCCGGCGATTTAGCTTGAGAAGATATCATTATCACGTGGAATTGAGTTTGTAAAGACACGACAAGCAAACTTAGCAAAAAATGTAACTAGCATGTGTATCTCTTTGCCAATAAATTGGAAAGGAGGAAGTGCTAGTCTGCGCATGCGCGAGTTTGGGGCTGGCATCCGCCGGACTGTCATCTGACTACCTGCCCATTTGGGGCACCTAACTGTTTTTAATCTGAGTGTTTATTGAGTGAGTCGATATTTGGGAATATCAAAGAGTGTTAGGGAGGCAAGTATACTCTTGAAGTGAAATGCCCTTTAGGGACATAAGATCATGATTCTTAGGAAGCAAACTGATTTTTACTCTCGATAACTGAGCTAGTCATTGCAGTGCAAGACTTATGGAAAGTATCACTTGGGCTGTAAATAGCCATTTGACACTAAGCGCAAGTTTTAATTTTGTTTATCTATCTTGAGCGTTACAAGCTTAAACTGTAATATGTAACTCTCTTTTGTGACTTACATCATCAACCTCTACAACCTGACAGGTGGGATGTACCAGCTGCAGAATTTGATGCTGTTGAAAAAATATGGGGATATATCAATTACATGAACAATACACAATTAATCAACATTTATACAATAAAACATGTAGTGATTAATGATACTCAGATATTTTTGATAGTCATATTAGAGTTAATGCTTTGGTGAGAATGAGACTGGCAACAGCATGTGGATCTGGGTGTGTCGGGTGTCATCACACATGGGTATGTCTGTCTGTCCTTTGCAGTGTCTCACAATCTATTATAAAGCTGCTCTGCACCTCTGGGTTTAACCCTTTAAAGGTCAAGCTGGCCAAAACTGGGCTATAGAGTAGTCTTGAGGAATGTCCATTTGCCGGGAAAGAGATTATTTTTGAGAATTTACCGCTGGAATGACTGGCTCGCTAACCGATCCAGAGCCACTCATCCGAGTGATAAATTTTCAAAAATAATCTCTTGGCCTGCAAATTCACTGTGCACAAATTTAGATTTCTTTAAACTAATCTTGACCATTAAATGGTTAAATCAGATAGAGGTAAAGGAGACTTCAAGATTAACATCATCCTGAATGACCGTGATACTTGCTACAAGTATTGTTGTTTTCTCCTTATGAAATTCTATATGCAATAAGCATCAATACTGACAACCAGCATCAGGCATTATATTGATCAGGACATCCAACAGAAGATCTGGATAAGGATCAAATTCTAGGACTACAGAAGTGGAGAGGTTTGACAATATCCGAGTGATGTCATTAAATATCATTATCTACAAAGTAGTGTTGCTTACAAGATTATACTAGATCATATAACCATACTGATCCCTAGCAAAGCAATAGAGGGATCTATTTCTAGCTATGCCCAACCCATTTCTAGCTAAGCACTACCTACTCTGTACACATGTTTGAGGAGACTTTAACATGTTGAACACTGACTTCCCAGAACCTCAATTTCAAGCCAACTGAACAGGAGCATGTAAGCTGCTAGGCAAATTACTTTCAAAATATTTAACAGAATGTTTAAAGTAAATTCTAAATTTATGATGAACCTCACAGCTGAATGTGAGTGGGAGTAACATGGCCTCTACAACCCTTAAGAAAACATTTAACACATGCTTTTGAATGTGCTTCTAATAACTACTTTATTAAATATTTTGCAATTAATTTAACTGGATGACTTCCTGGGAAATTAGTTTCAAAATATTCAACGGACTATTTCTTACAATGCACAGACTACATATTAATCAATGAAATGGATCAATGTGAATTTAACTATGTTAACTATCAGGCTATGAATGTAGATTTGTCATACCGAAGCTTCTTCATAGGACACACCCTGGCTTTCAGACCTTGTTTTCACTTGTTTTTGAAAAACTGTGATAAAAAATTACATTTAATTATTAAAATCATTATAAATCAAGAGATCTAAGCTTAATATGTGTGCATGATCATATAGGTGTATACCAAAAAGGCAACGCAATAACATTCAGCAGTGTGGTGCCAATAGACCTTTCCACTTTATTCATCCATTATATGACGTCATAATCAACTACATTGTAGGTGATGTGTAGAACGACATCATAATGAATGATGTCGTTATGACATCATCTATGGCGTAGATAAGTATGTCATGAACGTATATTTGAAGACGGACTATGCATTGTTGTATGAATTGTATGTCTTAAGTTTTTAATAAATATTCTGTTGAATATTTTGATACTAATTTGACTGGGCGCTGTTGATGCCACAGGCAGCAACAGCACCCAGTCAAATTAGTTACAAAATATTCAACAGCTTTCCTGTATAGTTTTCAGGAAATGGATAGGTAGGGCATTCGGGGATCGATTAATCACAACACGGCGGAGTGTGGGTGGAACTTAGTTAGAGGTGAGCATGGCATAGCTAAATCTGGACAGATCCATTAACTCTCTATACTTATAATCATATTTGGTACACTGCTATACAGTTAATATGGAAATAATTAAAATAATAAGAAATATAAATACATGTATTATCTGATGACTGCAGTTCAATATTCTGCTTTACCTCGAGTATAAGTTAGTGTCAGCAGGATGTGTCATTAGACTATTGCAATGTATCTGTATCATAACTGTATGTCCATCTGTCTGGGTGTCACTATCTTGTCTAAAGTTCCACATCTACCCTCTTGGTCCAACAAGACCCGTTTGATTTGGGGATCAAAAGGTCAGTTATCGCAAAGGGAGGGAGAGATTGATTTCAATTGATACAATCAATCAGTCCATCAAAACACATGTTTTGGGGGGGGGGGGGAAAGGGAAGGAAAATGATATGAAAAGAAAATAAGTTGCATATATATATAAATGTAGCCTGATGTTTTACAGATAGCGAACAACAGCTTTCTTGACTGAATTTTAACATGTATGAAGCGTTACGTGTGTGTGCACGCGCGTGCGTGCGCTGCAATGACAAGATTTTTGGGGCATACACAGGAACCATGTATGGGATGAAAGCAGAATATGCTTGCTACGAGTAGCGGGAGGTATAATACTGAATATTGCATTTTTGGTTACAATGTGAAAATTGACCTTTGACCTATATCATTCTAGTTCATATATGGGTGACAATCGTAGATCTGAAATGATGTAGATCGCTCATGTGCATACCATCACTATGGGCTAGTTGTCTCAACTGCCAGTGACGTGAGTTCAGTAAAACGCCAGTGTGCCTGATCGGATATTTTAAGATTTTGATGTGTCGAAGCAAGCTGTCAGTAACTGCTGTTCAGAGGATGTGTATTTTCATCTCTGCAATTTGTTAACAACTATCAGTCAATCATGACAATTCTCAGTGCTCTACCAATTCTTCTGGCCACTGGCCAGTTCAGACACCACGGTCTATCATGTTTATAATACCGTGCCAGCATACACAATGCAGTGACTAATTTTTTCTGTATTCAGAAGAGAGATGGACAAACATGTGTTTAATGTTGTCGTACGCTCTCCACAGTAGCACAATAATCTACCTGTTGATGGAGGCTAACTTTAGAATTGGCCGAAGCAGACACCTATGACACGAACTTATGAATTTTTATCGTAAATAAAATTTGGATTGCTGAATTAATCTTACATAATATTTGACTAGGTAATGGAATTTGCAACAAAAGATTTTGTTAGTAATATGATCTTATATTAATAAAACCTGCCAAGAAAATACCGAACTCTGATCTGCCGCCTTTGAGAGGTTTATAAGCGTTCTACAGCTTTTTAGATCCATGGTGCCAATCTGAATTGTCGCCTTTCAGAGGGTCATAAGTGAGCTCCAGCTTTTCAGATCTATGGTGCCAATCTGAATTGTCGCCTTTGAGAGGTCATAAGTGATCTACACCTTTCAGTTCTAGCTAAGCTCTGCCCACTTTTTACCCACGTTGGAATCAATTTAAATATATTTTGGACCCCGAATTCTCAGAATTCCAATTTCAAGGTAATTTCAATACATGTAAGCTGGTGAATATTTTGAAACTAATTGGACTGGGAGTTAGTTTTCAAGATTGATCAACAAAATTGAAATACATGACACTTTCTTAGTGCCGTTTACAGTGCAAAATACATGAGTATGGGCCGTTCTCTTTTAGTCAGTCCAATGCATATTGACAGATGCTTACTTGCTGTGTTAACAAAGCCAGGACAAATAGCATTACATGTCACTCCAGAACCAGCTGTCTCCAGCGCTGTCACCTGTTGATAACAATGTGTTCAAAATTAATCAGATATACATGTAAGCTTAAATGCACTGCTGTTCTAACTACATGTAGTGCTTAACCCTTTAACCCTATTAGCCAAAAACGGCTTCACCAGTGGTCTTGAGAAATGTCCATTTGCAGACCAAGAGAAGACTATATTTGATAATTTACTACTGGAATGACTGGCTCGATAACCGAGCCAGTTATTCCAGTGGTAAGTTTTCAAAACCAGTCTTCTCTTAGTCTGCAAATGAACATTTTCTATGAGAAAATAGAATTTTCTTGAACAAATTTGAGTGTTAAAGGCCTAAGTAGTAATGCATAGCATCACAACAGATATTTAAGGTTCACACGACGTCAGCAGAATGAAGTTTCAGTCTCCGTGCCTTTTCCACACCTACATGTAATTTAGCAATTTCCAGAACACATTTCATGATGCATCCAAACATGCCAATCAGTGTAAATTTAAGAACTTTATAATTTTGTAGAACATGGTAAAAATATTAGCCGAGATCAACAGATCCATAAGTTAGACAAGAGTGAGAACACAATTGACAGGACATGTATTTAAATTTTCCATGTTTTTTTCCAAACCACTAACACAAAATGTTTGATTTTCCATACTTTTTCATCATGTCTATGGGTTTCATAAAATTCCATTCTTTTTGCTACGTTGACATGCCTGCCATGACTCTTAGACAGAATGTTTCATGCATATTGTCAGAGTGAACAGCGAAGAGAATAAGACAGTGATCTAGATAAACAGAATATCTTCAGGCGTACAGTCATTTACTTCACTCAATGCAAATTGGCAATAAGCAAATTTTTTTTAATGCTTGAATACTTAAAGCCCACAATAAATTGGGCATATTTTCTGTCATTAGAGGGATCCGATCCGTCACTCAACTATCTAACGTTATATTCAAATACATCACGTTAGCTGATCTCAAACATGTCAAATTCAAAATAACGCGGTGCCATTATGAAAATTGAAACGTCTGTCCCGAAAGAGTACGAATTGTCTACCTTTGGAGAATTTACAATTTAATAAACATTCTCTTGAATATTCTGACAGGGTATGTTGCTGGCAGAGGCCTCAATCAACAGGTTACCGGTATAATTACCTTGAAATTTAGATTCTGGAGATTCCGGTTTTTAAGTTTTAAATGCTAATCCATGTTAGCGTGTATAAGTGGGAGGACGTGTATAAAAGTGGGCGGAGCTTAGCTAGAAATGGGCGTGTCATAGCTAGAAACGAATCCCTCTATTGTCTAAGTGAGAACATGATCATGTAAAGAAACATTATATTTCACCATATCCTTTGTATTCTTATCAGCATAAGAATTGAAATCAAAACCTAGTACCCCTTAATTCTGTCATGGTACAGCTGGCCAAACCCGGCCTCGGCAGTCGTCTTAAGGAATGTCTATCTGCATGTAAAGAGAAGTATTTTTGAAACTTTACCACTGGAATGGCTGGCTCGATAATCGAGCCAGTCATTCCAGTGGTACATTTGAAAAATACTCTTATCTTTACATGTAGCTGGACATTCAATAAGGCAATATTTAGATTTTCTTGACCAAATTAGACCAGTAAAGGATTAATGAATAAATTGTACTTCATAAGCTAGTTTAGAAATAACATTCACCCTTGTAGATTATCAAACTATGTACACATTATACATTATAACTTATGATGAAAATCCACGCATGTACATGTCTTGAACTACAATAGCTATCTACATGCATAGATCATTAAAGCACACTCAGCACAGAATCTTACACTTTCCACAACATTTTACACAGGTCTGGAATAGACAAAGGAAGTCATATTTTTCTAGATCATTAAAATCCCGCAGAACGTTTGAAATTATAGCTGATAAAAATTATTCCTACAGTGTTGTCCAGGAAACTGAATAACACACATCATATTATAATCTGTATCCACTTGGGAATTTGTACTATTTTTGTGATCCATGATTGACTTTACACACTAATCAATGATCAATTAATGATCGATCATAAGAGTTTCAAAATTTTACCCATTTAGAAATTTTAAATGCATGTTCATGGATACTTAACCTGTTCAACCAAGTTGCAGGTATGATAAATTCTAAATAATTTAGTAACTTATATGTTGAATATTTTGAAACAATTTGATTTAACAGCTCCCAGTTAAATTAGTTTCAAAATATTCAACAGGTTATTGGTATAGTTGTTTTGAAATTAACATACATGTACTATTTCAGTGTTGTAACGGTTAGCCCCTTAAACTAAGGAGTAATACTACGTTATATTGTTGGCAAAAGATATTCGCAGCTGTATTCTAGCTTTATTAGTCGAGATATATTAATATAGTCAATTTATAAGCAGCCAAGTTGAAATCATGATCAATCTGTAGGTTGCGCATTCAAACCAATCAATCATCGATCAAATAGATTAATTGGAACAACACTAGAAATAGGCATGTTCCAAGTTACCCTAGTTACATACATGCACATTAGAATAAGACATGTACTTCAGGAAAATGGGAATAGGCCAGTTCACATGTACATTGATTTGATGAGCTACACCCATAATCTCAGATGCATGTGTATCCAAGTTTATTGACACAATTTTCATGTTTACAAGTATACAATACCTTTGTAAGGCCAAGGACTCCATGCTTGGCTGAGCAATATGCAGATTTGTTTGGCGAAGCGACAAGACCATGAATGGAGGCCAAGTTGACAATACGGCCCCAGCCTGAAAGCATATGTAAATTGTACTACACTACTAAACTGTCATATCTCACCAATCAGTTACCCAGACCACCTGATAATTGGGGCCTTATTTTGACTATAATGCAAGCAAAGTACACTATGGATAGCAACCGCTTCCAGTAAAATCAGAGCTCTAGATAAGCTTTTCAATAATTGGGTGATTCACTCTTAGAAATTTTGTAAATTGTTTAAAAAAAAAATTAATTGGTTTTTTTTAAATTAAGTTATTATATATTATTGGCAACAGAACTGAAATTACTTAGGTGATTGGCTATTTCGGCACTCATGATGTTAAAAATTAATTGGGCGATTGGCCATTTTTATTGGGTGAAAACGCAAAAGCCCTGCTTATCTAGATCTTTGCATTAAAATTAATAATTAATTCTTGTACATTTCCCTGAAACAGAGATATTGTACTTTATGGAGTGAAATAGTTGAATTAACTCTCACCACTCTGATGTCAAAATTTAAAATTTTCAAACAAAATTTAGTGTTCATTTTTTAACAAATTTTGTGGAACATATTGCTGTCGTAGACAGCAACATCATCCACCAAAATTGTTGAAAGATGTACAGCAGTTTCTTTGCTAATGACACGGTAAAAGATAGAATTATATATATATATATATATATATATATATATATATATATATATACTGAACCAAAAAAGTTTAGCAACACTGAGAATATTACTGTATAAATGTTATTTAACAAAAACAATAAATTGATTCAAATATATTATTTAATTGATAGGTCATTTTCCAATTTGAACAACAGTCTCTTGTTACTGTAATGCTAGCATTGCGCCTTTAACACGGCATCATTCAACGGAAGGGTCCAATTTAAATAATGACACTGAGCTGTCAATACCAGTTGTCACCTCCGCGCGCATTAAGCACCGCCGTACATCGCTTTCTCATGCTTCGAAGTAAGCAACTGATGTCACGAAGAGGAATCGCATCCCATTCCTGGAGCAGTGCAGCTTCCAGCTCCCGCATGTTGTGAAGATGTGGATGGTTCTCACGCACCATACGGCCAAGAATGTCCCACACGTGTTCGATAGGAGACAGGTCCGGTGATCGCGCTGGCCAGTCCACCACCGGAACGTTGTTAGCCTCAAGGAAATCACTGGTGACCCCAGGTGAATGAGGACGGGCGTTGTCTTGCTGGAACATAAAGTCTGCATGATGCTGCATAAAAGGGATGACAACTTCTTCACAGTAATGTTGAGCTGTTAAATTTCCGCGAATCACAATAAGATCTGTTTTGCCATTTTCATGGATTCCAGCCCACACCATGACACTGCCGCCACCGAATCTGTTGTGCTGAATGATGTTGGCTGCATCTTACCGTTCTCCTAAACGTCGCCAAACCCGTTGCCTACCATCCGCCACATCCAGACAAAACCTCGACTCATCACTGAACAAAACATGACTCCATTGTTGAGCACGCCATCGCTGATGAGTTCTTGCCCATGCAAACTGATTCTCGATGTGACGCTCTGTAAACGGAACAGCAACAAGTGGATGACGGGAATGCAGTCCAGCGTCATGGAGTCTGTTTCACACAGTTTGTGCATGCACTGTAGTGTCGGTAGCGGTGTGCAAATTACGGGACAGCCGCGGCGCAGTCTCAAACCTGTGACGTCGTGATGACATCACTACGTAGCGGTCTTCTCGTGGTGTTGTTGCTCTCGGTCTGCCAGATCGTGGTCGGTCATTAACATGTCCAGTTTCCTGCTCACGTTGGCGGAGACGGGAAATGGTTGAGGCGTGAACATTAAAATGTTGAGCAACAGCGCGAACGCTCTTCCCAGCAGCGAGTCTTCCCATTGCTTCATTGCGCTGATTTTCGGGTAGCCCTGAGTGGTGGCCCATGCTCGGTAGGGTAAACTTTTAAGCGTTTTCTGTTAACGTTCGTTATCTGCTTTTGCAATATGGTGAATTTTTGCCCTCGCTACCCGCCAATGTCGGCCAGTGCATGAAAAATGCATTTTCACATGCAGTAAGCGTGCGGCCGAGAAATGCAAGAAATGATTTGCATTTCTTCATGATCAGCGAGACATTACATTGACGAAACATGCCTGCAAATTTGGTTATAAATGGACGCATAGTTTTAATACAACAAACCAAACTTCACTGTTGCTAAACTTTTTTGGCTCAGTATATATATATATATATATATATATATATATATATGTATATGTTGAGCGAGCCTACAGGTACACACCCACCTCTTTCTCGCATGCCTGGCAGGTTTATACGTGTGAGATGAAAGGGTGCAGAAAGCATCACAGCAACCAATAGATCCCATCTGTCAACTGGAAACTCCTCCAAAGAACTTACATGTTGTAAACCTTAAAGCAGACAAAGGCACATGTTTCAAGAATTATTTCTTTCTCCACGAAGTGTTGTGAGATTATTGTTACTGCAATAGCCATTGTTGTATCTCCCGGATGGTGAGTGGGATGTTGTGCTTGCAATCTTCTGTTTAATGATTCCAAGTAGCTAAGTGGACGATAAAACTGCAATGGGTGTGGTGACGCAGGGAATATTTTGTTGGATAAAAATTGCATAGCAGTAACTGCTAAACAAATCAAATAATGCATAGCAATTCATAGCACTTGTATAGCAAAGAAACTGTGTTGAAACTGGTTGGTGTTCCAACGGGGAAACGTTTCAAAACATATTTGCATGATCAAAAACGGCTTTTTTCATCTACACACGCTATGAGCAAGTGAATACGAAAACAACCGAAAAGCATAATTTTCCGATTTCGCAAAACGTTTTCCTTATGGAATGCAGGACTGGTTCCAATGTAGCAGTCATTGATACATATACCATACCGGGAGCTAGTCAATATTTTCAAGCCGAGAGAATTCATGATTTTTATCATGTATTGGTGCTTCGATCGTGTTGTTCAAGCCACGAACAGAATAAATATGGAATATAGTCTTTTCTAATATGGTTTCGAAATAATCTAGATGGAGATCAGTGTTAAATGTGTAATATAACCAGGGTTCGAAATTAGTGAAAAGTTTGAAGGACTACCAGACGTGGCAAATCAGTAGTCCGTCTAAAAAATTAGTAGTCCGTAAGGCCTGTAATATGCGACACGTAGTTTACACAAATTGCACAAATGTGACATGAACAGCTGGTTGAATAATTAATATTGGACTTCTGAGAATGTTATTGAGGATAGTGTATCAGTCTTCAGGTCTACAGTAGCCAGTATTTTCATTTGTCAGTATAACATATGTCAGATTCAGAATATGCATGTACTGGCTCTGGCCAAGGTCAGGGAGTATAGGAAACCTAAAATAATACGTATTGGCAGATTTCAAAATTACATTGATTGGAAGCTGTTGCTGCTTAAGGCCAGCAACACATCTCAGTCAAATTATTTTCAAAAAAATCAATAATGTACCTCCCATGAATACTGTGATTTCATTGCCTAGGGTTAACATATATTTTGTAACTTACCAACCTACATCACATATCCCTTTGAGCTGGTAGGCTAAACAAAGTACACATCATTCAATACAATGTAAGAAGGCTGAATAGTGTTAGTGCTTAACTGGAAGCTGCTGCAGGCTATGGCAGCCGTGAGCAACAAGTCCCCCGTAAAAACTTATCAACAGCTTATTAACGTGAAATTGAGTTTTTGCGATACTATGACTTCATTTGAGAGTTAAAAATTGTTATTTAAAAATTACTAATGGTTGTTTTCTCTGGCTTAAATAGTGAATGATAAAACGTTTTACTGTGATCAGCGTGTATCAATCGGCTCATGTGTTACTAGTTTTACTACAAATACTACGAATGCTATATATATATATACTACTACGTCATTCTTAAAATTACCGCGTAAAACATTGTTTATTTTCTTTACTGTCGGTAGTTTCCTTGCAATTCATTGGTTGCTCTCTATATAGTTATATTTATTAACCAATAATCTTGCGAGAAAGTATGTTCCCAACTTTGGAGAACAGTACTCGAGAACACTCTCGCGCATGTGTCGATCTTGGCAACATGCCATTAAAAATCTGTCGCTTACGCGAATCAAGTGCGATACGCCGCCGTAGCATGGCTAACTATACTGTGTCGGCCTTGATTTGGGGATGCGCTAACAGGAGTTTAGCATTCGTGATGATATAACTCAGTTTCCGAGACAAACATTGTCTAAATCGACCAGAATCAGTCTAGATAAACTTGTATTTTAAAAGTTTATCATAACGCTAACTAATGACGAGGCAATGATCAACAGCCATACCCCCATATATGAGAAATTAGATTTACAAGAGAGTCTGTTACGAGCAATATGTCGACGACCGTGAATACCCCGTGATACATATTGCGAGTTTCTGACTGGTGTCCAAACTCAAAACTGAAGTCTGTAACAGTTTATTATTATACCAGAAGAAGGAAGCCGCTAACACATGCGTGCATTGCCAGCTTTTAGAACTTTGATCTATAGAGCGCTTACTGAACTCGCTTGACCGGCGGTCATTTGTCCCATAATGAAGGAAGGTATGAAGATATGCACTCTATAGCTATATATGTCTATGGGCTATATCAGAAATCAGTCTCCAACGTATGCGCATCTCGCTTCCTTACTAAATTTGACAATCGTTTTGCAACTTATAGCGACTTTTTATCAAAAATATTTCAAAATTAAGTGAACTGACCAGATTTTCATAGTCATCAAAATTATGTATCGCAGCAAATACATGTAGCTAAGAGAAGTTGTAAATGTGTAGCAACAGGTACTCATTTGCATCGCATTTTGCGATGCGATACCGCTCAAAATATTCCCTGTGACGTCATTGTTTTGATTTCAAGTGCATAATATATAGTGTTTGGGGTTTAGTTGCTTTACGAAAACATATACAGAGATTAGCAATAGCTCCACAAACAGCACATAATACCCCGTCCTGATGACAAACCAATGAATGAGAACTTTCAGACATATACAAAACAAAAATGTACCTGTCATCCTATAAAGTTTCAAAATGATCTGCTGAATGGTCATGGAGTTATAGTCCGGAAACCAATTTTCGAGATGCCCGCTGCGGCCATATTAGATTTAAGATCATCATCGATTTCAATAAGTTTATTCCCCAGACCTAGTCCAGTCATCCTATGAAGCTTCAAATCAATTCGATGAATAGAAACAGTTATCATCCGGAACCCAATTTTCAATATGGCCGCCCATCTTGGATTTCAGATCAGAGCCAATTTCGATAGCTTTCTTCCCCAAGTCTAGTCCGACCACCCTATGAAGTGCCAAAGCGATCTGATAAATGATAACAGAGTTACCGTCCAGAAACCACATTTCAAAATGGCCGCTCTTAGTTGACGGACATCTTGGATTCTTCCCCTGACCTAGTCCAATCACTGTATGAAGTCTCAAAGTGATGCGATAAACAGTAATGGAGTTATCATCCAGAAACCACTCTGCCGCCCATCCGGACCGCACCATTACATAATACCATGGCAATTTTTTTGGCATGGTATAAAAACATATGCACATGTGAGGCATAGTAGTGTACATGTACTGCAGCCTCTTGAGCGAAGGCACTGACCTCAGCTCAGGCATGACTGGTTTAGCTGCAGTCCTGAAGAAGCTCCTTGCATGATTACATTTGGGTGGGCCGAGGCCGAGATCATCAGAACTGATATTGTGTGATGACTCAAATTCTAGTGGAGGAATCTTGACCAAAATTGGTAGGAAGTGTTGCCTTTGGGCCCTTTCAAAGAAACTTCTTGAACATGGGGTGATATGGTCAAACGTCTAGATCACTGGAAAGGATGAGTAGGCAAGACGGGGGGAATTCACTACACACACACACAACACACACACACACACACACACACACACAACACACACACACACACACACACACACACACACACACACACACAGACACCTCTAGCTAAAATTATTATTGTTTACCTGCATTATTTATGATGATATCAGGTCCACCCGGGTACATCCGACGAACCTTTTCACACAGCTGCTCTATCTCAGATAATTTGCTCAGGTCAGCGTCAACAAATTGTCCCTGGACACCTCGGGAACTAGGAATTAAACACACCTCTATCAATATCTAGGTGAACAAGTAATAATGTGGGTTGTTTGGCATAAATAATTTATTAAAAGTAAACTACATATATATTAAATCTATAAGTGTCATGACAGTAATACTGGGTATTCAACACTGAGATTCCATAATTTAAATCCTATAGATTATTTTGGAAACAATTAGATTGAATGTTATTGCTGCCTCAGGCAAATTAGCCCTAACAGACATGGGGATATGTATGGCTTCCTCTTCTGTAATAGCTCAAACATTTTCATTCTACTTGTCATATTTAAGTGCAAAATATTCAGCATCCCGTTTCATAATGACATCCATTCCATTGAACCGTCCAATGTATTACCCGTTAACCCTTGAATATGTTTTTAAAAATTTCAATTAGTGAGCTCTAGTACATTGCACCTGGTGCCCAGTCGCAATCTTGTGGGTAGTTTGAATGCAGTCGACTAACCAATGAGATAGAATCCATGGATGCGGCGCCATATGGCTTCCTTTGACAGATCCACATATGTCTATCATTTGACCATAGAGTCCGTTCGTTTTTTGTACTTGGTCAAAGCACTGACTGGACACCAGGCACTGGCATCACGATCAAACCTAGTTAGTTTTGGTATAATGATCGGTTTGCCGGGATATTTCAAAGATTGATTCTATGACATAAATTCTGCTCTTGGCAGCAGTTGCAGACCCTCTCCAGAGACAATATATAAAATCGGTCTCTCTGCTGAAAGCACATGGATCTCACTGCGCCTTCTAGCTGAGGAAGCTGCCAATAGAAAGACTGCCTTAAGAGTCAGATGCTTTAGACAAGCCGAACCCAAAGGTTCGAAAGGGTGCTTGGGTGCACATTATGCACCAAAGATAGCCTCCAGGCTGGAATGACTACCGGTTGTCTCGGTCGGAGATTGCTCATTCCCTTCACCATTACATTTAACTGGGCCACCTCTGGACTATCCCTGTTGGCTAGACAAGGGATAACTGATGCCAAAGCTGACTTATATCCAGCAATCGTGACAGGAGCTAGTCCTGTAAAGAACAGCTCACAGAGAAAGTCTGCTATTTGCTGAATAGTGGATTGACAGGGATCAATATCCTTTCCTTCACACCACTCTGCAAATTTGTTAACCTTGTGGTTATATGACTTGAAGGTTTACCTCCTTCTCGCAGCTGCGATGAAACTCGCAGCCTGTTGAGAAAAGCCTTCTGACGTGGAACATTGTTTGATAACATCCACGCAGTCAATTTGAACATCTCGGGCCGCTCATGTAGGAAGCAGCCCATGGGCTGGGAGATTATGTTCGGAATCTTGGGCAACTGCACTGGATTGTCCACCAGCAGATCCCGAAGATCGGTGAACTACGCCCTGCTGGGCCAAAATGGCGCTATTAGCAGGACCAGGCACGGCTCCTCCCTGATCTTCACCAAGACCTTCGGTAGAAGAATGGTGGGTGGGTACGCATACACGTGCATCCCTCTCCAGCTTATCACCAGAGCATTTGTATCGACGGCATTTGATCTGGAATCGGCGAGACATAAGTCATGATTTGAGCATTTTCCTTGGTGGCGAACAAGTCCACGTTCGGTTTGCCCCAATGCTCGAAGATCCTTCGTAGAACTGGGGGGGGGGGGGGGGGGGGGGGTTGAGAGACCATTCAGTTGGCAGAATTCTCTGTCTGCGAGACAAAGCATCCGCCAGAATGTTCAATCGCCCAGGAATGTGAGCTGCTTTCAAAACAACCGAGTAATTCCTACACCATTGAATCAAGTGCCACACCTTCATACACAGTGTAGGTGACTTGGTCCCTCCTTGGCGATTTATGTATGATACTACTGTCAAATTGTCCGACCGTATCAATATCACCTTGCCCCTGACCTCTGGAAGAAACTTTTCCAGTGCCAGTTCCACTGCCATCATTTCTAACAGATTGATATGCAGCTGACTCTCTTGGGAGTTCATGTGCCCGAAACCCGGTGTTCTCCCAGGCAGGCCCTCCCCACCCCTACAGCGATGCATCCATGTACACGGACAGCTGGGGGTAGGGGTAGGCGAAGCGAAACTCCTACTAAGAAATTCGGACGCTCCTTCCACCATACAAGATGCGACATTATTGGCTCCACAACTGGTATCAGCTTTGACAGGGGTTCTGTTCTCTGTTTCCACAGAGACATCAAGATAAAACTGGATAGGTCTTCGCATTAGAGCAGCGTACAGGATTACCTGCTCCATGGACACCATCATGCCCAGCATCTGATGAAACCTCGCCTGAATGTAGTTTCCCAATCGAAAACTCTTGAGGATGGCTAACAGAGACACCACTCTGGGCTCTGATGGGTAACCCCTGCCTTCCTTGAGATCGAATCGCATTCCCAAATAAACGAAGTGCTGAGTGGGTGTCAACTCAGATTTCTCCTTGTTGACTATCCAGCCTAGATCTGAAAGTAATTTCAGAGTCAGAGCAGTATCCACTTTCTAACCTGGATGGCCAATTGTCTATGCAGGTGTGAAGCGCCATGTTCTCTCTTCTGAGAAACGCTGTCACTGCTATGACCACTCTGGTGAAAACCCTCGGGGCTGTCGACAGACCGAATGGGAGGACTACAAACCCCCAAACATGGTTCTGAAACGTGAATCTCAGAAACCTGTAACAACCCCTGTATACTGAAATGTGGAAATATGCCGAGGCATATGGATAAACCAATTCAATAGCCCGAGATTAAGTACGGGTCTCCATCTTATGCTCTTGGGAACATGTTTGAATAGAAGCCTGGAGTGGTCTGGTTTGCTGGTTTTATTGCTCCCTTCAGAAGCAAAGCTGACACTTCGTTTTGAATGGCTTCTAACTTGTCTGGCTCCCTTGATACGGGAGACCAGACAGGTGCCAAAGACAGATTTTGTGGTGTGAAATCCCACCACTCTGGCATGTACCCTGGGATATCCATCCCAGGACCAGAATGTCTGATGTCACACCTCACCAAGCCTCGACGAAATGCATGAGCCATCCACCCACTATAGGCGCATTGATGCCTAATGCAGGTGTCTGGCTCACAATCCGCTCCCTCCCCCCCTCTTAACGAGAGAGAACCATTTTCGTCTTGGTTTGACTGGCACCGTTGTTCCTGTCGTACAGGCGCGGTCCAGACGGATACAAATGGAGCTATCATACTCTCAGGTATGATCCGCTGCCTTCTTTCCGCCCTTGCCCTTACCGCCTCTCGGACGATCGTGGCTACCACTAGGGTGGGCAGGGGCCTCCACAACCTTCCTCGCCTTCTTAGCCGCAGGCGGCTGAGAAAGCCAGCAAGAGCAGTAGGAGCTGGCTCAGCTTTTGCCTTGCTCTTACGCTTCTTGGAGAAAAGCTGACCAGCTAGCGGTTTTGCTACAGCCCTTAGTGCATGCCCCGGATGCACTAGCTCCAGCTGTACATGTATGTTCACCACTAACCGACTTTGCGCAATGTTGGCCGTTTCTTCTAGGATGGCCCGCGCTTGGCCACCGAAGATGCTAGGGCCATTCATAGGCATTCCAAGCAAACGCTCCCTGACAGCTGAAGCCGGATGCATATGGTCAAGGACCATTTGCCTCCTAGACATGGTCACATGTGCCTGCACCCTAGCCAGTGCGTCCGTCGACAGCACAAGACCGTCGTTGATGCACGAAAGCGCAGCATGTGGCACAGGGTGGCCTGGCCCAGCTTCAGCCCACACTGACTGAAGCAAGCGATAGGAATGATTGACAGCGTTCATAGCTGCCTCACCCCCTCATCGCAGAGGGACAGGACTTCATCGCAGTGTGCATGGCTCTTATCCACAAGTGCCTGAGCGGGGCCACCCACTCCTGCACTTTGGACATCAAGAACCCAACGGTCATCCTCAGTGACCGTTGGGACCACACCATAATGCTCGTACTACCCCCTGGGGATAAGGCACCTTGCCTGCCCCTCCCTAGAGGCCACAGGCAACTGACTCTTCATCGTGAGGTGCTTGGCATAAATAGCCTCCAGCAACTCCTTGAACTTGGGATAATAATAATAATAATAATAAGTACATTTATAAAGCGCTGAATCCATGACAATGTGTGCTCTAAGCGCTAGTGCGTAATAGCTATATCTACTGAGAATATGCTCGTTTGAAAAGGGTGGTTTTTAGTTGTGATTTGAAAATATCTAATGATGCTGAGTTTTTTAGACTAAGTGGTAGATTGTTCCACTCGGTGGGAGCTGCATAAGTGAAAGTTTTGTGGCCATATGTAGTAGAATTTACTTTTGGGACGTTTAGCAGCATCTGATTGACAGATCTGAGTGATCGACCGGGCGAATAGGGTTGTACTAGTTCAGTTAAGTATGCAGGGGCAGTACCGGAAACACATTGGTAAGTCAAGCATAAAATTTTGAAAGTGATTCTCTGCTCGATCGGGAGCCAATGCAGATTCTGTAAGACAGGGGTTATGTGATCATACTTTCGGCGGAGTGATATGATTCTAGCAGCGGTATTTTGTACAATCTGTAGCTTATGAATAAGTTGTTTTGGTGCACCAATAAGCAAGCTGTTACAATAATCAAGTCTTGACGATATTAACGCCAGTATAAGCATGATTGTAGCCTCCTTCGTAATATACCGTCTGATGCAACCAATATTACGTAGCTGGTACGAGCACACTTTGCAGAGATGATTAACATGCTTTTCCATGGTCAGTTCATTATCAAGCATTACCCCTAGATCTTTCACCACAGGTGACAGATTTATTTGGCTTGTTCCAACAGTGATGCATGTCAAGTCTGATTTAGCGCGCCTAATCACCGGACCAACTAGCATGGCCTCCGTTTTGTCATCATTTAGCTTCAACATATTCAATGTCATCCAGGATTTAATGTCCGAACAGCAGTCATTTAGTTGATCTGTTGCCATACTTGCGGCTGATACTGATGGTATAAAACTGTTGATGAGCTGCGTGTCATCGGCGTAGAAATGGCGTTGGATGTTGTGGTTCTCGATTTTCTGTCCAAGTTGCCGTGTGTATAGCGTAAATAATACTGGACCCAAAATCGATCCTTGCGGCACACCACACGTGAGCTTGATCGGTTCGGAGAATGATCCGTTTACGCAGACTGACTGATATCTCTCGGATAGATACGATTCAAACCAGTTCCATACTGGGCCATCTAATCCAAATGTATGACGCAATTGTGATAAAAGTATCTGATGGTCAATAGTGTCGAATGCGGCACTCAAATCTAACAATAGCAGCAGGGAAACATTACCTTTGTCAACAGCACTGCGAATATCATTTACAACCCTTAGATGGGCTGTTTCGGTGCTATGGTATTGTCGGTATGCGGACTGAAATGGCTCATATAAATCACATTTTCGTAAATGGACTGGCAGTCTTTTAAGTACCGCCTTTTCGACAAGTTTTGACATGAAAGGTAAGTTCGAAACCGGTCTATAGTTATTCAAGATATCGTGGTCCAGGCCATTCTTTTTCAGTAGTGGTTTGACAATAGCCCGTTTGAATGACGCTGGCATAGTCCCGGACATTAGACCAGAATTAACCATCATGGTAATCGACGGAAGCAGGATCCGATGGACTGGATCCGAGCCCCGGGCAAGACCGCCTTCCAAATGCATGGTACCGATGGACGAGGCATGTCTTCCTCAGCTGTGGCCGAGACCACGGACAGGTCCACCGGGGCTAGCAAAGCCAGACCATCGGACCAATCCACTTCTGAGGAAGACACCCCTGTAAACACATCTCCCGTTGATGTATTCACGGGTCTATGAGCAGCAGCCTCCAGGCAAGGAGCCACCGCTCGATAGCCAACAACACCAGTACCGTGCGGTTCCGCTGCCACTCCACGAAGCACACTGTTCTATGGAGTAGGCCCGCACAGAAAACCATGCGGACCTGTAGCAGCTACGGAACCGTGGCCACACACGGGCACCAATGGCACCCAGTGTGTGGCCGCTGGACCAGGCGAGATAAGTGTGTACCACGCCTGGCCAGCAACACCCATCACTGTGTCAGTTGGTGGCAAACCAACCAGCACTGGACAGGTGCCCGGTACCGGTGTGGCCTCAACAACGGGCCGAGCGGCTGCCATGGCTTGTGCCAAACCAGACAAATGGAATCAACCTCCATGCGCTCCACCCGCAGTATCTCAGGCCCCAACACCCTCTCCCTTCTCCTCTTTGGCCTCTGCATCCTTAGACCCTGAACAGTCGTCAATGGATGAAGACACACTGGCGCCGTTTTGGTGGATGGCTCCCATGCCCGACGGACTGGCTACCTCTACTGGACCACCCAGAGGTGGCCGCAGAGAAGCAGAACTTGCCAGGCCGGAGCCCGACGGGATCGCTATGGAGCCATATAAGATGCCTCCCAACCCCACCAGTAGCCAGTCCAGAAGCCTGTCTAAGGACAGGGTCCATACCGGACACGGAGAGGTAGCGCCACAGTCTATGGTATCAAAGATGACCCCAGTGTGAGTAGCAAGAAGCCTTGCATAGCGGGCCCAAACCATGCCGGGGGTGCCATCTCTGAAACCGAGGTGGTTCGAAAAGAAATCGGGGAGCGCCCCAGGGGCCGAAACAGATGCTCCTCGATTTCTTTTCCAACCACCTGACCCTGCGTCAGACACCACTAAGTCCTTCTGGGCAAGGAACTCGACCACCAATTTAACGGGCCACACCGCACAGACATTACAATGATCATCAACACATCGGTAATAGACAAGGTTCTTAAACACTAATTTCACAAATTTGTGGCACTCTAGACATGATGGCGGGGTAGGCTTGGTCTAAAAACAAGCACAAGGCCTCAATAAGCAAGCGGGACGAAACAGAAATAGAAAGCAGAAAAATTATTTTCAAATAGTTTGACAATAAAGTATAAGACAAACCCTCCAGTATCCAACACCCGCAACGTTACAACCAAGATCACATAAGCTGGCGACAAGAACAAGAGCGGGACAAAAATACACCAATAAAATGATCCTGCAGGATGTAGAAAACGGAACCAGGAACCATATCGGATACATTCGCGGTATATTTAAGAATTAATTCCAAAATTATACTACACAAACGAACAACAAATGATACGAGAAGGAACAACATAATGAATTAACACTACTGCTGTAGAACACAGTAAAGCAGCAGAACACACATCTTAATCAAGAGTTTTGAGATCAATGATCAATGCAAACAGATCGCGATTACACGCAAAACTTGACATATTTCAAAAGTTTCTGGTACAAAAGCGCACGCAGCTACCAAGAATAAGATGCACGAATTAAGGAAACATTTCCGTCACCAAATAATCCAAGCAATAAAAGGGTGTGACGTCACCCGCTCGGACCACATGGATGAACGCAGTAAGCCGATTTTAGTGTTAAAAACTGTAGACAAATGCCTAATCTTTCATATTACTGCCTGATCATCGTTGAGATTTAAAGGAAGCAATCTTATTTGGCATATTTCGTTGTAACCACACGTCCCAGTTCCGGGGTTCAGAAAATGGGACATGCAACACACAAAATTTCAGAGACATAAGTCTCCATATAACTAGAGAAATAATATGAAAGAATACGACCTGAGGTTCAGTGACACTCCAAATTAATCCAGAGGAAGAAACAGGCACAAAAGCACAGAAAACACTCACAGAAAACTAGAATTTCTCCTGAGGCAAAAAACTTGTTACTCTTGTTGCTATGCAAACAAGAATGGCGTCTCTGGCTGGCGGGTACCCGGTTGTTGGGAACCGGGTACCTGGTTCCAGGAGCCGGTAGAGCTTTCTAAATCTAGATTCCTAGTGCACACCTTCAGTTGAGCTCAGGCCTCTCCACGAGAGGCGAGTGATTGCTCTCCTCTCACCTCCACTCGCCTAAAAACTAATTTTATACGAGTATCTCATTGCAGTATGGTCAAACATTTTTACTGGTTGACCTGTATTTTACCAGTTGGGGCCTTTTTTGGTGGTTGTGCCCATATTTTGACGGTTGTGTATCAGAATAGAGGCTGCCCATGTTTGGTTCTGAAACTGTAGGACTGAATCCTAAACCTTTATCAAGAAGACTGACAGTTGTCATGATTAGTGACACATCAAGGAATTTGAAATGTCATTAACCCAATCCCTGTTCGACCACACGAGCAGGAAACTGGAAGACCAATACCAGGTTGTGACCGGTTACAAAACTGCTTTCGAACGATGCTGTGATTCCTCTACCTCAAGAGAGGCAGAATTGGCCATAGCAGCCACCACGGTCAGACACAGCCGTCTGCACTGGTCTCCGAGTCTGAGACGTAAACCAACGAAGAGAAAGCAGGACCGTCAACAGAAGAGACAGTCCTGCTACTACCAGCAACAGGTACCTGACCTGAGGGACAACCGGGATCCCAACAGTAGCAGGTCGATGGAATCAAGGACGCAAGAGCACTCGAGAATCTGCTCCAGGCAGTCAAAAACCTGACAGATGACTACATCACTGTTCTAAGAAAACTAATTTTCTTTCACAACATTATAAACATTCATATAATAATCATCTTTCACAGCGGCTACTGTCTATCTATAACAACAACGCAGTCATTAAAGACTCAGAAATGTACTCATCCTCGTTTGTCTTTAACCAATCAAATTCCCCACTTACCATGGCAACCATCAGTCTTCTTGATAAAGGTTTAGGCTTCAGTCCTACAGTTTCAGAACGAAACATGGGCAGCCTCTATTCTGATTTACACGCTTTTTTCAGGCGCATGCGCCTGAAACACTTCTTCACCCACCCCCCAACCCACACACACCCACTCCTACAACAGGGAACCGGTGAAATATCCCCTTCCACGGCACCGGCTCCACCAACATTCCAAGACATCATAATCAGAAAATGTGCCGCCCAAAAAAATTCAATGCCATCTCCCACCTTAGATGCGCCAGTTGAAGCTTTTTTCAAAGCAATCAGGTACGATTTTAGTAGACCACAGAACTAATACAGTAATCTGAGCGAGCAGGAACAATCAGCTTTAGTGTAACTCCAGCACAACCACACAATAGTGGCCAAAAAAGCTGACAAAGGGCAAGCAACCGTCATCCAAAACACAACAGATTATATAGCAGAAGCTAACCGCCAGCTAGCGGATGAACGGTTCTATACAAAGGTTGAACAAGATCTAACATATAAACACACAAAACTTGTTGAAAAACGACTAGACCAACTAGACAGGGACAAGGAAATCGCTACTACAACCACCAGTAGATTAATTCCAAATCCTCCAATAACTGCCAGAGTCTACCTACTACTCAAAGTGCACAAAAAGAAGCAAAATGGCCTAGTTCCCGGCAAACCTATCATCAGCGGCATAGGCTGCCCAACGAAGCTGATAAGCAGTTTCGTGGATGAACGTATCAAAGTGCACGTCACTAAAATCAAATCGTATGTAAAAGACACTACAGATCTTATAAATGTGACATGTCAGATTTGCATATTTGTCCTGTACTGTATATAGCCTCAAATCATTCTTTCTTTTATGTCTATTCATTATTTTAAGGTAAATATCAATTCCGATCATCATATTATATATCAAAAAACCCCAACAGACCCCCCTTTAGTGGGTTGGTCTGTAGTTTTATTAACCACTATAAAAACATACTTACCGTTCAATCACTACTTGCTAAATCAAATATCTGCATTTAGCTATCAGAATAAAGTTTTTATTCTTGCCTATACACTCCCTAATGCCTATACCATCACCATGTAGACCCTCCACCAGGCTTCTGGTAGAGGGACCCCCTGCATTAGCCTTACAATAGACTGGCACCAGTCTGTACTCACTCCTTGGTGACGCTTGTCACTAAGCACGCTCGCGCATGCGCAGTAGGTCCCACTTGTGAAAACTGAATCACTTTTCTAAATTTAAGTGCTGTACATCCAGCCTATATTCTCAAATCAATACCCAGCGGGGTGGCTGAGGCCGGGTCGTAGTGATTGAACGGTAAGTATGTTTTTATAGTGGTTAATAAAACTACAGACCAACCCACTAAAGGGGGGTCTGTTGGGGGTTGTTATTACACCACAAAAACATCCATTACCGTTCAATCACTACTTGCTAAACCCGTAGATTTGGTCAGTGCCCCACTACGAAACTTTGGTGGGAGGTGATTTGAGAATCCATAAGCAAGGATAAAAATCAAACCAAACATAAACAAATGTTAATAACATAACATAATGGTGCATCCTAATCAATCACACAGTGATTAACAACCAAATAAAACTTTAAACATAAAGATTTAAACCAACAACCAAGGAATAACTCTCACCATTCTCCGCAGACGCACAGTCCTAACGAAAATGGTGGGATGTGCTTGGTAAATGGTCTTCAGCCTTCTTGGTTAAAATAGTAATGTTCCTAAAGAAAGATGCCGCTGCGCTCTGGTCTTTCAAATAAAAAGAGGTAAAAGTAGACTCAGATTTCCATCCTGCAACTTGCATAACTTCGTCTACAGAAGAGCCAGCAAACAAAGCAAAAGAGGTAGCCATCCCTCTAACATCATGAGCCTTAATGTGAGAGAGATTGACTTGCTCAGGAGAAGCAATCTCGTAGCATAGTTGAATGGTGTCACAAATCCATCTAGCGATGGAAGCTTTAGAGACCGGTCTGGCTATCCCTTCCGCGTAAGGAACCCATAAATGAGACGGATCGGATCTTTTAAAATCGGTACGACGCTTATAAGCCTTAAGAGCTCTGACTGGACACCAAAATCTGTCAGACGGAGAAAACGAAGATAAAGAATTTAAAATAATCGGCTTAGCTGGATAACGGTTTGATTGCGTTTTTGACAAAAAATCCCTTCTAGGATATAATACCAAACCGTCCCCAGCTTCAATAAATCTATCCTTTTCAGCGGAAAATGCATGGATCTCAGATCGTCTTCTAGCCGAAGCAGCCGCTACTAGAAAAACCGCCTTAAAAGTTAAAAGCTTTAAGCTAATCGAGGCGATAGGTTCAAAATGATGCCCTGCCAAAACCTGAAGAATCAGCGCCAAGTTCCAGGAAGGTAACGGTTTAGCAATAGGAGGCCTAATATTACCTAAACCTCTGATGAACCCATTCAGCACCTTAGTATCCTTAACATCTGCATTTAACAAACAAGGAAGAGAAGATGCTAAGGAAAATCTATATCCTCTAACCGTGTTAGCAGTCAGATGAAGAGAATCGAACAGATAAGATAAAAAGTCTAACACTTGGGATATAGAAACAGAATCGGGCACGAGATCATGATTTGAGCACCATTCTCCGAATATCTTAAGTCGACCCTTGTAAACTCTTCGGGTCGACTCCCTCCTGGCCGAATCAATAATTTCCTGAGACCTTGCAGAAAATTTATTCTCAGTGACCGAGCACTCGATATTCTCCAAACACACAGACTGAAGATTCCTGGGTTTGGATGAAGGCACCTTCCCCTTACTTGGGATAACAGATCTGGGGACACTGGCAGCAGACGTGGGAAGTCTACTAGAAGATCGAGAAGGTCTACGAACCAGATCCTTTTTGGCCAAAATGGAGCTATCAACAAAATCTCGCATACTTGATCCTTGACTTTCTTCAGAACCAGGGGAAGCAGGATAGTCGGAGGGAACGCATACGCGAAGATTCCTGTCCAGGACTGAGTCAGGGCGTCCACCGCCAACGCCTGATCGTCCGGAAAAGGAGACATGAAAGAGGAGATCTGGGCATTCAGAGAGGTCGCGAACAGGTCTACATGGGGACGATCCAGGAGGTTGAAGATCGCTTTGACAACCGACCTCTTTAACTGCCACTCTGTGTGGGCGAATTTGGAAGGGCGAGACAACTGATCCGCCAGAAAATTCAGACATCCTGGTACATGGGAGGACACCAGGAAAATCTGCTTCATACGACACCACATGAGGAGATTCCACACCTCCAAACACAGGCGAGACGACTTCGTGCCTCCCTGCTTGTTGATATACGAGACTACTGTGGAATTGTCTGATCGAATCGAGATCTTGAGGCCCTGCACTTGATCCGACCAGGCAAGGAGAGTCTTCTTGACAGCCCACAATTCCAGAATGTTGATGTGGGCTGACGACTCCTCTCGGGACCACAGGCCTGAGACCGAAAGGGAATCCCAGACCGCTCCCCATCCCTCCTGGGAAGCATCTGTAAAAATGACCGCCTGAGGAGAAGACTTGACCAGAGGAACACCCATCATCAGCAGAGAGCGATCCTTCCAAAAATCTAGATGGGGCCTCAAATGATCTCTGACCGGGATCTGATGGTACACTGAATGGGTCGACTGTTTCCACAGGGACATTAGATACATTTGGAAAGGTCTCCTCATCAGCGCCGCCCACGGAATGATGTTCTCGACGCTGACCATCAAGCCTATCACCCGGAGAAAGAATATTGCTCTGACCACGGCAGAGGAAGCCAGAATTTCCATGGCTACTAGGATTGCTTCTACTCTTACCTCTGAAGGGAAGACTAAGCCTTGACCAAGGTCGAAAGCCACACCTAGGTGGGTGAAAACCTGAGACGGGACCAAAGATGATTTTTCTAGATTTAAAACCCATCCTAGACTGGAAGCCAGACTGCAGACCTCTGGAATGATGCTTGCCAGAATTGAGGCAGATTCTGCTTTTAGCAACCAGTCGTCTATGTAAACGTGAAGGGGAATAGAACGACTGTGCAGAAAACCTGCCACTGCTGACACTAGGCGGGTGAAGAAGAAAGGGGCCGTGGTCAAGCCGAACGGCATGACTCTGAATTGCCATACCCTCCCCTTGAACGCGAATCTCATGAATTTTCTGAATGGAGGGTGGATGAGAATGTGAAAATAGGCGTCCTTGAGATCTATGGACGCTGTCCACATGCCTGGACTCAGACCGGCGATAATCTGAGATACCGTCTCCATCTTGAATTTTGGGGTGGATATATGCAGATTTAATCTCTTCAGATTGATGATTGGGCGCCATCCACCTGATTTCTTGGGGACTAGAAATAGAGTTGAGTAGAATCCCGGGTCTACTCTCCAACATGGAACCTCTTCTATAGCCTTCTTCAACCACATTGACTCCAATTCGTCTTCCAAGGCTACCAACTTCTCCAGATTGGATGGAACTGGAGTCCATTTGGGCTGGTAAGACAGAGGAGGAGGCAGATCTATCCAAGACGGAGCATAACCCCAGCGGATTTGATCTAACAGCCAGGAGTCCTGAGCAAGGGCTTTCCATGTCTCCCAGAACAGAGACAAGCGCCCTCCTACTGGCACGCTGGGAAGAAGGGATTGCACCGATAGATCCAAAAGTTGTAGAAGAGGAGGAAGGACTGGTAAATGAGATTGGGAAAGGCCTGCCCGGGCTGAGGCCACCCCTTCAAACCCGTCTAGGTTGAAAACCTCTAGAGGAGCGTCCTCTAGAACTAGACCTGTAACCTCGAGAGAAAAAATGACCCCTTCTCACCTGAGGAGGGGCTTGACGAACCTGAGCTCTAGGTCTATGAGATGAAATGGATTTAAAACGATCCTCCTCCGCAGATCTGGAATGGGAAGGAGAGGATCGATTAGAGTTCGTAAACACCCTTGACGGATAAGCCCCATATTCATCCGGCCTAAGACTCTTCCTCCTGGGAGAGGAGGAGGGACTCTTCACCGCAGAAGAGTCCCTTTTAACTGACGGCCTCAAAACCGAAATCTGATCCCGCAGATCCTTATCTGATCTGAGACGATCAGACTCCGCCCTAAGGATCGATGTAGAATCCTGACCGAAAATATCTGATCCGAAAGGCGGAGCAGATATCAGGTTACTCCTGAGGGAATCAGAAATATTCACCTCAGCAAGCTTCCTTGACCTTCTCTTAGAGGTGATGAAACCTAGTGAACGGCAAACTGAATTCAACGAACCTCTTGACAGGTCAACTAACGAACGAAATATCTCCGGAGGAACCTGACCCCCTTTCTCGTGAGTTTTGAGCATAGCCTCTGAAAGAAGGGCCAAAAAGTTTGCTGACTTCAACTGAGCCCGACAGACAGACTCCCATCTAAAAAGGTCTGATGAAGATTCTACCGTAGCCGCTTCCTTCAGATGCGATGAAAGAACATCCCATGTCGGACCATTCAGAGATTGAGTAGAAGCCAATCTAATGTAATCCTCTTTCGGAATCTGAACTGGAGCATCTACCTTGGGAGTAAGAGAAAAATCTTTCAGTTGGACATCGTTAATGTAAAAATCTAACATGTCTACTACCAAGTTATCTACCGGAAGAACAGAAGGAACATTAGCTGAAGAGACTGAAGATGACAGCGCAGAACCAAACGACGGAGGATCAAGCGAAAATTCATCCTGAAGAGGAAGAGATAGAGACGAAGCTATCCATTGATGAGCCCTAGACCAGTCATCTGGCGAGGCCCTCTCGTGATAGAACCTCTTCAGATCCCTGGCCCTGACTGATCTTTGAGTAGCCTTGACAGAAAGGTGAGACGGAGAAGAAGAAGAAGAAGAAGGAGGAGGACAGATGTCTGAATCTAGCGAAACAGAAGCATCAACGGTCCTCAGAGAGGAAGGAGAAGCTAAAGCTCTAGAAGGAGCGTCCGAGAGAGTGTCCAACGTCAATGGAGACTGATAAGCACTAGCAACACGGGCCTCAGGCTGACTAGAACTGAAAAAATAAGGATCCAACTCACTAGCTGAAAATCTGGACAAAATTGAAAATCTAGCTGAAATAACAGATCGGTGAAGAGAGGAATCGCGGCTTACTGAAAACAAGGAAAAATCTAAACCCGAATCAACTATCTGGAACTCTAATTCTGGAGACAGAACGACCGAAACAATAGGATCCGCATGATCAAACTCCGGAGAAGATGAAGAATAAGAAGGCAAAGTAGGAACAGACGGATCAGAAGAAGAAGGTATGTGAGACGCCGCAGAATAATTCTGCTGAAGGGAAGCCGGAATATGAAGAAAACCTGGAGGCGGAGATATAGATGATGGATGAAAAAGAGAAGACGAATTAGAAACATGAGAAGACGAAAAATCCCTAGCAGACAAGCCAGATACAGACGAAGAGGACGGATGACTACTACTCTTCTGAGAACCTGCTTGAGAGAACAAGGAAGGAGATGAAGAACGAGAGAGAGATACTACCTCACGAAAGGAATGCTGACCAAAATCTGACGCCGAAACAGACTGAGCACTAGAAGAACGATCAGAATAATGTCTATCAAAAACGGGAGGACCGGCGCGAAAATAACTAGAATCGGAATTAACAGACCTATTACTGGACTGGGAATCTGAGTTATTCGGCAGCTCATAACTTGATGCATAAACAGAAGTTCCCGTCGGGACTGAAACACCGAGACCGGAAATAGAACGCTTCATATCTCCTAATCCGGAAGTAGAAAAACTGTCACCAGAAGCGGAAATAGGAAACCCCGAAACGGAACCGGAAGTCGCTTGCAAGGATGGGTCAAAACGACCCGGACATGCATAAGTTGAACCGGAAGTGTCTACACCACCGCCGGAACCGGAACTAACCAAAACTGGGCCGGAAAAGGAGGATGTATGCAACAACGGATCCAACTGACTCGGATAAGCATAATTCCCACCGGAAGTAGTCACACTACTACCGGAAGAAGAGCCTGACAATCCGGACACTGAACGGTGCATAGACGGGTCCAACAGACCCGGATGCACATTCTTCCTACCGGAAGTAGCAGCACTACTACCGGAAGCGGAAGTCGACGAACCGGAAACGGAAGATGCCATATGATGCACCGCCGGGTCTAACAGACCCGGAACTACATTGTTCCTCCCGGAACCGGAAACTCTATAGCCTGATACTGAAGAACCGGAAACGGATGTTGACGCATAAGCCATATTCTCATGAGTCACCGGATGTTCAGCCAAGCCAGAAACAATCACGGTGCTCATTTCCGGATGCCCGGTAAAACCAGAAGACATTCCGGACAGCAAACCCGCTTGCCCGGACAAGCCAGGAGCATAGACGGGTGCTTCCTTAGAGGCGATCGGCGATCTTACCACCTTCCTTGCAATTGGTATCACTGTGAACCGGACCTTAGCTTGAGGTGACACATCGGAAGCTTCCGCCCCCAATACCACCGCTTGAGACTTAAGCTGGTCCTCAAGTCTAACATGGTCTTTGACCTGGCTCCTACCGGAGGATGCCTTACCAGGTTTCTTTCTTGTCTCGCCGGACTTTCCTTTGGGAGACTTAATTTGTTGTCTTGATGTTAAGGAAACCGGCTTTCCCCATTTACGAGATCGCGACTGAGGGCTAAATTCGGAGTCTGATGACTCCTCTTTAGCGGCCTTAATAGCAGATGTAATACGCTCGTCTAAAGATTTCGTCAATACATTTGCGAAGGATTCAAATCTGGCGAATAATGCCATAACCGGATCTGTGATAGAGGAGCTGCCCCCCTCCTTTGTTGAAACCGACGTATTAATAGAGGTGGAAGCAGATGTTACTGCTTTAGGACCTTCCACAACGGAGGGAGAGCGACCTGAGGGCAATGCAGGCTTAACCACGAAATCCTTAAAAAACGCTTTAGATACGACCAATGGCCAACCCTTGCACACTCCACACATTTTTAAAGGGGTGCAGGTGGTACACCTCAGGCAAACATGCCCCGTATAATCCTTAGCGTGAACCCGATCACACTTATTCGACGCACACTTTATTTTCTCAGAAGATACTGACACTTCCTATAAAAAATAAGAAATGATGCGAAATAAAGCAACTAGCTTTAAGCAAACTGAGCTATCACAGACGCTACGCCTTGGCCTATTTAAATAAAGTGTTTGAAGAAAGAATCAGTAAAGATTCTGATATATGTTTGAGAGCACTAGGACCTACGTTACTAGGAGTGGTACTGGCTATTATTATTACTACATGGTTACTCTTGATGGTATATAATAGGCATGGTTACTCTAACCTCGAAAACGGGAGTAGTGACACGAAAACTGGTAACTCCAAACGTTAGAGTTACAAACACCTCTAAAACACCATGATATATAAGTTAAACATAACTTAGGAAGAATAGACTTCATGGTAGGCATTCCCGAGTCAACTCGTGATAACTGGAAAATTTCTAGTTAGCAAGCTAATAACTTTTATATCGATTTGATAGCTGACAGTACTGTATAGCTAGCAGAATATTTGAAAAGTGATTCAGTTTTCACAAGTGGGACCTACTGCGCATGCGCGAGCGTGCTTAGTGACAAGCGTCACCAAGGAGTGAGTACAGACTGGTACCAGTCTATTGTAAGGCTAATGCAGGGGGTCCCTCTACCAGAAGCCTGGTGGAGGGTCTACATGGTGATGGTATAGGCATTAGGGAGTGTATAGGCAAGAATAAAAACTTTATTCTGATAGCTAAATGCAGATATTTGATTTAGCAAGTAGTGATTGAACGGTAATGGATGTTTTTGTGGTGTAATAACAACTGCTGTTGTGATGACGATTAAATTTGATGAAGAAATATATATTTTCCCCAAGTGAATACTATTCATGATACGTTAACCCTTTTTTTATCCCACTGACCAATTGAGGTTAATTCATAATGATGTTTGAATTATCGGATGGGATAGCTTTGGGTAATTTGAATGGAAGTTGTTGATATGTTAGGCAGCAACAATTTCTGGTCAAATTACGGTAAAACTGTTCATCAGATTGCATGTACTATTGATTTTTCTGTAATAGAATGTGGATTTAGAAGAAAAGGGTTATGGTATTTTTGGCGCACTGGTCAGCTTGGGTCATTGTGAGCTGGATATACTGCTAGGCACTAGCAGTACAGTTAAATATTCACTTCAAGTGGACACATTTCACAAGCAGCAAGAAACGTTAAATTGGAACCTGAAACTTGAACAAGTTGTGCTAAGCCTGGCCTTACTTAGGGTAAGGTTATAACATTATTATTATTCATGTTGTCAATATGATGTTGAATTGTCTGAATTCATAGTGTAGTTTTAAGCTATCTAATTTCCAATTTAAAATAGCTATTCAATTAATGTGCTGTTTGTTGAAGGGCTATTCTGAAATGGGCATTATCGAGTCAAGTAAAATATTCACTTTTTATGGCAATGTAATGCTTTCCATATGGTAAAGCATATGAAGCCTGTAGCATATTGTTGTAAGCCGCTGCATGATTAATCTTTCAAAATAAGCACATCAGGGCCATTTATCATGTATAAATGATTAGTATGAGAGTTATCTCCCTTTGACAAGCATATGAGCATGGCATGTCAATATATACTCAATGTATAGCTAGTCACTGTATAATTCCAAGGTCCTGTTCAAGTTTGCTATATATTCATGCATTGCCTATTATCCTGATACGTCTTTCATCAAGTCCGTCCGTAAAATGCATTTTCATACAATCACCATATCTGCTTAATCCAGCGTTAAACCTGGGCCTGGTTGTCATATTCCTGTTTAATTAGGATCTGGTATGTATTTTCCGAAATAGCTTTGCTATCTTCTGTGGCAAGATCTTTTAGCAACACTATCTCGGTAGTTTACATCAAATAATTCCTAAATGTCTTCGTTATCTTAATTATTGTAGCAGCAGAAGGGTTAGCCTTAGCGTCAGTAAAGTATACATTACCGTCACACATGAATTTCACACATTCCGTGGTATATGATTTTTTAAATGTTATTATTTATTATTCTCATGTCATGTATCCATGCATGCAAAGGATTTGTGCACATTGTGAGCTATGCGAATTCATATTAACTGCATAATTGCATATTAATACTCCAATTGAATTATACAATATGAATGTCGCACAGCAATAGCCAATTACACCAGTCATTTATGATAACGGTTATGTTTGTATATTGTCTAATTATTTTATTCTACTTTCCTTGTCAATTGTGTGTATAGCGTATTGCCAATCATCCCAGAGTGATTCTTAACGAATGCACCCGAATCTATGGAGATTGTAGATTTTTGTACATTAAATGTATAATGGAAACCGTAGATGAGTTTGTCACTTTACCATCGATTTCCACATATTACATAAACCAGATTGAAGCCTTTGGCAAAACAAAGCCCGGCACTCTTCTGGTGACCATGGACGTCACATCACTATACACAAACATCCCCAACAACGAGGGACTTAGGGCAGTAGCCAGATTCTGCCACAAATATGGCGTACCAGGTGATCTATCAATCAGAGGTCTACTCAACCTCCTAAAACTTGTACCCGAATGCAATAATTTCGAGTTCAATGGTGAACATTACTTACAAGTAGGAGGCACCGCCATGGGAAGCAAGCCTGAGTGCACTTTTGCATGCATTTTCATGGCGTATTTCGAAGAAAAACTCCTACAAGCGGCTCCCCACAAGCCAGCCTTGTATGTCAGATACATAGATGACATATTCATGTTCTGGGAACATGGCAAACCCGCCCTAGGTGAATTTGTCACATACATGAATACAGAGCACCATAGCATAAAATTCACAATGGAGTCTTCAGAAACACATGTTTCTTTCCTTGACACCATGGTCAAACAAACAGAAGAACATGCTATCATCTTCAACCTCTACACAAAACCAACAGACACCCACGGCTACCTCCACTATGATTCAGCACACCCCACCTCCTGCAAGGATTCGTCCCCATATGGACAATTCCTCAGGTTGAGACGCATCTGTAGTCAAATACAAGACTACGACAAAAATAGTATCATTCTACAAGGATACTTTGAAGCAAGGGGTTACCATATCAAAATTCTCAACGAATCCAGTGCAAAAGCGAGATCAAAAGACAGATACAGCATCCTACACCCACCACCAAAGACAGCCGCCACAAACACTCTACAGAGGCCCATCTTTGTCTGCGAGTTCACACAAACTGCCATTTTTCTGAAGAAAACCATCAAGAAATTCTGGCCAATTCTGGAAGCCAGCAGCAAATGCAGAAAAGCCTTCCCAGAACCTTCTCTCTTCAGCTATAGAAAAAACAAGACAATCAAAGACATGATTGTCAGGGCTAAACTTCCATCAGATAACGCCCCTGTACAATACAGAAACCTTCTAAAAGCATGCACTACTAAGAAATGTAAGATCTGCCAATGGATGCAAAAAAATCCAATATCCAAGATCATAGGCAACTGACAGACGAGGATCATCGCCTACCTACTAACTTGCAACAAATGTAAGAAACTGTATGTAGGAGAAACTCTACGCACCTTTAAAATCAGAATCCAAGAACATCTGAGATCGATATCAAACCTCCATAGGAATGAACGATACGACATACCCGTATCCAGACATTTCAATAAACATGGACATTCTAGAACTGACATGCAGTTCAGAATTATCCAGGTACTCTCATCAGACCCGGACGATGAAACCCCCACCCCATGGAGAAAACAGAAGGAATGTCATTGGATACACCAGCTCCACACAATGGCGCCTATAGGCATAAACCTAGCAGGATAAGGGACGCTTCTCCCCTGGACCAACACTCCCACCATGGGCGGACACGCCCAGTTCATTGTTATTAACCTCCATTTGGACAGTCACGACAAAGGTTTTTGAACAGAATAATATTTTACCATATATCATCAGTTATCTCCTGGATTAACTGCTCATCAGCGAAGCCATTCAGGATAATATTGCATCCATTGTCTGCTAACTTCTGCGCCACACCTAGGCCAATACCGGACGTGGACCCCGTCACTACAGCAACTTTGCCACTTAGCAACAAACCTATAATGTACACAAAGATCAGTAGTTTCATAGATCCGAGAAAGAAACAAGGTTAATAGAATCTAAACGAAATCTAGGATTTCTTTTTTCACGAGAGAGTTGATACTTACCTCCCTAATACTTTTGATATTGCTAAATATTGGCTTTCACTCAATAAACACTCAGATTTAAAACAGTTAGGTGCCCCTACTGGGCAGGGAGTCAGAGCGTAGTCTGGCGGATGCCAGCCCCACCACCGCGCATGCGCAGACTAGCACTTCCTCTGACTAGATTATTGGCTGACACACATGCAACTATTAAGAGCCTGAAGACCGAGCCTCTGTGGGGTGGAGAGGCCGGGTCCGTATCTAGGGAGGTAAGTATCAACTCTCTCGTGAAAAAAGAAATCCTAGATTTCGTTTATTTCACTTCAAGAGTATACTTACCTCCCTAATACTTTTGATATTGCCAGAATTCGAAAGTGAATCTGGCGGGAGGGAGGCGAGGTCAAAAGACCAGCTCATCCCAATACGCTTTTCTGCGTTTAAGGCACTTAAACTTCTGAAACTGTAAGAAAAAACAGTCAGGATTTGACTAACCATCGGATAACACGACCGATGTATGAGAGATGACCGAATGTCATATGCGCTCCCCCCCCCTCCTTCCTGGGAGGAAGAGTCGACTGACCTCAATGTCCTATACGCTCTCTACGTACAAGTGCCATGTACTACAGGACAGAGACGAAAAAACTCCATTTTCGTAACTCTCAACAATGAACCACACAAATACACAAACCATCACCATATTAATAACGGGTAATCGTGACAATACAATCAACAACGGACAACACATGAACAAGACTGACCTTGTTGAAAATGGCTGCTGACATCATCTTCCCATCGGTAAAGACTGATGCAGGCCCAAAAAAGTGGGTGTTTCCATAAATTAATTGTGATATATATAAGTAATGAGGAAATCACCTCAAAAAATATAAACCGATTTATTTTTTCAAAACCGACAAGGCGAGAGGATTAGAGGTGTCACGGAGATAATGGTCTGTAAAACTTGACTCACAGTGCCACTGAGCCACCGACATAATATCATCCACAGGGACCCCATTAAATAGGGCCGTGGATGTCACTACGCCGCGGACACTGTGAGCCTTGGCCACGTCAACCTGCTTCCCGGTGGCGGATTTATGGCAAAACTGAATGCACTCCACAATCCACCTGGAAATGGTGTCCTTAGAAGCCCTCCCATGGGGTTCAATATATGACAACCATAACGCTGACTGGTCGGTGCGCCATGCCGCCGTACGTTGTTTGTACCGGCGCAGCGCCCGGACGGGACACCATGCTTTAGAATTAGGATCATATCTAGTTAAAGCAGGCAAAATAATAGGTTGACCTGGATATTTCAACGACTGATTTTTAGCCAAGAAATTAATCCTAGGTAGCAGCTTAAGGCCTTCCCCTGAAACCACAAAACGGTCATCCTCGGCTGATAAGGCATGAATCTCACTCCTACGCCTAGCCGAGGCCGCAGCAATTAAAAACACAGTCTTCAGTGTTAATAGTTTCATAGAAATGGAACTAAGTGGTTCAAAAGGCTTATCACCTAGTACTTGAAGCACTAGCGATAAACTCCAAGACGGAATCACAGGAGGATTCCTTGGTCTTAGATTGCCCATGCCTTTAATTAATACATTCAATGTATTTACTTCATCACTTCCCCTCTTAGCCAAGCAAGGAATAACAGACATTAATGCTGATTTATAACCAGCAATAGAGTTAGGCTTGAGGCTATAGGCATCATAGAGGTGACAGAGGAAATCAGCTACTACTTGAATAGATGAATCCATTGGATCAATACATCTTTTTGAGCACCATTCTGCAAATCTGTTGATTTTATAATTATATGCTCTGGAGGTTGACCCCCTCCTGGCTTTGGCCATAAACATGGCTGCTTGCTCAGAAAAGCCCTCCTTAATTCTAGATTCCTTGACAACATCCACGCAGTCAATCTGAACATTGACGGATTGTTGTGAAGGGCCTTGCCCTGGAAGATAATATCGTCCATCAGAGGCAGAGGAACCGGATTGCAGACCAGAAGGTCCAGCAGATCCGTATACCATGATCGGCTTGGCCAATCCGGGGCGATCAGAAGCACTTGGCATTCCTCTTGTCTGATTTTCTGAAGAATTTTTGGAATCAGGATTGCTGGAGGGAATGCGTATGCATACATTCTCCCCCAGCTGATAGCTAACGCATCTGTTGCGAAAGCGCTTGGATCCGGAATCGGAGAGACGTACGTCGTCATCTTCGCATTCTTGTTCGTTGCGAACAAATCGATGTTGGGTTTCCCCCAATGGTCGAACAGACGATCCGCCACACATTGATTTAGTTGCCATTCCGTGGGTAAAACACTCATCCTTCGGCTCAATGAGTCTGCAAGCAGGTTTAACCTTCCCGGAATATGAACTGCTTTCAAGGTAATCTGGTGATCCAGACACCAACATAGCAGTTTCCATGTCATCATACAGAGACTGGGCGACTTCGTTCCGCCCTGGCGGTTTATGTAAGTCACAACTGTTGAGTTGTCTGAACGAATAAGAACAATCTTGCCCTGAACTTTCTGTAAGAAATGTTCCAGGCCCAGGACTACTGCTCTTAGCTCCAGTAGATTTATATGTTCCTGTGACTGTTCCAGATTCCAAAGCCCTGATATCGTGGATTCTTCCAGGCAAGCTCCCCAGCCCTCCATCGATGCATCTGTATACACAGTCACCTGAGGGTGGGGAGGGGTTAGCAAAACCCCCGGTAAGAGATTCTCTGTATTCAACCACCATTGCAGGTGGTGAATCAGAGGCGCCAACACAGACACATTCGAGTCCAGCGAACCTGTACTCTGGGTCCATTGTGTCATGAGAAACAACTGGATCGGCCGCCTGCGTAAGGCGGCCTGAGGAATGACTGGTTCCAACGAAACCATCAACCCCAGCATTCTCAAGTAAACCCGTGCCAGGACATGACGACTGTCGCACACTGACTGAATCAACGAGATGAGTATTTGAACCCTCTCCTGAGTAGGATAAACATATCCTGTCTCCAGATCGAAGAACATCCCCAGGTAAACAAACTTCTGGGATGGAGTCAGCTCTGATTTTGGGAAATTGATCATCCAGCCCAAGTCTGTGAGAATTTTCAAAACAATCTCCAGATTGGCGGACAAACTTTCCCGGGTGTGCGCTTTCAACAGCCAGTCGTCTATGTACGTGTGGACTGCTATGCTTCTCCTGCGGAGGTATGCTGTGATCGCAAGAACCACACGGGTGAAAACCCGAGGAGCCGTGGAAATTCCGAAGGGCAACACCCTGAATTCCCACTGTCTGCCCTGGAATGCAAATCTCAGGAAGCGACAGAAACTCCTGTGGATGGGGATGTGGAAATAAGCGTCCTTCAAATCTATCGACGCCGTCCACATCCCCCTCTCCAACCCCGCCAACACCGAGCGCACCGTTTCCATCTTGAAACTGGGCGTCTCGATGAACTTGTTCAATGGCTTGAGGTTGAGAATCGGTCTCCACCCACCGGTGCGTTTTGTTACCAAGAACAGGGTTGAATAGAAGCCCGGACACCTCTGTGCCGGCTGAATAGCTCCTTTTTGTACGAGGGAATTTATCTCCTCCTCGATACACAACCTTTGATCTGGATCTCTCGGAACGGGAGTCCAGATTGGCACCAGAGACAGTCGCGACGGCGGGCCTGTCATCCACTCTGGATGATACCCCACGGAAAGCCATCGCAAGACTAAACGGTCCTGAGTTAACCGTTCCCACTCTTGCATGTGGTCGGCAAGCCGGCCTCCCACCGGTCCACCTAGGGACCGCGGTGGACACAAGGCATGCAAGAGCGGCACTGTCTCCGTCGCCATACACACCGGCGTGGTCCTTACCGCGGTAAGCGCCCTGTCAGGAACGATAACCACGCCCAGATCCTCGCGCGACCCGCCCCGCCCCGCGCGCACCTCGGTGCACGGGCGGCTGCCTGGCTGACGGCGGCTGAGGAGCCTGCGCCCCCCTCACTGCTGGCCGAATCGCACGCGGCCGAGGCCGGCGCTGCGACGGCGGCTGGCCTCTGACTTGGCCAGCACCACCTCGAGCCTGCAGGGGACGATACGCAGGGGCCGCGGCGCGAACGTTAGCACGACGCAGTACCTCAAACTGTTCGCGCAGCGCCCTCTGGTTATTCACCAGGGTGACCGTCTCCTGGAGGTGGCGACATCCCTCACCTCCAAAAAGACCAGGACCCGTCATAGGCGTACGGAGTAGCCTATTATACAGGTCCTGAGACGGGCACAAATTGTCCAGGGCAAATGTGCGTCTTGCCCTGACACTCCTGGTCACCGCCCGCGTCATACAGTCCAGCGCCAGGTTAATACCATCCTGGATGGTACGCTGGACCGCGAGCGGGCCTGGCTGGCGCGATGCGGATGCCGTTACTACCCCCTGTAACAGCTGGGAGACGTGGGACAGAGCGGCAATCGAAGCCCGCCCACTCTCCTCCGCATCACGCAACGCGGTATTCGCCGAACGCAACGCGTTCGCGCACAAGACCCCCGCGTCAGAACGGGATCCTGGCCGCGTATCCTCACCCAAAGCCGCGCGGTCATCCACGCTGGGCTTGGGTACCACACCGTACCGCTGGTAGTCCAGGGGCACGATGCGACAACGCTTGGCCACCTCGCGAGGGGCCTTCGCGAGACGTCCACTCGTGTTAATGGACGCCTCCGCCGCCTTGAACATGTCAACGACATGCTCCGCCAGCGGCAGAGAAGGCATAGCGTTAGCAGTTGGTTTCCCAGCTAACCACGGCGTGTGAACACGGTGGCTAGCCGACTGCTCCACGGGCAGATCAGGCCTAACGCTCACCAACCACTGGCAAGCGTCATACCAATCCTCCTCCGTGGCTAACTGCGAGCGCTCTACAAGACGGGGTCCTTCGTCTTCCTCCTGAGCGCAAGCAGTACTTGACGGCGGGTACGCTGATACACCTGGCAAGCCAGGGAAAACATGCGGGCCTGTCAGCACCGGCATGAGAATATCACTGGTTTGACCAGGAGCAGGCACCGCGGTAGAGCGCGGGGTATATATAGCTCTACCACGGGCCCGGCCAGCACCAGCTACACTCTCGGCAAGCCGAGGTATGCGGTACCGCTGGCCATCAGCAGCGCCCTGGGCCACCACCTGAACCGCGGACCTTACTCCAGGGTGAGTAATACCGTGGAAAAAAGCGCCTGTATTCCCCGCGAGGGGTGCACAAACGTCTTCATCCATGTCCACGTCGTCAGACGGCGACCCTAGCAGGTAATCCTCATCACCCTGGTCAGAAAGATTAGACCCCGGGTCAGCAAAGAGAGCTAACCCGGGCTGACCAGGAACGGTGCCATAGGAGGTACTGGCCACCGCGGCGTGCGGATACCCCTGGACTGATAAGCAGCCAGCGGGTTCCAGCGACAACCGTCCACGGTCCCCTATCGGCGCGGCAATAAGCCTGCTGCCAGGGCCGTGGAACGCCCCCTCTAATGGGGCCACCTCTGAATCGTCGGACAACGGAAGCGGACTAAGGAAAATCGATCCAGAGGCGGGGATTACCTGCTCCGAAGCCGATGATGAGGACAATAAAGGATCTGGTCCAGGAAGCATGCCACGAAGCAACCCTGGAACCAAATCTTTTATTGTCCTCCTCATCTCTCCCAACATCTCGGTCCGGAAGGTCTCCATATCCACCGCGGACGAGACCTTCCCCTTACCCTTCTCACTTACAACCTCTCGTTTCCGCTTCTTCTTCTTCTCCACCACTACCACCTTGTCCGTCGCCTGTAAGCAGCACAAGAATTCGGACATTAACACGCCCCCCCCAGTGCTTACATATGTCACAATTAAACAATGGACCACAAGGGCTACATCGATAACACAGATGCGGCCAGAACTTCACATGCATAAAACGTCCACAGGACGCGCAACCCGGTCCCTGAAACAGGGCAAAGGACAAGGAGTATGAGCAACTAGTTAAGCTTAGAAACTCAATCCAACTCAAGGAGAAGGAAAAACGATCATAAAGATCAATATACATCAAAAACCAGCCTAGCGCTTGAATTGCTAATAAATACATAGCCAGCTGATTATGACGTCATTAATCCCGTGACAGGAAAAATTCGATCCCAACAAAACATCCAAGTGCAAAGACGAATTGTATGCTGAATGGATAAGTTGACTACACAACCATCAGATACATATAGATAACTCTTTACTGGCAAAAATGTTAATTATCTCCCTTTGATTGTTTACAATAATTAACATCACCACATTATCAATGACTAGATACCTGACACTTTGTATAGACAAACCATCCAACGTGACGAACCGGAAACTCCACCATCTGCACGCCTCTTAACTCTCTCCACCTCATGGGGAAGGAATTGGAACAAGAGGGCAAAGTGAGAAGACCTTTATACCAGGCCTCCAACTCACTGGGCATAATTTTTCATTTGGTTAGATAACCTGACAGTGTTAGTAGGAAATGGAACCATGGTGGAGAGAATACTAATTCTCTGGTACTGTGACGTCACAACCTAGCGTCATACAGACCTGTGGACAGAAACAGAAAGAGAAATTAGTCCTAGGTAGCACCGAGTTGACCTAAACCAACTAACTAAGGCGCTTATCACGGTAAACGCGAGTCCCGGAAACACAATACACCGGGAAGAAAACTCGCTAATTTTACTAGAAGTCACCTGATTTAAAGGTCCTCCGTCCTCCTGTGGCGACGTATTCCTATCCGCCATCCAAAAAAGTGACTAACACTCCAAACAAACACCACTTAAACAGTTTAAGAGAGCGAAAAAGCTATTGAACAAAAAAACATGTGTGATCTCTTTGCCAATAATCTAGCAAAGAGGAAGTGCTAGTCTGCGCATGCGCGGTGGTGGGGCTGGCATCCGCCAGACTACGCTCTGACTCCCTGCCCAGTAGGGGCACCTAACTGTTTTAAATCTGAGTGTTTATTGAGTGAAAGCCAATATTTAGCAATATCAAAAGTATTAGGGAGGTAAGTATACTCTTGAAGTGAAATTGGCAGATGTGGGTTCAGAATTTTTTCACATTTTCTTGAATTTTTTGGATTACACCCAAAGTTGTAGAACCATGGTATGTAGTCAATCCATACACTAGAAAATCTGTACCTATTATTCCATACCCTATTTTTCGACATTCCGTATGTTGAGATTGGTTAATCTGAACCTTAATTTTGGAGAATCCATATCTACATGTAACCTATTGGATATTCTGTACCCAACTATTGGATATCCAATGGGTGGGTACAGAATATCCAATATGTTAGAGGCGAACCCAATAACATGATGACCAATGATTTGATTAGAGATTCAAGTCTGTAGAGCCGTCCTCCCGTTTTGTTTGGATTTTTCTTCCGATTACACCCAAAATTTGGTATTGTGACAATGGTTGCTATCATATGATCGTAAGATCATACATAGCAATCACATTTCTATACAATCACGTTAGCTTATGCCACCGGCAACATATTTGGACTCTAAATCCGCTACAATATAGGTAGACAGATTGTTATTCAGTCTTGCATGCTCTCTCGTTGATTTAATGAAACAAATTACTTCATGTCAATTATAAAAGCGTAGGGGATATTCGTAATCGAGATTTACATTTATAGAAAATTTATATCAGTTAGAATTAAGATAATTGTATTTGTTATTATGATTAGGTTATAATCAAGGTAGATTTCATTATTTATAAAATGTATGGAATCTCTATGGATTATTTGAGCAGTTATGTAGGAGTTACAAATCAACATGTTGTTGTATATCCACGTGATCCAGACGGGTCACAATACATTGTGTGCATGTGTTAAAATGGTCGCCTCAACAAGGATTCGGTGGTTGGCCTTCGTGAGAGTTAGTTGCGCCTTAGCGAAGTTGTGATGTAGGCAGCCATCGTCTCACGTGTATATATTTCTACGCCGGCCATATACACCGGCGTGGCTGAGAGAATGTTTCCATTGTGAAGTTCAAATATAAAAATGAGTTTATCAGCAGTCCTCATACACATTCGTAAATAGATATGGGCGCCATCTCAGTTTAGGGCCCATTAACAGTTAATTCACGTTTGTCCAGTCAATATACGTTTTCATTTGTGGGCACAATATGAACTTTCATCCAAGAATCTCTCCATGACTTTGGGTCATTAATATCAGCTATCGTCAGGTCTCCAGCTCCTGGTAATATCATCTGTAGCCAGGTCTCCAGCTCCTGGTAATATCATCTGTAGCCAGGTCTCCAGCTCCTGGTAATATCATGTGTAGCCAGGTTTCCAGCTCCTGATAATATCAGCTATAGCCAGGTCTCCAGCTCCTGGTATTGTCATCTGCAGCCAGGTCTCCAGCCCCTGGTAATATCATTCGTAATCAGGTCTCCAGCTCCTGGTAGTATCATCAATGACCAGATTTCCAGCTTCTAATAATATCGTGCGTAACCAGGTCTCCAGCTCCTGGTCATCATTAACTATCACCAGATAACCAGCTCCTGGTTAACGTGGTTGTGGGTCAGATAGCCAGCTTCTGGCCATTCGCTAATCCATCACATCTTTAGCTTCTGGCAGCCCGTGGCCAGGCCTATTCAGCATTTCAGATCCGCCCACGTCATAAGATAAATTCCGGTCATTTATATTTTTGTGTTACACGTTCGTCTGGGTGCACCCACATCTTTCCGTCGTCTTCAATACGATATCAGAATTCGTATTGTGATCATTCGTCCGCAGGATCCTTTCGTCTTCAAGCCACAAAGAAATGACTGTTTCCATTGAGCATTTACAACAGCTATACTACATTCAGGTCGTATATTATTGATTTATTATATGAAAATTTTATATTGATTGTTGTCATAACTATTAACACATTAATTAGATTAATATGTTCAAGGTTAAACTCTGAACCAAGAACCGTTAAGTCTTAAGTTTATCGACATAAAATCATACATGCTGAATTTTGAGCATTTATGATTTCTGAAGTGAACTAAATCATCTGTGATATTCTTTGAGGATTGATATAAATGACATCGGATCGAAAAATCGATTTGATGTGATTGTTATCAAAACTCAAAGAAAGAGCAGGGATTGGATCAACCAGGATCAATCTGTTGGATCGATAATGGTCGTTTCGATCTAGATATGACTTCAAGGATTAGAGTTCTTGTTTTGGGTCAAATTAGTTTATGAATATTCAACGTAAGACATTGAGGGTTTCAGTAGTTATAATTTTGAAATCCTGCTTCAACAGAATCATTTTTATATTCATATAATATATCAATTGTAACAATCATGTCAACTGTACAATACTGCTATAATTTTACAACAGATCAGAAGGTAGGCAAGAATGAATGAATGTTATTTTTCAAATCTGTCTTTGTTTATTTCCTCTTAATTACCACCATATTGTGAATTAATAGGTTAAAGTTCAAATGCTAATGCAGATCACGCTTCCATACGTCGAGCCAAGATAAGGAAGTGTTGGAATTCACCTCAAATCGGTCCCATAAGCTTTCCTTCGAATAAAAGGGTTAACCATTGATAATGGAGAAATCATTTAGATACTCCTAGACATCTATTCTATCGTTTCTATTTTGGGTTGAGCATTTTGGCAAAATAAAATATCCGGTAATCATTTAATTAATGACGCCATAATCATTACTGTGGTTTTGTCATTTGGATAAAACGCATTGGTGTTTCACATCGTACAGTAATCTAATCCACGCCAACGTCAGCTAATTCCCTTACAGTATCCTAGTACAAACGTATATGACCACACTTTACCATGCAAAATTTTGAGTCAGATCAGATCAGTAGTATCCGAGATATTCACAAGTCGAGGGTAATTGTAATTAGTTGTAGATTAATTACACCCGCATGCCCACCGTGCATAGTATACATTGTAAATGTTTTGAACAGCCATAGGCATAATTGGTTGATCCGTACCCTACAATTTCATGGTACGGATTAATCATTACGATGGTATGGAACATACAATTAGCTACATGTAGGTGTGTAATATCCAGATTTAAGGTACAGATTACTCAAAACTAGGGTATGGATTCTCCAATAGGCTACATATGGATTGACTGGTACAGTTTGGTTTGGGTACGGAATGACTGGTATTCAGAATCCCAGTTCATGGTGACACCGTCACACACCTGTGCTAAAATTTGAGCTGAATCGCTCCAGAAGTTTCCGAGATATCCACAGATCCAGCATTTGATCTGATTCGGATATGAGTTCCTTTTATTCAGATCATGGCCATTGTCCGGAAATCTGCTTGCACAGCAACTTCCTTCGTTGTTTTAAAATTTGACCCAAATTGGGTCCATAGTTTTTTAGAGTTCTTTTAGATAGTTCGGAAAAATCTTTTGTGACTGATTGACTGACTGACTAAGCGACATGGTCGTTTATTGAGCTGCTACCCGCACCTAAACAATATGAGCTAAGTAGCTAAATTTTCCATTGGACCAAAGACTAATATTTGTATCAGAAATGTATCAGATGTCCTCTGAGAGCATCAGGATTTCAAAACTGTCCGGGACGTCTATTGTAAGTTCAAAGGTAACTAACAGTATGCAATCTGTAGAAAACAGAGAAATACTGATATTTATCAGAAGAAGAAGAAGATCAGTGACCTGCCAGATTTAATAGATTGTTGCTGCAAGATCTTTACCGATGACTCCAAACTGATTGAAAACCCACCTAGTGCTAACCTTCAAAACCACATAAACAACACTTGTAATTGGTCAGAAGACTGGAAATTAAGGTTCAATTCCACAAAGATCCATGTAATAGATCTCGGTAGTAATAGCCTTGACTGGCTCTGGGTACTTATCGACACCAAGCTAAATTTTGATGTACACACCGGTTAACAAAGCCAACAGAATACTAGGCATCATTAAGCGGTCACTCACGTATATAGATGGAACAATTCTAACTACTCTATTTAAAACACTAATAAGACCAATACTAGAATACTGTATCAGGAATCGAAATGTCCATTTGTCCTGTTGCCCGGGGCAACCTGATTGTCAAAAGGGCAACTAATCTTTGGCTGTTAATGGTATACAGGGCAACCATGACAAATACTCAGACTAATAGTATTATACTGTGTTTTTGATACCTACTGACTAACTGTCATTTATTTATTTAATTATATTAGAAAGGGTAGCCAGTATGCTTAATGCCATCTCTGAATAATTGCTGCTATTTTTTGGAATTTACCTGACAAAACAACAGTCTTTTTAATAAGGAAAAATTAGTTACCTCTCCGGGATGTAGAAATTGTTTGAGTGTAGCTTTCGTGACCATCTCGGTCACTTCTTCAGCACTAACCGACGGTCGCTGGCAATGTCACTCTGGTCAGTTCTTGTGGAGTCACGTGACAGCATGGACTGGTAGACTGCTGGTATACGGTAGCCCTTGTCTCTGTTCATGGTTGGTTGATGCTTGTAGATTTCTATGGCCTCTTTAACCTTCCGTTTGAATAAGTTGGTCTCAATGTTGATGACCGAGGCACTGCTGGCGGGGATGACGTGGCCAGTGGATACTGTATGCTCTGCCACAGCTGAGTTGGAATTGGTTTTAAGATGTTCTTTGACTCTGGTGCTGAGAGGCCTTTTGGTTTCGCCTATGTATGTCCCCTCACATTGGTCACATTCGATCTTGTAGATGACTCCAGAGCGTTCATCTTTGGGTCTTACTAGTTGTGATCTTAAGGTGTTGACGGGCTTGTGGTAGGTTTTGATGTGGTGTTCTCTGAAGAGTCTGCCACGGTGTTCTGATAGGCCTTGGATGTACGGAAGTCCAACTAGTGGAAGTTTTTCGACATCTGGTGGTTGATTACGGGGTGGGGAGGTGGTTTTCTCATCCACGAAGTGTAACTGTTAGCTAGGAGAGACTGTTGGATGTGATGATGTTCTTTTTTTTTGTCTGATGTTTCTGTGATGATGGAGTCTGCCCGGTGAAATAGAAGTTCTGACGACTGACCTTTTGTGTTCCAAATGGTGATTAGAGTGAAAATTTAGATATTGATCTGTGTGTGTGGGTTTTCTGTACACGGTAAGTTTGGTGGTTCCGGAATCACTGACATGTACCAAGATGTCCAGGAACGCAATCTGGCCATCAGCTTCGACTTCGCTGGTGAATTGGATACATTGGTCGATGCTGTTGAGGTGATCAGCGAAATGTTGGATGTTGTAGAGATGCAGGCATGTGAAAGTGTCATCCACATATCAGTACCAGAAATCTGGAGGGTCTGTGGCTGTGCTAAGTGCTTGTTGCTCGAAGGATTCCATATAGAGGTTTGCGATCACTGATGACACTGATGAGCCCACAGCTACTTCATGAATTTGGTGGTAGAAGTAGCCATTCTGAACAAAATAGATGGTGTCTAACACGATCTTCAAGAGGCGGATAATCTGGGCTGGAGAGAGGCTTGTCCGGTCTTTCAATGAGGGGTCTAGGTCCAGACCTCTCTGGATGACTGGAAGAGCCTTGTCCACTGGGATGCTGGTGAAGAGTGAAGATACATCAAAGGAAACTAATTTGTGTGTGGGCGGGACTTCAAGAGATTGAATTTTAGTGGCGAAATCTTTGCTATTTTTGGTGTGGTGCTCTGAGTGGCCAACTAGTGATTCCAGGATCTGTGAGATATTTCGAGGCTTGAGATGTGATGCATGTATGCTGGCAACGATGGGTCTAAGAGGAATGTTGTTCTTGTGGATTTTGGGGAGTTCATAGAATCTTGGGACAATGGCAGTTCCGGGGTAGAATTTAAAGTATAGGGATTGGTCGATGATGTTCTGGCTTTTCCAGTCTTTGAGAAGTTTTAGCAGGTGGTTTTTGTACTGGTTGGTTGGGTCAGAAGATAATTTGGAGCATGTGTGGTGGTCTGAAAGAAGGGCACTGATTTTGTCTTGGTAGTCATCTTTATCTATTATCACTGTGCATCTCCCCGTCGGCTGGCAAAATTTGGATGGAGTCATTGTGTTTCAGATGTTGTAGAGCCCTACGTTCTTCAATTGTAATGTTGCTTCTCCTATTTGGTCTTTTGTTGAATTTAGTGACGTTTTTCGTCACTTTCCTGCACTGAGAGCGCTTGTCAACAGCTTGTTAACTCACAGGCAGACAGCCTTAGAAGCGAAGTGACAAAAACCGTCACTAAATTCAACAAAATACCCCAAAGTGCCTGTATCACTCACCTGGACCATAGGCATTTTAATGAATGTCCATTAACAACCAGATTTCGACTCAATCCATTCGGTGGTTCTGGAGTTGTTTTGGCACAAAAAAAAAAGGTTATCCAAGATGGCCGCCAAACCATTTGGCCAATCAAGTTCCCTTGAACAAACTTGGTGCAGCTCTTGCCAGAAATTATATTTCATGCGTTTTGAATTGATCCCCCAAGCGGTTTCGGAGAAGATTTTTAAAGACATTTCTAAAAATCGAACAAAATGTGACATGGCCGCCACCCAAATTGGCCGATCAGCTTTGTTTGAACAAACATGGACCTCTATGCCCTCAGAATTCTTCCTGCCAAATATACTTGAAATCGGTCCAGTGGTTCCAGATATTTTAAATTTCCCATTGCTTTAATATGAAGGAAATTTCAATTTCCCTTTCTCCGAGATCTAACAATACTTACCATTACATTACTCATTGATAATACAGCTATCCTGATAGCTGGTTCTATGAATCTAGATTTTGTAAGCTTTACTGGCTCCTGGAACCAGGTATCCGGTTCCCAACAACTGGGTACCCCGCCTGCCAGAGACACTCATATTGTTTGCATAGCTACCAAACAAGAGAATACCAATGGCTTGCCTCCGTGGAGCTGGGAGGCAGGGTCCGTAATGTAATGGTAAGTATTGTTAGATCTCGGAGAAAGGGAAATTGAAATTTCCTTCATTCTCCTTCGATCAATACTTACCATTACATTACTCATTGATAACACCAGATTTAGTCGGTAACCTGGTGGGAAGGGCCAAGCCATACAAAGGCACTTTTGCCCCAGGAGAAAGAACTTAAACCTAACTTGTCATACAGATGTACGGAGACCTAAAAGGACCGCCAAGTTCTGGGACCGAATCACATTCGCATCACCGCTCCCCCCCCCCTTTTCTCCTAAAAAAGGGAAAGAACTCATGAACATGCATCTCGCCTGAAACACAAATATGCCAAGAGGGTTAACAGCTCTTTACACATATAAGCCTGGGAATGAGCATGAATATATAACATGAATGATCATGATATATAAACATAATACAAAAAACTGTCAAACTTGAATTACCTCATGAATTATGGATTCCAGACGTGGCGCCATCAACCAACACACTTTCGACCAAATGCGTCCCATACGGTTGAATTCCTCTCGCTTGACCATGTCTGTTTTTACTACTTTTGCTTTTCCAAGTTATCAAAAGGAGATGAAGAGTGTGCCCACTAGACTATTGTTCCAAAACAGCTAAAGCGAGTGGATTGGCGGAGTCTGACATGCCCCTCATATAGTAATCCGTGAAAGAGGACTCACAGTGCCATTGTGCAACGGCCATGATGTCATCTAACGGGACACCATTGAATTGGGCGGTCAAGGGGGCTATTCCTCTAACACCGTGAGCCCTAGCACATTGCACCTGGTGCCCAGTCGCAATCTGGTGGGTAGTCTGAAAGCATTCAATTACCCAACGAGCGATAGTATCCATGGATGCGGTGCCATATGGCTTCTTATGGCAGATCCACAGATGTCTATCATTTGACCATAGAGAGTCTGTCCGTTTTTAATACTTGGTCAAAGCACGGACTGGACACCAGGCACTGGCATCATGATCACACCTAGTTAGCTTTGGTATAAGATTGATTCTTTGACATAAACTCTGCTTTTGGAAGCAATCGCAGACCCTCTTCGGAGACAATAAATCGGTCCTTCTCTGCTGAAAGCGCATGGATCTCATTGCGCCTTGTTGAGGAAGCTGCCAATAGAAAAACTGCCTTTAGAGTCAGATGCTTTAGACTAGCCAAACCCAAAGGTTCGAAAGGGTGCTTGGCCAGTGCATTAAGCACCAAAGATAGACTCCAGGCTGGAATGACTACCGGTTGTCTCGGTCAGAGATTGAAGGAAATTTCAATTTCCCTTTCTCCGAGATCTAACAATACTCACCATTCTATTACTTCTGATATACAGCTGGCCCTGACAGCTGGCTCTAGGACTATAGACTTAGAAAGCTTTACCGACTCCTTGGAACCGGGTACTCGGCTCCCAACTGCCGAGTACCCGTCTACCATGAAGCTCATATTGTTTGCATAGCCACCAAACAAGAGAAACTCATGGCTTGCCTCCATGGGGCTGGGAGGCTGGGTCCGTAATAGAATGGTGAGTATCGTTGGAGAAAGGGAAATTGAAATTTCCTTCGATCAATACTCACCATTCTATTACTTCTGATATACACCAGATTTGGTCAGTAACCTGGTGGGAAGGGGCAAGCCATAACTGCTACTTTTGCCCCTTGGAGAAAGAGCTAGACGTAAAACTTGACTAATGGAGCCCTAAAAAGGACCGTCAAGTTAACGGAACCGAATCACATTCGCATCACTGCCCCCCCCCCCCTTTTTCTCCTAAGAAAAGGGAGAGAACTCACGAACATGCATCTCGCCTGAAAACACAAATATGCCAAGAGGGTTAACTGCTCTTTGCATATATTAGCCTGGGAATGAGCATGAATATATAAGATGAATGATCATGATATATAGACATAATACAAAACACTCTCAATCGTGAATTACCTCATGATATTTGGAATTCAGACCTGGAGCCTCCAACCATTCACTTGTCCGGCCTCAGTGACACAACTGGTTGATATCCTCTCGCTTGACCATGTCTGCTTCTTAATTCTCTCTTACAAATGCCAAAAAAGGAAGAAGAGCAGCGCGGTCATATAGCTATCGTCTCAAAACAGCTAAAGCGAGTGGAATGGCGAAGTCTGACACATCCCTCATATAGTAATCCGTGAAAGAGGACTCACAGTGCCCTTGTGCGACAGCCATGATGTCCTTAAACTGAACACCATTGTAAAGGGCGGAAGAGGCGGCTATTCCTCTAACATCGTGCCCTTGCACCTTGCACTTGGTGCCCAGTCATAATCTCATGGGTAGTCTGAATGCATTCGACTACCCAACGAGAGATAGAATCCACGGATGCGGCGCCATATGACTCCATATGACAGATCCACAGATGTCTATCATTCGACCGTAACGAGTCTGTCCGTTTTGTACTTAGTCAACGCACGGACTGGGCACCAGACACTGGCATCACGATCCAACCTACTTAGTTTCGGTATAACGATCGGTTTGCCGGGATATCTCAAAGATCGAATCTTTGACATAAACTCTGCTCTTGGCAGTAGACACAGACCCTCTCTGGTGACAATAAATCGGTCCCTCTTTGCTGAAAGTGCATGGATTATACTGCACCTTCTAGCTGAGGAAGCTGCCAATAGAAAGACCGCCTTTAGAGCCAGGCTGGAATGACTACCGGTTGTCTCGGTCAGAGATTGCTCATTCCCTTCACCATCACACTCAACTGGGCCACCTCTGGACTATCCCTGTTGGCTAGACAAGGGATAACTGATGCCAAAGCTGACTTGTATCCAGCAATTGTGACAGGAGCTAGTCCTGAATAGAACAGCTCATAGAGAAAGTCTGCTATTTGCTGAATAGTGGAATGAAAGGTAACAATACCCTTTTCCTCACACCAGTCTGCAAATCTGTTAACCTTGTTGTTATATGACTTGAAGGTTGACCTCCCTCCCGCAGCTGCGATGAAATCTGCAGCATGTCGAGAAAAGCCCGCCAACGTGTAACGTTGTTTGACAACAACCACACAGTCAATAACATTTCGGGACGCTCGTGTAGGAACCGTCCCTTGGCCTGGGAGATTATGTTCGGAATCTCGGGTAACTGCACTGGATTTTCTACCCGCAGACCTCGAAGATCCGTGAACCACGGCCTGCTGGGCCAAACGGCGCTATAGCAGGACCAGGCACGGTTCCTCCCTGATCTTCACCAATATCTTCGGTAGAAGAATGGTGGGTGGGTACGCGTAAGCATGCATCCCTCTCCAGCTTAACGCCAGAGCGTCTGTATCGACGGCATTAGGATCTGTATCGGCGAGACATAAGTCATGATTTGAGCATTTTCCCTTGTGGCGAACAAGTCCATGTTGGGGTTGCCCGAATGCTCGAAGATCCTGTGAAGAACTGGAGGGTTGAGAGACCATTCTGTTGGCAGAATTCTCTGTCTGCGAGACAAAGCATCCGCCAGAATGTCCAATCACCCAGGAATATGAGCTGCTTTAAAAAACAACCGAGTAATTCCTGCGCCGTTGAATCAAGTGCCACACTTAGGTACATAGTGTGGGTGACTTGGTCTCGCCTTGGCGATTTCTGTATGATACTACTGTCGAGTTGCCCGACCGTATCAATATCGCCGTGCCCCTGACTTTTGGAAGAAACCCTTTCCAATGCCAGTTCCACTGCCATCATATCCAACAGATTGATATGCAGCTGGTTCTCTTGGAGAGTCCATGTGCCCGAGACCTGGTGTTCTCCCAGGTAGGGCCCCCATCCCTCCAGCGATGCATCCGTGTACACGGACAGCTGGGGTTGGGGTAGGTGCAGCGAAAAAAATCCTACTAGGAGATTCTGGTGCTTGTTCCCACCTTACAAGATGCGACATTATTGGCTCCAAAACTGGCAGCAGTTTTGACAGGGGTTCTATTCTCTGTTTCCACAGAGACATCAGATACAACTGGATAGGTCTTCGCATACGAGCAGTGTACGGGTATACCTGCTACATGGAGACCATCATGCCCAGCATCTGAAGAAACCGCCTCGCCTGAATGTGGTTTCCCAATCGAAACTCTTGCGGATGGCTAACAGAGACACCACTATGGGCTCTGACGGGTAAACCCTGCCCTCCTCGAGATCGAATCGCATCCTTAAATAAACGAAATGTTGAGTGGTGTGTCAACTCAGATTTCTCCTTGGTGACTATCTAGCCTAGATCTGAAAGCAACATCAGATTCCGAGCAGTATCCACCTCTAACCTGGCTGATGATCAGCCAATCGTCTATGTAGGAGTGAAGCGCCACGTTCTCTTTTGTGAGAAACGCTGTCACCACAAGGACCACTCTTGTGAAAAACCCTTGGAGCTGTCGACAGGCCGAATGGGAGGTTTAAACTCCCATACTAGATTCTGAAACGCAACTCTCAGAAACCTGTGACAACTCCCGTTCATAGGAATGTGGGAACATGCATCACTCAGATCGATCGATACACCCCACACTCCCTTCCTCAATCCTGCCATTACCGACCTCGGCGTTTCCATCTGGAACCGAGGCGTATGGATAAACCAATTTAATGGCCTGAGATTGAGTAAGGGTCTCCATCCCCCTGTGCTCTTGGGGACAAGGAACATATTGGAATAGAAGCCTGGAGTGTTCTGGTTCACTGGATTTATTGCTCCCTTCAGAAGTTAAACCAGACACTTCGTTATGAATGGCTTCTAACTTGTCTGGTTCCCGTGGTACGGGTGTCCAGACAGATTCTGCGGCGGAAAGTCCCACCACTCCGGCATGTACCCCTGGGATAACCATCCCAGGACCAGACTGTCTGACGTCACACCTCGCCAGGCCTCGACGAAACGCATGAGCCTTCCACCCACCATAGATGCCTCGACGTCTAACGGGGTTGTCCGGCTCGCGGTCCGCTCCCCCCCCCCTTTCTTAACGAGAGAGAGAGAACCATTTCCGTCTTGGCTCGGCAGGTATAACTGGCACCGCTGTTCCTGTCGCACAGGTGCGGTCCAGGCGGATATGAAGGGAGCTCTCGTACCCTCAGGTACGATCCGCTCCCTTCTTTCCGCCCTTGGAGGACTTACCCTTACCGTTCCCGCCTCTAGGGCGATCAGGAGCAACATTGGGGAGGGTAGGGGCCTCCACAACCTTCCTGGCTTTCTTAGCCGCCGGCGGCTGAGAAAATCCAGACGAAGCAGAAGTTGCAGTAGGCTTAGCTTTCGCCTTGCCTTTCTGCTTCTTCTGCTTCTTCGAAGGTTGGACAGCTAACGGTTTCCCTACAGCCCCTAGTGCGTGCGCTTGTCTCACTAGCTCCAGCTGTAGGTTTACCGCCAACCGATTCTGCGCAATGCTGGCAGTGTCCTCTAGGATGGCCCGCGCCTGGCCACCGAAGATGCTAGGCCCTGTCAGGGGTGTCCCAAGAAGACGCTCCCTGACTGCCGTAGCCGGACGCATATGATCAAGAACCATTTGCCTCCTGGACTTTGTCACACGCGCTTGCACCATTGCCAGTGCATCCATAGACAGCACCAAGCCGTCATTGTCGCACGAAAGCGCCACAGGTGGCACAGGGTGGCCTGCCCCCGCTTCAGCCCACACCGACTGAAGAAGGCGATACGAATGGTTGACAGCACTCATAGCTGCCCTCACACCCTCATCGCATAGGGACAGGATTTCATCCTGGTGTGCCTGGGACTTGTCCACAAGTGCCGGACCGGGGCCACCCGCTCCAGCACTCTGAACACCGAGTACCCAGTGGTCATTCTCGGTGACCGACGGGACAACACCATCCCTGTCGCATTCCCCCCGTGGAATATGACCCCTCGCCCGCACCTCCATGGAGGCCGCAAGAAGCTGGCCCTTGTTCATGCGTTGTTTGCTATAACTAGTATCAAGCAACACCATAAACCATGGATCCAGTCCAACAGACTGGATCAGGGCTGCGGGCAAGATCCCCGTCCTAATCGATACACCGATGGACGGGGTACATCCTCCTCGGCCGTGGTCGAAACCATAGATGGGTCCACCCTGGCTAGCCAAGCCAGAGCCTCAGACCAATCCGTCACCGAGGAGGACACTCCCGTGAACACGTCACCCGTTGATATGTTCACGGCCCTACCAGCAACGGCCTCCCGGCTAGGAGCCATTGCTGATATGCCAGGAACTCCGGTACCGTACGGTTCCGCCGCCACCCCATGGAACACACCAGTCCATGGAGTAGGCCTGCACGGAAAACCGTGCGGACCGTAGCGCTTGAGGAACCGTGGCCAAACACGGGCGCCAATGGCACCCCATGTCTGACCGCCGGACCAGGCGAGATAGGTGAGTACCATGCCTGGCCGGCCACACCCGTCACCGTGTTGGTTGGAAGCAAACCAACCATCACGGGATCGGTGCCCGGTACCGGAGTGGCCTCAACCACGGGCGGAGCCGCTGCCAGACAGATGGAGGACGGGTTCCATCAGGACGGAATCGACCTCCATGCTCTCCACCCGCGGCCTCACAGGCCGCAGCACCCTCTCCTCCTCCTCATCTTCAGACCCCTAAGAGTCGTCACTAGACAAGGAAAACCATGGATCCCTCCCATGCCTGACGGACCGGCCACCGCTACTGGACCACCCGGAGGTGGCCGCAGAGAGACAGAACCCATCAGGCCGGAGCCCGACGGGACTGCCAGGGGTCTGAGTCAAACATGGGGAGAGACAGCCCTACAACTTTTGGCAGCTGGGACGACACCAGCGTGGGCAGAACGCTATGCAAGACACCTTGCCTAGCCGGACCAAACCACGCCGGCGGTGCCATCTCCGCCACCTCCGGTTGCAGACGTGGAACGCCCCCACGGGCTGAAACGGACCCTCCACGATTTACTTTCGGACCGCCTGACCCCGCGTCAGACCCTGCCAAGTCCTTCTGGCAAGGAACGTAAGCATCATATCGACCGACCACACAGCGCAAACGTTACACCTACTGTCAAGACTACACTTAGTACAGTGGAAACAGACATGGTCCTTGCATAGAACCTGTACGATATGTGGCACTCGACACATGATGGCGGGGCTGGCTTGGCCCATAAACCAAACCTACAATAAGCCAGCGGAACGAAACAAAAATGGAAGGCAGACAATTAATTTTCAAATATATTGACCATAAATTAACTGTCACCCTCCCGCACCCCACCCCGCAACGTTACAGCAAAGATCGCATTGATTATGACGAAAAGAACGAAGCGGGCAATAATACACCCATACACTGATCCTCAAGGATGTATAACGGAACCAGGAATCATATCGCATAGCATTTGGGGTATATTTACTAATAAATATTATTAAATTATACTCCTAACGAAGGCCAAAACGATATGTGAAGAAACAACAAAATGTAAACAAACTGCTGTAGCACACGGTAAAACCGCAGACCACACATCTAAATCAAGAATTTTGAAACCACTGATCATTGCAAACAGATCGTGATAACACGCAAAACTTGAAAATTCCAAAGTTTTTCTGGTACCAATTAAAGCACGCAGCACTCAGAATCGGATGCGCGAATTAATGAAACATTTTCTTCACATAAACATCCGAGAAACACCCGCTCGGATCTTACGGAGAACGACGTCAGCCGATCATCGTGTTAAAACACTGATAAGCCAACACCTAATTTCATATCTGCCGATCGCCTGTTGGGGATTTAAAGGAAGGCCATCATCTGGCATATTTCGTTGTTAACACACGTCCCAGATTCTTTGGGGTTAGAAAATGGAACATGCGATACATACAAAATTTTAGAGACCTAAGTCTTTTAACTATGGAATAACATGGAAATATACGACCTGATATCCTCGGAAGCGTCCATATTAATCCAAAATATCCTTTTGAGAATGCACAAGCTATCACAATAAAAAGACTTAGGCTTAAACAATCTTAAGACTTTCCAACTACAAAAAGCATGTATTCTCTTGTCGCTATGCAAACAAGAAATGAGCTCTATGGTAGACGGGTACTCGGCAGTTGGGAGCCGAGTACCCGGTTCCAAGGAGTCGGTAAAGCTTTCTAAGTCTATAGTCCTAGAGCCAGCTGTCAGAGCCAGCTGTATATCAGAAGTAACAGAATGGTTAGTATTGATCGAAGGAGAATGGGAGTTTTTGGCAGGAAATAGATCCAAGATAGCCACCAAACCATTTATCTAACAGTTTAAAAAAATGACAAATATGAAATCAGATTACCCATAAACATATATAAAACCAATTTCTGACTCAAAATCCATCAAATAAAAAATCCAATATGGTTGCCAAATATGTTACATTTCGATTGGCCCATGGCGGCCATGTTTTCTGACAGATCACCTTCCTTTGAATAAACTTCAATGGCCCTTAGTGTCTAATCAGGAGGAGGTGGTAACGAGCAGAGCTGTGAAACCGGCGACCCCGGGAGAGTGTCTCTGTTCAGCCAACTGACGATCGCTGGAAACATAGGCAATATCCTTCACGCCTCGTCGCCTCTCCACCCAGGAGTATAAATGGGTACCAGTGTAAAAAAACTGGGGAAGTTACCAATAATAGACTGAAATAAAAACCGCCCAGAATGGCGTGAATGGGATGCAGAATCAGGGACTCTCCTCAATTTCGGCATGATCACTTCAGTGGGTCTACAGAAGGTGTTTTCGAGAAAACTAGGTCATCCAAGATGGCCACCGAACCATTTGGTCAATCAAGTCCTCTTGAAGAAACTTGGCTTACCTCTTGCCCTAGATGAAGTTTTATGAATTTTGAATCGATTCCCCAAGCTGTTTCGGAGAAGATTTTTAAAGACGTTTCCTAAAATCGGCTGAAATCGAAGATGGCCAACCAAATTCGCTGATCGGGTTCATTTGAACAAACTTGGATCCCAATGTCCTAAGGATGCGTCCTGCCACATATAATTGAAATCGGCTTTAGTATGGGAGCATTTGGCGGGAAATTAATCCAAGATGGCCACCAAACCGTTTATCCGACAGTTTCGAAAATGGCAAATTTGAGCTCCGAATACCCAAAAACGTATATAAAACCAATTTTGGCCTCAAAATCCATCAAATAAAAAAATTCAATATGCCAAACATGCTATATTTTGATTGGCCCATTGCGGCCATGTTTTTTGACGATTTAATTCCATATAAATTAATATAGTTTTTTGAGTTGTGAAATTGAATTTAATTTCACAACTAAAAAAAATTATATTAATGTATATGGAATTAAATCATCATATGTTAACATTTATTTCGTAATAATATAATAATTTAAGCCTCTAAAAGTATTAAATTTTAACAATTTTATTTTCAAGCATTTAGTGCGAACATGCACCTTTAATATTACGACAGAGTAACAAGCAATATACATGCAAATCAGATTTTTAGCATAAAAATGCATGCCAAAACCGTCTAAACTTTTTATGAAAATACATACTAAACTACATAAGTTACAACAGACCCAAATTACAAATATTCTGTCATGTAAAGTCCTTGTAGGAATGCAAATGAGTCCTATGTGCAATGCAAATATTATGTGGAATAGAAAAACTATTAAAGATAATAGTATTAGAATAAACAATTGTAGATATATAAATTATACGCATGTAGATGAATAGTTAAAAATCATGTACAGTGTCAGGGATCGAAATGTCCATTTGCTGCTCTATTGCCTGGGGCAACCTGAATTTCAAGACGACAACTAGACTTTGGCTGTTAATGGTAACTCTTTGTTTTAAGGCATTTATTTATTTAATTAGAAAGAGTAACCAGTATGCTTAACAATAGTCATGATAGTGAATCTAATTCTCTTTGTCATTTAGCTTAAAACATATACGGGCAATCTTAATCTGCAGCAGACAACATAAAAATGCATAAAATGGCATCATACGTTGCCCTGCGGGTAACTAAATCTTTTCATTTATTTCTAACCATGAGTGTACAGAATTGTCCTGTTCCACCACACCAGAAGCCGGTACAAAGTTGTAAAACTACTACCACAACCGGGACATAAAAAGCCATAGGCTTGTGTCCTGAAATCCATGATGATGATGATGATGATGAAAACTAAATTGATGATGTTGGGAAGTAGGTATCAACTAAAACATATAGCCGGTTGCTGGGGGTCAAATGGCCCACTCCATCTAGAAGACATTGGTCATTTGGTGGGTCAATTACGTACATGGAAGGTAGCTATGTCCTAAAATCGTGTGGGCCATTGACCCATGTGTGAATGTTATGATGGGACATTGTGACTTTTATAGTGCTAAATGGTGCAAGGGTCCTGCCTTGACAGAACTGAGAACCCTGCAGGTAACACCGTAACAGTCACACGCAATTAATCTGAACACATTTTTATACAAATTATACTTATGCCTACACCAATTCAATTAGGGTTGAGTACTAAGCTAGTGTGGGTACTACGGTACCATGGCAACTGTGTTTGATAGGGCGATATAAGAAAAATACATAATGGATGAACTAAATTTGGCTATACATGAAAAATACAACAATTATTTATAACCCCCAAATTTTTTTTATAAATTGGACCAGTGGTTATTCTATCTTAGCCGTGTATTGAATCTTTGCTTGTGAATTTTGAAACTATGTCCACGAATGTTGTTGTTTTTGGATAGAACTGGCTACTGTCTAGACTTTCTTTTCCTGTAATTAATTTATAGGTTTCAATGAGGTCACCCCTAATTCTTTGTTTAGAGGGGCATATCTTTAAAGTTATATTTAACCAATAAGACTAAAGAGATATTGAGCTGAAATATAACTATGTGACAGCTGATACGTTGAATTTCACAATTACTGTCACAGAATTTGAACTTTAGAAAATTTCTGATTTTTAATTGATTTCAACACCCAGTAACACGGTACTGTAGACCTCTGGTGCACTAACACATGTCAAATTTTCACATACCAGTGACTTCAAAATTAAATTGTAGCGCAACGGTTAATGCCTTCAGATTAGGAAGCACATGTATAAAAAGGTAATTGTTCACACTATCAATAGCGATAAATTGCTTATGCTCTAGCGATGATATTTTGTGAAGGAATTGATGGGAAGTTCTAAATTCAGGGTTTGTACACCTTTCAGTATTTGAAATTCCATGACTTTTCCATGACTAAAATTAAGAAATTCCATGACCTCCAAGAATCAATAGCTAGGTCAGACACTCAAATTTGTTTCAAAGTGTTCACCAGCATATAGTGAATCATATGGAATTCACTTTATCTAGGGCAAAGGGTCAACATGTGAAAATATCCGGTACATTTTTAGTAAAATCTGAGGTTTTCACATAAAAAATTGACGAATAAAAATTCTGAATGGAAGTTCTAGAGCCTATGATCATACATGTAGTATCCTTTCAGCCTAACTTGGTTGAAATCGGTCAAAATGGTAAGAAGCAATATGGGCATTTCTAGTAGATTCTGACCCCAAAAATTGTCTATTAACCCTTTAACACTCATATCAGCCAAAGCCGGCTTCTGTCACGCGTGGTCTTGAGAGATGTCCATTTGCAGATCAAGAGAAGACTATTGTTGAACATTTTTTATAAAATAGTCTTCACTTGGTCTGCAAATTGACATTTTCCTTGAAATTAAATAAAAAATTTGAACAAATTTAAGGCTTAGAGCCGAGGCTTCTATTTGGACAGTGTTCAAGAAAAAATTGAAATCCAATCCCTAAAATTGTTACTTTCACAAATATGTTTCGCACTAATAGATAACACGCATGGGGAAATTTGACAAAATATGAGCCAAAAAAGCCTTACACATGTATATAACACGCAATCAGAGTTTAGAAATATTGCAAAACTTATTTTTTCAGACGAACGAAAATTGGTAACTTTACCGCTCGATTCAAAATAATAATAATCCTTTATCGGCTAAATATCTTGTTATTCTTTTAATATTACCAAGTTTATTTCATACTTTAACCGTAATAGAACGCATAAAACCATCTTTGAGCAAGAAATACGTTCAATATACAGGGGAATCTCCATACGCTAGCAAGACCGAGATATCATCGCCGTTTAATTATCATAATGTAACCAATTCGGCTGGGATGAAATCGCCCAAATGAACAAAAATCTTGCCACTAAATATACTGCCGAATGCATACGCTGAGTAGGAAATAGTGAATTTATTGCTCAAATTGTTTTAAAAACATTCTCTACTGTACATATTTATTATTAATTTGGGATATTCGCATTCGCGGCGTTACAAAACCCGTTTTTATTTGGGAGGCCTCCTTCCAGTCCAGATATAGTTCAGTGGAATGTCTCCAATCACAAGAGTTTAATATGGCCTACCAACATAAGAAGGGATTTAACCTCATTTTATTTCTTACATTGTTTTGGGTCATTTTATTTTGGTTGGACTTTGATAATGAATGAAATCATGTGATCGCCGCGACAAAGATATGGAAATGTGTATTTCCGAGCTTTATTTCCCCATTTCACATTTGTATGCCATCAGATTTTATTTTTATTCAGGGAGATTATCATTTTCCATGACTTTTATCAAATTGACAAATTTCCATGACTTTTCCAGGTCTGGAATTTAGATTTTCAAATTCCATGACTTTCCAGGATTTCCATGACCCGTGCGAACACTGTAAATTGTATTCATAGTTTCGCACATCCAGGCATTTTGTGATCGGCCACCATTAAAGTTGGGGCAACTTTACAACATGCTAAAGAGCACTGCCAATAATAATAACACATTGTTTACATTTTCCATGACGCTCAAACCATAAAATCCTGTATCTGAAAATCTGTAAAAACTTTGCCCAGTATCAGAAAACATAAAATCACAAATGAATTTTGCAAGATAGTAAAGAAAATGTAATCAATGGTTCGCTGCCCAAGGCTCGTAATGTTAAATTAGCCCCTCCAAAAATGGCGTCGCTCCCATGGTTACGATTATGATTGTGATGACGTCACCGCGATTCTATGAATTAAGTACCACGGACCTGATCCTAATTATCAATTCACGCAATTCGTCAAACTACCGCACATTAACAATATCATCCCCACCCCATTATAGTAAAAAATCTATTCATAATCTAATCACAATCAAATTTCCCATAATTCCATGGAAGCGATGACATTTTGGCGGGGGCTAATTTCTTCTTTAGCATGTAGTAAGTTTGCACCCCACTTTAATGGTGGCAGATCATAAAATGTCTGGATGTGCGAAACTATGAACTTGTTACCATGGCATATGCAGACTATTCATGTTTCTATTTTAAGCAGTTCTTGATCACCCACACCCACTCCTCAAAACACACCAAGTGGAGACACTCACCTTTTTGTTTATTTCTTTCCTCAGAAGTTGAGATCGCATTGCTATGTTTGAAACGTGCAAGGGATAGGGTCGACAAGCTAGTCCCTTTGCTTAAAATGCTGCTGCTGTTAGCGATACTACTAATACCACGTAAGCTCGCCAGTGCAGTACGAAGATGTGCCATGATTTCTGTCCGTATTATAAAATATTTGTTGAAACTTCTAAATAAGATGGGGTGACCTCAAACAGTGGTAGTTAACGAAAACTGGTGATATTCTAACGGATAATTTACAATTATTTGGATTAAAACCAGTGGTATGACAATAAAAACCACAGGCATTTGATAAAAACATAGAGGTTCCGAATCTTGTTCTGAAGTACCCGGTACATTTTTTGCAATTCCCGGTTCCTGTTTTGTTTTATTCATGTAGATCCCGTACATCGAAAATATTCCGCCGTTCTAGGTCCAACCCTTTTCTTGATATACATACATAATATAGCTGAGAACCTTCGCTCAACCATGCGTCTGTTTGCTGGCGATTGTGTATTGTACGGATCTATTACATCTGACGATGACCACAATCTACTAAAAGATCTTAACACCTTAGTAGCATATGCAGCCACACGTGACAGATGAAATTCAACGTAGAGAAAAGTGCCATCATTCAAATAAGCAACAAGAGTATAGATCATAAGAACAGAAGTAGATTACACCATGGAAGGCCAGGTATTAAACGTAGCTCAACACGACCCATATATAGGAGTAGAGCTAACTGATAAGATGAAATTCGACCATCATATGGGGCATTGCATTAAATTGGATATATAGCTATTTAACTAACAGAACACAATGTGTACAATTCAGTGGGGCCATGTCAGGAGACAAGAAGTTCGTCTGTGGCATTCCACAAGGATAAATTCTCGGACCTCTGTTGTTTTTACTATACATGAATAACCTACCCAAAGCATGTGATCACCTCTCACTAATATTGTTTGCGGATGATACCAATGCCTTTTGTAGTCACAAGGACATAGACACTGTATACAAGTATGTAAATAATGAAATGAAAAAAATCATAGACTGGTTTAAAGTGAATAAATTATCTCTGAATGTCGATAAAACTAACTATATACTTTTCACAAAATCTAAGAATTTAAAAGAAATAGCTCTCCCCAAAATGCATGTAAATAATCAAGAAATTCACGAAGCACAATATGTCAAATTTCTCGGCGTCTATCTGGATAAAAGCTTAACCTGGGAGAAGCATATAGAAATAGTGAGATCCAAGGTAGCAAAGAACATCGGTATCATGTGCAGACTTAAGCCATCTCTTCCCCCTAATATTCTAAAAACTCTATATTGTACACTGATCCTTCCACATATCACATATTGCAATGTAATATGGACTAACACGCCTAAAACTAAACTAGCACATCTAAAATCACTACAAAAGCAGGCAATCAAATTATTCGCATAGCCAGCAGAGGGCCAGGATGTCTTTAAAACCGAAAAAATGCTAAAAACTTGAAGACAGTGGAGCTGTCCAACTATACACTATCTTAAGGGACTACCATAATGGCAATCTACCCTCCTCATTATCAAACCTTTTTAGGAACAACTCCGATATACACTCGCACAACACACGAACTAAGAATAACTTACACCAAACCTATTACAGAACAATGACAGCTACACAAAAACCATCCCACCAAGCAATACAACTCTGGAACAACACAGATATAAATATACGCACACAAATTCTTACACAAAGCTCTTTTAAACAAAATATTAAAAAAATAATCTTAGAAAGGTATTAAAAATCCAAACCAATGACATGAATGCAGAAGTCACCACCATGGCAGTACACAAACAAGTATGTACCCAGTTGCCAGGATAACAACTAGAATGTAAAATACACATCTGCAATAATAATAATAATAATAATAATAATAATAATAATAATAATAATAATAATAATAATAATAATAATAATGCATCCGTAATTGTTTATGTGGATGATGCAGTTGTGTATAATAATAATAATAATAATAATAATAATAATAATAATAATAATAATAATAATAATAATAATGCACCAAGAAATGTTGATACAAATTAGGCCGCATTGTTATATATGACAAAAATAATAATAATAATAATAATAATAATAATAATAATAATAATAATAATAATGCTGCACCAAGAAATGTTGATACAAATTAGGCCGTATTATTATATATGACAATAATAATAATAATAATAATAATAATAATAATAATAATAATAATAATAATAATAATAATAATAATAATAATAATAATAATAATATTGTAAACAAGATATGCATGTGTTTTCCCCATTCCCATGTGTGTGTGTGTGTGTGTGTGTGTGTGTGTGTGCGTGCGTGCGTGCGTGCGTGCGTGCGTGCGTGCGTGCGTGCGTGCGTGCGTGCGTGCGTGCGTGCGTGTTAATTGTTTATTGTCTTAAATATATACATGTAAATATTAAATTTTCTTCACCCATGATCCAACTATTACTGAATTATGTGTTTATTATATGTTAAATGTAAGGGGTCCACTGCTGTATAGGCTCAGCCTTTGGTGGACTGCCTGTTGTGTAAATGTAAAATCTATGTGTTATATGAAAATAAATAATATTGAATCTTGAATCTTGAATCTTGATATAAACGCCATCACAAACACAGTATTATGTGTTTTGGGATTCATCAGGAGAAGTTTAAAGTGGGGCTGTGCTCAAATTTGTCAAGCTGCTCACGATATCGTTTTGCAAATGAAAACGATATCATGATATTGTTTGCAATTTATCAATTGGAAAAAAACAACATGCAAAATCACTAAAATGTCTGTTTTGTTGAGATTCATGAGCAAAATGTTGATTTTTGGATGAATTATACAATGTGGTCTAGAATCTAGATCCAATGCTAGTATGCTCTGTAGTATATGTAACTGGCTTATAATAGTAACTGTTTAATCAACATTTTAAATTAATGTTGCAGAATTGCGGCATAGTATACCGTTCTCTGTTACCATATAGTATGACTATGATTATCATATTCTTGCACTTGTTTTGTTTCTTGTTTTTTCTTACTTTGCTACAAACTAACTGTGGATATTGATTATTGAATACATTTTCTGAAATAACTACACTAACACTTTGTGTTATTTCTTTTGACAATTTCGGTTTTCAAAGTAAAGTTCTGTTCAACTCCTATATAAAGTTATCTATAATATTATGTATATACATGTATGTGAGTTAGCTGACTTAGCTCATTGATTGCTTTCCCTCGAATCCTAGACGTAACTTAAAATCATATTCACTACATCTTCAATGACTCAACATGGTGAAGAAAATCAAAATACTTGCTTATTGAATATCCATTTGCAGGCCATGAGAAGACAATTTTATAAAAAATTATCACGGGAATGGCTGGCTTGGCTATCAAATATCAACCCAGTCATTCCTGTGGTAAATTAAAAAAAATAGTTTTCTCTTTGGCCTGCAAATGGGTACTCCTCAAGACTATTGCAGAAGCTGGTTTCAGCCGGCTTGATCATGTATGGGTTAACTGATCAAAGTCAAATGGGCAGACACTGACAGAATCTTAGAAGTTAGAATGGCTAGAAGCAACTTAAAAAGCTAAAATCATAGTCATTACTCATTACATCTTTAATGACTCATCTTGGTGAAGAAAGTCAAATTACTTGCTTATTTAAATTTGAATATCCATTCGCAGGTCAAGAGAAGACTTTTTGAGGATTTATCACTGGAGTGGCTGGCTTGGTTATCAAGCCAGTCATTCCAGTGGTAAATTGTCAAAGATAATCTTCTCTTGACCTGCAAATGGACATTCCTAGACTACTGCAGAAGCCTGTTTGGCCGGCTTGGTCATGAATGGGTTAATCAGTCAAACTGACGTAAGTAAATACAAATTGAAAACCCCCCAAAATGTCACTTTCATCAATGCGCAGAACGTTTATAGTTGGTAGTTGTGATTCAAAAATATTAGTATGCCTGCTTGATCAGGATGGAGTGTACAACAGCCCCAACAGTGGAAAAGACTCTTTCTAGTCTGGGCAGGATTTCAGAAAATGTAGTTTATGTAGGCATTTTGGGGTAAAAGTTGGCAAATAACCTTTTCTAGACCAGAATTTTATGCTGATTTTGAATATGTTGTCTGTCAAGCTGGCAAATGATGTCTTGACCATGTAATGTCAATACACATTTGACCACTGGTCAGTTTTCAGAAACCTTGACTAGGACACAAATGCTTGAGCAATGGCTATTAAAGTATAAATTAATAAACCATTTTTGTGCATATTATGCTAAAACATATATATGAGAACATAAAATTATATATTAACTTTAGATAAGTTAAGATATTAACTATCCCTAGAACCTCTTCTTCAATAGCCACTGGTCACCTAAGAGACATGGTCGGTGCCCGGAAGGCAAATTTGTTAAAACCATTGAAGTATCGTCATTGTCTAGGAAGTAAACAGCATTTTCTAGATTATACGGATTAGGAGATTAAGACCACTTTATCTTAAGACACAAACATGTGATTTGGCAAGTTAATTTGTATAGCTGACCATGAGTTGGATATTATATAGAACCATGATTATGCATAACAGTGTAACTTAGAATTACATTGTTTCTTAATAAGTAAACATTTGGTATAGCGTCTTTATACTATCATATTGATTATGCATGTACTAATCACTTTAGGATCACTTTTGTCAGAACATTTGTAAGAAATAATATTCAGTGTTATATGCCCCATATAGCCTATGTATCATGTTATTTCTGTCTAGTTCCCACATATATATCTGAATGGTTATATGTTTCTGCAGTCCATTTCACTGTCCCCGCAATGGCAGACAGATGTGCAGGTCAGATGCACATGGCTACAACTACATCGCTGTGTTGCACAATCTTTACTGCAGCCACATGATATAATTTCCGTGCATCAGTTGTGGAACTAGCCCGCTATCACCATTTGTCCATCTACAACTCGTCACCGGATTGGCCAAATTGTTTAACGTAATCAATAATTTTGTTCTCGAGCTCTTTGAAAAGTCATCTTTTCAGTAAGATTTCGATTAATGCGCACCACATGGTGGTTCCTTAACATGCGTGGTAGTTAAATCACCTGTCATAGGTTTCTTGTGGTCCATATTGTTGGTTCCTATATTGCTTCCTAATTATACGTAATATTTTAAAGCTCACAGAACAGATGTTTTGCACAGATTTCGAGTACGATATGCAAAGCGTTAGCATAGTATTACATCTGTGCATTATCAAGAGATGTATTCATTTCCACATAATTGAGGGCATTAGGTCAGGATTATGATCGGAACGAACAACTTGTCTGCTATAAACATTATTTTCCAAATGTAACTTGGAGGTGTACAACATTCGCGCCAACGGGACCATAATTCTTCAATAGTGACACATGGTCACCTGATTTATGCTAATTAAGTGACCAATGGTTACTAAAGACCAAACTTGGTGCGGATTCTGATGTATTAGACCTCAAATATTGGAATCCATGTAAAATATGACATTTAAAACATAATTAGACAACTCTAGGTCAATCACCTACGCCAGAATCAATATTCTTTTAAAAACGACGAGTGGTCAACTGTTTGTGCAGATTAAGTGGTCAAGAACTCATTTCCCAGCTTGGCAAACAAACTATTCAAAATCAGCAGGAAACTTTGTTCTAGAAACGGTTGTTTGCCAACTTTTACCCAAAAATATCTACATGACTTTTTCTATGGCCCTTTTTAAAATTTCTGCCCAGACTATTCTGAAGGTACCGATGTGTCCGGAATATGTGTGTCTAAGCACCATCTGATATAAAAGTGGCAATGCATGTTTCTTCTCTGACCACCATTCCAAAGGATCGGACATTGATGAAACGTTAGATTCACGCTTAAATCTGTCAATCTCATCCACTACCATCTGGTCAACACTCATATACAGTTCTGGCGATGATGACTTAACATCCTTGAATAATACATCAAACAAGTCATCATCTGCTGATTCTTGTGCTCTCCTTTCTGTCTTTCTCTTCTTAGATATCGGAGCAAGATCCGATGCCCCACTACTAACACTAGGTATAGGCAACACAAATGTTTAAATCTTGGAATACTTTGTTCAGCTTCCTTTACATACCTCTTCTTAAAGTCATCCCTGATAGCAGTCTTAGCATTTCTTATAAGCACCGGGTCTTCTGGTTTTAGTACTAGATCACTATGAATTAGATGGTGCAATGTGGGAATGATTGGGTTTGCTGTTGGCTTTTATACAGAAGAGATTTTTTGTGTCGCTCTTTCAAACGGTTCTAATAATTCCTGAAGATGTTGCAATTGTTTGGTTTGTGCTGCATCTGGACATAAGTTCTGTTGATCGGTGCCAAACAACGCTGCTACAGTTGCTGGTAAAATTAGTAGCAATCTCCTAACCATATCTAATGTCGAGTTCCATCTTGTACAGACATCTTGGATGATGTTCAGTTTTTTCATTTCTAGTCAGTCCTCGGCAGCTTTTAACTTAGTATTTTTTTTACCCGATTGTTTAAATTGTGATGCACGTTTCCTACATCTACCAACCAAAGATGCTACTTCAGGCATGCTCAAACATCTGCTTACAGCTAGGTTAAGGATATGGGCAAAACATCCTATATGCGGATATCCTGTAAGCTCTGATGCTTTCGTAATGTTACTAGCTGGATCTATTAATTTCAATTTTCTTACAGACGTTGTCATCATTTCACAGAGATTTTCAGCTGAGTGTGATTCTTCCCATGCCTCTGTATCTAGTACTCGGCTTTCTAGCTTGGTCGTTTGAGGGTTAATGTAATGTACAGTTGTGGTGTTGTAGCTCTGAGTTGCAACAGAATGCCAACCATCAGTGGTAAAAGTATGACGCTTTGCATAACCAATATCTATCTGCACTTGGTTCACTGATTGATGATACATTGGCTACAGAACATGGCCTAACAGGTACCCACGTGATGCATGCTTATATTTTGGATCTAGCACATTAAGCATATGTTGAAAACCTTCACCTTCTACAGTCGATAACGGCTTCATATCTACCACTACGTGCTCCGCTATTGCCTTTATGACAGCTTTTGCCTTAGAACTGTCCATAGGGTATGGTTGTTGCCGCTGGAATAAGTTAGAAATTATCTGCTGCATAATCTTTACAGCAGCCAGCTGTCTAGTGAGATCAACATGGCCTGTGTATTCAGCATAGTGGTGCCTTGTCAAGTGGGAGGACATGTTAGTAGTCTGTCCTTGATAGGGTAGAATGGCATTGCAATGTTTACACACAGTCTTATGCAGATCAGTTGTACCATCCTTTTTAAGGAAACCAAAATGTTTCCACACTTTGCTTCGAGTTTGTTTGTCAGAGTCTACAATCTCCATTGCACTTCTAATCTACCTACATGCACTATACAAAGCAGCAAACGTCTGAATTACGAGAATATATTTAGCAGACGACTCATTCAGAATAGGCAAGATAATAATAATATGCTAGGATCTTCTTAAATTCTCGCTATGAAGAGAAGATGCGCTTCGCCTCAAAAACCTTTAAAATACATGTACGGGCCAACAAAAGGTATGACGTTCACATGTAGTCTTCTAGAAGAAAATGTGAACATGCACCAATTGTGCACTTGCGTCATTATGTTAGTTTTTCAGTAACTTCCAATCTTGCTAAGAAGAGATTATGGTATTTGCCAATGAAAACACAAAACGAAAATACACTAGCCAATGAAAACGCAAGATCAAGACACCAGATCAGACGTGTCTGCTTTGTCTGAAGCATACAGAGACATTAGAACACTTCCTGCTTTAATGTACAAGTAGTGACGTTGTGAGACGACCCATTATGAACCAACTTCAAGCTACACTCCGTGATAGTCTAAACGTGAAGTCTGAATTAATGGATACTTTGGAGTCAAGGCACAGAATGACAGATGAAGCAAGACAAGTGTGCAGCTTTCTTCTTGACTCCAGTTCAGCCAAGTTACCCTACGAAATATTCAAGAAAATCGAGTTCACCATTAGAAGACTTTGCTATGCACTGTACCAATATTGAGAAAAAAGACTAACCCATTTACCACCAAATAAGAAGACTGGTCTATATCAGACATGAAGACAGGAAAATACTGAATGATAATACGGCTCTCTTCAGATTTATAATATTCAGGTTGATGCAACCGTTCTCACCAGAAGTGAGGGATTTACATCGTCAAGTCAAGTCAAGTCAAGTCAAGTCAAGTCAAGTCAAGTCAAGAAGAGAATCGTTAGAAGAGCTATTTAGAATAACGTAATGTAAAATATATTTCACTGAAATAGATACTTTTATGATCATTTCAATTGTTGAATGGGCTTAATAATAGATATGGTATGAATAAAAACTTCCTTCATCTTTTAGATGAATAAAGGCGAGTTTGATCAGATTTACGCTCACTTAACATGATTTAAAGATCGCGGATGCAACACTGGTGTTTCAGCTGAAATTTGCACGTCAACGAAAACCGGTAATTTTTTTCTTTCTTCATGATTCACTGGAACAAGAATCAATATCATATCGCTGTCTGAAAAATCGATAAAATCTGAAATCGCGAGCAACGAGCACACCCCTAATTTAAAGCGATGCCCAAGCTAGATCACACAGTGAGCACATACCAGATTAGCATGGTCAAAGCTTGAATATGCCTCAGTAATATGGAACACGCAGCAGATAACTCAGATCAAGCAAATAGAGCAAGTCCAAAGAAACATACAAGCTATGTACTGAAACAGCCATACAACACCAGACAACCATGAACATTAATGTTACAACAATTACAATGGGACTCACTACAACAATGCGGAATGAGAACTGACATAATATAAATGTATAAGATAGTGAATGGACTAATAGCGATACCACAGTCATACCATCCAACCCCAGCTAACTGAGCCTCTATGCCGCATGCCAAACCAGAAGAGGTCAACCCATATACAACATCAAGAAGTACTTAAAATGTTCATTCCTCTCAAGGACAACACCTTCCTGGAACTAGATACTATAAGCGGCAGTAACACAGAGTCTGGACGCTTTCAAATCTGCCATCCAAAAAATCGATGTCTAGTCAGACCCTGTACAGTGTTTTTAATTTGCACAGCACCATTGTCCATAATATGCACACTACTCGTCCTCAACATCTGCTATCTGCTTGCCGATAACAGTCGAGTATATCATTGAAGTTGAAGTTGAACTAAGTCCGTCATAAATGCCTTAATAGTCTGTCAAGTTGTACAACTTGTGTGTCTACTATTTACTAGTCTAAACATGCTGTTGATTATTTTGAAACGAATTTGGCTGCACGCTGTTACTGCCATAGGCAGCAACAGCACCCAATCAAATTAGTTTTAAAATATTAAACAGCTTACCTGTATAGTTTTCTGGAAATTGAGATTCATGGAGGGCAGGGATCGATCAATCCCAACACGGGAAAAGTGTGGGTGGAGATCCGTTACCTTATATAGAGGTTGTATAGAGGGTGTTCAGTCACATGACCACATTGTCTAAGTCTATGGTTACACAACATTTTGCCGGGAAAACAGATAATGAATGGGTTAACTAGTAAATTACTGTCGATAGTGCTCAAGGTTCCATATGATATATATATATATATATATGTATGCGTGCGTGCGTGCGTGCGTGCGTGCGTGCGTGAGTGCGTGCGTGCGTGCGTGTGCCCCGCCCTCAGTTCCTCACTCATTCAACAGAAAAATACCTCTAGAGAATGTTATCTATCATACGCGCAATCATCAGATGGTGTTCAAAAATCATATGCTATGAATAGAGATGTTGTCTCTCTTGAAAAGCAACTTTGAACAAAAGATTTCAAAATACCCTGTATATATTTGCCATGTTTCCCCCTATTTGTTTTTTTACTGTTGGCCTACATTTTTGCATTGTTATTCGCGTGCTATAGAGACATTTTTGTTCAAATTGATTTCAAAATCTTCAGCATAATCTTGTTTATACATTAGTGATCTTATTTTGATCATTTGATTCTATTCAATGATGATATACTTTTTATAATATGATAAAAAATTTTCTATATTTTTTTCTATTTATTGTAATGAATAGATGAACACATTCAGTAAACATCCCTTATTAGTTTGATGTAGAATGCAGCGAGCTGAGGTCAGATGAAAAACCTCTATAATTGAATATATGTTAACAAGACGACCGTATAAGGTCCAATCTTCTGTGCTGTAATTGACTGAGTTAGTCTTCACTTGTAAGCCGATTCGTACGTCGTTGATGTAGCGTGGAGAACATGTCTCTGAAATTCGTCTGGCCATCTGTATGAAATTTGCTTCGTTCAAGGATATCCTGTGTGCAGGTCTTGTTGTTAATTTTAGGTTTTCTGGATCAGCACATGCTACAGCACATCAATCAAGATTTTTTTTGCATAGAGATGTGGACAATAAAGCAGAAAACGAATTATATCTTCAAGTTCGTATGCATTTAATGGACGGCCCCATGTTTCTACTTGGCCCTCCTTCTACTACAGAAATCTTTTCTTCTTTGTATTATATTCTATTGTATATATGTACGGCCTCTCAGTTCAGACCTTAAAGTGAACCAGTCATAGCCTTATTAAGTTATTAGAGGAATAGACAGGCTATGACCGTCTCAAAGGCATAATTTCAGAGTTCAGTATTTTATCGTAAGCTCCAAAGTAGCATGTTTTTATTACTCATTCTATTACGTAGTAGAATAAAGTGTCAGATTAATATAGCCAATACAATTGCATTTCTGATAAAAATAAACAAATAAATTTGCGTCTGTTCAGTTTCACGTCCGATTTCCATAAGATAATTTATGCCCTTTTGGAGGCTATATATGCTGCTGATCGTATACGTCAGTCAGTCAGTCAGTGATAGCTGAGCATGTGAACTTGCATTTTACTGAACCTGTGTCACCGGAAGTTGAGGCAACGGGTCCCATAATGAAGGTATGCAGAGGCACAGTCTATACTATAATATCTCTATGTTTGGCGTCATTTGGTGTCATTTGAGGAGGCTGCCGCCTATGCCATCAGTGATGTCCAATTTGGCTATGCCACGCCTCCTGTACATCTACTACAGTAAGCACCAGCTATGACAACCTCCACCTGTACGTGTACTACTGTAAGTATAAGTTATAGCGTCATGAAGACACTGTTGGCAGGACTGACATCTTACATCTATTTACACTATTAGAACGTATTCACAACTGAGCTCCCGATACAGGGCCTGACAATCAGAGTGAGTTCTTTTTTACTTACAACACCCGCCCAACCCCAACCCCGATTTCCGACAAAATACCAACGTCAGATTTTGTATACGTATTACCAACATTATGTCACAGCAAACAACACCAGACTTCTAACTTTATGGTAGCATTGGCCCGACATCGTAAAACTGACTCTTGACATTGTAAATCCCTGCCAACTTTTGCTATCAAGACAAACACAAGCAACACGTGGTAAGTTTAATTTCCCTTGCTTCAGAGTTCACATACCGAACAGGGGAGGGGGTGGGTGGGTGGGTGTGCGGGGTTGGGTGGGGGTGGGGGTGAGTGGGTGGGTGGGTGGGGTTGGGGTGGAGTGGGGGGGGGGGGGGTGGGTTGGTGGGTGGGGGTGGTCGTGACATCATGTATGCAGGCTCAGTCCATTGAACATACATATTTCAAACTCACTATATGTAGTAGTTTGTAATTGCAGTTTATATACCCGGCCTAAGATAGACTACGTCATCACTGACCTGTTTAGTTATGTTTATTCTTCAACATATCGAAGGTGAATGATAGAGCTACCAGGGAACAATTTGCATTTATTTGAAAGTTTCCAAATTGCCTAGAGACAATAGGGTCAAATAATATGGCGATGGCAAAGTAATCAAAATATGCCCATCCAGTAACAAATAGTCCAAAATGTATTTAAAGGACAATTCTGGGATGATAAAAAGTGTGCGTTATTTGAAAGATTATTACATGTTTAATGAAATTGCGCCAGAATAATAACCAAATAGAAATAGCGTAACCAACTATCGCTAGATAAAGTTGGTAAAATTGACAATTTTTCGCACATCTGGGCGCTGCCATTTTATCGCGTCTAGCGACGTCAGCCCCGCACCACTGCTATTGCTATGACCGGAGAAGCGAGGCCAATAGATGCGGGAAATATTTTAAGGAAGTTTACGTAAATGATAATAGCAAACTAACCGCTGAAGCGAATCCAATGATTCTAGGATTTCTAAATAGGTGCCGACCTCGGAATTAATATGATATAATGGATGTTAATATCGGACAAGTGGTTCAAAAGACTGGAATATATTAAAAAGAAATATTTATCTAAGATACGATCTGAGAAAAGGTTATCCTTTTTTGGTAAAATTCAGCATGAGATGTTTTTTGTCTCGCAGACTCTATCTTTGTGGATTGTTATTAAATTGGAGTGCGCTTAAAGCTGAAAGAAATGGCTATTTGCCTGACCAATTATAATTTTGTCCACGTAAATATTGCCAGAGATATCACCAAATGAATTAACATTTTGACATACGATTTGGGAATTTTCATATTGCCCGGCAGGCTGTAGTAATTTCAATGATTAAGATATTTTGATGGAATTTTGATAACATTGTAAAGCTTCGGGACAGTAAATTCTGTCATTGTAGCGGTAATACTCATTCTGATATGGGATGATGGATAGAGCGGATCCTGAAACTTTTGTTTGAAATTTTGCTGGCTTAGTTTTTCCCGCAGAGTATATCTTTTGACCCACTAGGCCGATTCTAGCATTGGATAAATCTTCGAATTTGCAGCTACAGGTAGGTATCAGAATTATTACAATCGGTTCAGTGGTTCTGGCAATATTATCATATTATATGCTTTCTTGGAATATATATTTACAGTGCCCGAGACACACACTATAACGGTATCTTGAGTCAGCTGGATAATTTGACAATATGCACGTGTCAAGTGTGCCGCTTCATTTAACCCTTATTGCATGGTGTAAAATGCGTAATAGCCTAATTACAGAGATAGTGCCGGGGTACATTTTGAGGGAAAAAATATTGCTGAAACGTGTTGCTGTCGTGCACAGCAATGATTATAGCAGCATTGTTATCAAAATGATCACATTCTGATAGGATAGAGAAAATGGAATCTGTGCTTCAGCGGTCGAGCGGTTAACGATTCCTCACCGACTTCGGATACTGGAGTTACTTGAAAAACTTACTAGCTTAACTGGACAATGTCCTAGCGATTACAAATTAGCACATGTTAGGCCTCCATGCATATACATGTTTACTGTACAGCCTTCGTGCTCGGCAAAGATAGAGTTGGTGCGGGGCTGACCTCAGAATCTCGTGAAATCTCGTTTCAAGAAAATGGCGCCGCCCGGGAGATAAAATAATCTCATGTTTACGATGATATAATTACCCATATTATTTGTCTACTGTTTTTATTTAGGATCCAATATGTTAGTCATATAACAGTCTTTCAAATAAAGTACACCTTTACCAATCCCAGAATTGTCCTTTAAAATTCGTGGCTATTTTAGAATTATGACAACTTTGTGCAATTGCGTTATCACATGTATTGACATTGACTTCATTCATATCTCGTGAGATCTCCTTCAATCGAGAAAAGATAGCACGAAGCCACCCCTCCATCTTTTGATTTCCTCAACTTCACAATACCATCTGCATCTCGCAAGATCTCCTGTGATACGACAGTGAGAAAAGTGTCTTTTGTGTAATGAATGGACATTGGCGTAGCAATTTCCACTAGAACAAGATGTCCAGTCATTACGTTAGAGGCGTATTCTTGGCATGAAGCCATGTCTCTATTTTAGGCTAAGTTCGGATATGTTATTGAGGTATCATTTACCTGATTGGATATCCGAATTCCTGAGAGTATAATCGTATAATGGTATCACGTCGTACAAATTCTACTTGGTGACTCCCGCTTCAAGCGAGAGTAAAGGTGTGGGCATTCGTAGACAGGTAAACCAACCATGTGATACCTTTGATCTCACAACTTGGATAACATATTCGAACTTAGCTTTAGATTGTTCACAAGGGCATTCGTATCTTGAGAGATCTCATTTGATACAAGATCGAGAAAAGAATCTCGTGTGTAATGACTAGCCACTGGCGTAGTAATTTTTACCTAAATTGGGCGACGACACATGAGAGAACGACTCAGTTCATACCAGACAATAGTATTTAGTATGATATAAAGCCCATGGTCTTCTATATGGAGAATGGTTAACAGGCCTCCTTAATTCGTCATAAAGTTCAAATTTGTCACACATAAAATGAGGACAAGAATATGCTCACGTTGCGTAGATGTTGATATCTCTCGAATTACTGAATGGATCACATCAATTTTAATATCTAAATCAAGCTAGTGGTACAGAGGTTAAAATAATAATGTAGCTCGCCGGGTAGTGTCAGGCTGTTCCGGGGTATCATGTCGACTCACCGCGCTGCAAGTGCACGACGAATGATGATGCTGGTTAGCATCTGGTCTCGGGCTGATGGACCTTGTACGAGACTGCCCTGCGGGTAACAAAAACCGGCTCCTAAGGCCGGTGGAACTCAATTATTCCAGTGGGGCCATGCGACAATCGTCGCGAACATTAAACACAACCGTCTCATCCCAAGAATTTGTGTCACAAGTATGCCTGTCCATAGCAATTTCGTGAGCTATGGACTTACAAGATTTGATTTGGTGACCTAAAAATATAAGTCTATACAATGATTTTACCTAAACAATTATAAATATGCTAGATAAAACTAAAATAAGAGCATACGAAAATACGAAACGTAGAGACAGGTAGATGAACTGTTAAACATGGGGCTCACGGAGGTACCACACAGACTCGTAGGTCCGCAGAGGTATCCCTGCAAGGGAGGCGCCCATACACGAGACGTAACTAATTAACTTATTATAAGTTATTATACCTCTAGGCTGAAAGGAAGAAGATTATCTCGGACGAAAAGTTATGTGCCTCACTTGGGCACTACTCCTAGTGCTAGTTTGTGTGAGGAGTATTATCCTCGCATGGACCATCGTCGCTGAATACTTGCGAGAGGCAAGTGCCTTACGCAGGCCTCCGGCTCGGGAAGGTGTCGCCACTGCTTAAAGCGGGAGAAGAGTAGTAGGCAAAAATGGGACTACGTTAATATTTCAACCAAAAATGCTTGAGAAAGAAAAGACCATACCTAGTGAGATTATGACTATAGGGATGCGTGCTGTTTTACATGAAGACGGGACGAGCGATTCCCGATGATTCTTAGTATGCTGAATTAGTAGCTGCCACTTTATTTATGCGGGCCTTCTGCTTTGCTTAATTAGCGTTTAGTTGTTTTTAAAACAAGAACTATTTTTGGCCGCAAATGGCTGGTATCTACCTAGCTATTAGACATGGCTGTCATTGAGAACAGATGCCCTAAGACATCAATGCTGAAGACAGCGCTCATACATGTTACTTATTAAGATCTCCGAACTGGATAAGAATCCAGACATCCCGCTCCATAACCACATAAAACGTTACAAGACATAGGTTACTTTTCACGAAAGCGTTATTAGACCATTGTTCTATCGTTATGGTGGGGGTGAGAGAGACGAATACCCACCATAAATGTCCTTCCCGCAAGGGCGTGGCAGATCTAAATATCATGCCCAGACATTCTTATGGAATTCGGTGGGGATACGTATCTCGCCCATCACCGGGTCCTATGGAACTAATCGTTTAATCTGTCGTTAGGTTTATATACAAGTTGCCTGTTTTGCACTGAGGTGCGGGAGGTTTGTTCAGTAATAAAAATAATAATTAATATATGTTTTCGCAGTGCTTTCCTACATTGGCAAAAGTGCTAACTACTAAGTATCCGGAGATACAAGGGAAATGTATGTGACACCACACCCTGGCCATCGCCGCTCGGAAACCCCAATAGTTTCCCAGAGTCGGATCAGCCCATGGTGCGGATGGGGACATCTAAACAATTAAGAAGCCATAAGGCTGAGTGGAGCATGAGGAGAGACAAAACCTTGGAGGTATGAGTCTTACCGGAGTGCGGGGCTAGATTATCGCACTGCTGGAAGAGAAGAGCATATTACCGAGTTGGTAATGAAGAAAGTGTCTCTAATCATTTTGACCCTATCCTATCGAGCTGAATAGAAAAGGTTTAGTCGGTAGCATGCCGGGCTAAACAGAGTTATAGCATGGACAGCGACCTTAGTGAAAAATTGTTGGTGGCGGGAGAAGGTGCTGCATATATAAGTGTTGCTGTATAGTGTTTCCTACGTGCACTGCGGTCCTATATTTTCTATAAATAAGCAAAACATATGAGCTGATGGCCACTGGCCATATATATATATATATACATACATAATCTAACGAGAACAATCAATACGGTATCAAATGATCAAAGTTATATATTTAGTACAGGTTAACGAACCTACTACGGTGTGGTTAGTAAAACACCTTACAGAAAATGAGAATAACTATAAACAAATACAGAAATTATGACTAGCGGTCTTAGGACCGTTACGGTACCTTTTAGTCATCGGGGCCGTTCTTACGGATACAATATAATTAAAGAAGTACATATAGAGAAATAATTAAACTGTGAAATATAATTACTTGAATACTCGGTAGTCATTCTTAAATTAGGCTACCGGGTTACTGAAATTGATACGTCATTCTGTAGTTGACGTGCGTTGATTCATTCTCAGGAAGCTGGAAGGTTCCCGCAGGTTGGTTCCTGCAAGCTGTTTTCCGCAAACAAGATTTCCGCAAGAACACTCATGGCGGGAGGACATCGCTCAGCACTGTAAGCCTAATAGGATGTCTAACGGGCAGTCAGCAAAAGATGCGATAGTACTACTGTGGTGAAGAAAGTTCCCATACACTGATGGCACGGATGGAAGTTGTAAACAACCCGATCACAAGCGGGGGTTGTCAGATGCGAATGAAGATACAAAACAAAGCGTAACGGTGCTGGGTACGTCAGCCAGCTCTGAAGATGCACCGGGCATAGTTTACTTGCTGCGGTCGAAAGTTAGAAGAACCTACACGATATTAGTGCGGTGACAGTTGAAATACCACTTTTAGGCGTGGCCGGCAGATCCGGCGAGTCATCCATCAAAGAACATCCTGCCTCTCATCTGTAGAATCACATATTCAGGCCGTAAAGGCCTCACCGCAAATTCGTGTTCCGAAGTAGATATTGATATTCGTGAACAATAATCAGAAAGTTCCAAATTACTCCCGTAAGTAGGGAGTTCAAAATTGTTTTAGTGCAGTGGGTTGGGCAACTGCCAGCTACGGGAGAAAAACCTGACACATAGCGTAGTAATACGCATATTGTCTGTTGCGCTGATAGTAGCTGGTACAGATCCAACCTGTTTGGCCTCTGGCCGAGGATGCTCTTGATCTCTGGATCGCGTCTCCTTTTATACTCCTCGTGATGTCACAGGCGCAGGCTCCAAACAATCATCGTTCGAGCAACAGCCAATCAGCGCGTAGCAAATAATAGCGCAGTCGAATGTTCTAGAACATTCTAGAAGTTCTGCGTCCACGTGGTTATGACGTCACTGCAATATTTTGAAGATAATCAAGAAGGGTTTTCCGTGGATAACTCAGCCATTTCTTAACCAATTTTAAAATGGTTTACAGATTTGAAAAGCCCGTCGAATTCTGATCTTGGTTAATGCCAGATTTAACGGGAATATGTAATCAAAAAGGATTACAGAGTACCATCTCGGTACACTAAAAGCGCCATCCTATCTTGGTCGTTAACTATGTGCTCCATCAAAATTAGCATCCAGGCACGCGCATGCGCATCATGCGCTTTAATGAACTTAGTCGTTTTCGCAACACGATTTCTCTCATAGACCTATATACGCTTATGGCTCTACCCAAAGGGGCGTGTTCAGGGAACGAATCCAGGACAGGCGGCGCGCACCCAGCTTAGCTGGTACGGCCGGTACTCGATCAGTCGATCTGAACTACAATAACCAGAACAACTCGATTAGCATTGTGGTGCATTTCCAGTCCACTACGGGGATAAAGTGGGTCCCTATCTGTCTGGTATCCAAAGTGGAGTCTGCGTAACAGTCTAGTCATTGTGATGATGTAACAGGATGGCCAGTCATTATGCTAGAGGTGTATTCTCGGTACAAAGCAACAGCTCTATTTTTAGGCTAAGTTCAGATATGTTATCAAGTTACCCCGCGAGCCCTGATTACATATCTGAACGCCCGAGAGTGTTATCGGATCACGGTATCTCGTGGTACAAGTTCTACTCACTTACTCCTGCTTCAAACGAGAGTAAGAGAGCAGCATGCAGACAGGTAAACCAACCACATAGTACTTTTGATCAGAGAACCCCAATAATACATCTGAACCTTATCTTAGATTAAAGATCCAAAATAGTACCGCTATGTTTTGTTACTAATTCTATTACGTAGTCGAATAAGGTGACAGATTACTAGAGCCAATACAATTGTATTTCTGATTAAAATATATAAATTCGCTTCTGTTCAACATATTTTCTAATTACCAATTTTTAAGAAACTTTACTCCTTTTTGGAGGTTATATATGCACCTGATTGTCTCCGTCAGCCAGTCAAACATGCGCAGTTGCATTTTACGGAACTCACGTCACCGGTGGTCGGGACAACTGTCGCAATAGTGAAGGTATGCACACTTCACGTCTACATTTATAAAATATCTATGGTATTAACCTAAAACTGGAACATGAAACTGAATTTGAGCCTATTTTGATTAGGCATAGAGTTGCAAAACTAGACACTAAGTCCACAGTTTCAGTCTTTTCGTTGAAGCAAAACATTTCCCGAATATTGTAGAAGTTCCATTATCCCATGCATATGGAGGATTTAACATCATGATATTGCGTGATTAAGGCCTTGCATCGAGACCTGAAGGCGGTGTATACACCACAGATAGATAAGACCCCCTCTGATCCAACAATGATGATGATTGCAATGCTGGAATCAAAGACTTAGGCCACTGATGAAACACGACGGGTATACATATACTAGGTTTACGACTGATTAGCAGCTGTACTGCATGATGGCAACATAGTTTGGATTTATCCAGAAATGATTACTAGTAGGTGTTATATATTGATTTTTATATTTATTTGAAAGTTGATCCATCTAATAGCTTTCGAGAAATTTGCTTTTCTATGCCCATGGTACATACGCAGGAAATGTATGGTAGCAATTTTTGAACTGCGACTTCCTCTGGTGTTTATTACAGAATGGCTTAAAGTTTGGTATATATCTAGCACCATTTGTGCCTTAAGGTTCCCTGAAAGAGAGCACCACTGTTTACAGAGATTTCACGGTACCCAATCCTAAGAAAGCATGTTTGCAATCACTATCAATCATTGCTCTATTCTGGAGCGAGATGCGTAAATTGTTACCTCGATAGCCATTGTATGATTAATTAGATTTTCGTTAAATTTCATAGTAAAACTTTTAAGTCGCAACAACGTAGCAAAGAGAAATTCTTATCTGTTTCCGTGATCCAATTCTTAACAAATCAGCGACCACTACAGTCTGGGAATATCAGGTTATAATCTTCCATGATGATCCATGTAACCTTTCCAGATTTAGCTATGCCCCGTCAATCTCTAGCTAATCTCCACCCACTCCACGCTCGTGTTGGGATCGATCGATCTCTGAACTCCCTGAATATCAATTTCCAGAAAACTATACAGGTAAGCTGTTGAATATTTTGAAACTAATTTTATTGGGTGCTGGCAGCCGTTGCTGCCTATTTATGGCAGCAACAGCTAGCACCCAGTCAAATTAGTTTCAAAATATTTAACAGCCTGTTTAGTCTTCAAATCAAGAAGAAGTACATTATGAGTCTCTTGTCTGACTGCAGTCTAAATCTACAACGATGATATAATAAGCTATGCTAGTCAAATGTTGATGGCATCTCGATGTTATTAGGCTGGGCTTTACTATATAGAGCATGTAGATTTACAGTCACTCCAGCTAACGTGCTATAGTTATGAATTGTATTCGTACACCAATCTACACTTGTTTATGTTATTGTTTTGGTACTATGTTAGGACGTATTGGTTGGTTATTATTTCTAAGAGTCAAAGACGGTTCAGTACTAATTCTTAGGTAGGCCATATGGCTGTGTTTGGAATACCAGTTACCAGTCGCAGCGCACTCATCATTTAGAAAAGTAGGCTATAGTATTAGATTAGCATTTGTTAAGAAAATATCAACCAGTAATGACGTGTTGCGTTGTTCATGTTGAATCTAGATTATCGATCTTGGTTGACCAGGGATAAATTAAAACAGCCCCATGTGATTCTTCTTATGTCCGTATAAGCCTCCTATTTTAGGAACACCTTGGATCCTCAGGTAGTTAAGTCAACAAAACGATAGTAATTAGAATTAGAGTTACGTCAAAGGAGACAAAGAGTTAGTTCAAGCATAAAAAGAACACAGGAATATGTGAACCAAACCTAATTTGCTATGATGCAATATACTAGGCTAGATGATAAATTCTCTTTCTGTGCAAACTGTAGACGAGGGAATGACTGTATGTTTATAAGGTATTAATAAAGTCATTATTTGGTGAAACAATTACATTTGAGAGTTTACCACTATCAATAATTATTTTGGCCATAGCTTCATTCTCTTGGAAATGATATTTGTACTTTGGAATACCTATCTCTTCCAGTATAGTATTTTGGATCAGGGTGTAATAGTGATAGTGATCTCGAGCTGATGCTAATTTAGGACACGAGGTAAGAAGGTGTACGATTGTCTCATCCTCTGTTGCACACATTAGACATGTGGCATTGGTTATATCTACATAATTTTGGAATTTTGGAATTTTGGAACGTGTACGATTGTCTCATCCTCTGTTTGAACACATTGGACATGTGGCATTGGTTATATCTACATAATTTTGGAATTTCGCCTTATGCTGCTGTTGCAGGATGTATGTGCCAGTCAGTACTCTGGCTTTTTACAACCGCCCTTTTTAACTTCTATATTAGCTGGAGTAAAGCTCATTTATTCGTTTGATTAATCATTAGAGACTCTGTGTCTAGATGTTGAAGACTAGATTTCTTTGAGTCTTGTAGGATCAGCTTAGAGGTCCAGTGCCTATCGAGCTCTTCTCGAAGAAGCTTTTTCCACTTGAGCTTCTCGGGTCTGTTATGTATAAGTATAAGTAGTTCTGGGAGAGAATACATATCTAAGATGATTAATGTACGTATTAGAAAGGTGTTGCCATTGATATGTAGATGTTGCGGTCTCAATAACAATTGCAATAAGGTGTCATTTTCACAGTTTAGAATTTCCCATAATAGAGTAAGCTGTCTCTAGTGAAGTTTAGCTTCAAGCGGCAATAGTCGAAGAAGAAGGTAACAGGCTGCAGTTGCAGTTCTTGTTGGAAGTGTTTTAATTTTACCTAGGGTATCCAAATGAAAGTCATCTAGTCGTTGTACGAAATGACTCTCAGTGGCGAAAGGACTCTCAGTGGCGGATTCATAGGGGTTGGGACATGGCCCCGGCATATGCCCACCCCATAAATTTGCCAAAGCCTACAATACCAAAGCCTTCTTAACACCAACCATAACATTTTAACTTGGAAGCGAACTAATTATGGTCTTTTACCACTCAAAATCTTAGTACAGCAGAATTCACAAAAATTTTCTTTGTGTTGTGTACAACGATAACGTGGCCAAATCCTAGCTAGCTATCCATCCTCCCAACAATTTGGGAGGAGAATTTTCACAACTGAGGTACCCGTTAAGAAGAGTGAACACCCACTGAAATACATGCAAACAACCGACAGAATACTATAACTGTTCAATACCTTGTATTTCAAAATCATATTAAATCTATCCCATTCATAGCAGACAAGTTATGCTGACATGCGGAGATAACAGATTCTTCATTCGTTAATGGTACCAGGTTTATCTGTACAGAGTGGGTAGTCCAGATGGTGCTTCTTATGGGGATTAGCTCGCCACCATCGCATCCCGCGTACCGGCCGGGATCCTCCTTCTAGCGGAGAGTGATGGAATGGATGACTCAATGCTGTATTCTATTAATGACCCATTTATGGAACTTTCTTAATCCTATAGTTTACACACATAATTCCAAATTCTAAACCTATTCTACTTAACTACACTCGATTCCTAAGATAATAAAATATAACAAAGTTAACAGTAAGTACTTCTCTATAACTGACCAGCCAACTAACTACATGTAGCTGACAATCTCACTACTCACTAGCTGTCACTAGCGGTCAGAGACTGCTGTCGAAGTCCGTCTGAGTCAGTAACCATAGCTCTCCCTAACTGACTGTCTGTCGTCAACAGCATCCACTCTTAAATATGATTCTGTCGTTATGTCAACAAATTTCCGTGTATTAAGTGATGGCGTGTATGAACGCCATTGATTCTGTGCTCAAATATTTATATCCGCCTCCAGGCCATCTGACTTCTCGAAGAGTCTTAGATTTGTGCCAAAATGTTTCTCTCTTGTCTTCTTGCATCACTCTAACTATAATACTTGTATCGACAAACAGCAACTTCAAACTTGTACCATACTGTGAATTTATTCTCTGTAACAATCATGACTATAATCTGACTAAAACTTCTAACTAATATTTAACATTCATGTTTATACTCTTATGCGCCAACCACCAACCAAGCTAAAAAGAGTAAAAAACGTGAACCGAAAAGTGAACCACGTTTGCACAAGACGTGCAAATATATAGCACGCTCATCAACTCTCGCCTCATACAATCCTGACCCGGCACACCATCATTCCTCTATCTGTGGTAGAAATCAGTGATGTCAGCTTGTTGACCGATTCGTGCACTCGAGCGCCCTTATGACCTTTAATGCCCATAATGATTCAAGACTAATTTGTGCAGTGTTCGTTTCAACGATAACATTAATGGTCTCTACCATCAGTAATTGTCCAGCCATTATGTTGACTGACCTTTGTTGTCCGCCAACAAAGGCAACCAGCGTAATGGCTGTTACCACGGCTTGATCCTAGAGCCCTTCTCATGCTGAATATATTCAAAATCAAAATGCAGAGTAATTTTTTATATAAAAAAATCTGCAATTTGAATATTTCATATTTTACATACCTCCCACACCGGAATGTTAAAACATATATTCACTAGAATGTGATTTTAACTCTTTCCAAGGTAGATTACACTCAGCCCCCTACTTGCTCTTAATCTTCGCTATGGCAAGAAGAATTTGGCTATCATCACTCCTGCCTAGAGCAAACTGTCATTACGATGTTTTCGGAATCGCTAGTTTGCAATTTCAGGCCGTTCCAATGGTCAATTCCTTCTCGCTCTACATCTCGGAGATGGATACATATATTACTATTTTTACCCATACATGGCATGCAGTAATCCAGACCTCATAAGAAATGGACATAACGCTATTCGTTTTTATTTTAGACGTATCATTTAATTTACGAACGATAAACAGTAAGAATTTTGTACATGTTTCGCAATAGGACTGTCCGAATTGCTAAACGAGTGCCTACTGACAGTTCGTCGCACGCCTCAGAATTACATGTCTGCATAATTCAAAATAATTTTGCCAAAATCTATTGCCATTGTTAGAAGTTCACACACACACTCGCAGCATGTTGATTGCGCAGCTGCGTATTTGTAGTGTTTGAGGTGACCAACAGTTTATTGGCTCATTATGTGAATTTATGACATCACTTTGTAGTGCCTTTCATTATGATCTGGCATTCCATTATATAGGCCTATCTCCAAAACAGTTATCGCCATAGTCTAAATGAACTTATCAACTTTATCACTATATAGTTCATTTATAAGTGCATAATTGCATATTTCTGACTTGGTCTGCAGAACTTCAAAACGAAACAATCATTGTGACAGTGCCATCGCAACACTTAATTGGCTTTATCTAACTGCGGTTCCCCTCTGCCCTTCCTAATTATGGGGACCTTGCAATCATCTATGATTATATGCTTGCATATTCAGCGGTCAGTTTATCTAAAAAAAAACCGATCTGACCTTTAATCTCAAAATTGCTGTGTCTCTACTGCGATGACAATATATAGAGAGAAAATATTAAGCGTTTCAAAACCGTTTCTCCTGTCAAGCATACCAACCTTCCCTCCATCATCTACTAATTCTATTTACACATCGATTACAACTCAATAGTGGCTAATATTGCAGGCAATGACGTTTTGCCTATAACAAAATTCGTCATGGCCCCAGTTTGCATCTGCTTATTTTGCTTTCGCTAAGCAGAAATGACAAGATTCAACTTGCCAGACCATTAGCTTGTACGTTAACAATTAATGTTCTGCTAATACACCTTTACACCACGACCAGTCTGTGGCGCATCCATAAAAATCTGAATATACTATACATCATCATCATCATCATGTACCATTATTATTATCATTATTATCATGCCCGTTATCATCATTATCATTATTATTAGTAACATATCATGAAGTTACATCATAATTATGCAGTACGTGTCACATTGTACATCATATCTGATTAATACGGTTCTAAGTCATCATAAAATAACATTTCCTGTGGGTCTCTCGTGTGGTGTGCGTACATGTGTATGTGCACATGCGCGGGTATAAGTGGACACTAAATATAGAGATGCTGTGTTTTCAAACGTTTCCTGAATCAATTCCAGAACCATACAAGACACGGCATACAAAATTCATTGCATTGAGCCTGGCCATGGCGCAATGCTAAATTCCGGCCATCGTGACCCGTGGCCAAGAACGCATATTGCCCAATCACGACAATATCCAAACTTGGTCTAATTTGAATGTTTAATTTATGTTGGAACCGGATGAGAAATCCGTTCCCGGCTTTGGCGTCATGTTACCCACGCCAACCATCTCTATGGTCTCTGTCTGTTCGGATTTAGGCATGTTTACAATGAATATATGCGACCCTTGACGTTTCCCTACACAATATCTAAAAATATTATACGAGATGCATACAAGATAATTTTCTCGATCTCGTATCGAAGGAGATCTTGCGAGATACATATGGAATGAGATGTGTGTGATCAAGTTGACGGTGTAGCACAGATCAACTGGACGGATTCGCTCCAAGCATGCCCCCTGGGTAGAATAGTATGCGTGTATAAGCACTATGAGAGAGGTTTTCATTAAAAATGGCTAAGGCCGTTAAAACACGTGGTGCGCTTGCACACGCGTCAGAGCTTCTCTAACAACACGTGAGTTATGGTCGAAAATCCTGGTAAATTATTTTCAAAATATTTCTCTTGACGTCATAATCGCGTGTACGTATAAATATGTAAACAATGTGCTGTGCACGTGATAGCCACTTCACAACTTCTAGCTGCACACTGATTGGCTACTGCTCGGCCACTGATTGGCTGAGGTGCCTAGCTCTGACGTCACGAGTAGTATAAAAGGGGTGAAAAATCGAGAATCAGGAGCATCACTGGCATGGATACCAGCCCACGCAGGACTGCTGGACCATCGGGATTGACGTATGTAACTGCTAACTGATGGTGATTTCTGCATCATCCGATGCCATTCGGATTTCAGTTCCTCCACAGTGGTAAGGAGTCCTCGGCTTCCGCAAGTTTTTGAATACCCCTAAACGGTCATCCGGGGGTAAAATAATAGCTCCCAATCCGAACTTTTCTAAGGGAGCCTTTCCACAGAAGGGACGTGCGGGCCCATATGTAATTCTACGGAATGTAGAGCCGATGGTGATTCTTGGTGGATGACTCACCGGATCTGCCAACCATGCTGAAAAGTGGACCCCAACTTCCGCACTGCATGTCGTGTGTGATTTAATTAACTTTTCGACCACAGTCTGGCTGGACTTTGCCCGGTGCGCCACAAGAGCTATGCGACATACCCCGCACCATGTGCCAGTTATTGTACATGCATAAATATTATATAAGCAGCCCTCTCTATTAATGGGATGTTTTCAACTTTCATATTACCGTCGCCGGACAGAAACTTTACAACAAACTGTTTAGATTCTGTATGAGTGAAATTACTATCTAGTGGACATCTCCTGAACTGTTCTGTTTCGCTGTCCTGAGAGTGTGCCATATTCGACCTGCCTGGAGAAGCCAGCTTGCGGAGACCTGCCTGCGGATACCTGCCCGTGGATGTCTTCCTGCGGAAATCTTTCCAACCTTAGAGATCGTGCCATCTCGCCCTATTTATATGTTAGTGCCTCAATTTCAGTATCTCTTGAACTTGTTCCGTACCGATGACCAATAGGTACTCAAGTAGCTATACTATTGAACATTTAATTATTTCCGTATATGGTACTGATGACAAATAGGTACCTTACCATCTCCTGAACTGTTCTGTTTCACTGTCCTGAGAGTGTGCCGTATCCGAGCTGCCTGGAGAAGCCAGCTTGCGGAGACCTGCCGGTGGATGCATGCCTGCGGATGTCTTCCTGTGGAAATCTTTCCAGCCTTAGAGATTGTGCCATCTCGCGCTATTTATATGTTAGTGCCTCAATTTCAGTAACTCTTGAACGTGTTCCGTACCGATGACCAATAGGTACTCAAGTAGCTATACTATTGAACATTTAATTATATGATACTGATGACAAATAGGTACCTTACCAGGCTTATGACCACATTCTTATAATTTCTGTTTTACTGTGAATATTATCCTTGTTTACTGTGGGTGCTTTCAACTAGCCGCACCATAAGGTCTAGTGACCTGTGATACTTAATAATTATCATAATCATAATCCTCGTAGCCATTAGATTGTGTATTTGTTAGTTATGTATATTGCAAGTAGCCATCTAGTTAATGTTTTGTTTATTTGTTAAACTCTAGACCGCAGTATGCTAGGAAATACCATACAGCAATATATATATCCGCATCACTATATCCCCACGAGCATCAATTTTACACTGAGGTCGATGATCATGCTCTAATTACTTGAGCCTGACATGTTACTGACTAAACCTGGCTATTTAGTTCGATAGGATAGGTTTAAAGTGGTTAGCGACAATTTCTCCATTAGAGATGCATAGTGTACGCCTCTTTTCCAGTTGTTGTAGTAATGTAGCCCTATGCACCGGCAGGCTTATGTAAAATTGCCCAGTTACCTATAGGGCCTCATATTTATATTGAGTTATTGTCTCTTGCCATGATCCACTAGCCGCAAGGCTTATTAATTGTTTGGATTTCCCATCGACATATTGACAGGATCCCACCCTGGGAAACTATCAGAGGTTTCCGAGCCGTGATAGTTAAAGTGTTGATCTACATACATCTCCCCCGTATCTTCGGATACTTGTTAGTTAGATACCCCCGCCAATGTAGGAAGCACTGCAAAATAATAATTATTAATTAAAATGTTGTAATACTGGCCTGCAGTGCATCTTTGGGCATCATGGAATGCAACCCTAATGACAGGTCAAATGTTAACTCCATAGCATGCGGTGACGGACGAGATATGGATCTCCATCCAATTCATCATAGTGTCTGGGTGAGGTCTTAGAACCCATCATGCCCTCACGGGAAGGACGCTAGTGGTGGATATCCGTCTCTCCATCCCCACCATAAATGACATGGTGTTTTCTAATATTGCTTATGTGAACTGTGAACCTTATCCTGGTAATATTATATGCGGTTGCGGGGCCGGGCAACGGGATCGTTATTTGATTCAGGAGCCTTACTCCATAACATGTATGCATGCTATCCTTGGAGGTAGATGCTATGTGGGGCAACTTACGGGAAGCTGAGCATCTGCGCCCGACGGATAAACATATCTAAAGTTAGGTAGTAATCCCTGCCACTTGCAGCCAAAGCTTGTTCTCGTTACTAACAACCAATTGGTAGGTTAGGATGTAGCAGAAGGCCCGCATAAATAAAGTGGCAATGACCAATGCAGTAACTTTGGAACTACATAAGATGGTGACCTGGGAATTCTTGGGAAATCGTTCGTTCCATCTTCACGTAAACCAGTGTGCAACCCCTTAACTGTTGCTTCACTAGGATTTTCACCACTTAGCATTTTCTGTTGAACAAAAGAGTTACCCTTTTTGCCAGCTCTTTCCCTCCGCTTCGGCGTTGAAGGCATATTCATGTGATGGAGGCCTGCGTGAGGCACTTACCTCTTGCAGCAACAATATTCTCTTTTAATGTGTTAGAGGTATACTAGTTTATATTAAACTATCTGGTGACTTCGTTGCGGAGCTCTCTTGCGGGGATGCCTCTGTGGCTTCAAGGATCTGTGTGGTACATCTGGTGGAACCACATGGAAAGAACATCGGATGGCTCTATGTTGTGTATTATTGTACTCATTTACTGTAAAATGCATACAACTGTTTGCATAGTATTATCAAATTTGTGACTGTTTAATTATAACATCTCGTCGATGGCTCTAAATTAGATTGGACAGACATACCAGGAACACAGATAGTTGGGATGGCACCGTGTGGTTCAATCTCAGCAGCAATAGTCGCATGGCCCCACTGGAACATCAATGTTCCACCGCCTCTAGAAGTCGGTCTTTGTACCTTCCGGAGAGATGCGATACGGGATCCACAACCAGGAGATCCGCAGCTAACCAGCCCTCCTGCACATCGTGCACTTGCGGTGCGATGGAACGGAACGACATGGTGGACCATGTCATACCCCAACAAGCTACATTAGGAAACAACACTCACATAGCCATGCTGGAACCCGACCCTGAGTATATACTCGCCTCACAATGCGCCAGTCCCCGCATGATCGTGGACACCACCAACAAGACTCATATACCATTCTGGGTATTCAATGGCACAGTGAACCCAATAACTCTTGAACCGGGAGTCTGTTGTGGCCACTTGGTGGACGTGATATCACTGGAGACCCCCCCCCCCCCCCACACACCTACACCAGCAACAACTTCTAATGATTTGCCGGAACACTTACATGATATTTATTTGCGTGCCACAGTTTGGTTGGTGCAATCACACACAACGGAAATACGGAAATTACTTTACAAATATCGTGATAGTTTCTCAGCTGGAGACATGGATCTGGGAGAAACTCATCTCGTGCGACACTCCATCGACACAAGAAACAATTGGCCTGTTCGACAACCCATTCGATGTCTTCCCATCCACAAGGAAGTGGAAGCACACCAATAGGCAAATGGCATGTTGCGGACAGGTATAATAGAGCCATCAGCATCCCCCTGGGGGCAGTCCCATTGCACTAGCAGGCAAAAAGGACGGATCTTTGCGGTTTTGTATAGACTAGTGCCGCCTTAATGATCTACGCGTTAAAGACGCATATCCATTACCCAGAATAGATAAGGTCTTAGATTCCTTGTCCGGAGCTAAGTGGTTTTGTACCCTTGATTTAACTAATGGGTACTGGCAGGTAGCCATGAATGAGGCTGACATGGAGAAGACCGCGTTTGTCTGTCGAGATGGTCTTTTCCAGTTCTGCAAGATGCCTTACGGCTTGTGCAATGCTCCTGGAATGTTCGAGCACCTCATTGAGCAGGTATTAACTACCCTGCAATTGGAAATCTGTCTGTGTTACATCGACGATGTAATCGTCTTTGGTTCCTCGTTTGAACAGACTTTGTCTAACATGGACAAAGTTATCATGTGGTTTCAAACATCTAATTTAAAGCTCAAACCAAAGAAATGTAATCTTTTCAGACAGAGCATCGAGTTCCTGGGACATGTCGTATTCGGTGATGGAGTGGCTACGCAGCCTTCAAAAACAAAAGCGGTAGCGGAGTGGCAGACACCCACTTCAGTCACGGATACCCAGAGTTTCCTTGGTCTCTGCCAATACTATCATCGATATATCCATCATTTCAGTGAAATTGCATCACCATTATTCAGGATTACAGAAAAGGATCGACCATTCGAGTGGGCTAGTGGGTGTGAAGGTTCCTTCAGGGCGCTGAAGGAATGCTTGACGACAGTGACAATTCTTGCTCATCGTAACCCTAACCTCGATTTCATCTTGGACATTGATGTGTCGGCTTATGCCATCGGTGCAGTTTTATTGCAGGTCACAGAAGATGGAACAGAGCAGGTACTGGGTTATGGGTCTGGTACTCTGAATAAAACGGAGAAATGTTACGTGACCACTAAGAGGGAATTACTTGCGGTGGTCCATTTCGTCAAGTATTGTAAACACTTTCTGTATGGGTGCCCATTTACCCTCCGTACAGATTACGCCTCACTATGCTGGCTCAGAAAGCTCAAAAGTCCGGAGGGCTAGGTAGCAAGGTGGCAGGAATCCCTGCAGGCCTTCAACTTCAACGTTGTTCATAGACACGGCAAACTGCATAGAAATGCTGAGGCCTTGAGCAGAATCGGGCTCAACGATGAACAAGAAGTGGCCACCACCATGACACATACTACACAGCCATCTCCGGTGTTCCCCGAATTGCGGTGCGCAAAGTGGAACACAGAGACAGTCGCTCATGAACAAGCAAAAGACATGCAAATATGAAACATATACGCGTGGATCCATGAGGGGGTACGTCCTCCTAAGGAATCTGTAACACCACTTTCCGCAATGGCTAAATACTATTATCAGTGGTTCGAATAATGCCATCTACAAAATAATGCTCTTTACATCAACAACCGCAGTGATCCTGGAGCATTACTGTGAGACCATATTGCAGCAACTTCATGATAACGCTGGACACCTAGCCATTGAGCAGACCCTCACATGAATAAAACAGAGATTCCACTGGATCGGGATACACAATAGTGTGAAGGCATGGGTCCGAGCGCGCATAATAGGGATGCTGCTCTGAGGAACAAAATTAAAAACATGTAATCCATTTTTCACATCAACTACGAATAATCAGCAGCATCAACACTCCGCCATTACATAAATATTGCCTACGTTTCCAATTAACCATGTGCTTTCAAAACAAGAACCATGTGATCAACACTTTTCATTTCCAGTAAATTGGATCAAAGGCTATAAACAAAAGAACCACCCAATGCGTATCTACCACAGCGTGATGGAGGAGGCGAGAGGTGATGGGTCGGGGCCAAGGCCGCTGATGTCATCCCACTCTCCCACACCCCATCGGGTGTTCCAGCCTGAAATTTGAACAGGCGAGTTTATAAGCATCCAATCTGAAAAAACTGCTTCATGCTAAGTAAAAGGTGAGCTTCCACGGGAATAAGAAGTTCCGGATTTTAATGTTGATCGGAGACTCAATTTTCTGCCAAGTGGGGATAAAAGCGACTATCCTTCCTCTTTATATTTATGTTTACTTCCCTTCTACAGAAGGAATATATCATCTGACTCCGGGAATATTAAAATTAAAACTTTCCATATAGGGCATGACCGACTCACCCTAAAATATTCGGGTGTGGTCATCCGCCCTCCTGTGACGTCATCAAAAAATATAAAAGGAGGAAAGCGTGCACTGAAATTTCATCTTCCCGTCAAACTCGACACAAGTGAAGATCGAACATTATGCGACTTTCATGTCGCAAACCAAATTCTGCTGTTATTATTATTATTGTATTCCTATTATATTTGGCCAGGAAAAGTTATGAAGAGGTAGGACACTTAGGTTAGGTTAAGCGGTTCCGCACATTTACCTTTATGTGGAAATAAAATGTCACTTGTGAAAGATCTTGCCTTGTCCGACAGCTCAGAGGAGTCAGCACCAGCTCATCCCGGGAAGAAGCATCCATGTACAGTGTTACAGCCTAATGGACAGCCTTGTAAGCATGCGTTCTCTCATAATTCTGACTTGACGCTTCATGTTAATCGTGATCATCTTCTGCAACATGCCTTTTGTGCGGACTGCAATTACCTGTATTCAGCTACGCGGTACGGTGTAACACACGTGTTAAAAGAAAGCATCATGTGTTAGTAATAACATTAAACCCCAGTGAACAAGGTGAAGATGTAGAAATTCTCGCTTCCCGTTTTGAAACAAGACTCCCAATTACAGTGCTCCCAATGGGAAAAATGGCGAAGACCAAACATACTAAACAGCGACAACCTGACTTTCCGCACTATGTAAGACCAGCAGCATCTGTAACACAGCGACCACCCATCAACATCACCGCACCAGTCACCACGACGTCGGCAGCACCAGCACGAAGAGCACCGGCAGCACCTGCAGCATTGGTAATAACATCACCTGCAGTTTCCGCACCGACAGCACCCGCAGTGACACCACCGACAGCACACCACACTGCCGCAGCATCAGCATCCATGATCGGCTGGCCTATTTCTGTAGTTATCGCCACACCTGTGACAGTAACTGAACCCGGTTTACAGGATATTTCTGATCATTCCATATCTCCGTGTAGCTTAATTATAGATGAGGAGATCCACCTCATGGAAGCAGTCACCACCATCACCGCACCGCAGAGCAGCACATTTACACATCCAGGCAGCAGCAGCACTCCATCAGATCCCGCCATTCATAAGGTAACATCGCCAGATCGTCCCTACGCTGGAAAAAGGAGATTAGCTCATTTAACAGAAATCCATGCAGTTCCTAGGATGACCGCCAGCAAGTTACTGAGGGCTCTAAAATCAGAAAGCTATCCACCAACACAGCATCATCATCCGCACAACGCACCATGACAGCATTCACCCAGCCAGCAGCAACCGCACGCGACCACTAATCATGTTCACAACACTTGGCCAGCCTGCAGCACGTACCACAGTGACGACAACAGTGATGTCAGCAGTCTCTACACCGCCATCAGTCAGAACCTCACCCGTCATCATCACCACCACCACCAGCGCATCAATGGATACATCTGCACCTTCCTCCAGTTTCAGTATTACGGACCTGGGCAATATAGGTAGTGATATTTCGGCAGCGGAGGACCACCTGCCACGTACATCCTGTATGAGTCTGGGTACCCAGACTCGCGGGGCAAATTTCTCAGCAGAAACTTGTGGACACTATTGCCGAGGTTGCAGCAGGATTTATGAATAGGTGTGCAGAAAATTTATTTTTGAAATACTTTTGTGATTTTTATATATGGTTTTAAAATTGAAACCAAGTCCCTAGGCTGACTACGGTTATCCTACACAATATTCTTGTGTAGCTGTGTCTCACATAAATAATCGCTGCGGATCCCTGTGATGTAAACACATCGTGTGCGATGTAATTCCACAACACACCGTAGCGAATATGTGTTATTACCGTCATGCGGCCTCAGCTATGCTGGCGCTGCCTGATAAACTAGCTTTTTACTTTATTATTAATGCTATTTTTCTTATTATTTTTCTTCCCGCGTTAATGTGTCGGGACGGATTGTGGATAGTGTGAGCTATCCATGCGGATCAGCTATAACGGGCTGCACTGTATGCATCCTTTTATATACCCGGGATGCATATGTAATTTACATTTATCTGTGATACTACTGTTAACATATCTATATGTGATCACATATATTTTATATTATATTATAGTAATTAACGTATGTTGGAGCTTGCGTTTTCTCTGCAGAAATATGATTATCCGCACCCAAGAGAACACCCATGCGAGCTATTGTTTAGTCAAATTATGTATGGATTAAATAAAAAGTACAGCACGAAATAAAGAAACAAAAAAGAAAAGACATGGAAAAATAATTCCAGATCAAAAATGAAAACTAAAGGTATGCCTCCCTTCCAAACTCTTTCACACCGCTATGCACTCTTCTCTCATAATACGCGTCTCTCCACTTGGCTACGCGCCTACTCGGGAAGTCTATGGGACGGGGGACGGGTTCGCTCCAAGCACACCTTCCTGAGTGCGATAGTACACGTATATAAGCCCTATGAGAGAGGTTTTCGTTAAAAACGGCTAAGTCCGTTAGAACGTGTGGATCGCATGCGCGCGTGTCAGAGCTTCCCCTGACAACACATGTCGGAATTGGGAGTGTATGCCTATAGTGTAACGAGATGGTACTTGTGATTTTCTTAAATCATAGTATTCTCGTTCTTCTTGGTACTGACCATGAGCGGAATAAACCGAGGATTAAAGAACTTTTTACCATTTTAAAATCGGACCAGAAATGGCTGAGTTATCGTTAAAACTCCCCTTAAATTATTTTCAAAATATTTCTCTTGACATCGTAATCGCGTGTATGTATTAACTGAATGGGGAATATGTTGTGCTGTCTAGGCGTGCACGATATTGTCCTAGGAGGTATCACGATATATCGTGGTGAAAAAAATCGCGATATTTCGATATATCGTATAGACTATTTTAAGGTATATGAAATATGGGGTGAATTGGTCTTGGGTCGAGTTGGACTGCGTGGTGTGGCTTATGTAGCCGTATCTGTTTCGTTCTGAGTTTTCATATCAGTTTTAGCCGGATGACTTCTAATTGGTAAATTTAAACAACTAAACTTAAAATCCAGTCGCCAAGGTGCTTAAACTAAAACCGATCGTTAATAACACGAAAATAGGACACAATTAATAATTTCTTGCCGCCTTACCCCTTGGTTAATGTATACCATATCCCTTATTGCGGGCGTGAAATTATTACATTGCCCAACATAAATATTGCGTACTCTGTTAAAATCATCGTTTATTACACGAAAATGAATCCTAAATTTTGACATTTCATGTCGTCTTTGTGAAAATATATAAATCACGTGATATTAGGAATGTACTTTAAAAGCATAGAGATCTAGGTCAAGTTCGACTAGCTAACTATAGTCAGTTTGCTGGTTTACTGATCATGCGCAGTTGCTATGCCCAGTCGAATTTGATTGTAGTCGACTATAGTTTGTTGGTACCCGGTCCCCTATTGAATTACTATTGCAGACAATTTGGAGCCGGGTACCAGGACACGTTTAACCCTTTCTGTTGTTTGTTTTAACGAGCTACGAAAATGGGTTATTTGTCTGCTAAGACGTCAAAAAGCGCCCATATGGCATAAAGTGGGAAGGAATATAGGCTTGGGAACATCGACATACAATGGGAAAACATAATTTCATCAAACCTAAGCTATTTGGTGAAATATTTACACCTTTATATGCATTTATTCGTGGCAAGCGATCGGTGTCCACCATTTTGATATGGTTAGGGGTCGAACTTGACCATGTTTAGATCTGCTCCGCATTTACCGAGTACCCGGTTAATAATAATAGTTAGCCCTCAGAAACATCTCGGATAGTTCACCTTGCTTGCTAAAGAGTGTATACTATCTCATTTAGCTATCACATTTGTGAACGCACCACCCTCGCCTCCAAAACCAGGAGAGCGAGTAATATCACGTGATTTATATATTTTACTAATAATAGTTAGCCTTCAGAAACATCGAGGATAGTTCGCCATGGTTGCTAAAGCGTGTATATCATCTCATTTAGCTATCACATTTGTGAACGCACCACCTCTCGCCTCCAAAAACAGGAGAGCAAGCAATATCACGTGATTTATATATTCCCGCGATGCCATTTAATGTCAAATTTTGGATTACTTTTGATTTTATAAACCATGCTTATTACAAAACATGCAATAGTTATACCTTCCCAGGTAATAATTTCACTCCAGCGACCATGCTTTTGAGGTATAGGGTAAGGCGGCAAGAAATTATACCGGTAGATTGCGGTGAATTTTCGTATTAGTGTCCATCTTGTCTTGTGAGGACTTATGGTCGATAACGAGTTTCAATTAATTTTATGGTCTACTACACTATATAAACACAATAGCATCACTTGGAGTGAAAAGAAATATGTTAGGCAGCCCGAATAACGAGATTAAAAGACGCCTCGATCTAAATCATATCCCGCTCCCTGTGATGTCACACCGGGAACGGCGCTGTGAGCTGTGTCAATATTTCACTGTCTGTAGTACAAAGGTGACCTATTTTTAAAACGTTCGTTTAACACGAGAGGCTTCACAACATAACATAAATTATGTCAGGTTGAAGCTAAGTCTTCAAGAAATAAGACATCATGATTTTTTAAAAATTCTATCATGATATTTACTAATTTTTAATGGTTTCATGGATAGCCATATTCGCATAATAATAGGCCTATAACAACGGTAAAGCATGGCATCTTAATAGATATGTATAAGCTCCAGAATGCAGCTACAACTTTTTCTGAAGATTACAAATGTACAATAAGTGTGTGTCTTATGTGAAATTTCTCATGATTAGAATCAATGTAATTGTTTATCTATAAGCTTTTGGCGATGTATTTGAACTGACAGAATGTTCAGAGATCGCTGGCGTATCGTCTTTACTTACAGTGCAGCTCATAAATAACTATATGTTTCCAACGCAAAAACACAAGCTTGTTAGTTAGAACCATATGAACACGATACAAGAACCTGTCTGTTGAATATTTTTTAGAATAATTTGGGTTGAAATCCAACCCAATTATGTTCAAAATATTCAACAGTATGTGTTATTTAAAGACCAAGCACAACGGTAGCAAAAGTGGCTTTAATATACACGATTGTGCAATAAATAATATAATAAAATGTTTTATTTAAAAATGTTACTCTGTTTTACGTTGTAATTTGCAATTCTGTGTTGTACTCGAAAAAAACGAAATAGAAACGCTCTATATTGTATGACGTCATCGGAGGGACCTATCGCTATCGTGCGAGGCGCAGTGCTAATAAGTCATTGTGACCCTGTTGCTCGATCGCGGATTGTTGTCAAATATGCCTAACCGTTGTGTGGCTGCTGCGGTAATACTGCAAACCAAACAAATGGAATTTCGCTGCATATTTTCCCGAACAAATAAAATTTATAGGCTAGGGTGCAGTCGGTAAATTCCATACAAAGAGAGCCGATTTCCGCGAACCCAAAGATGGCTCAGTACAACAGCCGTCGTCCGCTCTCTGCATTTGGGCGCAGATTGTTTTCGAGTAGAAGCGCAGATGGCTATACTGACTGGTTATTATATACACATAATTTGGAATGCTTATATAGATTAATTATGAAAAAATGCGCACCCCATTAGGCCTAAGAAAGGCCAACAAAAACCGCAAGAATAAAAAAAATACTATCTGGCCTACTACTACTACTACTTACGCCCTTTGTCTAAATATAAGGCCGGGTAACGTCAAATCACTACATCAAGAATTATTAACAGCTGTCTAGCTAGTCTAGCTAGTCTATCTAGTTCAAAACCAGTAAATTAGGTCAATCGTCTAGTCATTTGCCAGAGTCAGAGACATACATAGTACGCCTATCTGTTTGCAATGCACTGTGTAACGCATTGGTGTGAGGGGAGGGGGAGGGGCATAATTATGCATTGTGAACTATTAGTCGGAGAACACCAGAATTTAAACATATTGAATATTTTGAAAAATATTTGACTGGTAGCTGTTGCAGCAACAGGTTCCAGTAAAACTGTTTTCAAAATATTCAACAGATTTCCTGTGCAGTGGTCATACTTCCGCTCTTTTTTTTTCCAGAGACCACTGACCTCCGCTCTTTTTTTTTCCAGAGACCACTGACCTCTCTGTTAAGTAATAAAATATTACACTGATCATCAGTTTGAGTATGTCTGATCCTAATGAAATTGGTTGCTGCCAGGAAAAGTAGGCTTAACAACCGACAAGTCAGAACCCCCACCCAACCCCCTTCAACACACACATACACGCACACACAATACTTCACCAACAGTCCACACCACATCCAGAATTTAAAAAACAAGAGGCCCAAGGGGCTGTGGCGCTCACCTGGACCATTAGCACGTTAACCATTTGCATTTAAAGAGACATGATGGATAATCTTTGGAAAATCTAAGACTCACCCATAAAATTGATCAATCAAAATTCAGAATTGAAGTTCTGGATTCTACCATGATAGGGTCACTCTAGCCAAAGTTGGTTGAAATATGTCAAGCAGTTATAGTTTTCTTTCATAAAATCTAAGATTGTGTTTTCACAAAAGTATATGTTTTATCATTTTGACAATTTCTGGTACATTTTTCATAAAATCAAAGATTTTCACCCCAAAGATTGAGGAATAAAAATTCTGAACTGCGGTTCTGGAGCCTACGACCATAGGGTCCTTCCAGCCAAATTTGGTTGAAATCGGCCAAGTGGTTAATGAGGAGTTGTCTCTGAAAGCAAAAGTTGACAGACACATGGCGGATGGTCGCCACGGCATAAGGAGATTTGCAAGGTGGATGTGGCGCATCCTTGGTCACAAAGTGAGAAAAGTTTTACCTACATGTGTCATTTACTGAAATTAACACTAGCCTGTTACCACTGTTAGCCCAAGGCTAGTACAAATTGACAAGTGTGAAGTAGAATTTGTGACTGACCACAACTCGGTGGCCTAGTAATAATTTAATAGCTAAAGCAAACCCTTTAATGTTCAAGGCAGTCAAAGACGTCATCTGAAGTGCTCTTGAGGAATGTCTTTGTGCCGGCCAAGAGAACTATTAAAAAAAATTTACCACTGGAATGACTGGCTAGATTACCGAACCAGTCATTACGGTGGTAAATTAAAAAAAAATAGTCTCGGAATCTGGGTCCCCTAATTGTCAAACAATGTATTATGAACAATTAAAAAAATATATAACTCATTTTACGCATCCCAATATATGTATTAATTAAGTGTATTGTGCTCATTGCCTCATGATGAATAAATATGCTAGATGCTGGTCAACCTTTCCATCATTAGCGCTTCCGTAGTGGTCTTGATAAACGTCCATTTACAAATCAAGACTATTTTTGAAAATTTCCCACTGGAATGACTGGTTCGTTGGTTACAAAACCAGTCTCTCCGGTGGTAAATTTTCAGAAGTAATCTCTTGGAGTCTTGGTCAGCAAATGGACACACCAGTACACTGTTTATAGCTCAGTTCTCTCACCCCAATATATATTGTTGTCTATAGTGTGAATAAATATATAAAAAGATTCTACTGTTGCATCATTCTGTCATGTCTGTAGTTGCCTCGATAATGTCCATTTGCAGACCAACTAAAGACTATTTTTGAAAGTTTACCACTGGAATGACAGGTTAGATTACCAAAAACAGTCATTTCATTGGTAAATCTTCAAAAGTAGTCTTCTTCTGGAATCTTGGTCAGCAAATGGGCATACACTGTATATGACCCAGTTCGCTCTGGCAACCCCAATATGTATTGCTCTCAATAGCCTATACTAAAAGATGTTGCAATATTTCCATTAGTGTTTGTGTACCAGTAGTCCTCTTCATAAATGCCCATTTGCAAACCAAGACTATTTTTGAAAATTTACCGCTGAGATAACTGGTTAGTTTATGGGACCAGTGATATCATTGGTAAATTGTTAAAAATAGTCATCTTAGTTTGCAAATAAACATTAAATTTTTCATCTTTCCCTAAGCATTTGCTAATCTGTGCCAATCCATGCTATCTAGACAAGTTTGTCTTTATTATCGGCCTAATATCATGGGCGTATATTTTGTCCTTGATTTCAAGTTGCATCTTGTCATTATTCACAACTTGTACAATTTATCACTCTGAAATATGAAGAAACGTATGAAATGAATAAACATGAAAAATAATTACATGAATAAATACTGCTGCATATTTCCTTGACATAAACTTCCTGTGTCTTAAAACTCTTAATTCCTTTCAATTTGAAACTGATTATAATCCAGGAAATAGAAAGTAACAACTGCGTTCTATGCGCATACTCGACGCCAATTGTTACATTGTTTCTTGATTCATCTTGATTCCGACATCATCATTTTAATCACTAAATTTATAATGTTAATTTGTGATGAAGTTATCGAAATATACGGCATAAACCTTTATTAGCCACCTATATTATTCAGAAAGTAGATCAGACTGACCTAGTAATTATATGGATGGTAACTTTTGCCCAGAGGTACTCACTCACCCAGTTTGAAGTAAATAGCTCTAAGTATGGCCAAACGTGCCACAATGGTAATATTGTTTCTCATTGAGCCCAATACTAGAGAAAATTAAAGAAGTCAGAGAGGTACAATGAATCATTTTATTTAAATCAATGATTCTTTATAATAGGATAAAACATCTTGACAGGCACGCACACCCGAGTCATTGGCACCGACCTCATTTCTGATACTTGGTGGTCTCTGCAGAAAGTGAATCCAGGTGAAATTAAAGAGCGAACGAATGACTGACTGACTGACTGGTTTATGAGCAGCCAATCCGAACTCACTTTGTTATCCCCCGAAGTCCAAAGCACCACCTAATCATCTACTGTGTACACACACACAGTGACACGTGTTGCACACTCACACCAATGGCTTGAAACGCTTGAAATAAATATATCACAATTTTATTAGCTAAATCACAATGCGTGTACGGTGTTAGTATCGACAATAATAATAATAATAATAATAATAATAATAATAATAATAATAATAATAATAATAATAATGATGGTGACAATGAAGGTGATGATAGTAAAGTTCTATCAATGGCGTAACAATGATAATGATAAGACCGATGGCAGTGACAATGATTGTGATGATGGTAATGACTGCATCTTACTATGATGATGAGTGACAATGATGGTGATGACTACAGTGACATGATGAGAGTAACAATTATGGCGCTTACACTGTTGATTGTAACCGACAGGGCCGTATTTAAGGGGGGGGGGGGGAGGGGCAAAATCCCCGGGGCCCCCACAAGCAAGGGGCCCCTACAATTTTAAAATGAAAAAAAAATTATGCACTTTTATTAAGTTATAGGACATTTAAAGCAAACTTTATTAGTTTAGAAATCTTAATCTTAATAATTCTATTCTAATATGTGTGGGGGCCCCAATTCTTGCTTGGTGTTCGGCAACAATGTTAATTACGAAAATTTGCAAAATAAAATAATTTTACAACGAAAGAAAGCGCCATAATTCACCCTAAAAGTAGACTGTCTGGCCGTCTCAGAGCACCTAGATGTAAAAAAATGTATGGGGGAGGAACCCCAGACCCCCACTCATTCTTTGCCCCCAGGGCCCCCACATATCTAAATACGGCCCTGTTGACCGATAATGACAGTAAAAAGGCTGATGGAGATAATAGTACCAATAACAGAGAGATACATTTCTAGCTATGCCGTGTCCATTTTAGGTAAGCTCCACTCATGATTTGCCTGAGTTGGAATCGATCGAACCCTGAATTCCTAGAATACCATTATCAAGGTACCTACCTACACACATAACCTCAGCTAACCTGATGAATATTTTGAAACTAATTTGACTGAGTGCTGTTTCTGCCATAGTCAGCGCACAGTCAAATTAGTTTCAAAATTTTCAATAGAATCGGCAGAATGATTATTAAATAGTACATCTATCAGACACTTGACGGACTATTCCAGCTTCATGACGGAGTATTTATCTCAAATATGATTGTGACATCATCCTACATGTGATGTAATTGATTATGACACCATATACTTGAACGACAGATTAGAGTCATCCGTAATGATGGGCCTAACAATGGTGACTGTGACAATTATGATAGTTATAGTTTTATGGTGACCAAGATTTAAGTAACAATGAAGATAATAATGATGGCGGACAATGATAGAAATAATGATGCTGATTATGATGGTTTCAAATTTATGCTGACCGTGACAATCCTTGTCAATCTTAGGTCAATAATAAAGGCAATCTGTTGAATATTTTGGAAAAGGTTTGACTGGAAGGCATTGATGTCTAAGGCAGCAATGGCTTCCAGTTAAATTATTTTCAAATTCTTCAACGGAATATAATTTTAGGTATTATGCATTGGACAGAAAAATTCTTATATTTGGTAAGTAGGCCTACCTGTGAGTGTCAATGTAGATTGTAGTTTTATTATCACAGTGACACAGCAAAAGTGACAGCATGATAAAACATAAAGAAACAAGATGACAAACACAACCGAGGACATATCAAGCCAATGTCTTTGTCATATGCCTCGTAGATGATGATGATTTATGTTAGATGACACGCCCTCTTTGTCCGTTTTAATGACACAGTCTCTTTGTCCTTTTTAGCCACCCAAATCATCATCAACCAGATTTAGGTTATGGACGCTCCAATAGGCTAGGTACGGATTGACCGGTACGGTTTTGTTACGGAATCATTACGAAGTATAAGGCCTGTATGGCCTTTTGTTGGTCAAAATTTTTGAGCTTAAAACTAACCATCACTATTTCCGGTTAAGGTTAATAAACTTTTGTGACTTGTGTCATGTAGATATGATGGATACATATATCTATACATCTTATGTATTCATAATAACATATTATACATATATACACATTTACACTTCTAGACAGTACAAGGCGCATGAAAATCACATGTCCACCTGTGCTTAAATCATGGAAACAAAGTAGGCTATACATTCTACTAGGTACTGACAATCCCTGCCAGTTTCGTATAAACGGTTGTACACATGTGGATTCAAATACTGGATCTGAAGGCGATTTCTCCAGCAGATTTGCCTAAGCGGTTACACAGACTTCAGGTATGCTCGGCTACAAATGATTAACCAGTCGGGACAGCATCTGTCTTGAACATGCGTATGGCTCCAGTATATCTATATTTCAGTAATCGTAGTAAGACAAAGCGTAGCGACTTCCCAGGCCACGTTTGGACTGCTTCGAGTTTTCTGTTTGTAAACAATTAATTAATTATTGGTTTGTAATAATGAAGCATGACCTTTGCATGTATGGAGGTTTTGTATTTGTCACTACAACAGCAAGCATTGTCCCATCACAACTTGTAAGTTTTGACTAAAACTAAAACAAACTGTGCAAATTATTGTCTATTTTCTGATACGCAGCCTATATATAGATACTCTATAATTTAATGCGGCAGATATAATACAATATTAGCTCATATAGAAAAACCAATAACTCGTTTGTAATTTACTGACCAGTCTACGTTCTGAAGTCGCGCATTTCTGTCGTCCATGCCAGTTCAACTCGTCTGCTAGTGCCTGTTCGAAATCTGGTAACGGTTCAAATTGGTTTGATCTACGCCTAAATTCGGCACTTCATCGCCATCTTCAGGCCCGGAGTCACTATTTCCCTCAGATATGAGTTCATACTCGTTCTAGTGAATGCTGCCTGGAGAATATGCCGACAAATATTCCCGTTGTTTGAGTAAATTTCCATTTTCAGCGATGAAAGAGTTTTTGTAACAGAAATGAAGGTCCCTCCGATGACGTCACATCCCTGTTTTGACGCTAGTACTTCCGTTTCAGTTTCGTTTTTGGGAAGGTACGAAAATGGGCACTTTCGACGAAGTATTTACAGAATTATCTGTATCCTATGACAATATGATATTGTATTTTTTTAGTCAGTATATGTTGCGTTATTTGCACGTATCAGAACACAAATCTCGCTGCGTATAGTACTTGGTCTTTAAGTTGTACTATATACGTGCGGACGGCAGTGAAAGCCTCATCGGGCAACTTGATCGATGCCTAAATTGTAAATAAACTGTGTAGGCCTACTCTGGATGACTATGCGCAAATAGATTAGTTTAGATTTGATTTATATTTTCCCAGCATTTTAGTTAATTTTAAACACATAACTATAGTAACTGCTATTTTGCAGTCATAAATTTATTCATACGTCTGCACAATGGTAAATTGCGATAGTAAATGCACTGAGCTGTGTAGGCCTACTGTCATTTAAAAAGTTGTACATTTGTGTACATACATGTGCCTATCATCTATAATGGAAAATCTCTGCAGTCAATCCACAGGCCTTTGAATTTTACATGATGTATATATACTTACTATATATAATATACACTATATATAGTAGGTATATATACTTCATGTTGTAGGGGGATATGTGGTAGTGATATGGATGGACGAAAATTCAAAGGCCTGTGGTCAATCCGGAAAGATAAGAGTAAGATATATATATGCATTTGTAGAATTGTATTCCAAGAAGTGTGTGTGTGGGTTTGATTAAATATAGCCTCACGTACACGAAATCCGATGTTACTGTCACCTCTAACCGTGACCATGAGAACTATCCTTTAAGTTTAATCAACAAAAATATCATCAACTTTGCTATTACTGAATCTTTGTACACCTTTAACAATGTAGTGTTCCTGTGTGAACAATGAATTGTCAAAGAACATGTGCTTAGGTTCCTAATATGTGCAGCAGTAGAGCGCCTAGCTATGCTCTCTAGACTATAAGAATTGGTGTCTTCCCGGTGTGACGTCACAAGTTTAGCGCGATAGCTAAAAACGTTTGGTTGTCAAGGAGGTTGCTATGTGCTTATCTCAGCTTTGGCTGGAGCAATTACAAAAATTTAAAAAGCATTTTGTTCTTCTAGTAAAGGAGAATCTATATTATGATTATCAAGTTAATCAGAGCGATCGGGTATCTAGTCCTCACAACATCTTTAAAGCAATATTATAGAATGAACTTCAACCTTTTTTTACCTATTCCTAGTATAATCCCACCCCTTTCTCAGAGATGTTGGTTTGGAAATAAATTGAACAGCTTGACGTAATAGACATCTATGCTACAAATAGACAGCAAAATCACATAAAAAATCGTGAAAAAAAATTGCGATTTTCGATAATATCGGATAATCGTGCAAGCCTAGTGCTGTCCACGTGATAGCCACGTCACCACTTCTGGCTGCACGCTGATTGGCTACTGCTCGCCCACTGATTGGCTGAAGCGCCTCACTCTGACATCATGAGTAGTATAAAAGTGACGAAAAATCGAAGATCGAGCGCATCATCGGCGTGGAAGCTGACCCGTCAGCAAGACTGCTGGACCAGCGCAGTTCTAGACACGGGAGGACTGCTAAGCGACTGCAGTGCCAACATAGCAGCGGTGCCATTCGGAATTCAGATCTCCTGCACTGGTGGGCAGTCTTGGACATCCGTGATACACCAATTTTGGAAGCTCCCAGACGGCCATCCAGGGGCAATAATTAAATTAATGTAATAACTCTCTTTACGGAACTTTCCTAGAGAGGTCTTCCACGGAGGGGCCTGACGGGCCCAATGTGATTCTATGGAATGTAGAGCTGATGGTGATTCTTGGTGGATGACTCGCCAGATCTGCTGACCATGCTGAAGAGTGGACTCAAACCTCTGCACTGCATGTCGCGTGCGATTTATTAACCTTTCGACCACAGTCTGGTGGGACTTTGCTCGGTGCGCCGCAAAGTGCTATGCGACGTATCCCGCACCATGTGCCAGTTAATGCACATGCATAATAACTTATAATAGTAGCCCTCTTTGTTAATGGGAAACTTTCAGCTTTCAAACTACCGTCGCCGGACGGAAACTTTACAACCACTGTTTTAATCGTGTATTAGTTGTATGACTGTCTAATGGACATCATATGATTCGTTCTGCTTCACCGTTATGAGAATGTGCTACATCGATGACCTGCAGAAACCTACTTGCGGAAACCTGCATGTGGAAATCTTCCCTGCATCAAAGATCGTGCCATCTCGCGCTATTTACATGTTAGCGCATCAATTTCAGTGACTCATGAACTTTTACCGTACCGATGACCAATTGATACTCAAGTAACTATAATATTGTACTATTCATTAATTCCGTATTAGGTACTGATGACAAATAGGTACCTTACCGGTCCTAGGACCACATTGTTATATTTTCTGTTTCTTACTGTAGATATTATCTTTATTTTACTGTTGGTGCTTCAACTAACAGCACCGTAAGGTCCAGTGACCTGTGATATATACTGTTCTCACCGCATTAGTTAGTTGTGTATATGGCAAGTAGCCATTCTAGTTAATATGTTTTGTTTATTTATAAAAACTCTAGAACGTAGTACGCTAGGTAATACTATACAGCAACATTATATATCCGCATCACTATTCCCCCCGAATTTTACACTGAGGTCGCTGTTCATGCTCTAATAGTTCGAGCCTGACATGTTACCGACTAAACCTGGCTATTCAGCTCAATAGGATAGGTTTAAAGTGGTTAGGGACAATTTCTCTGCAAGAGACACATAGTGTACTCCTCTTTTCCAGCTGTTGTGATAATGTAGCCCATGCACCGGCAAGGTTGTGTAAATTGGCCAGTGACCTTAGGGCCTCTTATATATATTGAGTTATTGCCTCTTTCCACGATCCACCAGCCGCAAGGCTTATTAATTGTCTTGGTTCCCATCGACACCGTTAGCAGGATCCGACCCTGGGAAACTATCAGAGGTTTTCGAGCGGTGATAGTTAAAGTGCTGATTTACATACATGTCCCCCGTATCCTCGGATACTAGTAAGTTAGCACCCCCGCCAAAGTAGGAAGCACTGCGAAATAATATTATTTAATTATGTTGTGATACTGGCCTGCAGTGCATCTCTGGGCATTCTGGAAAGTAACCCTAATGACAGGTTAAATGTTAACACTGAGATACGTGGTGACGGAGGAGGTGTAGATCTCCATCCAATTCGTTGTAGTTTCTGGGTTAGATCTTAGAACCCACCATGCCCTCACGGGAAGGACGATAGCGGTGGATATCCGTCTCTCCATCCCCACCATAAATGACATGCCGCTTTCGAAAAATCGCTTATGTGAACTGTGAAACGTGTCCTGGTGATGTTATATGTGGTTGCGGGACAGGGTAACCGGAACGTTATTTGATTTGGAGCCTTGCTCTGTAACATGTATGCACGCTATCATCTGGAGGTAGATGCTATGCGGGGCGACCTACGGGAAGCTGAGCATCTTCGCCCAATGGATAAATGTATCTAAAGTTAGGTAGTAATCCCTGCCACTTGTGGCCAAACCTTGTTTTCGTTACTAATAACTAACAGATAGGTTAGAATGTAGCAGAAGGCCTGCATAAATAAAGTGGCAACTACCAATGCATCTTTGGAACTACATAAGACGGTGACCTGGGAATTCTTCGGAAATTGTTCATCTCGTCTTCATGTAAACCAGGGTGCATCACATTAATTATGGCTTCACTAGGATTTTCAGCACATTTTCTGTTTGAACAAAAGAGTGGCCCTTTTTGCCAACTCTTTTCCTTCACTTCGACGTTGAAAGCATTTTCCTGTGACAGAGGCCTGTGCGAGGCACTTTCCTCTTGCAACAACAATATTTTCTTGGTGTGTGTGTTAGGAGTATACTAGTTTATATTAAACTAACCAGTGACCTCGTAGCGATGCTCTCTTACAGGGATACCTCTGTGGATTCAAGAATCTGTGTGGTACCTCCGGTGAAGCCACATAGAAAGACCACCTGATGGCTCTATGTTTTGTAATATTGTGCTCATTACTGAGTGAAATTGTTTGTATAGTATATATATTAAATTTGTGACTGTTTAATTATTAACATCTTGTCCGTTAATCTGAATTATAATGGACAGCCATACCGGTGAGACAAACAGTTGGGATGACACCGTATGGGTCAATCTCGGTGGCAATGGTCGCACGGCCCCACTGGAACATCAGTGTTCCACCAGCTCTAGAGGCCGGTCTTTTTACTTTTCGGAGAGATGTGATACAGGATCCGCAGCCCCAAGAACCACAGCTAACTAGCACTCCAATGCATCATGTACTTGCGGTGCAACAGAGTGGAGCAACTTAGCGGACCAGCGCATACCCCCGCGAGCTACAATACGATCTAACAGGAACCACTTGGTGAATCGAGTCGATTTTAATGTCTCTATCAAGCTAGTGATACAGAGGTAAAGATGGTACCAAAATCAACACGATCCACAGTGTTGCTTTTACTGTCCGCTACAGAGATAGAATGTGTCCCGATCTGTCTGGTCTCCAAGTGGAGTCTGTGTAACAGTCTAGTCGTTGTGATGACGTAATAAGATGGTTGGGCAATACATTGGAGGTAGATTTTTCTCATTCATGGACTCTGATGATAATAGGCTTGTTATGCAGGCTTTATGCACTGTGCCCAATTATTTACATTAATTACCCTTGGGTGTCTACCGTAACATTGGCTGGGTAAGAATTACCGACCTTTTCGGGTACCAATTACAGATAATACTATTTGGACAGATTGTCCAGCCTTACACATATTGATTGATTTGGTTGGCGTATAGTTCAGGTCCCTGTTAAACAAGTCCCATTCATGCCAACTCAGCCTTACACAATTGCACGGCAAAGGATTTAAGCCGTATCTATTTATTCAACATGCATATGCATGCGCCATCATCAATTAATCAGACTTTCTGTGTCCTTCCATAAGGGGCGGATTACAACATTCTGATATGGGTGAATTTAGGTGCCTCTGGGTCGCAACTTGCTTGTTAATGTCATTCAAATCATTTCGTAAATTTATAATATGACGTTGTGTAGTAACCAAAGATGCAAAATTTTGATTAGTTTTGGTCCGATCATTATGCTACGCGCTAGTCTCTTGTAGCTCGTGGGTGTACTCGCTGGTCTGTTGTATTGCTCCACTCCATTGCACCGCATGTACAGGATGCACGGGAGGGCTGGTTAGCTATGGTTGTCGGGGTTACGGACCCCGTATCGTGACTCCGGAAGGTATAAAAACCGGCTTCTAGAGCCGGTGGAATGATAACATTCCAGTGGGGCCGTGCGACCATTGCCGCTGAGATTGAACCTCACGGTCTCATCCCAACTGTTCGTGTCACCGGTATGTCGGTCCATTAACTAATGTAAAATTTTGGATATGATAATATTATTAAAAGTAATTGACTATACAAACAATGGTACTCGTTTGCTAGTATATGAGCAAAATAATACAGTACATAGAACCTACTGGTGTTCTTTCTACATGGGCTCGCCGAGGGTACCACACAGATTCATAAATCCGCAGAGGTATCCCCGCAAGGGCGCATCACAACGAGGCTACTTGAATAGATTATCATAAACCAATTATACCCCTAACACATACAAAATATTATTGCTGCGAGAGGAAAGTGCCACGCGCGGGCCTCCATCATAGGAAAATGCCTTCAACGCTGAAGCGGAGGAAAAGAGCTGGCAAAAAGGGCCACTCTTTTGTTCAGACAAAAAGCTATGTGCAGTGGTCAATCATAGTGAAGCTATAATTAATGTGATGCACGCTGGTTTACGTGAAGACGGGCCGGATGATTTCCTAAGAATTCATGGATCACCGTCTTATGTAGGGCCAAAGATACTGAATTGGTAGTTGCCTTTTTATCTATGCAGGCCGTCTGCTAAAGTCTAAACTGCCCTTTAGTTGTTAAGTGGCAGGGATTCCTACCTATCTATTGACACATATGTCTAACTCGCGAAGATGCCCAGCTTCCCGAAGGTCACCCCCCATAGCATCTTCCTCAGAAAGACAGCGTATGTACATGTTATGGGGCGACAGCTCTAGAATCATATGACGATCCGATCACCATCGTACCACAACCACATATAGCATCACTAGGACAATTTACAGTTCACATAAGCAATTTAGAAAGCGCAATAGTATTTATGGTGGGGAGTAAGAGACAGATATCCATCACTAGTGACCATCCCGTGAGGGCGTGGTGGATCCTAAGACCGCACCCAGTCACCATACCAAGTTGGATGGAGATCGGCGTCTTGTCCGTCACCCATGCATTATGGAATTGACATTTCACCTGTCATTAGCGTTAAGTTTCAGAATGCCCAGAGATGCACTGCAGGCCGGAAATAAAGATAATATATACAGTATGAAACAGAAAATATAAAAATACGGTCTTTAAGACTGGGTAAGCACCTATTAGTCATCAGTACCTATTACGGAAATAATGAATAGTACAATAGTATAGTTACTTGAGTACCTATTGGTCATCGGTACAGTAAGATTTCATAAATCACGGAAATGGATACGCTACAGTTGAGGAGTGCGAGATGGCATGATTCCGAAGTTGCAGGGAAGATTTCCGCAAGCAGACTGTTGATGCAGCTCACTCCCAAGACGGTGAAGAAGAACGGTTGTAGAAAGATGTTTATTAGATAGTCAGTATAACTGATACAAAAATTTACACAGTATGTTATAAAGTTTCCGTCCGGCGACTGTAGTTTGAAAGTTGCCCATAACATTGAGAGCTACAGTGGTAATTAAATATGCATGTACATAAACTGGGTACACTGTGCGGGATACGTCGCATAACTCTTGCGACGCACGGGGCAGAGTCCCACCAGACTGTGGTTGAAATGTTAATTATAACACATGACCTGCTGCACGGAAGATTGAAACCACTTTTCAGCCTGGTACGGAAGATCCGGTGAGTCATCCACCAAGAATCACCTCGGCTCTACATCCTGTAGAATTACATCAGGACCGCAAGGCCCATCCGCAGAGAAGCTCCTCTGTGAGTTCTTCTATTAAATTAATTTGCCCTCAGATGGCCATCCGAGAGCTTCCAAAATTCTATCACAGATGTTCAAGGCTGCTCACCGGTGCAGGAGACCTCAATTCCGAATGGCACTGCTGTGGTGTAGGTACCACAGTCAGTCAGCAGTTATCCCACGTCTAGCACTGCGCTAGTCCAGCAACCTTGCTGTCATGTCGGCTCCATCACCAAAGTGCTCTCGATTCTCGATTTCTGGCTCCTTTTATACTACTCGTGACGTCAGAGGCAGGACGCACCAGCCAATCAGCGGGCGAGCAGTAGCCAATCAGCATGCAGCTAGAAAGGGTGACGTGACGATCACATGATCAGTGCATTCCCCATTCATTTAATACATACACGCGATTACGACGTCAAAGCAATCTACTGACGCGAGAAGAGAAATAATAAGAAAAATAACATTTTAATAAAGTAAAAACTAGTTCACCAGGCAGCCCCAGCAATAGCTGGGATGGCATGATGGGAGTAAAGACATATTCGCTATGGTGTGTTGTGTACTTGCGTCGCACATGACGTGTTTGCAACACGTATCCGCAGCGATTATTTTTGTGAGACACTGTTATGCGAGAACTTTGCGTAGCTGTGTAGGATGACCGTAGTCAGCCAAGGGGCAGGGTTTCGATTATAATACATATATAATAAGAAGAAAATATTTCAAAAACAATAAAATAATAATGGTTCCATTTTCCGCACACCTATTCACACATTCTTCTGAATCCATGACAATAATGTCCACAAACGTCTGTGGAGAAATTGCCCCCTGCGAATCTGGGTTCCATGAATCGTAATAGAAGTCGTGGTGGGTGGTCCTCCGATGTTGATATCTCATTATCCATGTTGCCTATGTCGGTGGTACTTAAGTTGGATGAAGGTGTAGATGTATTTACGAATACATTAGTGGTGGTGGTGACAACGGCAGGTGTAGTTCTGACTGGTGGTGGCTCCGAGATAGCTGACATCACTGTTGTCGTGGCGGTGTTGGTGGTGGTGGTGGTGCTGGCTGGCTGGCGGTTGACTAAATGATGCGATGACGCTAGGTGTCGATGCTGCTGCAGTGAATGCGGATAACTTTCTTATTTTAACAGCCTTGATCAGCTTACACACGGCCGTTCTGGGAACCGCTCGGATTTCCGGTTGATGAGTTATTCCTGTGCTTTCCCGAATATGGTCTGTCCGGCGTAGTAGTCTTTCTAATGGCAGGATCTATAGGAAGGATGGTGCTGCGCGTGGATGTCGGTGTGCTGGTCTGTGGTGCGGTGGTGGTGATGACGGCTTCCGTGATCTTATCTCCTTGTCGATAACTAAACTGCACAGAGATATTGAAAGGTCGGAAATGTCCTGTAAAACTGGATCATGGATTTTCACAGAAGTTGTTATCACTACCGATATTGGCTGTCCTATCATGGACGCAGATGGTGTTTTGGTGTTGTGTGCCATCGGTCTTGTCACTGCGGGTGCTGCCGGTGCGGAAACTACAGTGGGTGTGAATACTGATGCTGCAGGTGCTGCCAGTGCTGTTTTTACGGGTGCTGCCGATGCTGTGGTGATGGGTGCTGGAGTGCTGGTGCTGGCTGGTTGTGTTGCGGATGCTGAGGGTCTAGCTAATTGTGGAAAGTCAGTTTGTCGTCGTTTGGTGTGTTTCGTTTTGGCCATTTTTCTCATTGGATGCACGGTAACTGGAAGTCTATGTGGAGTGGGGATATCTATGTCCTCATACTGTTCACCAGGTTTTAATGTAAGAACTAACAAACGATGTTTAAAGGACAACGCATGTGTTACACTGTACCGAGTAGCTGAATATATGTATCTGCAATCCACACAGAATGCTCTCTGTAATAAATGGTCACAATTGACTTGAAGCTTCAAGTCAGAGTTCTTGGAAAACACATGCTTGCATGGCTGTCCATTGTGCATTAAAGCTGTACACGGATACTTCTTTCAATGTGAGAAGGCGTAGATTCTTCCGAGCTGTCGGACAAGGCAAGATCGTCCACAAGCAACATATTATTCCCGCATGATGGTGGTTTGCGGAACTGCACTAAACTAATTTAAACTTTCCTAACTCTTCATAAATTTCCTATATAATAATAATAAGAAAACAGCAGAATTTGGTTTGCGACACGAAAGTAACCTAATGCTCGATCTTTCCCAGTGTCGAGTTTGACGGGAAGATGAAATTTCAGTGCACACTCTCCTCCTTTTATACTTTTTGGTGATGTCACAGAAGGGCGGATGACCACACCCGAAAGTTTTAAGGTGAGCGAGCCGGATTATATATTCCCTTCATAGGAAGAAGGCAAATATAAATATAAGACAGAATGATAGCCGCTTTCATCCTCACTCGGCGGGAGATTAGGTCTCCAATCAACGTCAAAATCTGTAACTACTTATTCCTATGGAAGCTCACCTTTTAATTAGCATGAAGCAGTTTTTTAAGTTGGATGCTTATAAACTCGCCTGTTCAAATTTCATGCTGGAACGCCCGATGGGGTGTGGGAGAGCTTGATGATGTCAGTGGCTTGGCCCCGACTCACCACCTCTCGCCTCCTCCATCACGCTGTGGTAGATATGCATAGGGCGGTTCTTTTGTTTATAGTCTTTAATCCAATTTACTGGAAAATAGAAGCGATCATCATGTGATTCTTGTTTTGAAAGCACGTGGTTGATCGGAAACATAGGCAATCTGTATGTATTGGTGGAGTTTTGATGCTGCTGACTGTTCGTAGTTGATGCGAAAAATGGAAATATATGTTTTCATTATTCTGTTCCTCAGAACAGCATCCCTTTATATGCACGTGGTCGTATACACGCGTCGCCTCTTGTGTGCAGTAAATTTATTCCAGCCCCGGTTGATAAGTGGCTGGAACATGTAGGTAAGAGAATATTTGAAATTCTTCATATAGTTATACTGTCTAGGTTTTGATGCTGCTTCATCAGCCGGCATGCTAATGATGTGTATACGCAGTAGAACAATCATGCTCTTAATCAAAATTAGGACAGTATAGCTGACTGCAATTTATTGTTTGGTTTAAACAGTTCCATGTCTTGCGGAAGCCAAGTCTACTGATGCCACCAGGTGGGTGGACTGCCAAGCATCCTCCTCTGTGGGTAGGACTAGTCTCATCTCACCTAGACCAAACCTAATTATCACAGTACAGCTCGGAAAATGCGTGCCTCAGTTTACAATTTACAATACCGTTGTATGGAGATTGTGAATATAGTAATCCTGAGTGTCTGTGTCCCTGTCATGTTGGTGAAGTTGATTGATACGCTGGTTGCTTATCTGCGGATGATTCTTGCACTGTCATGAAGTGTGACGTTTTTATGGCAGCCACTATACACCCTTTGGCTTCCCCGGTGTATTTCTACACAGGATACAGCATAGGCTAGTGCTTTTCCATACATGACTGGGATTAAGGACCATGGTCTATGGGACGGTAACCCAACTGACCTGCGACCCGAGCCGGTACAGTAACGGATGGTAATCATGACCAAATACTGACCCCAGTCCAGCAAGCAACTGGTTACACCTTCTCAGACATATACCATCCCGCTTCCCAAAGAATCACTTTTCATGATCTCTGATCACGGGAGGCATGGCTCGCAATACGAATGCTTACCATGGCCTGACTGTACATTGAGCCATCTTGACCACTCATAACCAAGAATTGTTTGATGCACTGACATGATCAAGATGACTGGCCAGCAACCCAGTCGATAGCGATCACCATCTGAGCTCATACTCAGGGGCAACCGATGGTCTGATCCGTACCTATCTGCCAACAATATATGAACTTTGACCATTTTCCCCGGCCTCGCATGCAGGCCATCTCTAGCAAACACAGCGAGCTTCTAGTCTGCCAGAGATGTCCTGGGTGTGGACTATCATCCACGCACCCGCATCTCCACTTACTGAGATGAACCAAAATCCCAGTAACCCGGACAATATGCCGACCAGACAGTACCACAGTAGGATGTTGATTCATCCTTCGTTAGACATGGAGGCATTCAGTATCTCCTCTGCACCATAATTTCGATTTCACATGCCCCTGAACCGTCATGAGCCCACTGCCGCCTGTTCGCCCCACCTATTCGAGGAGCCTATCCATCTCTGGTGGGGTGGGAATGCTGCATGTTGGTGGTGTCAACTTTATCAGACATGATGTATTTCACTCTGTAATGGCCGAGTCCGGAGATGGGACAGAGTTACTTTAGAGCGTGGATGACCAAGAAGGGGCTGTCGCACTTGAATCAGACCATTATCGATTTTCCGTTTGGTAATAAATTCTTACTTGATACTGACGACAGACCATGGGCATCTTGCTCTCTTAATAATATTGACTGTTATTATGTGTGATTGACGTGTAATGGTTTAGCTGTTTACGTACAACGTTTCCAGGGGGTGGGGGCGCATAATGTAGATGGCGGCGGTGTTGTTCCTCCTTTCCATATGATCAGTTTTCCACATACCAGAAAAGGGGGTGTTTGCGGAAAATGTTGACTCGCATTGCTGATGGTGGTATTCTGTTGTAGGGAAGTCGGGGTTGCTGTGTGATGCTGGCATAATGTGATTTGGGCAGACCCAGGTTTCCAAGCTGGGGAAGGCCGAATCTGTTGCTATTGTGGAAAAGTTGGGTTGCGGAAAGTGATGAACTCCCTGCACTCATGCAGGAGGGAATGTTGCCGAAAAAGGTGTCTCTAACATTTTCTGTTATCAAAGCTAGGTGCATGCTATCTATGTTGTTGATGATATTGAATGTCCTCGTTATACATTTATATAACCGGGTAGATATGTAATGTTAATGCAACGATGAATTGATGTATCCTGCCTTGTGGGCAAGTGTGTTTTGTTTGCTCCTGGCTTTCTGTATCTTGGTGTGATGTTCGGACTGCTCACGGGGGTGGAGGTGGGGGGGGGGGGAGGGGGGGGGGGGGGTTTGGTAGGGCGATTGTGGTCAGGGATGCCTTTTGGATGGGGGGGGGGGCATCTCCCGTTACACAACAGTTGGTACTCTGTCCTAGTTTATAGGTACCGGGAATATTCGAGCTGAGAGTCTGCTGCACAGGCTGCTTCCCTGTCCACCACCAGCGGGGGTGGGGGGGGGGGAGTGCGGTTGACTGGGGTGCGGGATGCCACCTCCTTTGTAGCAGCTGACTCTCTCATATCTGAAGATTGACAGTCAAAAGACGACGAGTGGAGTGTGGAATGGGCAGGACCGGTGATGTTCGAACTTGGTGCATAGATGAGAGATGCAAATTGGAGTGGGGGTGGTGGTGCTAATGGATGGGGTGGAACATGGATTGGGGGTAGTTTCACGATTTAGGGCTTGGAGGGGTACACCGAGTTGTGTGGTTTTGCTGTTCTTCAAAACAAACCAAGGCCTCATCAAGCCTCTTCACTTCCATACTATTTATTACAAGTTCCACACCACAGGAAGCATGGCCCGGGCCAGCCTCAGCTTCCGCTTGTGGTAAGCATAATTGGGGTAATAGCATGAAGTGGGTGGGAATGGGAAGAGATCGGCGGAACAACTTTTCCATCCTTCCCCTTGGACAGAACAAATGAGAAAGTCTTCAGATACGACTTCCCAGATCATGTAGATCCGCTCTGAGGAGGGAGAGGGCGAGTAGGTATCTCGTCATTGTCCTCAGCATTAGTCATATGTTCACCGGACTCCTGGCTTGGTAGGAGAGGGGTCGAACTGGCTCCGCAGTGCTCTGGACTAATGTCGGGAATACTTGTTTCCGTAGAGACATCTGTCTGGGTACCAGTGTCACGTGGAATGCCCAGTCCAAGCTCTGGCACTTCATCGTCACTGACACAAGGTTTAAGTCAATTGAAGTGGATGGCTGAGGTCAGGTCATCCGAGACACGGATACGGTAGGTCACGTCCGACTTCTTACCTACTGCCACATAGGGGCCTTTCCACTGGTAACTCAGTTTACTTGGCACGTTTGCAGAACATCACAAATCGTGAACCCTAACCATTTTCCCCACCTCATACGGGCCTCCATGAACTCGCCGGTCATGCCACGTTTTCTGACGCCGGTGTGCAGTGGATAATGTTGCTCTCACTAGGTCATGGGTCTGTTCTATCTGCTGCCGCATGAGCTGTACATTGGGAGATGGTGAATTTTTCTCTCCTGGAATCCTGATCCAGAGCTAAGGCTAATTCATGGCCTATCATTAACCGAGCAGGGGCATACTCCATGCTGGAATGTATCGAAGTGTGGTATGCCATGAGCACATATGGGAGTTGTAGATCCCAATCATGACAATCAAGGCATGTTTCCTTGGTAAGCATCTCCATGAGAGTTCGGTTGAACCTCTCCACCATTCCGTCACTGTGAGGGTGATATGGAGTCATCCTTATTTTGACGATATGAAACAATTTGCAGAGCTCGGAGATCAGCCGGCTCTCAAAATTACTTCCTTGTTCGGTGTGTAGTTCATAAGGCATACTGAATCGGCAGAACATATTGCTTCTCAGGACATCCGCTTATGATCATGTTGATAGTCACTTACAGGACTGCCGGTATGATCAGCGAACGAAAAGAAGAAGAAGAAGAAGGACCTCCGCTATTGTGGATGCCTCTTGGTCCAGCAAAGCAAACGCTTCTATCCATTTCATAAAATAATCTTGTAATATGAGGATGTACTTGTTTCCATCATCCGTCATATTCAAGGGTCCGAGCACATCAATAGCCACTCGCTCCCATGGTGCACCAACAATTTTAACTTGTAAGGGTGGGGAATGGTGCTGGCCAGCAGCGAGTCTTTGGCATGGGACACATTTGGTGACCCATGCCTCACACTATCATGTATACCGATCCAGTGGAATCTCTGTTTAATTCATGTTGTTGTTCGTTCGATGGCTAGGTGTCCAGCACTATAGTGTAGTTGTTGAAGAATGGTTTCACGATAATGCTCAGGGATCACTATTCAGTTATTAATGTAGAGGACGTCATCTTGCATATGACACTCTCCAAACCTTTGATAGTAGTATTTTGCCGTCATGGAAAGTGGTATAACAGATTCATTAGGAGGACGTACTCCCTCCTGGATCCATGCATATATGTTTTGTGTTTGTCATCTGTTGTTTGTTCGTGAGCGACTGTGTCCATGTCCCACTATGTGCACCACAATTCGGGAACACTGGAGATGGCTGTGTAGTATGTGTCATGGTGGTGTCCACTTTTTGTTCATCCTCAAGCCCGATTCTGCTCAAGGCATCAAGATTTCCATGCAGTTTGCCGGGTCTATGAACAACATTGAAGTTAAAGGCCTGCAGGGATTCCTGCCACCTCGCTACCTGGCCCTCCTGATTTTTTAGTTTTCTGAGCCAGCATAGAGAGGCATGATCTGTACGCAGGTTAAATGGGCGCCCATGCAGAAAGTGTTTATAGTACTTGATGAAATAAACTGCAGCTAACAATTCCCTCTTGGTGGTTGCGTAATGTTTCTCTGTTAGAGTACGTGAACCATAACCCAGTACCTGCTCTGTTCCATCTTCTGTGGCCTGAGATAGAACTGCACAAATGGCACAAGCCGATGCATCAATGTCTAAGTTGAAATCGCACCCTGAAGGAACCTTCACACCCACTTATCCACTCGAATGGTCGATCCTTTTTGGTGATCCTAAATAATGCTGATGCAATCTCGCTAAAGTGGTGGATGTAATGACGATAGTACTGGCAGAGGCCGAGGAAACTCTGGGTATCCGTGACTGAAGTGGGGGTCTGCCACTCTCCTACTGCTTTAGGATTTGAAGAATGAGTAGCCACTCCATCGCCGGATATGATGTGTCCAAGGAACTCGACGCTCTGTCTAAAAAGATGACACTTTTTGGGTTTGAGTTTTAGATTGGCGTTGTGAAAGCGCATTTAGACTTTGTCCAGATTGGACAGAGTCTGCTCAAACGAGGAGCCAAAGACGATTACGTCGTCGATGTAATAGAGACAGATCTCCCATTGCAGGGTAGTTAATACCTGCTCAATAAGACGCTCACATGTTCCAGGAGTGTTGCACAATCTCTAGGGCATCTTGCGGAACTGGAAAAGACCGTCTCTACACACAAACGTGGTCTTCTCTCTGTCAGCCTCATCCATGGCTACCTACCAGTATCCACTAGCTAAATCAAGGGTACAAAACCACTTGGCTCCGGACAAGGAATCTAAGGCCTGATCTATCCGGGGTAACAGATAAGCGTCTTTGATGCTAAGATCATTAAGGTGGCGATATTCTATACAAAACCATAAAGATCTGTCCTTTTTGCCTGCTAGTACAATGGGACTGGCCCAGGGGGATGCTGATGGATCTATAATGCCTGTCCATACATTTTGTTTACTTGTTAATGTGCCTCCGCCTCCTTGGGAATGGGAAGATGTCGAATGGGTTGTCGAATGGGTCGGTTGTTTCCGGTGTTGATGGAGTATCGCATGAGATGAGTTTCTCCCAGGTCCATATCTCCAGCTGAGAAACTATCGCGATACTTATATAACATTTTCCGTATGTCAAGTTTATGAGATTGCATCAATCATACTGTGGTACGCAGATATATGTCATACATGTGTTCCGGCAAATCATCAGAAGTTGTTGCTGGTGTAGGTGTAGTAGGGGTGTCTCCAGTGATATCACATCCACTAAATGGCCACAACGAACTCCCGGTTCAAGAGTTATTGGGTCCGTTGTGCCATTAGATATCCGGAATGGTATGTGATCCTTATTGGTGGTGTCCACGATCATTTGGGGACTGGCGCATTGTGAGGCAATTATATATTCAGGGTCGGGTTCCAGCATAGCTATGTGTGTGTGTGTGTGTTGTTTCCTAACTGTGGTGCGGTGGCCCATAAGATTTTCTCTTTTCCCGGCTCAACTGTGTCTGTAGATGCCAAAATCACTGCACAAGTGTCGTACAGTGATGAGTCCTGTCCCAGGGCTATACATCCGCCGTGTATGCCCAATTCCTGCGGTCTGCAATGTGTGATGGCTTCGCTGGCACTCAGGAATCAGAACCAAGCAGGGCCTCATTTAAATAGAGGCAATAACAACTCGCTGTATGAATTGCATTTCCTATCTGTATTATGAGGTTTACTGTACCAGCCACGGGAACATCGGCTCCCAAAGCTGTTTGCAAAAATATGTTTGTAGGCTTAAGGGGTGGCTTCTTATGAGGTGGGATGCTCTCATACAAGCGCTAGTTAAAAACGATGATGGAAGCTCCAGTGTCAACAGTGGCACTGGTGGAAACGCCACTAAACAGACAAGCACACTTATATATTACTTTGAGGTGTGCCTGTCGAAGAGGGACCAATGATACTCCCTGCGGGATTGTTTTTGGTGCAGTATCATTCTGTATATAGTCGGTCTGTTTCCGGATAGCTTCCGTGAGTGCAGTTGGTGGCTGAGTCAGGAAGGGGCCAACCCGTCGTCGCTGCTGCTGCGATTGGTTAGGCTACAGTCTGTGTCACTGTTGCTGCTGCTGGATATGGCGGGTGATACTGTTAGGACACGTGAGTTGCAAACCAACAAGGGGCACCTGGTATTAAGTGCCTTGGCGATGGGTCATGGCGCTTGTATAAACCTTTTTTCAGCGGAGGTGCTACAACCTACGTTTTACATAGGAAAGAAGGTTTGTTAGATGCGGAGATTGTGGGGTCACAATTTCCAGCAGGGGGAGATGTCAGTGCCGTGGATGCACTGTGCATCGTTGGTACATACATATAAGAAGCTGGGTATGTGTGAGTGCATACTGTCATGGAAGGATGAGTTGTAGGCCACCTGACGTCATTGTCCGGAGGCCGCAGTTGAGCCCACTTGTGAGAGTGGGCACCGAAGTGACTCTGTAATCGGTGCCCATTCTAGCTTAACAGGATCTCAGGCTGCAGTGTACTTCTGTCAGCGGTAGGAGATGTTGATGGAGGGTGATTGGGGGCATCGCTCCTTCCAGTGGCCCAGCTGACCGCATCCAACTGGTGTTCTTTCTACGTAGGCTCGCCGAAGGTACCACACAGATTCGTAAATCCGCAGAGCTATCCCCGCAAGGGAGCATCGCAACTAGGCTACTTGAATAGTTTAATAAAACCAATTATACCCCTAACACATCCAAAATATTATTGTTGCGAGAGGAAAGTGCCTTGCGTGGGCCTCCATCACAGGAAAATGCCTTCAACGCTGAGGCAGAGGAAAAGAGCTGGCAAAGAGGGCCACTCTTTTGTTCAAACAAAAAGCTACGTGCCATGGTCAATCAAAGTGAAGTGATAATTAATGTGATGCATGCTGTGAAGAAGGGTGGGATGATTTCCGAAGAATCCATGGGTCACAGTCTTATGTATGTCCAAAGATACTGAATTGGTAGTTTCCGCTTTATTTTTGTGGGCCTTCTGCTAAAGTTTAACCTACCCTTTAGTTGTTAGATACGTTTCCAAGCTTTGGCCACAAGTGGCAGGGATACCTACCTATCTATTGACACATATGTCTAACTCACGAAGATGCCAAGCTTCCCGAAGGTTGCCCCACATAGCATCTTCCTCAGAAAGACAGCGTGCATACATGTTCTGGGGTGACAGCTCCCGAATCATATGACGATCCGGTCACCATCGTACCACAACCACATATAACACGACTAGGACAATTTACAGTTCACATAAGCAATTTAGAAAGCGCAATAGTATTTATGGTGGCGAGTAAGAGACAGATATTCATCACTAGTGACCTTCCCGTGAGGGCGTGGTGGGTTCTAAGACCGCACCCAGTCACCATACTGAGTTGGATGGAGATCTGCGTCTTGTCCGTCACCAGTGGATTACGGAAGTAACATTTCACCTGTCATTAGCGTTAAGTTCCAGAATGCCCAGAGATGCACTGCAGGCCGGAGTTACATAATATAATTTATTTTCGCAGTGCTTCCTACATTGGCGGGGGTTTCTAAACTAACTGGTATCTGAAGATACAGGGGGAGTGTATGCTAGAGTCGGATCCTGCCAACGTGTTGATTGGGAGTCCAGACAATGCGGCTGGAGGAGCGTCGAAAGAGACAATCACTCAATATTAATAAGAGGCCCTACGTTAATTGGATGATTTATACAATCTAGCCAGTATGTGGTGTTACATATCCATTACAGCCGGAAAGGAGGCGTAGACAATGTGTCTCTTATGGGGAGATTGTCCCTAACTATTTAAAACCTATCCTATCGAGCTAGAATAGCCAGGTTTAGTCGGTCACATGTCAGGTTCGAGCATGGTGAGCATGACCACTGACCTCAGTGTAAAATTGATGCTGGGGGTAGTAGTGATGTGGATATAATTTAGCTGTATAGTGTACTGTGTCCTAGAGGTTTTATATATAAACAAAACATAATAACTAGGATGGCTACTTGCCATATACATAACTAACTAATACAGTGCTGACAGTATCTCAGGTCATAAGACCTTACGGTGCTTGTTACTTGCTAGCACACGGAAATAAAGATAATATATACAGTATGAAACAGAAAATATACAAATGCGGTCTTTAAGACCGAGTAGGGACCTATTAGTCATGAGTACCTATTACGGAAATAATGAATAGTACAATTAGTAGTTACTTGAGTACCTATTGGTCATCAGTACAGTAAGAGGTCATAAATAGATACACTACAGTTGAGTACCGCGAGATGGCACGATTCCGAAGTTGCAGGGAAGATTTCTGCAAGCATACTGTTGATGCAGCTCACTCTCAAGACGGTGAAGAAGAACAGTTATAGAAAGATGTTCATTAGATAGTCAGAATAACTGATACATAAATTTACACAGTATGTTATAAAGTTTCCGTCCGGCAACTGTAGTTTGAAAGTTGCCCATAACATAGAGGGCTACAGTAGTAATTAAATATGCATGTACATAAACTGGGTACATCGTGCAGGATACGTCGCATAGCTCTTGTTATGTATCGGGTAGAGTCCCACCAGACTGGGGTCTAAATGTTAATTATAACACACGACATGCTGCGTGGAAGTTTGATACCACTTTTCAGCGTGGTCCGGAAGATCCGGCGAGTTATCCACCAAGAATCATCTCGGCTCTACATCCTGTAGAATTACATCGGGCCTGCAAGGCCCACCCGCAGAGAAGCTCCTCTGTGAGTGTTCAGGAAAAGGGAGTTCTTCTATTAAATTAATTTGCCCTCGGATGGCCATCCAAGAGCTTCCTAAAATTCTATTGCGGATGTTCAAGGCTGCTCACCGGTGCAGGAGATCTCAATTCCGAAGGGCACGGCTGTGGTGTAGGTACCATAGTCAGTCAGCAGTTATCCCATGTCTAGCACTGCGCTGGTCCCGCAACCTTGCTGCCGTGTCGGCTCCCTCGCCTAAGTGCTCTCGATTCTCGATTTTTGGCTCCATTTATACTACTCGTGACGTCAGAGGCAGGACGCCCCAGCCAATCAGGGGATGCGCAGTAGCCAATCAACGCGCAGCTAGAAAGGGTGACGTGGCGATCACGTGATCAGCGCATTCCCCATTCTTTTAATACATACACGCAATTACGACGTCAAAGCAATATTTTGAAAAAAATTTAAGTGTGCCATTTAACGACAACTCGGCCATTTCTGGTCCGATTTTAAAAAGGTAAAAATTTTTAAAATCCTCGCTTCATTCTGGTCCTGATCGGTACCAAGAATGACGAGAATGACGTGATTTGAAGAAATCACCAGTACCAACTCGGTACACTATAAGCATACACTCTCTCCCAATACTGACATGTGTTGCCAGGGAAGCTCTGACGCGCACGCATGCGTGCTACGCGTTCTTACCAACTGCGCAAATTTGTTGCCTTTTATTTTTAGTTACACCTAGCCAGGGAGTTCTGCCCTTTTTGTGCTTAAATGCATTATATATACCTCGGTCATTGGGTAATTGTGGTTGGCCAATCACGCTATCTGATTGTGGCTGTGATTCACCACTAACCACATCCATTTCCGTTGGCTCCTCAAGCGCCATTGGGCTGTCTCTTGGTTCTAGCGTACCTGGCTCTGACACATCCTGCTCTGACGTCACTGGTGGTTCATTTATCATTCTGTCACCTCGTTCGTGTTCCTCCAACTTTGGCTGTTCGAACAGTGCATGCTCTCCTCTTATCAAACTCTACCTCGTGCCAATCGTCGGATTTCGTATTGGACGTAGTCTAACTTGATCCCACACCATTTCTGGATCAACTACACGCAGCTTGCTGATGTTTAACACCTTCGTTTTCCGGATCTCTGATGTTTTACGTGGGCCACTGGACCATTGATTCTGTATATTTCATACTGATGGTCGCAGTGTCCAGTCAATTTAATCCGTTCTTCAGCTTTCACGACCACAGAATCTCCGACTTTAAACCCACCAGCATTCGCTCGTTTGTTGATCTGCTCTCTGTGATAAGCATAATATTTCTCTGTGTTCGCCCTCGCATGCTGCAAGGTATCGGTCAAGTTTGCTAAGTGATCCTCAAGATCTTGCAAAGCATCCACAGGCAATCATAAAGGCAATCTTCCACACCTGCCATACATCAAATAGAATGGTGTATATTTAGTAGTTGATGTCTAGTGTTCCGGTACGCTATTAGTGCTGCACTGAGTTCATTTTCCCATAATCGTGACTGGTTATTAACCAGTTTTTCTAGGATCTCTTTAATTGTTTTGTTAAAACGTTCTATCTTTCCATTCGTCTGAGGATGCTAGGGTGTTGTCCTGCAGTGATCGATGCTTAGGGCTACATATTTATCTCGCATTTCATTTGCAATTCCCTCCCCAAATCAGTGATTACTCTCTCTGGCATTCCATGACGCACGCAATACTCGTTAAAGAATTTCTCTTCTACGCAACGTGCGGACTTGGATGGGACGGGTTAAGCTTCAGCACATGCAAAGCAGTGATCTACAATAGTCAATATGCACCAGTTATTTTCGGTCGACCGTGTTAGCGGGCCAATAAGGTCCATGCCAATAATTTGTCTTGCGTATTTAGCAAGGGGCATTTCAGTGTACGTTGGTTGCATTCTTACTCCTCGATTTATTTGACAAGTTGGTCACCTATTGACCACCTGGATAACGTCTTTACGCATTCCTTCCCAGACAAAGGAATCTCTAATTAAACTTAATGTCTTATGAAGGCCTTGATGACCTGACCATTCACGCGCTGATTGCAATACATTATTTCTATATATTGATGGCAGAATTACCCTCGGGTAAACAGCATCTTACGCAGATGAACACTTCGTAGAGTATGCCACCCCATTATGTATTGCACATCCCTCAGGCACTTCTTTAAACATTTCATTGAATTCTGTTTGTTGTTCCCTGCGTAGTTCGTCATAGGCAATATTATACGCTTCCAGTGGTACGTGAGGCAAAACGCTGTCCTCTACCTTGGGAATTGCATAATCTCCTGTGTCGAAGGTGGCCATTTCTGATGGTCTTTGTTATCTAGACAATATATCAGCCCTTATATTCTTAGTGCCCTTGATGTACTGAAGGTCACAGTCATATTCAGCGATCAAAACAGCTCATCGTTGGACCTTTGTATTTTGCACTTTGCCAATAAACAAGCTTTTCAAAGGTGTATGGTCGGTGTATACGGTGAATTTCGTGCCGTACAAATATGGTCTTAATTTCTTAAGCGTATATAGCACTGCGTAAGCCTCTTTCTCGATTACGGGCCAGTTGATTGACTGTCTTTTAGAGTCGATGATATATATATATATATATATATATATATATATATATATATATATATATATATATATATATATATATATATATATATATATATATATATATATATATATATATATATATATATATATATATATATATAGAATAACCATTTCAGTACCCTCGTCATCGTCTTGAAGCAAAATGGCGCCCACAGCATATGCTGATGCGTCAGTGTATAATTTGTAAGGTTTATTCAAGTCAGGATAGGCCAAAAGGGCGTCACTGCATAATAAGTCTTTAATTGTTTAAAGGCATCTTGCTGATGTGGTCCACATAGAAATCTAACACTTTTGCGGGTAAGGTCTACTAGGGGTTTGGTTATTTTAGCAAAATTTGGAATGAAATTTCTACAATAACCAGCCATCCCCATCAGAGAACGTATGCCACTGGCATTTCTTGGGGTTACATTTCTTCGATTATTTGAACCTTTTGTTTTTGTGGTGAAACCCATCCCTGGATATTCTGTAACCCAATACATCTACAGATTCTTTTGCAAACTCACATTTCTTTCTCTTAAGTTGCAGGTTATAGTCCTCTGGCCTTTGAATTGCAAGCCTTAGCTGCTCGGCGTGGTCTTCTACCTGTAGATTTTAAATCCATGGTGGAAAATACAGCTGCCCCTCCCATAGAATAAAAAATGTCTGAAATTAACGCAAGCTGATAATTCTGCTTACGTACTATGGAATTCAGGGATCTGTGATCCACGCAAAACCTCATTGACCCATTTTTCTTGGGCACTAATATAAGAGAAGACCAAGGTGAGTTTGAATGATGGATGACACCCACCTCCAACACCGCTTTGCTTTGCTCCTTCACGATATGTCTCTTAGTTAATGGTAGATGGCATGCACGCTGCCTTATTGGAGGGTGGTCTCCTGTTGGGATGGTACATCTAACTTTTGGGTGTCTTCCAGTACTACCCCATTTTGTTGTGTCAAACACACCTGCAAATGTATCTAATAAATCGTCTATGACTCGGTACCCCGTTGCTTCTTTGATACTAGATATATTGTCATAATGGAGTCTCTCTGCTAATTTATATGATTGTCCACACCACGCCATCCTACCCCGTTCGTACTCCAATTTCGTTTTACACATTCGCAATGCATCTGCTCCAATCAGTCCTTCGTGAGCCATCTCTGAAGGCACTACGATGATGGGTATTGGACACGCCCGATCGAACTTTACGTCAGTCCCACCCAACACCTTTATTGGAGTACCGTTAACTGCTAATAAAGGTCCGGCTTTCTGTAGTGGGTGTGTCCTTAACACTCGTTTCCATATATCACTGCACATCAAGACGTGGATGCGCCAGTGTCCACGAGACATGTCACACGGTTCCCTTGAATCTTTAGTTGGACCAAGAACCTCCCCGTGGATTGAAAACTCTCGGTCCGCCCTCGTTTCCCGAATGTCTATACTTTCGCTGGCCTCTTTGCTGTTGCAGTGTCTGGTTTGGGAATCTAGCTTTAATGTGTCCAGATTTCCCACATTGAAAACACGTTATTGTCTTTCTACCCCGTCCCTCTGATCAATAGAGCCCTGATTGTTTGTGTGTCCCGTGTGTTCTTGCTTGGTTACTTACATTTTGCGCCTGTCTCTGGAAATCCTCTTGCTGTCGTGGTTTGTTCAACTGTGTCTCTATCTTAACTATTCTAGTGAGTATCTGTTCGTTTTGCTTACATAACCGTTTTTCTAATTCGTCTATGTACTTCATCATCGGATCACATGCTGAATCAACGTCCATGGGTTCGTGGTGACGATCACGCTCTGAAACGTGTATAGTGTTTAATAGTTCTAACCTAGCAGCTTGTTCTTCTACGAAATGCATTGCTTCTTTTGTTGTCTTTTTCTTTCTGAGCACAATCTTTCTAGCTAATTTAGTATCACTGAGAGATTTAATGTACGTTCTTAAAATTGTTCTTTTTGCGTCTTCAGATTCAGTCACGTATACGCGATGAGATAATTCACTAAATCGTCTATTAAATGTGGTGATTGCTTCGTCCGGACGTCGTTTCAAAGCTAACTCGCATTTCAAACGTTCATCTTCATTGGCAGATACCAACGCGACGACAATGTGCCCACGAATGTCTTCCCATGCTATGGTGCGACGATCTCTGTCTTTTAGAAATAATTCAATCTCACGATGGAGATTGCCAGTTGATGTCCACGGGGCAATGTATGCTGCGCTGCCCTGTACGTCTCTGTGCGCCCCTATGCCTAGCTCACACTCATCTAGCCACTCCCACACTTTCGCGGGTACCAACCAATCACATCTCCGTATAGTTCCTGTGTAATCTCTTAGATTCTCACGCTCCAATCTATTTCGTTCAGAGGCAGCATTTTCTGTCCTGACACTGTTCACCAGATTAATCACACCGTCAGCAATGGTTTGCAAAGCATTTACTTTAATGCCTCTTTCAGCCATTTTAGAATTTGTCTCTGCTCATGTTACTGTTTTTAATATTGTCCAGAAAATTATTACTCACTGTTTGCGATTGCAATGTTCATTATGCCGTCCTGCTGTTCTTCCGTTGTGACGCTGTTCAATTCCTGGCTGGCTTGTCATTATAGATTCTGGACCAGCAGCTCACTGGTTTCCAAATTTATCTGAATTAATGTGGGGGACGCGGCTCGGCTTTGATTCTGTGACCAAATATTTATGTCCGTTCTCTGGCCATCTGAATTCTCGAAGATTCTTAGATTCGTGCCAAAGTGTTTTTCTCTGGTCCTGTTGCATCACTCTAGCTATAATACTTGTATCGACAAACAGCAACTTCAAACTTGTATCATACAGTGAATTTATTTTCTGTAACAATCACAACTATAATCTGACTAAAACTTCTAACTAATATCTAACATTTATGTTTATACTATCTTATGCACCAACCACCAACCAAGCTCAAAAAGAGTAAAAAAAGTGAACCAAAAGGTGGACCGAAAAGTGAACCACGTTTGCACAAGACATGCAAATATATAGCACGCTCATCAACTCTCGCCTCATACAATCCTGGCTCGGGACACCATCATTCCTCTATCCGTGGTAGAAATCACTAATGCCATCTTGTTGACCGATCCGTACACCCCAGCGCCATTATGACCTTTGACGGCCATAATGATTCAAGAGTAATTTGTGCAGCGTTCGTTTCAACTAATTGACCTGAATTGAATTGAAAAAATGGAATTGAATCTACCATCAGTAATTGCCAGCCATTATGTTGACTGATCTTTGTTGTACGCCAACAAAGGAAACCGACGTAATGGCTGTGCCCACGGCTTGACCATAGAGCCCTTCTCATGCTGAATTCAAAATCAGAATGCATTGAAATCCTTTATATAAAAAAAATCTGCACTTTGATTTTATAAAAGGTGCACTGAATTACAAGCGTTATACTCTGCACGTGTCCATTTCGACTAATAACTGATTGTTCCATTGTGAGCGTGTCGATTAATAGTATATGCATATATTTGTCCATTTATTGCTGTAGGGTTCACACCCCGCATCGAGTCTGTCACGTCTCACAGGGCGTGTCGATCATCCAACCGTATCATATAGTCGTATAGTCGCGTGTGCGTGTCTGGGCGTGACTATAGTCAAGCGTATACGTGCGTTCGTACGCGCGTTCTTGATGCAGGTGCGTCCGTGTGTGCTTGTATCTCTATGGCCGTCCATTCGTGTTGGTGTGTCCATCCATCCGTCCATGTGGTTATGTCCCTGTACCATACGTCTATATATCGTCATATGTTATTAAATATCCAAAAAATATTCAAGAAAATTAGTTGCTTTACACTATATTTTGTTGGAGGCAAGAATACAGGCTTTACTGTTTCGATGCCTTTTCCGACAATGTTTTCTGCCAATCCTGACAATCTCGACCAATCACTATTTCGCCTATGAAAATACGCGTTTCTTGTAACCACGTTATTTAATTCTTTCAGGCTAATGATTGCTGGTAGGCCTACAACTCGACAAATTGCTTAATTTGGCAATATTTGTGTGGTCTCAACATCTTCCTGAAATAACATGGATAGGTCTATTTTCCGAAAGTAAGAATACTGTGGTTAGGAGAACCATGCAATTTCATGAGGGAATGAAGTTAGTATTCGTCAACGCTCTGAGCAATCATAATTTCTATGTTGTATTATGTCCGTTACCCGATTGTGTGAGACGAATACTAGCAAACTACAGACATGTGCAGGGATGGATCCAGGTGGTGCAAGGGCGCGACCTTGCGGCCGCCTGGCGTGCTATTTCTCCTCCCAATACATTTCAACGGTTGAACTAGTAGCACTACAGTAATCTATTTTATTGGGTCTGTAGTGTTGATTAAAGCGGCCACTAATTGTGAAAAGCCGACATTTTGAACGTATTCAACACTGTGACTTGTGTAACTGTGTTTGAGATCTTTCATCGCCTATATCTCAATTCCATAGCAACCATTCAGGTATTATAAGCTATTGCCTATTTTGAAACTAATTTACTACACGCTGTTGTTGCCTTAGGCAGCAACACCTTCCAGTCATATTAGCGTCAAAACATTCAAATGTACGTTATCGTTATACCCTCAGCCGGGATCAATTCCATTCATATCTCATATATATTTTGTAACTACTCGGACTGAAATCTGTTACTCATATGTTTAGACTAATTGGACTGAACGTTTTTGCTGCCTTATATTGGAGGCCATTCATATAACCGTCCGGGGAAGCAATAGCGAGAAGCTATTGAGCCCTGGGCAGTTATGCAGTAATAGCGTCCATCATAAGCCGGAGACAACATAGAGGCCATTTAGGCTAAAGAATAATCTGCCAGACTGTGACTGTTGGAGATTAACTGTTGTCAGATTTTGAATGCTATGAGTTGGCGTAATTTGGCCCATTCTTAGTACCATCACGGCAATCATGTGATGCACCACTGAGAAAAGCGTCACCCTCACCCAGCCGAATTTTAAATTATAATAAAATTGGTAAAAAATTCAATGGTTTAGCAGCCAACTGAGCTATATTACCGCTGAAAATGCAGGAACGGCCATCTGATAGCACATATATTTCAAAGTTTCAACAGGGGAGGACCCCCTCCCGCCCCACCTTCCCGTCTGATTTTACTATCGCTGGTCCTGGTGTTTAGATTATTGTCTTTAAAAGTCTATTTCTTCTTTACACATTCTATTCGTGCTGGCGCTGACTTGTACGCCTAGGTGCCATTTAGCCACGCAATTGTTCTAAATTTTGACCGATAAATGCCATTTATTCTCTGCACAGAAATATGTTTCAGATTGATAAACAATTATCTGTTCTAACAGATCGTTTGTTAAGTACAGCAGAAAATTAGAACGGTTAAGATTCTAACGTACGGTGTTCACCCCCCCCCCCCCACACGCCACCACCACCACCACACCACTTCACCACATCTTATACAAATTAACTCGCCCTATTGACCTGGATTGCTTATTATATCCTATCACTAATATGCGAATACACTTTAATGGGACTTAATGATGCGAATTATTAATCATGTCCAAGTCAATAAGAGTTACTGGTCTTGATTTGCTTGGCTTTGAACTACAGTCTTTTAGACCAAGCGCCCTGGCAAGTTAACCAACCGACCAGCCTTAAAGGGATATTCCACTGGGGGATTTTATGCATCTGACGTAAAGTACTAATTTTCCGGATTAATTTGAGACCAAAAGCACAATTTTATGCCAACAAATAAAAAAGATATCCTCAATTTAAATTGCTAAAGTAACCAGTAGATAGAGGCGCCATTTTGGACAAGCAGCTGACGTCACCGACACACCAACTCTGTTTGCCCTATCGAGGATAGCCGTAACCAGGGGAGGTAAATCTTGCATCTCGTGGATAATTAGCGTACTGGCTAAACAACTGACACTGCCACAGTGTTTGGAGGAAATTAAAGTGCAATTAGTGTCCCAATGATCGCGCCAGTCATTGTAGTGCTAAATTGTCAAAAATTGTTTTCCTATAGGCAATTTCTATTTTAAAAAACCATTGAAGGGTTATGCCAGGAGCGTGTTTGCAATCAACCAGCTACAACAAATTCTTGAAAAATATGTTAGTTGAATAAATGTTGAATATAATTTCTCTGAAAGCTGTTGCTATTGCAACTTCTGCTTCCAGTCAAATTCCAGTTTCAAACTATTCAACAGGCAGTAAATATGGGTCAACATTTAGAAATTTGGGATCAATTAGTTAACCCTTTCAAGGAACGAAAAGCAGAAAGCTTAAAATTTACCCTGCATAGGCCTATTGTGTGAAACTAATTAGTTTGGAAACTACTGCAACATAATTCCAGGAAAATTTAATTCAGAATATTCAACACTCAGTATAGTTATTTTAAAATTGGGAGTAAACGTTGTAGATGATTAATAACGCTGGATTTCAATAGTGTGAAAGCACTAAACTACTAATTATGTCTAGCGTACACATGTCATTATTTACTAGCTGTCCCCTATTATCGTCTACGAAGTAAGCCGCTAAGCGGTTGCCTATAATTGACCGACCGGGCAATCAGCGACATCGTTTCATTTTGGTTTGCAAATCCCGTTTTACAATTGATACAAGCAAATACGACGTTAATTGTCGAGTTTGATTCTGTTATATTAAAATTAAGTACCGCGCCTTTTGTTTTGAAATGCATGACACATTATTTTAAAATTATACAGACTATATGTTCTAAACTTGTGTCATCCAAATTTAAATGTGGAAGATATCCATCCAGTGCCGATGTTATTAAGCCATCTTTCAGTTAGTCCCTTTTCATGCGGATGCTTCTGTGGATCCGGTATCTGAAAATTTGAATTTCCGTACCCTTTCCATGATCGTTTCTATTACTGCAAGCCCATGCTTGACATGCGGACATGATGCGATTTAACCATTTCACGACAGCACTGGCCTCTCCAATCGTCAAGTTGAGGACGCAGGTCAAAAGAAGGCTATTTTGAGAATTTACAACTAAAACGACTGTCTCAGTAACCGAACCAGCCATTCCAGTGGTCAATTTTCAAAAATAGTCTTCGATTGGCCTGCAAATGGCCATTCAATAAGGAAATTTTCTGATTTTCCTGACAGAATTTTGTCATTAAAAGGTTAATTCATATTCGGCCTTCATAACGCGAAGTAAACAGGTAAATCTAAAAGCGCTGGCGATATTTTGCTGGTGTGTCGTTGACGTCATAATCTCGCGGTTTCTCGCTCTCGTTGCGAGAAAATGGATGCGCCCAGGAGTCACGTTTTCGAGCGTTTTGGGCATATTCATTTTATTATTTCTCGGCAATGGAACAGTGTATTTTATATTTTTTTTTGCGGCAACTATTTCGGATTAAAGTATACTTTTAGTTGACTTATTCCCGATTTTCACTGGAATTTCCCTGTGCCAGCTTCCAGTCAATTTGGTTCCAAAATATTTAATAGCTTAAGTACATAATTACTGTCAAATTGAGATATTGAAATTGAAATGTTGATATGGGTAAAATGCGATAATTGGCCCTTACTTTTCTGGCCCTGAGGCTGTAGCCTCGTTAGCACTGGCTTTACTCCGGTTCTGCATAATGTAACTGCTACAAGATTCATCTTTGAGCAATAAGTTTTTCAAAAGGGGCACCATATGCTAAAATGCTCGTGACAGAAACTTCACAAGTAACATCTCTGTGGACAGTAGACTTCAATTAACCCACGTACTTCAAGTCCCAACTCGATTTGTATCGAGAGCTGGGGTGTAGGAACTTGTTTTTGACTGGGGGTGCTAAACTATGGGTGGGGCCAAAACCTAGGGACGCGATGGGTATACACTATAGGACAGGAAACTCCTATCGCCACCCACCCTCACCACTCCCCCCACCATGTTCCTACGCCTATGGAGATCTTAGGCATAGTAGATTCACAAAACATCAATGACAGCAAAACGGCCTGTGCTTTCTTGCTGACAGAAACCATCTTCTGAGGAGCGTATCAAAATGTGCCAAATAGTCATTTATTTAACTTAACTTCTGCAAGCTTTAAATCAGTTTTATCTGACAGTCTATACACATTGCGGCTTTGGGAGAGATCGGGCTCATCAGCCGAGGTGTGTCACGCCCATGGGCCCATCCATCACAACCGGAGAATCAGACAAATGTGTGAAACATAGATGCACTATATCTGATGAAATACTGTACATAGCATCGTCAACAATTAGTAATCATGAATATCATCCACTGAATAATGTGCTACGATGTTAATAGAGCGGCACTGATCTCTGATGTAAAACTGCAAGATACATGTATGACAAGTTACTGATGTAATATGTTTAATAATAACGAATGCAAGTGGGTTGGAAAAGGACAACTCGGTCTATGCATTTCGGGTGCCATGTGCAAAATGACGCGTAGTGACAACGCTGGCTGGTCGGTGCTGTTGGCTGATTGACGCCGCTGGCTGATGCAATTAATAGCAATAGTTGCATGAACATCCATAACACAGCAATAGATGTAACCTTTAGGATGCCGCAAGATTGGCTGTTTTGTAGATATTTTTAGTTTCCCCATTCGACCCTATAGTAAATTGCGAGACCCAATAACAGGTTAGTCTAAGTCACAAACTAAGCACCTCCTTGAGTTAAGACGCCATCGTCTAGGAAGGTCAGACGTTAATGATATACACACACCGGATGTAGCATCATATGGAACCTTCTAGAAAAAATCGAATCACGTAGCTCCCAATTAGAAAACCACATAGGTTTACTACGGGAGGTTTTCATGACAAAAACAGGCCGAGATAGATTGACAATTTCACACTAATGACCAACCAACATGCTGGGATTGAACGCATACGACATAGGCTAAACAATCCATAACATAGATTTTACCAATGAAAAGAGACTACATTTTGAGGCATGAATCACTGCCTGTAGTTGTTACACGTGGAGTCGATAGAAGTAAGTAGGCCCTAATAGAAAATTGAAACCATGTCTATGATTGGTTACGGGTGCATATGTTTCCATACATAATATAACTGTTCGGGCGTGCGTGCGTGCGCCTATGAGTGTGTATGTATACAGTAGTGTAGGTGGGCTGAGTGTGGCTGCGTGCAGCTGGGTGACTGGGTAGCTTATGTTGTATGGTTGAATGCATAGCATTGGGATAATGGTGAGAGGTTTTAATTTGGGTTTTTGTTCTTGATAACTTTTGTTTTAAAGTGTTTAGGGAGACTGGTGTATTAGGACATCAATTACTAATTTAAAAAACATTATTTCGCTTATTGCATATGCGGATGGGCGTTAGACCTGGCTTTTAGGATAATGGTTTTAAAGGTGTATGATGCAATAGGGGAATAGGTAATGTTGTCAGCCATTAGGTGTGTAACCTTTTGAACACCATTTTTGGTCGCTAGTCTGGGGCTTTTCCAGGCACCAACTATATAGCTGCGGATTTTGTTTCTGGAGCTTTTGCACCAGATTCATAAGGTATGCACTGATTTTCAAAGAAAAAAAGGTATATAAGCAGCTGCAGAAGCTGTGCGCATATCTTCCAGGCTGCTCTCCTCTAGACAGTATGCCGCCATCGTCAGCCATCGTCAGCCATCGTCCGCTGGTTATTTGTTACGATGGATATGTATGAAAATTGTAATACGAACTTATTGACGCATCTGTGCCTTTTGTTTAAGGTTTATTAATTGGATATTTTACCTTGGAATTCATTATTGTAAGATATGGTAATAAAATGTAGTTAGTCACAGTTAAATGTTTCAGTTATTTGTGAGTAGTCATCAGCAAGGGAGAGCAACACTCCTCTTACTTGAAACAGGACATTCAGATAGAGATCTCAAACAGGCGTAGGTGATCACATAAATATCGCGGACCAACCATTAGTAGCTTGAGGCGAGCAGTCAATTCTGTGCTACTTTTCATCATCACGAAAGATGTTGCTGCGGCAAATAAATCCGGATAGTGAGATCTAGTGATACAGAACTCTCATGAGTCCTCGAAAGAACAATTACAAATCTTCAACAAGGTCGTATGTCGAGAGGGTGTAGAAATTGTCTGTCAGGGTTAATTTTGGCTGAAAGATTCTTTTGTCTACATTTTATATACATGGTTATACTTTATAAATTCAAACTGTTTTTTAAAACTGCATGGTTGTTATTTACCTGTTAATTAGCACAGTTTACTAATTATTATATAATTAACGTCAATGTAAATTATAATCTTTAAATGCGTTTTTCTAAAAAAAACCCTGCCTTACTGTACAAAGAGAAGCAAAAAATGAAAGTTTTCCATATATCGATTTCAAATTTTCAGTGCGTACACAGAAGATGTTGTTTTATGCCACATAAACAAAGGATAAATTACCATTAAGCAAAAGGGTGAAAATTAATATCAAACGTTACTAATTATTTTGTGGAAAAAAATATCAATTACAGATTGTTTCACATCAAGCCACGTTGAAACACTTTGTACTGTTCCAACAGTGATATTGTGTAGCTATATTAATGTCAAAAGGCAGTCTTCACCTTAGCTAAACTAAATTATTTTATAAACAGTTGAACACATCAGCAATACTGCATATACGGTAACATGCAGATTGAACATGTTCTATTCAATACTATCGCATTAATCGAGGAAACATATTATTTCTGATTAGTCTTCAGGTTTCGATATGGAAAGATTCTTAGATTTCTCTTTGCCAAGTTCTAATCTAATAAGCAATACCTTATCTCTGGTTAGGTAGGATCTTCAAGGGGGGTTTGTTTCATATAAATGGGATCATACTTTCTTAGTACACAGCTATCGTGTAGCCTAATTCACCTTTCCAGAGCATCTACCCAACATATGACGTCATAATCAACTACGTGATAAGTACGTCACAAACGCATTTTTGAAGACGGGCTATACGTTGTTGTACAAATTGTATGTCTTTACTATTTAATACATATTATGTTGAAAGCTAATTTGACTGGGCGCTGTTGCTGCCATAAGTCAAATTAGTTACAAAATACTCAACAGTTTCCCTGCATAGTTTTCAGGAAATTGATAGCTAGGACATTCGTGGATCGATCAATCCCAACACGGCGAGGTGTGGGTGGAGCTTAGCTAGTGTTGGGCGGGGCATAGCTAAAAATGGAACGGTCCATTATTGATGTGTTTCAAAAAGTTCAGAAATCATCCACACTAAACATATGATGCACCTATCTCTATACCATTGCAAACGGCAGCTTATGAGTGTTGTGCCACTGTATAAAGCAATTATCTATTTCTAAAGATACAGTTTCTAGAGGAATTTAGCCAGCCAGCCACCTAGCCAGCCAGCCAGTCAGCCAGCCAGCCAACGAGCGAAGCAGACAGAAAGCGACCAATTGACTGACCGACCGACCGACCGACCGACTGGCAGGCAAGCAGGCAGGCAGCCAGGCAGGCAGGCAGACATGCTACACTGTATATATCTATCACCACTCTCCCACCCCATCCCTATCAAACTCTCCATGGCCGTCGATGTTATTTAATCCTTGATTGACGTCTGATATTTTGTTCTAAAAGCCAACACGATGTAGGATTCGAGCATCTTCAATTATTTGAATCCATGCAAAGTATGTTACTAAACTCAAACCTACCGACCATCTTTGGGAGTCCCAACCGGTTCCCAATGCAAGACGCATAACACGAGCCACCTGACATAGAAAATATATTCTGTGGCAATACCGCTCTCACAACATGCTGATTCTTTAAGACATATGGTCTGCCAACCAACTTCTTAAATAACCACAATTGTGTGCCACAGGAGAACAGGTGGTCGTTACAGGTATGCTTATCTGTATCGTGACGGAAACACGACACTAAATATTACACGCATTGCTTTATGACGGTGACAATGGCGGAGAAGCGTCAATCAATACGTTTTGCTTCATATGGTTGTCATAGTACGGTTTCCGATTGATGGAGTGCTCGGTGATGATCGGCGAGATGGGCGTGCGTGACGACGATAACAGGTGCTCGACGGAAAGATCATGTTAACGATGTTGTATCGATAGGCTGAATACCTGTTGAGTTTTCTAGCAAATGAGATCTGATCGCGCGTTTAGAAATCACGGCGCTGTAAGTGGTTGCTATTATGGACAGAAATAGCTTACAGTAAATCCATTTTCTAAATGTAAACCAATAACGATAATAAAGAAAAGTAACCCTGCATGTGGAATCAAATTACTCAGATTAACAAACCAGCAGTACAGGCTGCTTAGCTGATATCGATCTGACACTATAGCAGCCTGTATGCGTGGCGACATGGCTTGACCATGCGGCGTTGCTACTAACTTCAACCTGTGTCCGCTAACTGAAGATTTCCTCGACAAAGGAGATGATTAAGCTAAGCCTATGATGTGCTCAATACGCTAGCAAAAGCACAGATTGAAACCGGCCGTCGAACTGTGAATATAAGACTATTAGAGGAAATAGCATGCAGGCAGTTCGTGATACTGAGGTGAAAATAGGCTACCGGTACTTGTATATACAACGCTTTCAAGTCTTGAGTTAGGATTAGTTTCATCCAAGAACGGAGACACTAGACTGCTATTATATTTGTTCGTGATTTGGTATTTGATAACTCCAGCATTATGAAATATAAACATACGATCATGCCAAAGGTAAGCTATCTAGGTACGCTCGTAACACAAACACGTAGAAAGTGCCATATGAGCGGTTGAATATTGTGAAATTTGACTTAGAACTGTTGCGGCCTATGCCAAATTACGCTCAAAATATTCAAGACAATGTTTATTAAATTGATAATTCACAAAGACATACAATTCGTACATTTTCGCGACGGATTTACGTAGTTTTGATAGTGACATCAGTTAACAAGCGACGTAATTTGATTATGACGTCATATACTTGACTTACAGGTCGTATCTCTCCATTTATTTCAGTGCGAAATATATATATATATATATATATATATATATATATATATATATATATATATATATATATATGTGTGCAAAATACGGCAATCCGGGAAAGGGAGTGTATTAAACTTTTCCCCGTTATTTATTGAATTTGGATGCCATAAAACTGCTCTTCCTTTACACATGGGAATGTTTAACAATGACTAATGAAAAACAACTGTCTCAGTAGAGTTGCAGATAGGCATAAGATAGCCTGTCACCAGTGCTGATACCATCATTAATATCTAAGAATCAGTGTCAAGAAACATCTCAAAGTAATGAAGCAAGGCAACACAAAGTCGAGACTAAAAGCAAGTTTTCACTTTTCTGCTCATACAAAGTATTTACTGTATTTTCCAAATAAAACGATTTCATAGCAAATCAAGCCATATTTCAGTAACATGCCTAACTGTATGCATTCGCAGATTCTTAGATATTGATGATGGTATCAGCACTGGCGACATACCTATTCGCAACTCTCTATTGAGATAGTTGTTACTCATCAGTCATTGTTAAAATCCAATAAATAAGGGAGAAAGGTTTAATACACTCCCTTTCCTGCATTGTCATATTTGCGCAATGCCTTGCTCACAATTGGACTTGCTTGCCATACTGCCAAGCAAACAACGAACAATAGTGGTATAATATTAGATGAAACATACTTTAAGCTATTTATGTGACGGATTAGGTTCATACTATTATTGAAAAAAATGATTTATGACGTAAAAACAATATATTGACTTTAGTTTATCACAGGAACTGTTTAATGTGTGATCTCTCAGAGTGCAATATTAATCTCTTAACACTCATATCAGCCAAACACGGTTTCTGCAGTCGTCTTGATAAACGTCAATTTGCAGACCAAGAGAAGACTATTTTTGAAAATTTACCAATAGAATGACGACTCGATAACCGAGCCAGTCAATTCCAGTGGTAAATTCTCAAAAATAGTCTTCTCTTGGTCTGCAAATGGTCATTTTTAATGAGGAAATAGATTTACCTGTACAAATATGAGGATTAAAGGGTTAACTCAAAGTGGGCCGGCTGCTTGCTTTTGACTATCACCAGTGGACGCGTTGATTTGTGGGAATTCGGTCGTAATGACGTCAATGCTGGAAAGGTGTACTCCAACAACATACAGTAACTGTTAAGAACACGGGACGATATGTAACACTCCACTTTTTAATCTATAACCTGTAGGGATTAAAAATCAAACATACAGTTCTCCATAACCTAACAATAATGCACTTGTTAATAACAAGTGCATTGTATTTGTTACATTTTATTATTAAACACATATTTTCGCTAGAATAGATTAGGTCCTACACTGATAATATGGCATTACAGCAATTACACACGCTGGCAATATCAACAGGGTATCATTTATATTTATATTTTAAAAAAGGGGACAGATCCAAACCAAGCCACTACCGATCTGTTAGCGTCACATGCATCTGAAATCCTGCCAGAAGAGCATCAAAGGCAGAGCTCACACCACGATGGTTCGACCTATTCTGCCACATGAAGTTACTCTTGCTCATGATCTTGGCACCTTCAAGGCAGGGCCAGAAGACCACCACTACTAAATTTGCATCACGTCACTGCATATAGTGTATATATGAACAATTTTGGAAAGATCAAGCTTCCTGATCTGCACTGCACAAGTGGACTTTTCGATTACCCAGTAGATGCATGGTCGTGTAAACAATATCACTAGAATCAATAGTTATTAACATTGTTTTATTAAAACTATTAATTCCTGAAGAATTAGATTGCTAAGCAATGTGTGCTATGGGTGATAGACTGCTTCTGTCTCCATATAGGCAGTGTTCCTCCGCTCGTTACCTCGCCAAGACACCCCCAACCACCACCACCCGACTAGTGAGATGCCGTATGCCAGGATCAACGGCAAGATGGTCGTGAAGCGTTGCTGGTCTATGCGAGGCTATTTTTTTTTTTATCTACAGGGCACTTCCCTGACTGACGTGATAGCTATCCGGTAGAAAATGTTACAATAGTAAACATAGTATTTGGAGATTATTATAAAATACTGAATTTCCGCCTTTGAAAGGACCATAAACGCTCTATAGCGATATATGACTGGTGCCGGCCATCCTCCAGGTGCTGGGCCTTATTCTCGGGCATATTCGGATCAAAACTGCCCTGTTCTCTTTCACTAATGTCTACTGCAAATAATGAAACATAAATCAAACAACAGCCTCCGCATTAAACCTTACAGACTGCCCACATAGCATCAATTTTCGTTCAGAGAAACTGCATGCCAACTGGTATCCGTCACGAAAATCGAAATGTCCGTCGCTAATGTGTACGAAGTACATATCTTTGATGAATTTACAATTTACTAAACATTCTGTTCAATATCCTGAACCTAATTTGAGTGGGAGCTTTTGACTATGGAAGCAGTAGACCCCCGCCTCCTCAGTCAAATTACTTTCAAAATATTCAACAGTGTATCTGTATTGTAACATGAAATTTAGATTCTGGTAATTCAGATTTCCATGTTTTAAATCGATTCGAGCACAAGAACAAAGTGTGTAGAATTTGGCTATACATGGGTGGGGTGGGTGGGGCTGGGGCGGGTTGGGGGAGGCGTGCATAGCTCACAATGGAGCCCGCTGTTGTCGTAGTAGACCAGAGCTATAGAGATAATAGACACCACATTAAGTATAAACTGTTTTCAAACGAATATCTCTACACTTATTTAAGTAGGTCTAGTGTAATGTTGAAAACCAAGCCATATGCCATTTTAATGGGCCTTTCCAGTTGTAGCTATGCCACACTCATCTCTAGCTAAGCTCCACCAACCCTTAGATAGATCGCTGAACTCCACGACTATCATTTTCCAAAAAATATACAAGTAAGCTGTTGAGTATTTTGAAACTAAGTTGAATGGGTGCTGTGGCTGCACAGCAGCCTATGGCAGCAACAACGCCCAGTCAAACTAGTTAAAAGATATTCGACAGAATGTTTATCAAGTAGTAAAAACATACATGTAATTGATTATGACATCATCCTACACGTCACGTAGTTTATTATGACGTCATATCACCTCATATGATTGATGGATAAACTGGAAATGCCCATTGCGCAAGATGGATCACAAAATCGAAGCATCGCGTGATTTTAGGAGTAACATGAATGGGGTCTGTTTTAACAGGGATCCGAACTATACGGCATCCACTTTTAGGAGCAAGTACGATTTGAGAACTCACACGGTATTCTTTTGTCCTGTGCAAGTGCCTAACATTTGCAGTAAATGTAAGGCGATTAGCAAAGAAATACATTTGTATACAGTATGCAACATTAACCCATTTAACACTCATATCAGCCAAAACAGCTTCTGCAAGTAGTCTAGGGGGAAGCTGGCTGCTATTGTTATGCAAATGAGCTCTTGACCTATGTAAATACCGAGTCCTGATTGATTGATTTGAATGAGTGGGTGGAGTCTATCGTTCTAAATGAGTGGGTGTATGCTGTATGCTATTGTTCTAAATGAGCGGGTGTCTGCTATTGTTCGAAATGAGCGGGTGGCTGCTATTTTTCATGCAGGTGTCCGCTCGAAATGTCCAGCTATAGGCTATTATCTGCTATGACTTGTTAATGCATAGATTAATGTGTTTTTAAATAGGTATTGACACGTGTGCGTTGATCGTCTTCTTGCTGTGTTTAACGTATTAATTAGGTGGGCGACCGCGGCCCCCCACCCTTTGTGGTTAAAAAAATATTTTGAAACTGCCCCAGTCATTTAATTTTTTTTTAAATCAGAGCGTTGCACTACACAGGTAATATATGGGTAAACTAAGCGATGTTGTATGTACACTATTATATAGATAATAATCATGTATCTATCGTATTTAAGGAGTGGTTTTTAAAGTGGCAGTCATTTAATTATTAAATTTTCAAAAAAGGTGTAAAGTGGCAGTCATTTAATTATTAAATTTTCAAAAAATGGTATGCAATTTTAAACAAGCAGCTACACATTTATACATGCGGCAACATGTGTATGTACCCGGATACAGTAATTTCCTAGTTTTATTAACCTGCCATCGAACATGACTTTTGAATACTGTCATGAACAACGTTCATCCTACGAATTGCAGGTGGCCGCTGGACGCTATTGATTTCCTGTCAAAATGATTAACATTTGACCCTATCTCAACCAATCAGGATTTAGAACAATAGCATCCAGCAGCCACCTGCATGAACAATAGCGTCCACCCGCTCATTTAGAACAATAGCGCACAACACCCACTTATGAACAATAGCGCACAGTGACCACCTGCATGAACAAATGGGTTCTGGTTAGTATAAAATGAATATTTTGAAACTAGCGTGATTTAAATCTTCCTTTGCCAAATTAGTATCAAAATATATTCGCTTAACCTATCACCGCACCACGATTAAGGTTTGTAAATCAGAATGTTAAAATATTATATCTGATGAATACTTTGAAACTAATGCAAATGGAAACTTCCTATGTCAAATTAGTATTAAAAAATATTCGCTTAAACTACCACCGCACCACGATTTAGGTTTGAAAAAAACAAAATGTAAAAATATTATATCTGATGAATATTTTGAAACTAGCGCGAATTGTAGCTTCCTATGTCAAATTAGTATTAAAAAAATATTCGTTTAACCTACCACCGCACTGTGATTTAGGTTTGAAAAGTCAAAATGTTAAAATATTATATCTGATGAATAGTTTGAAAGTAGCGCGAATTGTAGCTTTCTATGTCAAATTAGTATAAAAAAATATTCGCTTAAACTACCATTGCACCACGATTTAGGTTTGATAAAAAATCAAAAAATGTAAAAATATTGTTAATGTGTAATTTTTTCTGCAAGTGTTATTCGAGTGTTAATGAATCTGTCAATAGCACTCATCACACGCAATTGAACGTTTCATACTGCACTTTTTGAAGAATAGCGTTTATTCGCATGAACGATGGCACCTGCATGAACAATAGCATGCAGCAGTCACTTATGAACAATAGCGGACAGCACCCACTTATGAACAATAGCGCGCATCCGGCACTAGTTCTGATTTGTGCCAGTTGTCATGAACAAAAGCGGTTACCTGCATGAACAATAGTGACCATTGTCTACCTGCCTGAACAAAATTGCCGCGTTCTATAATTATATTAATTTTTATTTAATATAATTTAATTTATAAGACATCATCAACATCCATTCCACTAGTTTCAAAATATTCAATAACTTTTATGAATATATTTATATTTATTTATTAATTTATTTTAATTTATAAGGCATCAACATTAGTTTCATCAACTTATATGAATATATTTAATTTATATTTATTAATTTATATTTTTTAATTTATATTTAATTAAATTAAATTTACAATGTATCACCATCTTCCAGTCAAATTAGTTTCAATAAATATTTTATTTAATAAAATAATATATTATTTAAAACCAAATAAAAATGATACGCCATATGCGCGGCATGAGTGCATGTGTTTGTGCGTGCGTGTGTGCATGCATGAGTGCATGCATGTGTGATGTAAGGATAGCTAGCCAGGCATGTCTTTTACGATTTAATAATCATACCGTTGAAAATTTGAAATTAATTTGTCATGGAGCTGTTGTTGCCATGTGTGTGTGTGTGTGTATGTGTGTGTGTGTGTGTGTGTGTGTGCGCGCGCACGTGCGTGCATGCGTGCGTGCATGCGTGCATGCGTGCATGCGTGTGTGTGATGTGATGTGATAGCTAGCCAGGTACGTCTTTTCCTATTTAATAATCATACCATTGAATATTTTGTAACTAATATGTCATGGTCTTGGTGCCATATGCACATGAATGTTCATGCGCACGTGCTGTGAGGATAGCTAGCCACGCTATAGTAAAATGATGACCAGTGCATAGAAAGACATAACTTTAAGATTTGGTGGGCCTTGAAAAAGGACCTGATGCTGTTTTGTGATGTTTACTCATTGTATGTGCGATGATATAACTCTCTAGCTTCACGACACCATTTGCATTCACAACACTCATCTCTCAACTGGTATTGCATATCAATTAATTCATTCGGTTCCTTAAGGTATTCGACCCTTCGATTCAGAATTTCGGTAATAATAATATTTACTGACTGTCATACGGCTACATCATTATATCTATTACACTCGATACACCCACAATGTATCAGGGTTGAATTCATCTTACACCAATGGTCGCATCGAAATGTAGCCATTCTTAAAGTCAAAGAATGAATGCCAAATTATTACAATTTTCCGCTATTTATAAACTTTCTTCATGTTCATAACAGTGCATATCAATAAATGATTTCTGAAATCAAATGTTCAAAACCAGCTTGTGTAATGCGCATGATTGAAGTCCCTAATGGGATTATTATGCAACATATGCGTGCCTATGTTATGGCTCTGCATGCTTAAATTCTTGTGTCGAAGTTAATTTTGCTCAATTGGGTAAAATCAGCACCACTTATGCACACGTACCAACACTCGAAGTCGGAGTGTCAGAGAAAAGGACATGCAGCAAAATGTTTAAAACACTTTTGATCAAAGAGATACTATTATTTGTGGTATAGAAAAATGGATTTGTTGCGTGACATTGTATACGTCTTATGTTACCAATCATAATTCCAGCATTGGTATGTGGCAGAAATCCTACACTTCATTCGCTATATTCTATTTTAATAATTTATATTAATCGCATTATAAGATTCATTTAGAATCATGAACAACTGAACATCGTAATTGTATAAAAATGTAATGTTAAAATGTATAAACCCTATTTCAGCATGGTGGATGAACAACGACAACAAATTATTTCAATCATAAGGGCATTTCAGATAACGAGACCAGTGCCTCTAGTTATCCGTATACCTATACGGAGGTACATACCTAGACTGCCAGGGTATGTCCCTGCGTGGTGCTGGCCACTGATCATTAACATAGTTGTGGTTGATAATTGACATTAGGAGACAGACATACAGACCATGTGACAGACTGATGGACATTAACAATTGGTTCCGATCTCAAAATGAGATAACCATGGCCTGGTAACATACTCTCGTAGAATGGCTAAGCATTATCAAGACATGACTTTGACCCTCACATTAAACATTCTTGTGAACAGATGAGGCTGAAAATAGACCTATTTTATATATAGACATTAATAATATATAAATAATTGTAGTCAGAATATTGTGTATATAGAGTATATAGAATTATACATGATACTGCGTGTAGTCTGCATAAACACCCCACCTCCTAGCCACATATCCTATTTACAAACCCACATATTGCACATGACAAAATGTTTAAAACACTTTTTGATGTATTTAATATTATTTGTAGTATAGAAAAATTGATTTGTTGTGTGACTTTGCATACACCTTTATGTTGGCACTCATAATTCCAGCATCAGAATGTGGCAGAAATCGAACACATCATTCTCTATATTCTATTTTTTATTTTTGTTCTATAAATCCGTGGCAGGTAGACCGTACACAGAAGTTAGTTTTCCATATTTTTATTAATTATAATTACCACCTGTTTCAGTATCATTGTCATCTAGATGGGTACGTATGTACTCATGTATCAGGTACTAGGGTACTATACTATGTAAAACCCATTGGAAGTGATGTTGCTGGTATAGGACCATGTACCAAATTATCAAAAAATGATCAGTATTTCGGTTCCAAAATGCCATACATGTAAAAGTATGTATCATGCATGGCATTATTTCCTTTCCCCATATTAGCACGAGAACAGCCAGAGATTATTCGTGTATATGTTGTGTACAAAGATACAAAAGCTAATGGTTCAAAATTGTTACATTGCCGCGTGAATCATCCGAGTCAGCGTCAACATTCGTGTTTAGGTATTGATTTTAACTTTAATCCGATTGACAATTTCAAACTGTATATTGAAGATGCATTACAAGAAATGTGCAAAGATGAATATCGATATGAACTTAACAAACATTACGATTTATATGAACATAGTTCCGATCTGTACCGTTTGTGTATGGCGTAATGGTTAAGGTATATCGCCGATATAATATATGATAAACAACTGCTAATGCCATAATATTGAAGCCTTTAATTAATATATCAGGCTTAACCCTTTAATGGCGAAACCATGCATAGCCGACCTCTTTAGTCGTCTATCAACTATCTGTCTATGGTGTGGAATATTACGTAACTAACATGAATGTGAGTTTGTAGCTTACTATGTCAATGCCAGGCAAATTAATTTCAAAATATTCAGCAGGCTTAAATAACCACTGCGCCATGCTTTATATACCTGTAGCAGTCATAACGGTGGTAGATTTTCAAAATTAGTCTTCACACGGAGAGCAAATGTGTCTTCCTCTAGCCCGCTAAGGAGGACGTCGATGTACATTTTCGGCATTGAAGGGTTAAGCCCGATATATTAATTTTCAGGAACAAATTTAGGCACTAAAGAGTTAAGTACTGATTTGTGCCGATTGTGTATGACGTCATGGTTTAGGTGCGTCAGTAATGTAATATATGTTAAACAACTAATAACGCCGTAATATCAGTGCCTTTAATTAATATATTGTTTTAATATTGTAATATTAGTAAACATATTGCTGTTTGATGTTATGTACTAGAATCATATCGATGTAATAATATGTTGTGTTGTTTTATGATGTCAGTATTAATAAAAATTGTAAAATGATTTAATTTGTTTACTCATTGTCGATCATACTTTTAAATGGTGCACTCCCACCCCTCACCCTCGATTGGCAATGCGGATCGGTATGTTAATGCAGCACTTCAAAACACATCTGCACTCACCAAAAAAATACACATTGAAATGCAGCTGAATAGAGCACTGCGGTGGTCTCTCCATAACATGCAACAAAATGCAGGCTGAAGCACACATTACTTTACAACATGCGCCAATGGTATTATGATCTTTACCAAATAATGCCTTGCGCGTGTGCATTATTGATAGAGTAATGGTTCAAAGATTAGCACATTTGTGTGCATTTCTGCATTTCAGTCAGTCATGTCTCATAAACGTGATCATGTTTCATTATGTCATATTATGGCATCGTGCTACTGTTAGGGTCACCACTGATATATAATGCTTTTTGAAAATTCGCATATAAAATGGCTTCCTTCATAATAATCTTCCCTGATACGCTTTACCTAACGATAAATGCTCTTAAGATAAATACAGGTTGAGTGAAAACATATTTTATATGTAGAAAATGTTGTTGAAAATTTGCATATGATTTTTTTGAAAATTCACATAAAACGACTGCCTTCATAATAATAGTATCAGGATTATATACTGAAAAAGCTCTTGAATAGCATATTGAAGATTTTTGGTGTTTATCTTCAAGATTGAATGCTAATTATATGTTCTTATCTGATATAATCGATTCTGCAATCTCTTCCGTTTTGGATAAGGCTTGTATGTAAGGTTGCTGCGACAACCTACCTTACCAAGAACGAAAGAGATGGATATCAGCTCGCCTCGATGATAGATGAACTTCACGATATTTGTACTTGATATCCGGGCCTGATCTGACTGATTACCAGAACTTGTAGGTACGCTACGGTGGTCTTCCGTAGATTCCAGAATTAAATATTACAACAAAACTCTTGCCTTGAGGTTATCAAGGTTCTGATTTTAATAGATCTAACTGTATACTATACTAAGTGTGACTTTTACTGCCACTATTGAAAAGATAAATACTTATAATATTTTGACTAAACTTCTAACTACTTTCCTAACTTCTATTTTCTATCTACCGTTGATATATATTACTCCCTGTTGCTACAGGTCTGCTATATTCATCAATCTACTGCTCAAGCTTACTCTACTCTGAGCGAGATTTTCGCCTCGAACCCCCCCCCCCTAAAAGGCAAAAGTGCCCCTTATATACTCCTATGAGTTTTTCGCCCACGTTCGTTTTCTTATCTTCCTTGGAGTTTGATTGCATGCCCATTGATTGTGACGTCATCCTGACCAATCAAACTCCGAGTTTCGCTTCTAGGCTGATAACACTGAACGTGGTCGAACCGGTTTGTGCTGGTTCTGCTTTGATGCGATCTGTCAGCTAACCAACAACATTACTTTATCCGTTGTGGTAGCATGTCACTCGGTGAGTGACATATAGTTGATATACCAATTCGTCTCTAACCGGATACGCTGTTTTTGATCGACACATAGTTTATACACAAACTTCGTTAGTGTCAATCAATCCTACAGGACGTTACTTTGTCCATGTCTTGCCTATTGCCTATTGCGACTAAGCCTGTAGGATACGACGGTTAATAGCACATGAGCTGTATGATCTCATTGCCAGCTGGTGTTGTTGTACTGTTGATAGTTCTCATGTCAGTCCACCTTTTTACCCTATCACTCCACCTTTTAACCATTCTTTTTGTCTGTCTCGTCTAACTGTCTCTGTTACCATTTTCTAAACTATTGCCCAAAATGACTGCTGAATACTCTGAAAGTGTGTGCCGATCTCACATCACCAACTTTCCTCTTCAACTATTGACAGATACCATCAAACCAGAACCGGGGGTCCTACTCTATCTATCCTACTACAATTCCAACTCTTACTTAATATGGTTATCCTGTACGCATCAGTTTCGTGAGAAACTGTTGTTGCGGCAGCACCGGTCCATGTCAACCAGTGCAGCAGCCCCTCTTCGTACTATAGTATGATGTGTGCTACTCCGTCCATTAGCCCACCTGGTATTTTCAAATATGAATTTCCTCAAGGTCTTACTCATAAATATAAGATGTCCACAGGGTCATGACTCCCCACCGGACAATCCGATATCTACAATATGTATATTTTTACTGAAAAACATCATAATTATTTTATGTTGGCAGCTTAAAATGGTTTACATACAATTGAGGGGACTATTTTTGAGGGTAGGAAAGCTTATTTATAAAAAAACCCCTTTCAACTGGAATGACTGGGTCGATAATTTCTCTTGATATGAAAATGAAAATAGTCTTAGCCCTTAAAGGATGGTTTTTGAAAATTCACATGTGAAATGACTTCCTCCATAATAATTTTCACTGATACACTTAGCCTAACCATATGTGTTCTTAGAGATAAAACAGGTTGAGTGAAAACATATTTTATATGTAGAACACGTTTTTTGTAAATTGACATTTCACATGTGAATTTTCAAAAACCATCCTTTAATGGAGAAATGAAAATAGTTTTAGCCATTAAAGGATGGTTTTTGAAAATTCACATGTGAAATGACTTCCTTCATAATAATCTTCACTGATACTCTTCACCGAACCATAAATGTTCCTAGAGATAAAGCAGGTTGAGTGAAAACATATTTTATATGTAGAAAATGTTTTTGTAAATTCACATATGAAATGACTGCATTCATAATAATATTATCATGATTATATACTGTAAAAAAGCTTCTGAATAGCGAATGTATATTTTTACTGAAAAACGTCATAATTATTTTATGTTGACACATTGAGGGAACTATTTTCAAGCATAGGAAAACTTATTTTTAAAAAACCTTTCAACTGGAATGATTGGCTAAAATATATACCCATCAGGCACATGCCTTTGTTTCAACATTGAATCCACATTGAAATCACGTCATGAATGTCATGTGCTGGTTGGGATATTTCATATGCTTAACTGTGTCATGTTACAAATCATTACTTTTAATGAGCCACCAGCCTCCCACACATGCCAAAAATACAGATACGTGTGTATTGTCATAGCATGCAGCTAGACATGAGCCATTCAGAATATTGGAACAGCTGTCGCAGAGCATGTGTTTATGCTTTGCCACTCTCTGCAGTAAAATCCAACTCATAAATAATTTTTTTCAAAGCCGAGTAAAATGTCCTGTTACAAATTTGAATATAATTGGAAGGGCAAAACTACTATTGTCTAAGTCATAAAGATTATGATCAAATATGAAGCAGTACATTTTATTGTTTTGGAAATATGAGGTTATATATGTGGTGGGCGGTATGATTCTATGCGATTAATAGCATGTCTTTCACCTATAAATAACTAAGACATTTGCAACTATCAAAATATTATGTTGAATATTTTAACGAATTGGTCTGGAAGCAGTTGGCAATTTTCTATGTTAGAGCACTCCTTTTGTGAGATTAGTTTGTGAATATTCTGCAGTCTATGTCGTACAACATGACAGACTATTAAGCATTTATGACGCATTAAATTGCACCATTAATGACAAAATTGATTATGACATCACCCTACACGTGAAGTTTTCAAAGCATTACTCTGCGTAGAAGCATATGACCCTGTAGCACTGAACCAACACATAGCATGCTGCCTAATAATGTATTCTGATAAATCTGGGACTTCAACTACTAGACTTAATGTACAATGCATGAATAAAGAGTCAACCATCGAACGCATATACATAGTGGGTGGGTGTCTAATTAATATTTATATTATTGTCATTATATCAAAATTGAGGTAAACATTTCATATTAGACTTCAACCTACTGAACAGTATAACGTAATATAATTAATATTATTAGCAGTAATATTATTAACAGATAACGAAAACGTTATGGCCAAATCCCTGTATATGCAGATAGAAAATACATAGAACTACTAATCTACCAAGAAGTCCAAAAAATAAAATTGGTCAAATATCATTCTCATGTCATTTGTTCCCCAGAATGTGTTTATGTATGTGAGTGCACTCAAATAATCAAGTGTTAACACATGACTACAATTCAACATGACAAGGGCTCACACCTCTACTATCCATCCTCATCATGCACCCACACCATTAACCCCTCTACTAACCCATTGCAATTATATGACAACCTCTTCATATGACACAGTACTATAAAGCGATATCACGAATATGGCATCTCTAAAAGGCACACACTGCACACGTCGCTCATTTATGACTGTTCCTACAGCATCAGTAAAGCTGACAGTTAATATTTATGGTAAAAAATGCTACAATAATGTCATGCAGTCATGGTAGCCCTTAGCCATTCAGATTAACATAATCATCCATGGTTGAACCCAATATGTATCACGGAACCTGCTACCGGGTGACCAATGTACGTATATCTGTCGCTCTGCCTGTCCTATTGCTAATGATTACATATCATTACCATCAGCTTCATCGCTAACTCCTACATTAGCCGAATCTATACGGTATTCCATGCATAACTTTGTGACGAATACCACACCATCTTGAGTCACAGCATAAGCGTATTTGATTACACCACAGCCTAGATGCGCATGTAAAAACATATATATATGTAATATATATAAATAAAGATTAAAATACGCTCACTGCAAGATGTTTCTAGAAAATTATAAGTCATTATGCATAATAGATTTCAAATAATGATATCAAACAATAAAATGTAAATACCCAGTATTGACATCATCTGAGGTAATGACAGATTCTACCATACAAACTGTATTGAAACATTTGAGGTATCAAACAATTAAATGTGACTACCATGTGTTGTCAACATCTGTTGGAATGACAGATTCTATCATCAACTACTCGACTTACGCACACATTCGAATGTATAGTCACGCGCACATTTATCTGCTATAAAAATAAAACAATCAAACTGTTTTGAAAACATGTGGCGTGTGTGTCTACTTTATGTACAATTAATAACTATTTTTGAAAAAACATTAGACGTGTGCATTTATTTTATTGTTTTTGAACAAAACAAATTTGTAATAGGCACAGTTATGCAAGTCGAATGCATAATTTGGTCCATCGAGTGGTTGCAATGTGTATACATAGTCATGCAACAAACCCATTGATCATCATTTGACTGCTATAGAGCAATACTCTAGACAAAACTGTTTGAACAGTGTCTGGCATGCTAAGTTATAAAAGGAGAATGTTAAAAATTAAATTTATCAGTCATTCTCTGCATTAGAATGAGCTCTCAAATGTGCAATTGCTGGCGAACGGCAAATTCCACTCCGATGCATTGTGGATGTATCGAATGGAACCATTAACATGCTGTAGCAATACGGCCATCTACATGAGTTGTAATGCTTGAGATTAGGAACCGTGGGGCAGAATACCTCGCGGATCCGAATCTAAGGAGTTAAAACAAATTAGTACATATGCAATACCAACTGAAAAACGAATGTTGCATATGTATTTGGTGCGTCGAGAACCGAAAACACAGTTGAGATCCACAAATGCACTAAAACCAATATCATCATGCCCTTTTTTAAAGGACCCCCAAATCTTAAAATTATGTTTTATACAAACAGCCACATTTATTATGTGCATACTCGCATACATACGAAAATGCACATAATACACTCATGAAACATATATACGCGTGCACGTACATGTTTAATACACTCATGAAAGGACTGTGTGTATGTATGCGCGTATGTACACATAAATTCACACGTACATATGAATTCACATTTTAAAAACGTGCACTCATCAAAAGCACATACACGTATGTAGACATACATACGAAATCGCATTTATTACAAGTGCATACTCGCATGTGTCATCACATTTTTTTCAATCTATGGATTGTTATTCATTATTGTTAAGTGCATTGCAGAGGCGTGTATAATTTTGTGTTTTGGAAATCAGTTAACTGATTAATGAAAAAAACCCACCATCTTTTATTCTATGGTGAGGGACTTATGTGGAGGGAACCGATCTATCACTCGAGTCTCTGATGTAACAACCAATTACCTTACTAATGAGGTGACGTCACAATCAGTGTGAGGTATAACTCCAACATGACGACAGTAAATGAACTGCATGAATTGTACATTTTTGATGAATTTTTATTTTAAAATGAAAATAATTTGTGAGCCGCTACACCACCAAGTCAAATTAGTTTAAAGATATTTAACTGGCTAGCTGTGTAGTTACCAACAAATCATCAACAATTTAGCTTTAAATATACATTGGGTATCATTAATATTTATCTTAATTTCCTTTTCATAACCTCTCAAGTGCCTGATGTCAAAACCAATTACCTCACTGGTGAGGTGACATCACAATCAGTATGAGGTATAACTCCATCACGACAATAGTAAATGAACTGCATGAATTGTATGTCATTGATGAATTTATATTTTAAAATGAAAATAATTTGTCTGAGAGCTGCTTCTCCACCCAGTCAAATTAGTTTCAAAATATTCAACTGGCTACCTGTGTAGTTACCAACAAGTCATCGACAATTTAGCTTTAAACATATGTTGGGTATCATTAATATTCATCTTCAATTCCTTTTCATAACCTGATTATGGTCATTGTATTTTGGAAATCAGTTAACTGATTAATGAGCTTGTATGTCTTAAGAAAAATATCTGTCATTCAAGTATCTGACGTCATGAGCTCGTATGTCTTAAGTAAAAACGCCATCTTTTATTCTATGGTGAGTGACTTGTATGGAGGGAACCGATCTATCACTCAAGTATCTGACGTAATTACCAATTACCTCACTAATGAGGTGACGGCACAATCAGTATGATGTATAACTCCTTCACGACGACAGTAAATGAACTGCATGAATTGTATGTCTTTGATGAATTTATATTTTTAAATGAAAATAATTTGTGAGCCGCTACACCACCCAGTCAAATTAGTTTCAAAATATTCAACTGGCTAGCTGTGTAGTTACCAACAAGTCATTGACAATTTAGCTTTGAACACACATTGGGTATCATTAATATTCATCTTAAATTCCTTTTCATAACCTCTCAAGTATCTGATGTCATAACCAATTACCTAACCAGTGAGGTGATGTCACAATCAGTATGAGGTTTAACTCCATCATGACGATAGTAAATGAACTGTATGAATTGTATGTCTTTGATGAATTTATATTTTAAAATGAAAATAATTTGTGAGCTGCTGCTCCACCCAGTCAAATTAGTTTCAAAATATTCAACTGGCTAACTGTGTAGTTACCATCGAGTCATCGACAATTTAGCTTTAAACATACATTGGGGTATCATTCATATTCATCTTGAATTCCTTTTCATAGCCTGCCTATGGTCACAAATGTACCTAGCCATCCATCATATGTTGTCATAATTAACTACCTGAAGCATAGAATGAATGACGTAGATAACTACGTTGCGAACGCATAATTGAAGATGGACTATGCATTGTTGTATGAATTATATGTCTTTACTAGTTAATAAAGATTCTGTTGAATGTTTTGTAACTAACCAGATAACATGTAGACGCCGGCCCAATAACGTCGGGCCGATGAACAAAACTACGATAGCCATATCCCTTTTTTCACTTTCCAATATGTGTGTGTATGCATACCTCATACGCATGCACAGGGCACGCATACAGGTGCATACATGCACATGTACAGAATCTTAAAATTATGTTTTATACATCATCAAGGCATATAAAATCATGGGCACACGCATACGCGTAATCGTATACATATGAATAGACGCACATAATAGACTCATGCCATTCCTTCAGCATATGCGTGTATGGGTGCTATTGTTATTAAACACCATTCATTCATTTTGTCAGGAGCTACAATATATCTGTACACAGATTAACACTATAATTTCTGTAAACATTTTTGAAAAAACATTAAATGGCTGATACCACCTATCTTTAAATACATATATCTCCTTAAATATACTAGATACATGATTATTATCTATATAGTATTATACATACAGTGTCACTAAGTTTACATATATATTGCCTGTGTAACGCTCCTTCACTCTGTACGATGATTTGAAAATCATGTGGGCCACAGGGCACACATACATGTGCGCACACGCATATGCATACACACACACACACACACACACACACACACACACACACACACACACACACACACACACACACATACACGCACGCACGCACGCACGCACGCACGCACGCACGCACGCACGCACGCACGCACGCACGCACGCACGCACGCACGCACACACACACACACACACACACACATGTATACTGTGTATGTATGCACATGGGGGCACATAGGGGCATACACACGCGCACATATACCACGTATATACGAGTAGGGGTGTGCACACAGGGGCATACACACATGCACATATACCTCATATGTACGGGTAGGGGTGTGGACATGAAGCATATACACACACACACACACACACACACACACACACACACACACACACACACACACACACACACACACACACACACACACACACACACACACACACACACACACACACACACACACACACACACACACACACACACACACACACACACACACACACACGTGATGCATACATGCAGTGCACACGTGACACACACATGTGATGCATGCAGTGGTTATTTTCTTATTTGTGTGTGTGAGTGTGTGTGTGTGTGTGTGTGTGTGTGTGTGTGTGTGTGTGTGAGTGTGAGTGTGTGTGTGTGTGTGTGTGTGTGTGTGTGTGTGTGTGTGTGTGTGTGTGTGTGTGGTGCGGGTGTGCATGTGTGCAAATGTGGGAAGAGTAATGGATGACACTATGATTAAACAGGAGTATTTACATCCGCCTCTGTAGCTGCAGGTACAACCATTTCTACCACATACTCGGCGGTGAGCCGAATTATGGTCTGTATGCCATGGTAAGCCTGTGTAAATTCATGACACAATAAACCTTCTCCCCCGTATGCATTACAAATTATATGTGCAAATTGGTATGCATTATCAACCAAGCACAAGGCTGATGCAATTGTAGTGCTGCTATTCATGGTGAGTGTAAGCATGTATGATCAAGAATGACAATTTGTCCAGTATTTATAGTCAAATCGTTAGCTAATTTATTCATACAGAATTATGCAAACTTTCATCTGGTACACGATAAACAAATATTGAAGAAAATTGCATCTGCATCTGATATATTAATCAGCTTAGAAAAACTCAGTAATTTGCATAACAGCTTGTGTTTTCACATATGCACAATGAATAGTAACGCTTTGATATAAATGGTATGCTTAAGCAAAGGTGCATTCTTTGCAACTGATGCTTAATCAGGTGAAGTTAATGTTGTCGAATTGACTGCGAATGAATAATTAATTGCATGCGTGTGTAATGTGCATGTGGCAAATAATACACCACTGTAGAGTGAGCACACGCATTTAAGCAATTGCATTCCACACCAGATTTGTCACATCTGAATGCTAACTCCCTTAAGAGACAATTAAAGAAGGCACTCAAATAAACATGAAGTATTATGGTATGCCATTTTTCACACACCACACTCACAAATTCCACCCATAATGTCCAGACAAAGGAAAAGCCGTCAGAGTCAGTCATTCCAATGATAAATTTTCAAAAATAGTCTTCTATAGGTCTGCAAATATGAATATGAAGAAATTCGATTGGGATTGGTGGGTGGGTGCTGGTGGTGGGGTGGGTTAATGCATGGTGTTGTGTGTAGGTGGTGGTAGTGGTGGTGGTGGTGCATAGTGGTTGGTGGTGTATGTCAGTACTGGTGGTAGTAGTTCTGATGGTGGTGCTAGTGGCAGTTGTGGTGAAGGTGGTGGGTAGTTGTCTTGATGCTGATGGTGGTGGTGGTGGTGGTGGTGGTGGTGGTGGTGGTTGGTGTAGGTGGTTGGTGGTGAGTGTTTGCTGGCGCAATGTCTAGACAAATGGATAGCCAGCAGAGCCGGTCATTCCAATGATATATATTAAAAATAGTCTTCTCTTGGTGTGCAAATGGACATTTTCTATGAGAAAATTGAAATTCTATTGAAGAAATTCGAGGGTTAAAGGGTTAAGAAAATCTATAGCACACATGTAATGGTGTAATATGAGGTGGTCGCTTAGGGCACGTTTGACTGAATTATATGGTAAAAACATGACTATAGCGTATCACTGCTGTGTGGCCCAAAAGGCTATATGTATATTTAACTTGTAGTAAACGACCATCTATGATTATGCTACTATGCCCGTAATGTGGCTCTTAATTGTTGAAATGTAATATCATGACTGATAAGGCATTCGGTCTCCAACCAACTCCCCACAATGCACTTTCTACTGTTAATGTATGAACGCCGTGAATTAAAAATGTGTTAATCTTTAGTGGTAAACAACAATAGCCAGTGAGTGGGTTCACTATCATTATCGATTTTTTTAAAAACTTTACTCCCAGCGAGGACATTGTAATATCTTGCCAGATATCAATCTCATGTCATTTGTTCACCAGAATGTGTTTCATATGTGCGAGTGCACTCAAATAATCAAGTGCTAACACATGCTCATAGGCGTCGGCTGGACGCTATTGTTCATAAGTGGGCGCTGGACGCTATTGTTCTAAATGACCGGCTGTGCGCTATTGTTCAAGCAGGTGGTTGATGTGCTCTCATGCAGTATAATTAATGTATTTTATAGTCTGCGATATGAAAGACGTATTTTATGAAAAAACATTCAACAGCGATCGGCAGCGTGGTTTCCAAAAAAGGGTAATAAAACTAGGAAAAATTACCCTGTCCAGGTATATTCACATGTAGCCGTCTGTTTAAAATTGCAAATTTTTTTGAAAATTTAATAATTAAATGACTGCCACTTTAAAGACCACTCCTTAAATACGATAGATACATGATTATTATATAATATTATACATATAACATTGCTTAGTTTACCTATATATTACCCGTGTAACGAAATACTCTGATTTTTTCCAAATTAAATGACTGGGGAAGTTTCAAAATATCTTTTTACCCACAAGGGGTGGGGGTGCACAGCAAGAACATGATCAACACACGCGTGTCAATACATATTTAAAAACACATTACTCTATGCATTAACATGTCCTAACAGACAATAGCCTGTAACTGGACATTTAGAGAGGACACCTGCATGAACAATAGCAGCCACCCGCTCATTTATAACAATAGCGAACACCCACTCATTTAGAACAATCACATACAGCGTACATCTGCTCCACCCACTCATTAAAATCAACCAATCAGGATGCAGTATTTACATAGGTCAAGAGCTCATTTGCATAACAATAGCAGCCAGCTTCCCCCTAGTCTACTTCTGCAGTCTTGAGAAATGTCCATTTACACACTAACAAACTAATATTTTTGAAAATTTACCACTGGAATGACTGGCTCGATAATCTTGGTCTGTAAATGGACATTTTCTATGAGAAAATTTACATTTTCTTGAGCAAATCCGATGGTTAAAGGGTTAACTTGTTTTATTATACATATGCAGGTAATCGATGATTATTTACTGAGGCCTATTTTCTTATTCTTGATGTTTTGCATCATGGCAGCTGAACGAGTTATATCAGATAGACTGTGTCATCGGGGTAGGCATCCTATGCCCTATGTGTATATGGCCTATATTAGCTAGAAAAAAACATTTCCTAGTATAGGTCCCAGGTCCCTATCACCGATAATAATACCAGAGCCTGCCAGGAAAATCCCATAGAGACGAGTATTAAAGGTACCCGGAGTGATGCATATACGTGTAATAAATATATTAAACATTGTATTGATTTAATCTTGAAAGGTTGAGCGTTTCCAGATGTGTCGCCGAACGATGACAGTTCCTAGAGGCCGAGAGAGATATCTAACTTTGGTATTCAACAGAATAGCCTACGCACGTAGCCAGTCTGCCTGCTAATGTGGAAATACTACAACCCGCTAGCTGTACTGCTCAGATGAAATCCGTCAAATAATTGTTTACGTCAAAGGATTATTACTGAACTTTATCATTTGAAAAGGTCAAATAACACGCCGCCTGGTCCATGGTCTATAGGCACGTGACATGTTTTAATGACGAAATGCTTCCATTTCCTTGCAAACACGAAATGCAACAACTAAAGATTATCCTTTGATCAGTATATGCCTATAAATGGCAGGAGTTTGCATCATAGACGGTCTTGGTGAATTATGTTTCAGTCAATAGAAGGATTACGGTTATGTTCGTATTTTCCCTTCAATTTCATCAGTAATATGGTTTCTCGCAATTTTCGCGACGAGTTACTTCCACTGAAAAGACTAGACTAATGAAATGTTACTAACTCTCTTCTTGGCTGAAAAAACCCAACAGACTTCATGCAATACAGTACATCTCAGATATAACATGTGTGCAAAACAAAAGAAAACGTACTGTTTAATATTTTCTATTTTTGTTTTGAAAACATTTTAACTGATTTATGAGCTGGACTGTATTAACCAGCTTAACCAGAAAAATATACAAAAAAACTCTTGACGACGTATGAAATATTTTTGCTTAATATTTCAAAATTAACTTTGATTGTAATCTGCTGTCCACGCCTAGGCCAGAAACATATTTCAATCAAATTAAATTCAGTCAAGTCAAATTTGTGCATATGAGATGCGATGATTTCAGTGTTAAAAGAATGAAATGATGTTATTTCGGTGGTGTGAGTAAGATGAAATGCAGACTATTGTAAGCGTGTGGGCGTTGATACACAGTGTATTCTAAGTAGCACATCTGCGGTGGTATTGAAACGCCTGCGTTTAACATACCGAGCTGAGTAGATTTGTACAGATAGTGTTGTCATAGTTACATCGTAATTAAAAGTCATAGTTGCCATAATGGCACAAAATCGTAGCTCTAATTGCCGAGTTCGGGAGCTTCCGTATCAAGATTATGAACTCATCCGCTACAGCGTATTGAGTAAACGCCGGTCTGCAGGTGTAAAACCCGACGAGGATCACCACCTTTATGTCGATACAGCCTTCCCACCTGACATCTCATCACTCACCTATGTCTACAGTGGAGACGATAGGTATGACAAAATGAGCTTCCGGAGACCAAAGGTAATTACACAGAATCATTAAATGAAGACTGAATACACACATATAATAAAGCACTAACAACTTGCAGTTGCGCAAACAGCGTCAGCCAAAATAGCAGCGGCAGAGACAACAGCAGTAGCAGCAGCAGCAGCAGCAGCAGCAGCAGTAGTAGTAGTAGTAGTAGTAGTAGTAGTAGTAGTAGTAGTAGTAGCAGTAGCAGTAGCAGCAGCAACAGCAGCAGCAGCAACAACAACAACAACAACAACAACAACAACAACAACACAGCAGCAGTTGTGGCTGTGATTTCATTATTACAGTGTCATTGCATAAAGGAAGCTCTTATTAGTTATGGCCCTAGCGATGACACGCCCATTTCTAGCTATGTTCTGCCAACTTCGTACGCGCATTTGAATCGGTTTTAACAGATTAAACTATAAATTTCTAAAATTCTACTTTAAAGGTAACGATATAGGTAATAATATTTTGAAACTGAATCTAGTTTGCCATCATGCAAGCAAAAGCTGTAAAATTATCTTTAATTTTCTAATACACCGATAGATACATAACATTTATTTGTAAATCTGAACTAAGTATTTATTAGCTGCCACATATCTTGAATGTGTGGCCACCAATTCTTATACTTTGTAAAGGTCAATCTTCTGGGATGAGCAGATTTATGCTAGTAGCTTATATTTTAATGGGTTAAATCCCATTGACTGATAAATTTCATGTATCCCAATCTCAGCGCAAACAATCAGGAAAGCTGTCGAATATTCTGAACTTAATATTACTAGAAGCCACTGCAGCAATGGCTTCCAGTCATATTAAGATCAGATTATTCAACAGAATATGCTATACATTGTAGAGAGAATTTACTTTTTCAGGCATTTCAAGTCACAAGATGCTGGGTGGTCCATAATACTAGGTAATAGAGAAGTTTGATCACGACTGAAGACATGTTATTGCTTTAACATTTAGGGGCTTGCTTATTCAATGCATTAACCAAGAAAACAAGTTTAGCTGAATTATCTGTTCCAAGACGGTTTCTGAGTTTGGATTGTACAAGACCATACAAACTGAAAACACGCTCTACTCCTGAAGAGGAGGCCACAGAAGATAGAAGCTGGTTGACAATGCAGAGGTTTGCTCGCCCACCATATCTCCATGAGATTTCCACCATTCTCCAGCCATGACACCTTGTGTAACCGCCTCTGTAAACTTAAAGTCTTGAAAGGGACGCGACCGTGCCTGAAACTTCATGATGACAGGGATAAGAGATGGCCATTTCTCACTAGCATACTCCATTGCTGTGTTCTTCTCTTCATCAGTGAGTGCTTTGCCTAGCAAGTTAGGATGTATCAAGTTGGCCAGCAGATGAGCTGATGTAACAACCTGGTTGTACCTAGCCGGAAACTTCTTAATTATTTCTTTGTCTGAACTGTGACTGTCCTTCAGCTTCCCCTCTAATTCCTTCCAGATGTCTACTGCTTCAGCTATCATGCAACTGTCACTTTGCATCTTGTCCAGGGCAACTGCTATTGGAGACAGACGAGCAAGAAGTTCTTCAGCTGACCTTATTAGCCCAAGGTTAACCACTTTATTCTTCTTTACAACTGTGCCAATATTTTCCCTATCAACTTCATATATCTTCATCAGTATTGGCCAGTTGGAAATGTACACCCTAAGGCAATCTGACATTGTGTTCCATCCTCCTTCTCTATATCGGGCCCCAGAAAAATAGTTATTCCTGAAGTACTTGATCACGTGGACCACATATTCCTTCACATTGGGAATTTCCAAATCATGAGCCAACAGATTAAGCATATGTGCTGAACAACCATAGGTTATAAGTTTACGCCCGTTTTCCAGGTTCTTTCTCATTTTGGCTACATTGGCTGCAGTATTACATACATATTCTATTTTCCTTAACATTTGCAAGCATCTGTTGACACAAGAATAAGCATTATATTATTATCTTAGAAATAAAATCGGTTAGCAATTAACCATTTCACCGATGAATTCCCCATATCTCATTTTCAAGGCAACCTGCTAAAAACTGTTGAATATTTTGAAAATAATCTGACTCAACGCAGCAATGGCTTCCAATCATATTATGTTCAAAATATTCAACAAAATATCCTATGAATCGTAAAGAATTTACTTTTCAGGAATTTGGTGTTGAAATGGTTAATGTTACACTGGGCATGTAGACCAATGGAGATAACACGTTCATAGAAAATCTTCTCATATGCCCAGGGAAAATGTTTTTTGAAAACCTTTCTTTGATATAACTTGGCTGAGAAGCCGTCCTTTACACATCCATAAAAAAATTCTCAAAAATACGCAATTTTCCCCATTTATTTGTCTGTCATGCAATTTATAAATTATTTGACTTCTCTCCATTGGTCATATTACAAGCAAGGTGGTTTAATATTAACTTAACATCCTTATCTTCTTCAACGATGGCACAGTCACTACCATTTCCCCATGTGTTTTTAGGCGTTCTACTAGGCCCTGTATCTCAACTTGACAAGATTTACATTTTTCTCTACACCCAGTTCCTGTCTTAGATGGTACTTTTTCAAAGTAATACCAGATTGGGTCACTTTTTCTTCCAGACATCATGTGTTCTATAGTGTCTATTTTGTGAAATACATGTACATGTACCAAGAAAAAAATGTCCATTTATCCGAATTATTTCGTGGAAATATTTTAGCTCTTTCTATTTACTGGAAATAGATTATTTTCTGCTAAATCACATCGAAGAGCGAGTAGGATAAGTCTTAACAATATTCCAGTACACACTACTTACACACCATATACAGACTATGTTTAAGTTAATGACAACATCTCTTTCATGTGGACAGTATAAAATAACCAATTTCCAGGAAATTGAGAGTGCTAACACATTTCCAGGAAATTTAATATGAAGTATGCATCAAACATTATTTTGATTTTATCCCTCTAAAGCACAGATGTACTAATCACAGATGGTTACTGCATGTCTAGTAGCCCAGTGATGAATCATCTGTAACTGGCAACGGCTTGATATCTTTTTCCATGAAGGCATTCAATATTTCCTACATGCACCAAATTCATGTAGCAATATCATAGCTCTTCAAAGGCACTTATATGAATATGTTCGAATCTGGTGAAAGCATGGCCTTTGCGCTGGCATGCTATCGACTGCCCAATTCTAGTTAAAATACCTTGAAAGAAAATGTAATTCATAGTTAGTACATGTACTTAGTTAATTAGACTTGAGTGGAAGATGGCAGGCCTTTTCAGTGAAGCATCATACACAATGTCACAGTGATATGACCATTTGTTGATCAAATTTACTACTATTAATTTTTTTTTAAATCACAAAAAAAAATCTGATTTAAATTTTAAAAATCCGATTTTCTTTATTTAAAAAAAAAAATAAAAAGATCGCCAACCCTGTGCGGGATATGTGTATGGGCAAACTGTGATCTTATCTCATGGGCGTGCCTTACACAGCCACCTTGTTTGGCATGGGAAAGTGGTTAACTAGAAATATATCTGTTCTGCCAGGTATAATAGTGCAATGCAGGTTTTATTAAACAAGGAATTGTCATCAGTGTTTGAGGTACTTGATGGACTAACTTGTGAATCGGCCACAACTGTCTACTGTATCATTTACTGACTAAGTAATGTATTCGTGTTAGTTCACAATTAAATTAGAACGTATTTGTATTGAAGTAACTATAAGCATGTGTGCTAAATGAAAGCGAAAGCTCGACGGCGAAGTGGTCACTGGACACTAGATGAAGCCATAAGGCATCGTCTAATTGGCTTCTCCCAAAAACGGAACTGGTATCTTTGAGGTCATTAAAAAAAAAATGTAGTTTTTCCCAAATTTCCTAACCATGATGGAGTCCATTTCTGACCAAAAAAATTAAAATTGGTGTCCTTGCAACTGTTAAAAAATTTATACATCTTTTGGCTTTTTCAACTTTTCCAACCATGAGAGATTCATGATTCAATATTCAAAGTAATTTTATTTCACGTTAAGCCATTCAATATTACAATATTTACAGGGCATAGGCTCCGTTAGAGATGATAACCATATTATAAAGAATAACATCATGATATTACATCGTCATCCGCTATATTTTTACTGAAAATACTTGCAGTTATAATGTAGGTTCGCGATTCTTCGCCTGTATAAACAGCTTTCAATGAACTTTGAGTAGTTATCGGAGATAACTAATACACACAGATTTCGCAGACTTGTAATGAGTCGAGTTCTAGTTAGTCATAGCTGGGATTTGAGTCGACTCGAGTTATAAAGTCTCCTAGACTCGAGTCAATCAAATCATTTATCATAGAAAATATCCATTTGTAGATAAACAGAAGCCTATTTTTGAAAATTTGTCACTGGAATGACTGGCTCGGTTATCATACATACATAGGAAAGCAGTTATTGCGTAGCATGTTCCTGGCAACGTCTTATAACTGCATTTCCTGTCAACCGTGATGGTGAATACGTATCTAAGATTAATAAACAACTCTCTAAGCTAAAGTCATTTACACACTCTGACTACATTACAAAGTATCGTAAATTGGAGAAGGCGACTTCTGAACTTCCGCTAATACATCATCGGGACCCAATCTTGTTGGTTAAGGCTACATTGGCATTACAATAAATTGTGATTCATCTGCAGGTGTTAGACATCAACATGCACGCACGCACGCGCGCGCGCTTCCACATGACGATTTTCATACAGTGGCGATAAAAATTATGTAATCACTTTCGTGCCAAAAAGCCGCACATTGCATATCTTAATGCATCTGACTGATGTATAATCAAGACACGGCTAATCGCAAGATGCCACAATGCATTCTATCTCTGGATTGACGATCCATTCTGACGGCTAATCACAAGATGCCACAATGCATTCTATCTCTGGATTGACGATCCATTCTGACCAATATGGAGCCATGTGGACATATTTTAGATATGAGGAATACCAGCGGTAATTTGCGTTACTACTAATGGTTTTCTCATTATAGCAAAAGCCTATGTAATTCAGTAATCTCTTCCCCTATTCATCATACTGGGACACAACTTGTAGCACCTGCGTTTAGTAAAACAAGTATAAGCCTAAGGCATAATTCCAAATTCCATTATGTTTCGCGAATATTTTGTGCTCACGTTGTAACTGTTTTGTATTCTTTATATTATGCGCTGATCACCTTTTTAATTATTTAATGTTGTCAGATCACCTCGCATATTTATCTTTCACATTTTAACTATCAACGTCAACATCATGATTATTGTCATGATTCATCACATAAAACTTACACTCAATGCAAGTATCAAAATCATACTGCATATTAAAGTTGGGCTGTGACACTTAGGACTCTGCGACAAGCACGTTCCATATACCTACTCTAGCAATAAATGTCGGCTTCATATATTCATGAATATCCAGGCGCTGTACATGATATACTGCTACGCCATTACTGAAAAACAAGCATTCAATAACTATTTAGCGAATGTTCAGTACTTTCAAATAAAGTTGGTTGACATTACTGAACTCACTTCTGCTGAATAATGATGCCACTTTGTCGTCAGAGGATGAAGGTCAAAGTTTGCATACATTGATAAGCTGTTAGAGATCACATCTAATCGCGAGATTGTGAGCACGAGAACGACTCAATATTAACTCAATAATTACCAGCTGTACAAGTGACGTCACCGATGGTTAATCAAACATTAATGACGTCACTTGGATACATACAGGTACAAGTACACATATTTATGCAATGCATCAAAGAAAAGAGCCTGGTTCCACTTTATTTAAAAGTTCAGAAGCAAAACTGATATATGATATGAGGGTTAAAGGGTTAAGACACACCACGAGACAATCTCTGACTCAAGTTTGTTGACAACACATTCTGTATAAGATTCTATTATAGGCTGGAGCCATTATAGAGGAGGGTCTGGGAGGGGGTCCTTTCCACAGCGGATGATCATTTCCCCATGGAAGATTTGAAAATGAGATGTTCTGAGAAGCATAGCATTCTGTTTCCTACCGTCTGAGGGATAATTTACTAGGAAATATAGAAAGCTTTTACCCTAATATAGGAATAGTAAAAGAAATTAGGAAAATACTGGAAATGCTTTACTTGGAACCCTGCTAATAAGTTTAAGTGTGTTCAGCCATCAAGTTACTCAATAGCTATAAATATGATGGACTGTGCCACTTAGTTAATATCTTCTCACGTTGGTACAATACTGCAGAAAAGTTGCATGTGGCATACCTCTGCTCTTTGTCATCAAATCAGCCCCTTTGCATAATGCAAATAATAGCTGCATATATGAAGCTTGTGACACCACCAGTTACCAATAGCAAAATAAGATCAATTGACCCAAATTTGGTTAAAATCAGATTAATGATAAGAAGTAACTAGCATAGTAAGGCAAAAGTTGAGGAACAACGGATGGACGGTTAGCATGCCATAAGACCACGTCTAGTCTAGCCTTTCAGACCATGTAGGCTAAATTTCTGCTTTAGCCAGCCACCAAGTTACGACTTAATAGCTCTAAATATGAAGGAAAGCGTACTTAAGAAATATCTTTCCCAATTCTATCCCATACTGTAGAAAATCTCAAAAGGTGATAACTCTGGAGTTTGAGATCGAATCAGTTTCATTTTCACAATGCATATATTAGATGTTAATATGATCATTTTGACACAAAGTTTGTTTCAACCCATCCAGAGATAACAAAACATGCCACTTGTTTATGCTGGACGAACAGATGGCTGGGTGCCAGATGACGTGAGATCGCTATAGCTTAGTCAGCTTTTGGTTTTGACAAATTTACCACTGGAATGAGTGGCTCAGTTATCGAGCCAGTCATTCCAGCAATAGAAATTTCAAAAATAGCCTCCTTGCCCGTTCTTGGTCTGAAAATGAACATTTCTCACGATCCCTGCAAAAGAAGTTATGGCTGGCTTAAGTGTTAAATGGATTAATGGTCAGGATTAGTCAACTTAACCTTTTAATGGCCAAGATTCGAAAAGAAATCTAAGATTTTGCTCACTGAATGTACATTTTTTCAGGCCAACATGATTACTTTTTGAAATCAACACAAGATTAATTGACTGGCTTGCTTAGCCTGCTATTCCAGTGGTAAATTTTCAAAAAACATGATTTTCTTGGCCAGCAAATGGACGTTCTTCATGCTACATATTGAACAGGATTCATAGACCTGCAGAATGAAATTCCATACATTGTTCATAACTAATTTATCAATTTCCAGTCCAATTTTATTATGCCTCCAGTCAATTTCCATTTCAAGACAAAATTGTGCATAAAACTCATATTTAGTAGCCGTACTGGCTGAAAAATAATACGGATAATAGATATATGCTTTACACGGGCGTATCAATATTATCTATATTATTTTGCAAATGGGAATCTCACATGATACAATTTTAATTTTTCATGCTTTCAACCAGTTGGCAGAAAATGTAGGAATTATATTATCAAATCAAATCAAATCAAATACACTTTATTTGCTGCTATTTTATGATTATATATACATTGATTATAGGAATCCATCAAAGGCAATGCCTATAAGGCGATGAAACCTTTACATATATAACGTACAGACATCACATTATCAACGACAATTTAGCAACACTCTTACACATAACATAGACAATAAAAAAGAAACGAGAGAAAATTTTCTTTTTTTAAGTGAGTTGACAGTTTATTTATGAATACGTATATGTCCTTGGCATATATGGGGGGTGTGGGGTGGGGGTGGGATGGGGGGATCTTCATCTTATTATTATCATCTGTATCCTTGTGTCTGGAGCCGCATCTCAAAGACTACTGATCAAATTGGTCTAAAATCCAAACACAAGGGGTTGTTTCGGTTTAGAACAGTAATATAATTTTAGGATATGCATAATCTATTATACCAGGTTAAGCTGTTAATTCAATATAAGATTTTTTACTGTGATAACTAGATACTATACGCATTCTGGAAGCCATGGTAGGCCCTTTAGATCAGGTAGCCATCATCACGCTGACAGTAGCGAGTTGAGAACTGATCTAGTAATTTTGTATTATCATATTTTTAATTACTTTTTGTTCTGATTTATGATTTGTGTGCAAATTCCTGCAGGAGTACTGTTCCATAGTTTGATGGCTAGTGTGGAGGATTTGTTTCTTGATGTTTCTGTGTGGTAGTAGCTTGCATGGAGATTGACATGATGTGGTGTTATATGAGTGTATTTCAGTGTTATGTCTTTTTTTAAGTGAGTTGACAGTTTATTTATGAATACGTGTATGTCCTTGGCATATATGGGGGGTGTGGGGTGGGGGTGGGATGGGGGGATCTTCATCTTATTATTATCATCTGTATCCTTGTGTCTGGAGCCGCATCTCAAAGACTACTGATCAAATTGGTCTAAAATCCAAACACAAGGGGTTGTTTCGGTTTAGAACAGTAATATAATTTTAGGATATGCATAATCTATTATACCAGGTTAAGCTGTTAATTCAATATAAGATTTTTTACTGTGATAACTAGATACTATACGCATTCTGGAAGCCATGGTAGGCCCTTTAGATCAGGTAGCCATCATCACGCTGACAGTAGCGAGTTGAGAACTGATCTAGTAATTTTGTATTATCATATTTTTAATTACTTTTTGTTCTGATTTATGATTTGTGTGCAAATTCCTGCAGGAGTACTGTTCCATAGTTTGATGGCTAGTGTGGAGGATTTGTTTCTTGATGTTTCTGTGTGGTAGTAGCTTGCATGGAGATTGACATGATGTGGTGTTATATGAGTGTATTTCAGTGTTATGTCTTTTTTTAAAGTGAGTTGACAGTTTATTTATGAATACGTGTATGTCCTTGGCATATATGGGGGTGGGGTGGGGGGTGGGGTGGGATGGGGGATCTTCATCTTATTATTATCATCTGTATCCTTGTGTCTGGAGCCGCATCTCAAAGACTACTGATCAAATTGGTCTAAAATCCAAACACAAGGGGCTGTTTCGGTTTAGAACAGTAATATAATTTTAGGATATGCATATTCTATTATACAAGGTTAAGCTGTTAATTCAATATTAGATTTTTTACTGTGATGACTAGATACTATACGCATTCTGGAAGCCATGGTAGGCCCTTTAGATCAGGTAGCCATCATCACGCTGACAGTAGCGAGTTGAGAACTGATCTAGTAATTTTGTATTATCATATTTTTAATTACTTTTTGTTCTGATTTATGATTTGTGTGCAAATTCCTGCAGGAGTACTGTTCCATAGTTTGATGGCTAGTGTGGAGGATTTGTTTCTTGATGTTTCTGTGTGCCATTAGTTTGCATGGAGATTGTGACATGATGTGGTGTTATATGAGTGTATTTCAGTGTTATGTCTAATACGTCTTGACAGTGGTGTTGGTAAGTTGTCAGTGTAGAAGTCTCACAGGATAGAATATAATTGCAATTTTCCAATGTCTTTAAGTTTTAGTAGCTGTTCTGTTTTGAAGATATTCGGGCCCACTGCTGTTGAAGAGAATAGATTAATAGCCTTCTTTTGCAGTGTTTCCAGATTTTTAAGTTTATATTGGTATGTGTTAGTCCAGATTGTATTGCAGTAGGTGATATATGGAAGCACTAATGTGCTGTAGAATGATTTTAATATGTTATTTGGTAGATAGGACCTAAGACGACGCAGAACACCTATGCTTTTTGCTACCTTTGAAGGGATAATTGCAATGTGCTTCTCCAAAGTGAGCCCTTTATCCAGATACACGCCTAAAAACTTAACAGATTGTGCTTCTTCTATATCTTGACCATCTATCTGAATTCTTGGGAGTGTTTTTTTCAATGTGTCTGCATTTGTGAATAACATATAGTTAGTTTTACTGACATTTAAAGGTAATTTATTCACTTTGAACCACTGTATTACATTTTCCATTTCATAATTTGCAGTTTTGTACAGGGCGTCTATGTCCTGGTGGCTGCAAAACGCATTGGTGTCATCTGCAAACAGTATTAGTGATAGGCAGTTGCAAATGGTGGGTAAATCATTCATGTAAAGTAGAAACAGAAGAAGGCCAAGAATTGATCCTTGAGGAACACCGCAAACTAGTTCTGCACTCCAAGAGAGAGCTCCATTGTACTGCATGTATTGCGATTTGTTAGCCAAGTAACTTTTTATCCAATCGAGTGCAATGCCACGTATTCCGTAATGTGATAGTTTTTAAAATTAAAATTGTATCAAATGCTTTCGAAAAGTCCAAAAATATTCCTAATATATGTTCTTTATTTTCAAGATAGTCTGATATTTTTTCCATCATATCTACAAGCGCTAGCATAGTCGAATGCTTTTTCCCTAAATCCATATTGTGATTAGTAAAATACAGAATGTTTGTTAAGGAATTTTGATAAGCGGTTATAATAGAGTTTCTCTAAGAGCTTTGAGAATAGAGGTAGTACTGAGACAAGCCTGTAGTTAGTAAAATCAGAGTACTCTTTTGCTTTATATATAGGTGCTACCCGTGCTACTTTTAATCGTGAGGGAAATTACAGATGTGGTTTAGTGGAATTAGTATTTGTGAGATACAGTTTTTAAATATTCTCCACTTAAAGTTGTCAACACCCGCACTTTTATTTGGGTTAATTTGCATTAGTATTTTAGTAATTTCCTCTGTGCTGGTAGGATTAAGGAAGATTGGTAGCTGCCTGTCAGATAATCTTGTACATAATCTTGAATTTTTTGCGATAAATTTGGCCCAATGTTAATAAAGTATTCATTAAATTTGTTTGCGATTTCCTGCTTGTCAGTTATAATCTTCTTGTTATAAATAAATCTTGATGTTTCTGATTTACATGTTTGTTTGTTTAACAGTGTCTTTATAAGTTTCCATGTCTCTTTTATGTCATTTCCCCCCCCCCGTTAAATTTGTTTTGATAATAATTTATTTTTGCCAACCTAATTATTTGGTTTAATTTATTTCGGTATTTCTTAAACTTCAATTCATTATACTGAGTTGGAATTTTGATAAAATTTAGGTACGGTCTGTTTTTCTTGTGACAGGCAGCAATCAATTCTCAGGTTAGCCATGGCTTAGTAGGATTTTGTTTGAACCTTTTAACTTCTTTTAGTGGAAAGCTGTGCTCATAGGCCTCTGTTGCAAATAGCATGAAATGTGTTATAAGCACTATCATGGGCGCATCCATTTTGGATTATAAGCGGGAAAAGGGGACTATTTTCTCTATAATAACAGTCTATGTCGAAGCCTACTCAGTTAACATCGGTGCCTTCTAGGTTAAATAATATACTTTGTTTTATACAGAGTTGATTTCTTCACATTTTAACCATCCTGGTATTTAAGAAAGCAAATCCCGAAATTCTCGGGTAAATTACTACACTAGTGACCGTTCAATAGGAGATCTCACGAGTGAGTGAGTCTATCTCACGGCATTCCGATTGGGCGATTATGCCCTTGGAAAGTTGTGTAATTCCAACAGATATAGTATTGTCTTTTTTCAATCAGATTTTTTTTATCCCTTGATCATTTTTAATTAATACGTACATTATATAGAAACAGAAATCTAGCATCTATTTACACAAACACATTTATTAAATCAGGCCCGTAATGCATCATAAAAGATGGACGCACCCGTAAACATTTATCAGATCATAGAAAGTTTTCAACCAATTCCAATAGTTCCTGGTTCATGAGCGAACCAGGCGATAAGAAATAGTTCGAATTATGAATATTCATGAAATACATAAATGTCGTGCGTGAGTCTAACAAGCAACATGGAACCTGATTTGCAATATCTCGCTGAAGTATAACATTAAAGCTATTGCTAATTTATTTGGAGAAGGTTCCTGAAATAAAATTGTTGTAATTAGAGACTCCATTCCGTGGTAATTCTTTATTAAGCACGAATGCTTTGTTGGTGTTGACAGAGAGAGAGAGAGAGAGAGAGAGAGAGAGAGAGAGAGGGAGAGGGAGCGGGAGAGGGGGAGGGAGGGAGGGAGGGAGGGAGAGGGAGGGAGGGAGGGAGGGGGGGGAGGGAGGGAGGGAGTATGTGATGTGTACCGGGTAGCGCCTTTTAGCGACCATGCTTTCATAATGGACGAAAGTGATAACAACTAAAGCAATGGACCTTTCCGGTTTTAGCTATGCCCCGCCCATCTCTAGCTACGCTCAACCCATACCTCGCTCGTGTTGGGATCGATCGATTGATCTCTGAACACCCTGACTATGAATTTCCAAAAAAATACACATTTAAGCTGTTGACTATTTTGAAACCAATTTGACTGGGTGCTGTTGCTGCCTAAGGCAGCAACAGTGCCCAGTCAAATTACTTTCAAAATAGTCAACAGCATGTTTATTAAATAGCAAAGAATTACAAAGACACACGATTCATGCAACGTGATGATTGTGACGTCATAATACACACGCTGAGCTGATTATGACGTCATACGAGGTGAGATGATGGATGGATACTCTGGAAATGTGAATTACAAGTACACATATTGATGCAAGGCATCATGGTATATAGCGTGGCCGGAGATTATTATAATGCAAGTTGAGCTTCAAATTCATTTTTATATATAATATGCAATTTGCAGTAGCACAACAGGTTCTCAACCAAAGACAATGACTATATCTAGACTTTGGGCCCCTACATAGAACAAAAAATAAATTATCCATGTAGAATTGGTACAGGCGCTATATACTATAGGAAGACATGGGCTTCGAGTTAAAGTCAATGTACTATAAAGACGTAGCCATTAGACAATGTAATAAATTGACAACATATTTGCAGGACAGAGAGAAATGTGTTTATCTTGTTATATTAAGATTCGATGTTACATTGGTTCTTACTATCATTTACAGTTTCTTACATGTGCCATATAGTTCTGATGGTGGCTGGCATTGTAATAATGATAGTTTCTTGGTGGTGTCATATATTTAAGATGGCTTTAATGATATCAGCCTTGGATAGGATTAGCTATGGGTTATTGGAAGAAGCAGATTATATTTTGGGGCCGTCCGTCCATCTTTCCATCCATCTCGTTGACCATATGTATAAATTTTTTTTTTTGTTTGATAATTCAGATTCTATCTGGAGTTAAATTACAGGATATATAGAAAGATTTTCACATTATTACAAGAAATATTTGATAATAGAATCGTGCAATATCTAGTGAGTTCTACATGGTATTATGTTCGAAAGCCTGGTTATAAACCGAGTACAGAGATTCTGATGCCGAATCTATAGTAAATTATTACCATTTGAAAACTAAGTTGTGACTAGATTGCATGTTTCGAAATTACTCCTTTGTAGAAATTGTTAAAACTCTATACTTTACTAGGGCATTCGTATATATCTAACTAAACATATGGTCTGAAATTCTGGAACCAAACCTATTACAAGCGATATTCCAGGACATATTGATATCTATCTGATTGTGGCTAATGTGAACCAACTGTCTTTCAATGGAGACATATTGCGAATAAGTAACTACATGGGCATACTTGGTAATTATGATATTATTTGATGTTAGAATCGTACAATATTTCGTACAGCACTAGTATATAATAGAGTACATAGATATCAGTACATAAATTATTAGCATCTGGCAGCTTTTGGTCGCTACTAAATTGCGTATTATAAAATTACTTTACGGTGAAATTTAAAAAAATCGATATTTTATTAGCGTATTCTTATATCTATCTGACAATTTGGGGCCGAACCTATTACAGACAGTAGGCTACCGAAAACCATGGATCTGCCAAAACTTGTGTACATTTTTGCCATGGAATTGTGTACTACGAAATTACTTCATGGTAGACATTTCTTAAGCTTGATACTTCATTAGCGTATTCATATACCAATCTGACCATATGTATGAATTTTGAACCGAATAGGGGCCGAACCTATTGCAGTATGGTACTGAAAATCACTGATCTGTCAAAATTTAAGCCAATGTTTGGTATGGAATTGCGGACTATGGAACTATTTCATTGTAGAATTTGATTTAATTATGAATACAGCTAGCAATGATATGATATCATATTGTTTACAGTTGAGAGAAAATTTTGGCTAAATTATACTTTTTAGTTACATTGCTTTTTAACAGATGGGTCACAGCGATTCCGAAAAGTAAAGATCTGAGTCGTATTATATACAGTCATAATTGTTCATAGTGCATGTAGTGCAAGTTAGTGTATGTTTTAGTTTGGTCAAACGAAGAGACTGGTGTTGTTCGACCCACTGCCGAATAGTGATAATATATACCTGTAGCATTGTATGTGGTATAATATAGACTGGTGTGATTCCACACATAATTGACTTGTAATAGAATACTATTGGTACAATACAGACCGTGGTGGCTTTCCACATCTATTTGTAATGCAATATATACATATCTTAATATTTTGGGTACAGCACAGAGCGGTGTGATTTCACACACAATCTTTTATTTTACAAACAGCGGTTACGTATTCCACATCTTGTATAGTGCATCATTGGAAATTATGCTGTCTGGCCATCAGTGTCCAGTGATGGTGCGTAGGTGTTTGCGGTGGCAGGCATCGAGTTTGTCTAGAGCTGCCTTTGGAGCTGCCCAGCGGTTACAGTTATACAGTATCAATGATTCGCAGGCTGCATTTTTATAAATGTAGCCTTTTAATCAAGGGCATCTTTGATCTACGATCTAGTATGGCATAGTAAAATAGATAGACACGATATTATTAATATTCACCCACAATCTATTTGTAGTGCACTATATACATGGTAATACTTTTGATAAGTATAGACTGGTACGATTTCACACACAATCTATTTGTAGTGCAGTCTATTTGGATTTTAGTGAAGGCTAGACCTTTTCACCACACCAGGTAAATGGCTATCTAGTTCATTCTTTGTCAAGTCTAGCTATGATACTATGTGGTGAATTTTTGGAACCGAACATATTAAAGATAGTAGGGCATGTGGAACTGTTAATCAGCCAAGATTTGAGAAGATTTCTTTAGATTAAATTGTGTACTACGAAATTACTTCATGTTATAAATTTTTTAAACTCAATACTTCATTAACGTATTCATATACATATCTAAACATATGGCTGGGATTCTGGGATCGAAGCTATTAAATGCAATATGCCAGGACATATCAACACCTATCGGAATGTGGGGAACATGAATGTGAACCAACTATCTTACAATGGTGGCATATGTTGATTATATAACTACATACTATGAAATTACTTGATGGTAGAATCGTGCAATATTCCATACAACATTATATAGTGTTCTATATCGCTGGATGTTTGAAAGCAGAGTGCAAACAGATTATGCAGATATTGTTACTTAAAATAGTAATTTATTGGCATCTGATATTTGTTGGATGCAACTAAATTGCACATTGCGAGATTACTTTATGGTAGACTATTTTTTAACTCAACATTTTAAAAGTGCATTCATATACCTATCTAAGCACATCAGTGTAATTCTGGGACAGAATCTATTGCAGAAAGTAACATACTGAAAACAGTGGATCTGACAAAATTTGAGCCAGTTTTCAGTATGGAATTGCATATTATGAATTTACTTCAGAGTAGGTTCTTTTTTTAATTCACAATATAGGCCTTAGCTAACGTATTCAAATCCCTCTAAGTCTCTGATGATTAAATTCTGGCACCGAATATATTACATACATCAAGGCACCGAAAACCGTGAAACAGCCAAAATTTAAGCCAATTTGCGATACAGAAATGTGTACTATGAAATTGTTTCTTGGTAGAAAATTTTAAACTCAGGACTTCAAATTAGTGCATTCATAACCCTAACTAACCATATGGGTAAAGCTCTGGGGCCGGACCTATTGCAGACAGTAGGGTATTAAAAACTGCGGATCTGCTAAAATTTTAGCCAATTTTCAGTATGGAATTGCGTACTACAAAATTACTTCACTGTAGAATTTCTTTTGAATTGGCAATATAACTAGCGTATCCACTGCTTTATATACCTATGTTTCTGAAATACTGGGGCCGAATATATTGCAGACAGTATGGCACTGAAAAGCATGAATCAGATACAAGTTTAACCGGTTTTCAGTATGGATTTGCATACTATGAAATTACTTCATCTAGAAATCTTTTCAATTCGGAATATAGCTAGCATAATCAAACTCAAGTCCATGTGATGTGCATAACTTATAGACAATAGGGCAGTGAATAATGTGAATTGGCTAAAATTTCAGCCAATTCTCAGTATGAAAATGTGTACAAAGAATTAGATTACTTCATGGAAAACATTTTTTAACTCAATAATTCATTAGCATATTCAGATTACCTAGTTAACCATATGGGTGGATTTTTGGGCCGAACACATTTTAGGCATTGCTAACTTAGCATATACATACCTTTTCTGTTGATTTCTGTATCTAAACCACCTACTACAATGTTATTGACAACCTTTTTGAATGGAAATTCAGAACATCAGTTGTCTATCCATAGTGCTAAATAACTGCATGCATGGCTCTTTTCCAAGTGAAAGATTAAGGACAATAAATTACTAATGAAAATCACACATACATTATTTTTAGCGAATTTTGTCTACTTTTTCATGCTCTACAATATTATTATACATGTTTTACTGTTAAAATTTACCACACATATCGTGACTAGTAAAATGCGTCCACGATATTAAAACCTTTGCCCCCGACGCCCTACCAGACATAACAATGGAAATTTATGCACGATCTCGAATGTTCAGTCTAGTGTTTTATGCTATAACACATAAGGGAAAAATGAAACAGACACAGTACCTGGTATTGTCGTCATAATATATTACACTTTTACTGTCTAAATTTGGTAAAGATTATTAAAATGTTTAGATATTGAATGTCTTTTTGCAGGCCAAGAGAAGGCTGTTTTTGCAGATTTGCGACTGGAATCTGGAATGACTGTCTCGAGAGTCATTCCAGTGGTAAATTATTAAAAACTGCTCAAGATCACTGTAGAGGTCGGTTTGACCAGCTATGCCATGAGGCGGTTAAAATACAATAAGACATGATGATAGGCCTATTTTCATAGCCGTCGTATTGTGATTTATATACTTTCAACCATGACTTACCAGAATCCCATTTCCAAGGTAACTATAGAGGTGAGCTGTTGAATATCATGAAACTGATTTGACTGGGTGCTTTGAATATTTTAAAACTAATTTGACTAGTATAAATGCTGTCACTGCTTATAGCAACAGCAGAGTTAAATTAGTTTCAAAATATTCAACAGAATGTTTATTAAAGGGATATTCCACTGGGGGATTTTATGCATCTGACGTAAAGTACTCATTTTCCGCATTAATTTGAGACCAAGAGCACAATTTTATGCCAACAAATAAAAAAGATATCCTCAATTTAAATTGCTAAAGTAACCAGTAGATAGAGGCGCCATTTTGGACAGGCAGCTGACGTCACCGACACACCTACTCTCTTTTCCCGATCGAGGATAGCCGTAACCAGGGGAGGTAAATCTTGCATCTCGTGGATAATTAGCGTACTGGCTAAACAACTGACACTTTGCCACAGTGTTTGGAGGAAATTAAAGTGCAATTAGTGTCTCGATGATCGCGCCAGTCATTGTAGTGCTAAATTGTCAAGAATTGTTTTCTTACGGGTAATTTCTATTTTTAAAAAACATTGAAGGGTTATGCCAGGAGCGTGTTTGCAATCAACCAGCTACAACAAATTCTTGAAAAATATGTTAGTTGAATAAATGTTGAATATAATTTCTCTGAAAGCTGTTGCTATTGCAACTTCTGCTTCCAGTCAAATTCCAGTTTCAAAATATTCAACAGGCAGTAAATATGGGTCAACATTTAAAAATTTGGGATCAATTAGTTAACTCTTTCAAGGACAGAAAAGCAGAAAGCTTAAAATTTACCCTGCATAGGCCTATTGTGTGAAACTAATTAGTTTGGAAGCTACTGCAACATAATTCCAGGAAAATTTAATTCAGAATATTCAACACTCTGCATAGTTATTTTAAAATTGGGAGTAAACGTAAATGATTAATAACGCTGGATTTCAATAGTGTGAAAGCACTGAATTACTAATTATGTCTAGCGTACACTTGTCATTATTTAATAGCTGTCACCTACTATCGTCTACGAAGTAAGCCGTTAAGAGGTTGCCTATAATTGACTGACCGGGCAATCAGCGACATCGTTTCATTTTGGTTTGCAAATCCCGTTTTACAATTGATGCAAGCGAATACGACGTTAACTGTCGAGTTTGATTCTGTTATATTAAAATTAAGGACCGCGCCTTTTGTTTTGAAATGCATGACACATTATTTTAAAATTATACAGACTATATGTTCTAAACTTGTGTCGTCCAAATTTAAATGTGGAAGATATCCATCCAGTGCCGATGTTATGAAGCCATCTTTCAGTTAGCCCCTTTTCATGTGGATGCTTCTGTGGATCCGGTATCTGAAAATGTGAATTGCTGTACCCTTTCCATAATCGTTTCTATTACTGCAAGCCCATGCTTGACATGCGGACATGATGCGATTTAACCATTTCACGCCAGCACTGGCCTCTGCAATCGTCAAATTGAGGACGCAGGTCAAAAGAAGGCTAATTTGAGAATTTACAACTGAAACGACTGTCTCAGTAACCGAACCAGCCATTCCAGTGGTCAATTTTCAAGAATAGTCTTCGCTTGGCCTGCAAATGGGCATTCAATAAGGAACTATTCTGATTTTCCTGACAGAATTTGGTCATTAAAGGGTTAATTAATATTCAGCCTTCATAACGCGAAGTAAACAGGTAAATCTAAAAGCGCTGGCGATATTTTGCTGGTGTGTCGTTGACGTCATAATCTCGCGGTTTCTCGCTCTCGTTGCGAGAAAATGGATGCGCCCAGGAGTCACGTTTTCTAGCGTTTTGGGCATATTCATTTTATTATTTCTCGGCAATGGAACAGTGTATTTTATATTTCTTTGCGGCAACTATTTCGGATTATAGTATATTTTTAGTTGACTTATTTTCACTGGAATTTCCCTTTAAATAGTCAAGATATTAGAATTCGCACAGCTTAAGTTCCGGATGGCCACAGCTACGTCATTCATCACGTATTTTGACTTGATGTAAGCCTATCTGTGACATAATTGATTATGATGTTAACACATGAGTGACAGGTTGGATAACATATACCCCGTTCAAAGAGAATCAGTGTATTGCAATTGGGTCTACATGCATCCGGGAGGGCAGAGCTAACTATCTGCCTGCTCTTGCTGAAATATGTGGTCACTTATTACAAGTGGTCCATGTTGGGTGGACCACACATTACTAAGTGGTATTGGCCGTTTAATGATCAAATTTGTTCATGACAATTTCAAAGGTGGGATCCATTTCCAGCTAAGCTCTGCCCATTCCTTTGGCATGTTGGAATCAATTAATATATTTGATGCACGACTTCCCAGAATCCCAATTTCAAGGTAACTATATAGGTAAGGTGTTGAATATCGTGAAACTAAGCTATTTACATCATTCATTACGTATTTTGATTGTGACGTTATCCGACATATGACGTAAATAATTATGATGTCATACGATTGAGCGACAGATCAGATCCATCAATTATCATAGAGAATATCATATGCCCATTTGCAGACCAAGAGGCCATTGTTTGCTGGCACTTTACCATTGGAATGAAAGGGTCAGTTATCGAGCCAATCATTCCAGTGGCAAATTTGCAAAAATGTTTACCTGTTAGATGTAAATGGTAATTTCTCAAGATTACTACAGAAGCGATTTTGGCCAGTTTGATCGAGACGAGTGTTGAAGTAGAGATTAAGATAGGTACGTGGGTATAGCGGGGCAGATCACAATACCATTTTATTTCTGATGCAAATATATAAATTTGCGTGTGTTCAATTTCTCTTCCAATTGCCAAAAAAGGAAGAATAAATCACTTTTGGAGGCTATATATGCATCTGATCGTCTGCGTCAGTCAGTAAGTTAGCAATTAGATCAGGACACCAGCTGTAGGTACAACTAGTCCCAATAGTGAGTGTATGTTTTTAATGTGCATGAGTGATCTATACAATATATCCTAAATCCAATCTAAAAATAGAAGCGAGCCTCCTCGCTCTCATTATATATATATCGCTCTCATTAGCGATTGATCTGGGAGAATGTGAATGACGACACTACATTGCACAAAATGGCAGCGCCTATAGGCAATGGACCTTTCCAGTTTTAGCTATGCCCCGCCCACCTCTAGCTAAGCTCTACCCACACTTCACAGTGTTGGGATCGATCGATCGCCGAATGCCCTAACTATCAATTTCCTGAAATCTATGCAGGTAAGCCGTTGAATATTGTGTAACTAATTTAACTGGGTGCGTTTGTTGCCTATGGCAGCAACAGCGGCCAGTCAAATTAGTTTCAAAATATTCAACAGACTATGCATTAAATAGTAGACATGCAATTCTTACAACAATGCATAATCCGTCTTCAATGGACCTTTCCAAGTTTATCCATGGCTTATATAACGTCATATGACGTCATAGCCGACGTGCATGCATACATCATAATCATTACGTCATAAATGATTCTATTTGGCCCGTCTTTAACTCTTAGTAGTCCAACATGGTGTAATAATTGTTTGTCTGCTATTTAATAAACATGTTGTTTAATATTTGTAGACTAATTTGACTGGGTGCTCAAATATGTGCTCACTTTTACAAGTTATTCAAACGCTTAGGCTACGTTATACAGCTTATAAATAAGTTAATATACACACAAAACATAGACAGAAATTCTATCTTGTTTTGCAAACATATTAATTTATTTTTTAGATGTTCTATAGCATCGAGTCGGCGGTTTTACAGTACAGCTCATATATGTAAATAAGTTACTGTATTAACAAAGAGAAACAGAAATTCTACCTTGTTTTGAAAATGTTTTAATTTATTTTTGAGGTCTTCTATACCAAACGGTGTCAGATTTCGCGGAAACTGGAATATTAAAAAAACTCGCTTTAACCATTATCTTGCTGGTTTCAAAGGCCTAATTGTTTCACAGTCAGTACAAGAAAAATTTGTGTAGATTATGTAAACAACAATGCTGCAAGGTGTCTACATGTGTGCAGCAACGGCATACGGCAGCAGTTTCCAAAATAAATAGAAGTTATCATATGTTTATATGTACAGAAATGTTTGGAATTTCAGCAATGTATGAGCTATGTTTTAACACATTTCTGTAATTCCTAATGCCTCTCCGTATTGGCTTATTTACCCAATTTCTTTTTTTACCGTAGTTTTGTAGTTCCGTATTTTGCATGCTATTTAAGCAGAATCTCTATTCCAATTTCCAATAAGATTTACTTACTTTTGAAGGCTATATACACAGCTGATCGTCTGCGTCAGATGGCAGTCAGTCAGTCAGTCAGTCAGCTAGCCAGTGAATATCCAGCGGTCGGGACAGCTAGCCCCCCATAGTGAGCGTATGCGAATGAGCGATCTAGCCAATATATACCCTAAATCTATGGTTACAATCTAAAAGTAAAGACACTCTAGTTAGCGGTTGGAGACCACAATCCCTTGCGCAAAATGGCCGCGCCTATGGGCAATTCTAGACACAAGCACATATATGCTTGGCCATAGAGCGGCCAAGCAATGAACTGATAATTCAGCGCTAAAAGCACGAGACTGCCATGAAATTCCATTTATGCCGTTACTATGGCAATATCGCGTTATTATCATAATATGCTTTATAACAAAGCGACACCTTCTATACCTGGATTGAAATTGAAGACTCGGGTGACGTTCATAAGGCGTTATTGTCAAGCTGTTGTCAGGCTCACAAGCTTCATTATGTTGCAGGCTTCGTAAAACCCAATCTTATATATCATGTTCCTTATAGATTTTCATTATGTCAACTTAATATATATATATATATATATATATATATATATATATATATATATATATATATATATATATATATATATATATATATATATATATATATATATATATATATATATATATATATATATATATATATATATATATATATATATATATATATATATATATATATATATATATATATGCCATATTTACGTCCATTTAACCATTGTTCTCTGGTTAAAATTTTCAACAACATATTTCTTATATGATAAATAAAATAATGAAACCTATTTGGTTGACTGGTACATATAGAAGAGAAACTTGTCACACAATGTGGGTGGTCGCTTAATGCAACTCCTTTATCGGATGAAATGAAATTCGATTGACAGAAGATGGCGGTTCCTTAAGATATTAAGACAAAACTATTAAAACAACCATGCATTTTAATAACCAGTACTGTAAAGACGTGTTCGACTATAGCAAGCGTTAATGCACTTGATAAATAGGGGGTTGCCAACCAACCTGTGAAGACTCGATCTTGAACTCATCCCAGAGTCCCAAACAAAGCACTTATGTTACGAGTCACGAGTCCCTATTATGGAAAAACGCGTTATTTTAAGAGGTCCTACTTCTTTTAATTCTCTCTAATTTCTCCTGAGAAGAGATATCTGGTATTTCTGTTGGTGAGTTTGTCTCGGTGAGAGAGAGAGAGAGAGAGAGAGAGAGAGAGAGAGAGAGAGAGAGAGAGATGGTAAACTAACAATTAAATTGTTCTAAATCTGTCAACAGAAGGAATGAGAAGAAATAGAGAACTATCTCAAAATCATAATTCGTGACAAAGAAAACCGAGAAGCTGGGAAGCCATCCATGTTACAAGAGAAATGTCACGAACATGTCAACAATGTGGATGACTAAGCTCAAAGCTATCAAATAATTAACTGAACTGAACTAAGCGGTTGACAAAAAGCTGGTGAGGGAAAATAACTTCAACATCACTCGTGACACACATTGCTTCTGGATTTGTCAGACAGGGGGAAATACGTTGGGAGATCTGAGTATACAGACATATAGTTATTTACTGGTATTCTCAAATTAGCTAACGCTTTAAATAAAGATCTTTCAGAAATATTGCACCCATTATTAGCTCACCTGACTCAATTGTTTATGCGAGTTTATATGAGTTTAAGTGAATCCGTTGTCAGTTATCTGACCATCCATTCAGCGTTGATTAATATTCAAATGACATGTTCTTACAACCACTTGAAACCAAACATGAAATAAAGAACTATTGTATGCGTTGTTTCGGAGTTTATACGCAAGCAGTGTATAAAGGCTGTATATTAACGAATCTGATTGTTCTGTTGGACTGGTGCATGGGAGGCCATCTTCCCTGAAGTGGACTTCGCATAAGCCTATTAGGAGATACGGCTTTTCCAAAAAGCTTCCGCGATTTAAGTTGGAGATTCTCAACTTTGTGGCTCTGACTCACAATGTTATGAATAATGGTACTGGCTCAAAAATACACAAATCGCCATCGATAAGGTAGATAATCAAAATGTAACGTTGTTAATGTATCATAGGCCCTATAGTCGATTTTGAAATGGAAACTTTGTCTTTAAGTCTACTGATTAATTGGCATGTGGATTCCACAATTTTAACCAAAAATAAGTCAGTTGACTGAATGGAATGTCTTCCATCCAGGATTGCGTCTACATAATATACAAACCATTGTAAATTAATCAGAAGTCGGGTAATAAGAAGTAGGCTATGCCTGTGTATTGAAATCTTCAACTATGTCGATGCAACCAATATTAGATTGGAAGAAACCGTAAGTCGACCTCGGGTCTTCAAGCTTGGAGATGATGCCGGTAACCTCACGGGAAAGCGTAGTAGCGGTTCTGACTTTATCCGCCAGCTACGACAGACTTTCAAGTGGGGGCAGATACTCAGTTGACCGACTAACATGCCCAGGCAAACTTAATGATCCGAGATTCTGAGCCAGAACCCAGATAATGCAGGTTACTGGGCCGGTACTCGAGTCACTGGACAAACATCGGGTCATTACGGCCCGATAATGGCCCAGTACCGAGCAGTAACCTGCGCTATCCGGACAGGGTTAAGTTTGGTCGTCAGTGATTGTGGTGATGTCATGCCGCATTATAAGACAATGAGAGATGTTTTAATTGCAAATCAATATGCAGATCTGTATAAAACATTAACCGAATAAAGTAACTACTGTGACCAGTGGAATAAATAAATTTAAGAAAATAAAAATTAAAAAGACGTTATTCTGGTAGTTCTATGCGAATTGTTAAAATAGTGAATTTTAAACGAGCAAATCACTAATTAGAGATTGTTGATACATATAAATCTTATTTTGGGACCATTTTCACGAAAATTAACAGATATGGAGAAATTAAAAACCTAATAGAACGACATAGGAAAGCAATGCGTAGTCTTCATAGTCGCATTGGTAACAGCCCCATAGATTGTCAACTTTAACTGTTTGACGCAGCAATAATTCCGGTTGCAATGTATGGGTGCGAATTGTGGGAATTACGAACATTTAAAATCGTTAGAACTATTACACATAGGCTGGAATTCAATAAGGAGGTTCAAACCTGGGCAGGCCTAAAATCGGGTAACAAATAACAAAGTAATTGCGATGTTAGTTTTATAGATAGGGATATATCCCTCTCTCCACCCACCACCCTCCCCCCTCTCCCCCCCCCCTCCCTTTCCTCCCCCCCCCCCTTTTCTGTCTCTCTCACACACACCCTCCCCTCCCTCCTTCTCTATCCCCTCCCTCCCTCCCCCTGCCGCCCTCCCTCCCTCCCCTCTCTCTCTCTCTCTCTCTCTCTCTCTCTCTCTCTCTTTCTCTCTCTCTCTCTCTCTCTCTCTCTCTCTCTCTCTCTCTCTCTCTCTCTCTCTCTCTCTCTCTCTCTCGTGCTGCCCTGACAATGCAATTATTCAATAGGGAGAGGGCGGAAATAGGTTGTTAGAATTTGCCCAAAGGGATACAATAAAATGGGTTTTTTTTAAAAGGCCATACTTCAGGTGGTAACGCGCCGGGCTGCGAGACCGCCGATTCTGGAATCCCGTCGTTTGAGACATAGGCAATCTCCTTCACTCATCATTGCCTCTCCACACAGGAGTATAATTGGGTACTGTTTTGTAAAACTGGAGAAGTTAAAACCAGACTAGATATGGCGTGAGTGGGATGGGACCTGTACTCAGGGACTCGATAGACGCCAACCAAAGCCAAGGCCTTCTTATAACCCTTGTAAAACTTATATTATATTACAAGATGAGGACAGTAACCCTTACCGGTATACGATATTTATCACATTCGCATGCCCACATTAGATGAAGTCCTATAAAATAGGCCTAATTGTAATTGTAGCGTAGCGAAATGTGCCTTAATACAGTGTGTGTGTGTGTGCGTGCGTGCGTGCGTGCGTGTGTGCGTGCGTGCGGCGTGCGTGCGTGCGCGCGTGCGTGCGTGCGTGCGTGCGTGCGTGCGTGCGTGCGTGCGTGCGTGCGTGCGTGCGTGCGTGCGTGCGTGCGTGCGTGCGTGTGTGTCAGTTATTAACAACCTCTATCCTATTTTGTCTGCAAGGTCAGTTACATCAGATAATAATAGATCTACGGTAGTTATATCTATTATATATAAAAAGCCCATTTTCTTTCTACCAGGCACTGTTGCCGGAAGCTGTGTTCACTGGCGTGGGCGGTATCTGCGACACGCCATTCCCCAGCAGCACCTGGACACACCAGGACTGGCTAAGAGCGGCACTTATTGTCATGTCTATATACGTAAAGTTCATGGAGCGCGCTATTCCTGGCTACCGGCAGTTCAGACAGTCTCTCGCAGAAGATTACACTGGTATGGTTGGCATAATACGTCACTCTGATTGGAAACGTCTATAATGACATATGATTGATATCCAGCAATTATACTGCGTTGTTGTTGTTGTTGTTGTTCTTCTTCTTCTTCTTCTTCTTCTTCTTCTTCTTCTTCTTCTTCTTCTTCTTCACAGTTGTTGTTGTTGTTGTTGTTGTTCACAGTTGTTGTTGTTGTTCACAGTTGTTGTTGTTGTTCACAGTTGTTGTTGTTGTTGTTGTTGTTGTTGTTGTTGTCGTCGTCGTCCACAGTTCATTGTTGTTGTTGTTGTTGTTGTTATTGTTGTTGTTTTTGTTGTTGTTGCATATTAACCATATTGATGTTTCGGCAGTATCAGTTACTCAGCTATCTTACCGATATCATGTCAGTGAACTTGTGTGGGAGATTGCCCTTGAGATTCTCGTTCAGACTCATTTCTCAAAATGAAAACAATCTCTGATCACAAAGCTATATGCCACTCTTGTCCAATTAGATGTGTCCGTATTGTTTAAAGAGTCTGTTGTGTCACTCATATTTGTTATTATTATTATTATTATTATTATTATTATTATTATTATTATTATAATTTTTTTTTTAAATCATTGATTTAAATCTGCTCTTTTCAAATTAAATTTTAATTAATTTTTAAGCAGGTTTTTCACATTAAATATTATAAAGCTATGTATTAACCATTTAGCTACGCCATTACAACCATCCTGTGTGCACGTGGTCCTATCAGCGCAGTGATAACAATACAATGATAATTCCTAAATGAAAAATGATTGAGTTAAATAAATTGTACCCACTGGTTTGATACTTGTATTATCAATAGACATGATAGAGTGGCAATAATAACAGTACAATGGCTGTCTTCGACTGGGCGAAAAGTTAAAGTATATTGGCTCCATAGAGTATATTTTTTATTCGACTGGTATTTCCCGAAAAAAAATAGAGCACGAAACAAGCCGGAGCCAAAACGTGTTCGTTCGTTCAGTTTGTTTTGTTGGCCGCTTACACATAGATGTATTTGAGCCATGACTATCTTATAGGTGCTTCCCCGAAGGGTTGCGTAGCTCCCCCGAATGGTTCCGAAAATGAGTCAAAACTGAAAAAAAATAAAAATTAAGATGTTGCTAGGGGTGTGTTTTGCCTCTTGCTTCCTAATGAGCTGTTGTTGGCGGTGTGGGTGTTGTATGCAGTGTATAGGAGGGGGTGGGAGGGGTAATTACTTTGTTTCTCTCGGTGGGATGGGGGGGGGGGGTGTCAGTCTGTGATATGAAATCTAAAAACGGAAATTAGGCAAAGTTTTGAAATAAGAAATATTAAGAGACGAAACTGAATGATAATACTATCAAATAAGAATAAATAATGGCATGTGATTAAATAAACAAGAAACGGGGAAAATTAAACTTAAAATCTAGTGTTTGTGGACTGAATATTCAAATTTAAAACTTAAACGTGTTTCGTGAAGTATGTCATGTGATGCAAAATATGAAAATGCGGGACTTAGGAGCTGAATTCTACTATTATTCAGCATTCACTATGTCTGAAAACAGCGCTGAAAGGGGGATTTTATTTTCAAGATAGTAAAATTTAGTCGATTTAGTCGGTTTCATACTGCCAGGGTTTTTTCCAACTGCGCATGTAAATTTACGGAAAAGTCCCAGTCGAATACGGCCAATGATAAGTCGTCTGAAAAAAAATCATTTATTAAATATAAATTAACTTTTTCAAATAATGATGAGCTAAAGGTTTTACTTTGGATTTTGAAGTTCGGGACTATAGTAAATTGTTTAAAAATTATTTACAACATGGGAAACATCCCGTTTCTTTCCTTTTTTCAGTACAGCATAAGAAATAAGCCTTCTTAAATAATTAATGCTTCAAATATGTCAAATGCTTTTTGCTCTTCAGGAAATTAACTTTTTACATTCATCTTAGTCAATGCATTGGATTTTAACCAAATCTGAAAGCTAGATCAATCTTTGCACTTCTTTATAGTTTTATTATACATAGCCATAAGCAGGCCATTCAATTAAAATATATTTCTTACCAAAAACGATTGATATGCAAGTATGATGTCATTTCAATTTAGACTGGTTTCGGCAAAAATGTACTGATGCCTACTGTGGACGGATAGAATATAGCTATATTGAAGATTGTTTTCCATGTAATAACACTACTTAGATTGTTTAAAAAATCAGTTTCCATGAGAAAACTGTCTGGTTGATCTTATTGATGTCATGTAGCTTATGTATTTGCTTCTCCCTGGGCACTTACTACAAAATCATTTGAAAAGGGATAAAAGAAATAAAATAAATGTGTTTTCTAAAGTACATGTATCAATGATGCAGGTACACATACACGTGCCACTATAAGCAGCATATATAATACGGGTAAACCGAAATGAGACTTACACATAATTAGAACATTCTTAAATTTTTAATGCATAATTAGTCCTAGTACTTTGTTAATTAAACTAGAAATTTGCTTTCATAATTAAAAACAAAAATCCAAGAAAATCTAATTTAAATCAATTAAATCTGATTCAAATCAAATAAATAAATACCCTTTTGTTTTAAAAAAAATCGCCAACCCTGTGAATTTCATAAATTTTTTCATCTGCTTGACTAATAAGAATCGGTGTTCAATTGCTAGTATTGACCCACTAGACGTGTTTAAGTACATGATATTTATACATCCATTAGGGATTACTTGTTGAAGAGATGCGCGCAGGATGAGGCGTGTCTAGTTGCATCACCTTCAATGGCAGTATGCAGTGTTATAGCAAATGCAATTAACACCGGCCATCATTTTAACCGTCACGGCCTCAGTCACCGGACAACCATTACCAATCATTATTGTACGCTGACAGAAGCTAACATCATGAGCCTATCTACCATAACAATGTTGAGTATTTCATCCCTTTCAGGATCTCATTGTGCCTCAATTTCAAAGCGACCAAAGAGGTGGATGTGACATATTCTGAACTATTAGGCTACTATGGAAGCTGTTCCTATCTTTGGCACAAACTGATTTCTGTAAAATCAATTAGAGAATAATATTTCATATCTCAAAAAGAATTAATTGTATCTTATTAAAATGCTTGATACGGTCTTGTTAAGCTGCAAAACATTTAGATCATACGCTCGTCGCATGGGCCATCATTTGCTGCGACGCATTCCAGAAGACGTATAAGTTGTATACTTATACTTCACGTGAGAACAAAACTGCATCCGCTGAGCGGTGGGCGTTTATTCTCAGCATGAATAAATAATCATTCAAATCGTTGGTGTGGGAAGCGTATCAAGATGTAGGATAACCTGTCTAGTCTATAATGGACACTCTACGGACCATATATAAAACTGTGCACGTGGACGATCAAATACTGAAATGTATTGCTTCCTTGATTTCGGGACTAATAAGTGTTGCTTTATATGGGCGTGTCGTATAGAGCATGTTTGACGTTAACTGCTCATTTTCAACATCATTGTTATTGGCAGAACTCTCTATTCATTTCGATGTACATGTGATGTTTGTACTGGCCACATCACCGGCACGCTAGGTGATGTTGGTAAATGCACAGCTGCACTGTGATCTACCATTCCCCATATTAATGGGGGTTTCTGTTATTGTATGTATAGCTTCTAAGTGAAAGTGAGAGATGCATAGATATTGTCTGTGGAACTGGCACAGCTGGTTATAGTCATTAGATCATTCTCCCGATGAAGCGGTGAGAAGATGGTTTGACGCCAATTAGCTGTTGCACCATCGTCCTATTGCACGATCCACGCCCTCCCACTACGTTCCCTCGAACAACGTAGCTATGGGAGTGGACGTATGTTAGTACAATGCTCTTGCACCGGCTGTGTCTTATTGTTCTCATCGGCTGCCGTCCACATATTCTCTACGCCAGCCTCTCACGCGGTGTCCGTAGGTGTGTGCCAGTGCGTGCATGTGTGTACGTGCGAGTGGACGTGTGTGTGTGTGTGTGCGTGCGTGCGTGCTTGCGTGAGTGCGTGATGTTGCGTGCGCACATGCGTGCGTGCGTTTGCGCGTGCGGGGTCTGTGCTGATAATCAATTAAATATCTGTTCTAGAGTCATAGCTGGTTAGTTGAAATGTATATATGATGTGTTATTCGTTGGTTTGTAGGTGCTTATCTGTTTCGGTTGTGGAGGTTTGGTAACTGGGTAGATGTAGTGGTAGATGACTTTCTGCCTATCTTGGACGACAAGCTAGCTTACAGTAATGTGGTTGGCTCTCCGCCTGAACTCTGGCTTCCACTGCTTGAAAAGGCCTATGCGAAGTGAGTTACTGTTTTATACGTGATTTTTCATTTATGTGGTATTATGACGCGATGGTTATGTATACCAGTCTTCAGCAGTAAGATTAAACTGTATTGATTTTTGACAACTTTCGCTCATAAATCTACCTCATCAGTGCATAATGCGGTTAATAGTATAAAGTCGGAACTGACTAGATACCAGGTACTATATGCTAGGAAGCAGAGAAGCAATGCCCTAATAATTAAGGATTTACATATTTTTAATGAGTTACATATTTCAGCTGCATCTTCACCATCATCATATATGCTACAAATGCTTATGGTGCAAATTTGCCAAGCACAGCTCGTTTACAGTCTCTTCCAAGACGTGTGTTTGATTATTGATCTAGTGATGCAAATATATACTTCCAATGGACATTTCCAGTTTATCCATCCTTCATATGACGTCAAAATCAACTACATAACGTCTAGGATGACGTCATAATCATATGACGTCATGAATGACGTAGATAAGTGCCTCACAAACGCATAATTGGCGAGGGACTATGCGTTGTTGTACGAATTGTATGTCGTTACTATTTAATAAACATGCTGTTGAATATTTTGAAACTATTTAACTGGAAATCTATCGATCGATTCTGAATCGATTTTGAAACTAATTTTGACTGGGCGCTGTTGCTATCGATCCCAGCACGAGCGAGGTGTGGGTGGAGCTTAGTTAAAGATGGACGTCTTTAGGTACATCGATATTTGGTTGATATTGCGAGTTTGGTATGGCGTTATCTGCAAGCGATCGCAACCTATTCCAGCAATGACACAGTCAAAATGAATAGCCTACCGTGCATTCTTCCACAAGATTCTTCAAATTTACCTTAAGATTGTGTACAATTTAAAGAATATTCTGTTGAATAGTTTGAAACTAATGTTTTTATGTGGCCTGTTTTTGCCTAGGCTAACAGCATTTCCCAGTCAAATTAGTTTCAAGATATTCAACAGCATAAATACACGATTGTCTGGAAATCTAGATTCCATGATGCCACGGCCAATGATCTTTAAGAGCGTGCATCGGAATATAAGTAGATCTAGTGTGTAACTAGAGTGTGGTGCCACGTATTTGTAAGGTCGATTAAGACTATCTCTTTCTTAATTAGATGTAACAAGGCTTACGAAAGTATTGAACTGGGTCGCACCTTGGACGCTCTTACTGATCTGACAGGCTCAATATGCGAGCATTACCGACCAGATGTGGCACCACCATCGAATTTCTTCCATATCCTCTACAAGTCATGCGTCAACCGGTCATTAATGGTCTGCTGGCGAAATCAGAAGAGGTTAACACACACCGGTTTTCACTACGACGCTACTCAAACTAGGAATCCAGCAGAAAGTGAAACTACGACATTGGTATGTGGTTGATATTGTGAGTTTGGTATGGTTGATCTTCTGTGATTGAGCCTAAGTGGAAATAGCAATGCAAGCCCTTATGGTATGGTGAAAACAGAAATCTGCTATTTTCATCATAGACACTTTTATAATATTTAGCCTAATCATTATTAGACAAGCCAAGCCAATGGATGGTACACTGGCTGGGTACTAGCGAAAGTTTTCCACTTTTCATTTCTGGGCGCAAAATTGGATTGGTATAAAGGTTGCAATAAGCTTAGTCAGTCCTGAAATAAAGGCAAGATGAGCTAGATAATTATACTTCACAATAGATATAGTATTCAGATACACATGTGTGAGACAGCCTCCAATTATCTACAATAAACAGAAATTTACAAATGATGACACATCTCTGCAATTGGCAATTCTGTTTTCTACTCTATCTATTGGTAGAGTAGGCCATTGGACAGATCCACGTCCGTAGCTCCACAGCTCAGAGCGATACGAGTAAACTATTGTATATTCTGACAATTACTTATCCGGAAGCCGTTGCCGTCGCAGCAACATATCTCTGTCAAATTATTGGCAAATAATCAGGAGGTAATACAATTGCCATTGGTGAGAGTTTGAATGAAAAGAGATGCTGCAACAACTTCCAGCCAAATTATCATAAAATTAATGGCATTCAATTGACACTTGTTAACGATCTTAAGACGAATCTGACTGCAATTTGTTTTGACTAATGCAGAACCAACTTTAACCATATGTTTTCTAAGTAACTAGCTGGCTTTCAATATCGTTACCTATCTATGTAAACTATATGGAGCCCAACCGAGTATTAGTGAGATAAACCATAAACTCATATGCGTTACGTCTGTCGGTCCATCGGACCATCCATACGTTCGCACATAAGACTTTCCATATGTCTGTTCGAAGCTGTATCTAAAAACACTGATTCGACTTGGCTCAGATCTTAACATAAAAACGTATATTACAGGGACAGATGACTTCCAGACGATATATAATCTCTGATTGTCGTGGTGAATTTCGTAAATGCTTTATGATGTATAATCTCTACAATTATTTCTCTTCTCTAGGATAGGACAAAATACTTGCACATTATCACTGCTGTTACAAAGGTGTGTATATAATAGATACGGTAAACCGTATATATTCATTTCTCCATCCCGCCTCTTCCCTCCCCCCTCTATTTCTCTCCGCCACACACACACTCTCTCTCCCTCCTTCCCTCCCTCCGCCTCCCCCCTCCCTCCCTCCCTCTCATTTTTCTCCCTCTATCTCCGCTCTCCCCACTCTCTGAGGATGTCATCATACGTTTTCTGTACTATGTAAAGGCTGACACCGATAACCGGTTGTTAATCAGACAGCTCGATCCTGAGTTATGCTTGATAATATGGTCAATAATTAGAATTCTCACAATTTTGATGTTGCATCAGGAATTTTGTCCAATTATCTGCCTGAATTATCAAAATAATAAATATTCCCATCAAATTTTCTTGCGTATATACCAATTCGCGGTTTCAGTTATTGAAAATGCTGCTCACTGAGTAGGTATTGGTTCAAAACTAGGAGTTGCTGAGACTATTTTTAAACCTTGCTATTTTTCCTTATTAAAATTCAGTTTCTTCTATATTTCTAATTCGATCTAGCATTACACAGGCAAAATATATAGACATGTCTTGTTTATGTTGCGGTTTCACCTAAATGTGCAGAAAATAGCATCCATTTTGTACTAATCTGTCACATTTCAATATGATAGCTCAAATTGGAAGTAGGTAAAGATGCACTAAATTAGCACATGGCCAAACATAGACCATCTTTTCTGGGCGACTTTTACGGACAGCGGCGACATATTACACATATTGTAGAGTGCATCGTTGGAAATTATGTTCTCTGGCTATCGGTGTCAAGTGATGGTGCAGAGGTGTTTGCGGTGGCAGGCGTCAAGTTTGTCTAGAGCTGCCTTTGGAGCTACCCAGCTGTTACAGTTATACATCATCAATGATACGCAGGTTGCATTGTATACACGTAGTTTTTGTTATCAAGGGCAGCTTTGATCTACGATCCATAGCTCCCAGAAGGACTGGAAAGTTATGTTCCCCATGATGCAGCGTGCAGCAACGTCAGCAGTACTGCAAAGTAGTGAGCCCATGATGTTACTTTTCCTCCATTGTTCGCCGCCATGGAGTGGATCGTCATTTTCTTTAGTTTCATGCTTTGTAGATAGGTATATGTGGGTGAACTCTGTTTCGGATTCATTCATAAAGAGATTCTCATTTTTTAGTTAGCTTGCAGCTATTAAGAGAATTTCATCAAGGGGTTTCTTTTCCTCATCTATAAAGTCCACATTATCGGCATATTCCATCTCTAGCGGCATGACACCGTGTGTGTGCGTGCGTGCGTGTTGGGTGGGGGGGGGGGGGGTAGTCTTATGGAATTTTCCTGCTCGGATTTCAATGCAGCATCCAGGTAACAGGTGAAAAGCACAAGGGATAGACCATCTCCCTGTGGGAAGCCGATTGATGTCTCAAACGCTACATACTTCACTGACTTGACTCGTACTCTCAGCTTGGTGTCTGCAACATAGGGCCAATATAGTCCTTGATATATGATTGCCGTGCTCGTAGCCCCACCGCATCCCACCCCCTCCTTCCCTGTCGTTTTCGTAGCCCCTACCTTCATTTGTTTAGCTACATACTATTTTAATGTACTACATTTCTGTATTTATATACTGTACGAGAATTAAAATTATATCCCTTATGAAAACTTCAAGATTTATTCTTTTATCCTATATCACTCGTTATTTCGGTAGCACTTAAAATGTCCATCGATGGTATCATATAAAGTAGCAGTTCTGTTCAATCGGCCAAATAGAATGCCGATGTAGAAATGGATGTACATCATGGTAATTCCCACATTATTACAAGTTGGATCTAATATAATATAAGAATCTGTTCTTTTTATTAAACGGCCTACGGACACGGCATTTATCTCAAACATGAAGAGATTCACATCTAAATAATTTTAATGCAAAATGATAGGTTCCTATTTTTCAGATCAAGGTGTTACACACTTTTAATCAATGAGTGATACAATAATGCTTCATTGGCATCAACGTTACACACGCGACAGTACTGATTACTGTCATAAGTGGAAAACAATATGCCAAAAACAAAGAAACAATATTTAAAACAACACGAGAGTGCACCGATACAGAGCGAACGTGACATTAGATGAAGCATGACATAATGCTATACAGGTTCTCAGCATTATGTCTGGCTTAATCGAATCTCACATTCTGCCTGTATCGGTACATTTTCGTGTTGGTTTAAACATTGGTTTATGAGAAGGACATGAAATGAAGAAAGATGCTAGTTCTCTTCAGCCAGCGAAGCTGAAAAGGAAAGTTTACATGACATGATGGCACATATAAAAAGGATTAAATTGGATCAGCAATTGTATCAACAAAAGAAAAAGGAGAGATCAAGAGGAGATACCACCTTAGAGCAAATATAACCCGTAAGAACATGTTCAATCAAGAACCAGCTTAACAAAGAAAAGCAGGCAGTTCTAGCAACCTGAAACTGAAGAGTGGAGACTATATGTACATGTATGTAGCATCTATATAGATAAACCAAGACTAGAAGTTCTGCATGCCAGCCTCCATTTCTCCAGTTTCCTCATGATAAAGTGAATCCAGGATGCGGAAGATAGCCGCACGCACACTTGCCACTTAATGTAAGAGGTCTGTCATCATTTATAACCTGGTATCATCACCTCGAATGAAAATACCTTGTAAGCAAAGCGTGATTATATTCCCTCATAACAGTTACAGTGCTAGATTCTCAGATGCTCTGATTGAATCACCGACTATGTCCTTGGATAAAACTGAGAATGCAAGCAGAAAGAGATGCTGATGTAGCCAGAGAAATTATATAATATTAAGCAGTAACATTGGTAGACATTACCATGTCACAAGTACGTTATCATTTGAAACTGTAGCAAGTCTATCATCGGAAACTGAGGAATATGTGGTGTGACGATTCATAGATAGGAAATCACATTCCGACATTTTTGCCAATCTACTCTGACAAAGGGTTTATGCTCGGTGACTGTTTCGGTCAGGAACAGAGGGTAGTCTTGTAAGTAACCTCTAGAAAAAGACCATGAAACAGGTTCACCAGATATTTGATGCATATGATAGATAAAGTCAGCGTACATGCATTCCAGAAACCTTAATAGGAAAAGCATGTAAAATAAATAACAGACATAGAACGGAACAGAATATGTCTGTGTCAACCATGTTAGGATTTTCCTTTGAAACATGATATCATGAAGAAACAATTTAAAACAGATAGAGTCAAAGCATTTTGGTGAAATAGGTTCTTTGCTGACATTACCCAGTTATTATGCCCGTATGAAACCAGCCCATATTCGATTGTCTGAAATCGGAATACAGCAAATGTAATCCGGGCCAAATGAAAGATAGATTCCATAAGGATATTTATGAAACATATCCAGAGAACCAAATACATCACATGGAACCGTGTGATAAATCAGGGTGGAAGGTACTGTTATGTGTTGCATATGGATAACCCGGAATGATGAACTGTCAACTGGAGGACACAAATTGACCTTTCCATGTTTAACTATGCCCCGCCCATCTCTGGCTAAGCTCCACACACACCTCGCTCATGTTGGGATAGAATGATCTCTGAACTCCATGAATATCAATTTCCAGAAAACTATACAGGTAAGCTGTTACATATTTTGAAACAAATTTGACTGGGTGCTGTTCCCAGTCAAATTAGTTTCAAAATATTCAACAGCATGTTTATTAAATAGTAGAGGCATACACATCTTACAACGTGTCGGACTATTAAGAGTTAAAGACGGCCCATATAGAATCATTTATGACATAATTAGTCTGGAAAGGTCGATTAATCATATAAGTGAAAATATTCTAGTTCCATATTATACAGGTTTAACACTGATAGTTTGATATTAATGTGAATGTGCTCGGTTATTGTGATGTGTTTGTTAAAAATATTACAATAAAATAGCATATTTCAGAATGTAATACCATTGTAAGCATTAATAAGGATCTATATAGATATACATGCCAGGATTGTGGGCAATTATATGACTGCTATTGAGTCGTGTATGTAGCCCCAGTAGAGCCACTTCATGTCATCTTTAACCAAGGCATATAGTTTGATAGCGAATATTTATTTACTAGGATGCATCCATGACTTAATAATAAAGAATTTAGAACAATAACTCATTACTGTGTCTACTTTATATGTGATTGAACATGGAAAATACTTTTGACTTGAAACTTGTGAATTATTGTATATCTGCAGATGCATATATTTTAGTGTAACATTTGATGAAAAAGAGTTGATAGATTGATACCAATATAATAAGACTATGTAGTGATAAAGTCGCTCAAAAATATATTCCGGTTGTTCAATATTGTCTAGATCAAGCACATCTTGTTGGTGTGATTGCCCTGATGTCGCATCCGTAGCCCCATTAGAGTGCTCATACATTTAGTTATTAATCTCGTTAACTTAATATTTTACAGCCACCCACCATCGTTATAATGGACATTGAAATACACCACAGTCAAAACCACTTACAAAGATGGTCTTTTTGTACTCCAAAGTGAAACACGTCTTTAGTAAATTCTAGCCAAGTTGGGTGTAAAAGAAAAGATATGGACATTGCATGCGTAGCTAATCTGGCCGCACGATTAATATACCCAAAGAACCAGTTTCACGATTATGTATGGCAGAAATATAACATATAACTTTGATTTTAGTTTCCCACCGTGGATGGTCGATGGGAAGAGATGGTGCGACTAAAATGTCCTTATTCCAAGGAGCCACGCTGGCATGGGAAATATTCTCATAAGTGAGTAAACCTTGCACGTTTGTTTAAACATGTATGCACGTATGTGTTCATAATATATGCGTGTGAGCATGCGCGCATTTGTGTGCGTGCATGCGTGTGTGTGTGTGTGTGTGTGTGTACGTGCATGTGTGTAGCTGATCCGGACTTACAATGGGAGTAATATTATCGAGCTGTAGGCCTAATGGTTCAGAAATTGGCTATTTTTGTGTGTAACCAATTTGTTCATTATTAGTTTGGTGAAAATAGAGGTTAACCAGGAATTTTATGGTGCATGATTGTTTTCAGCTGATTGTGTATCTTTAAGAGGAGATAGAATGATAATCCAATGGGGGGGGGGGGGGGTGGGGGGCACTCTGTCACCATTACGTTAATCATATATTATACTTTTTGAATCATATGTATTTCACAGAGGTGAATATTTATATTTTTATTCATGGTGATGAGGCTGTTTCATATATGTGAATAAGAATACCTAAATCATAATGATTCTAAGCCATGTGGTATCCCACACTCATACTATCATACCCCTAAACAGCCATATATTGCCGGAACCTATTCAGTAGCGTAGCTAGAGAATTGGATAGTGGGTGTTTTGATGGGTATCAGCCAGAATGGGCGTCCCGCTAACACTCTGCAAGTGCGGAGGGGGGGGGGGGGGCGGGGGGGGGGGGGGGGGTTGGAGTCATCCTGGAAATCTTTTGAAATCTAGATGCTCTGAGATGGCATCTCCTGTATTTTAAATGAGAAAATTCCCTTGTTTTTCTGAACAATTATATGTTTATTTTAGATAAACATTTCATTGTAGAATCGTAAGAGGTTTGAATGGTGCTAGGACAGAATATAAAGAATATCTGTTTTGATATTAAAAATGCAGGAGATGCCATCTCAGAGCATGTAGATTTCAAAATTGTTCAAACTCCCACCGTAATAGGATGTCAAATGGCAGCATACTGAAGAGGCTTGTTTATTTTTTTTATTTCTCAACCTACCCTTCACATCTGGTCAGTGGCGTTGGCAGTCAATATGTGCGGGAATAGAAGTTGCCACCCCACTTGTGTTCAATTAATGAAGTGATGTCATATTTCATTATCACACTTACTTCAAATTTATTGTGCATGGTATGATCTCATCTACCTCGGATCAATGTAAATACCGCAAGCACAAACTCTGTACAGCTTTTTCTATGGGGGAACATGTTCAACACCATATGCTATGGCTATGGAATTATGTACGGACGGACATGTTTATTTAGATGAAATTTATGAGCCATATACATAGGCCAGGTGATCATATTGGCATAACATTGAATGCGAATGCTGTTCCCCGGTGGGCACTAAGTCTATGCATAAATATTAAGATCAGTGGATATCACTACACTTAAACAGAATGTGGAATTACGGAACAAGATTAATTGCCAATGTATCATGCTTGCCAAAAGTTATACGCAAGCTGGGACTCTTAAAGGGAAGGTGTCCACAAATATGGTGTAACAGACATGTAAGTCAAGAAGCAATGCCTATCACAATGAAGCAATGCATATCATGAATTCTGTGCATCACCCCACTATTTTGTGACCATGGCGTCTGTGCATGTATGCCCAACTGCAGCAAATGCAAAGTTCCCGTTCCAATCCCGATGTTTGAGTGAAAACAGAGAATTGAGAATTACTATTACAAAGTCAACCTTGAAGAACAAACCAAGTGAAACAGTTAGGCAGTCCACGTATATTGAGGCTGATGCCACGGTTATATATGTATTCGCCATCCTGTGGGTTGTTCATTGGCTAAGCAGCGGCAGAGTGAAAGACCTGCTTAACTGGTAATATGTCACAGGGAAAAGGAAAGACATCTTCACGGTGCAGACATTCATCGACCGCTATTGTGAGTACAGTATCAGAAATGGCATTATGTGTGCTTGTACAACCCAGCTTTCTAGAGACCATACGCTTATCTAAGTTGTCATTTCCCCTCAGTAATGTGTATTAACTGTGAAGCACAATACAACACTATTGATCAGTGTGATAGGTGATGAATTCCTATCCACTGTGAAACATCCAGACACGCCTAACAATCTAGTGTTCACGGGAAGAATGACGATACCAACATAAACACTCATGGGGGTGCATGACTCAAAGAGCAGAAATGAGGACACCGATGTCATTATTCCCATACAAGTGGTATCAATGCGGCATCGTGGCAATGGCAAATTTCGGATGTGACAGTATCAAAGTTTTTAGTGATGAGACAGATGACTTTGTGCTCAGCACAACACCTCTGATGTAACCCACAGGATGCATTCAATAAACACAGAGGGCCGATTTTGAGGTATGCGTATGGAGGGCTCCCTTTGAATTAGAAACCTCCAAACCCAGATCCAATGAAATTCGGACGTAGCCTACTACGTTCCTTCATGCTTTATCTCAGCCATTGTGTTTTGGGGTTGTACCATCAGATATGTGATTGGGCATTCGCATTGTAGTGGATATCCTCTAAATATTGTGGACGTAAGTTGATCAACTCGCTTGCTCTGTGCACATGTGGAGAATCTTACAGTTGCTTAAAGGACAAAGAAGATATGACAGGCGATATTTCTGTTGTTGCAGGTGATGATGATGACGAGGACCATGAAATGAGGAAGATGTTGAATAAGAAACCCATCATATTAGAATAGCGAATAAGACACTGGAATGTGGAATTATGGAACACGATTAATTGCCAATGTATCATGCTTACCAAAAGTTATAAGCAAGCTGGAACTCTTAAAGGGAAGGTGTCCACAAATGTGGTGTAACAGACATGTAAGTCAAGAAGCAATGCCTATCACAATGAAGTAATCCCTATCATGAATTCTGTGCATCACCCCACTATTTTGTGACCATAGTGTCTGTGTATATATGCCCAACTGCAAAGCTCCAGTTCCAATCCTGATGTTTGAATGAAAACAGAGAATTGAGAATTGCTATTACAATGTCAACCTTGGAGAACAAACCAAGTGAAACAGTTAGGCAGTCCACGTATATTGAGGCTGATGCCACGGCTATATATGTATTCGCCATCCTGTGAGTTGTCCATTGGCTAAGCAGCGGCAGTGTGAAAGACCTGCTTAACTGGTAATATGTCACAGGGAAAATGAGACATCTTCACGGTGCAGACAATCATCGACCGCCATTGTGAGTACAGTATCAGAAATGGCATTGTGTGCGCTTGTACAACCCAGTGTTCTAGAGAGCATACGCTTATCTAAGCTGTCATCTCCCCTCAATAATTTGTATTAACTGTGAAGCACAATGCAACACTATTGATCAGTGTGATAGGTGATGAATTCCTATCCACTGTGAAACATCCAGACATGCCTAACAATCTAGTGTTCACTGAAAAAATGACGATACCAACAGAGACACTCATGGGGGCGCATGACTCAAAGAGCAGAAATGAGGACACCGATGTCATTATTCCCATACAAGTGGTATCAATATGGCATCGTGGCAATGGCAAATTCCGGATGTGACAGAATCAAAGTGTTCAGTGATGAGACAGATGACTTTGTGCTCAGCACAACACCTCCGATGTAACCCACAGGATGCATTCAATGAACACAGAGGGCCGATTCTGAGGTATGTGTATGGAGGGCTCCCTTTAAATTAGAAACCTCCAAACCCAGATCCAATGAAACTCGGACGTAGCCTACTACGTTCCTTCATGCTGTCTCTCAGCCAATGCGTTTTGGGGTTGTACCATTAGATATGTGATTGGGCATTCACATTGTAGTGGATATCCTCTAAATATGGTGGACGTAAGTTGATCAATTCACTTGCTCTGTGTGCTTGCAGAGAATCTGACAGTTGCTTAAAGGACAAAGAAGATATGACAGGCGATATTTCTGTTGTTGCAGGTGATGGTTGTGATGAAGACGATGAAATGAGGAGTTTGTTGAATAAGAGACCCATCATATTAGAATAGCGAATGAGACACTGTGGGAGATATAACGTTATAGTTATTCTGCGGCATAATGGAGTCATTTGAACTAAATAGTGATATATTCACAGAACTTCTCAACCAAAATATATATAAACACTAGTTTCTATAACATATTCTAGTTTAGAAGGAAAATTGGTTTTCTTTCCATCTCATTGACACCAAGCGGAAGTAGCAACGACGGACATCTGTGTACAAATGTATGGGAGCACACAATAATCATAAAGGCATAAAGAGTAGATTCCTTGAACTAAAACACATATAGTATAAAATCTTTTTGATATATATATATATATATATATATATATATATATATATATATATATATATATATATATATATATATATATATATATATATATATATATATTATGATTATTCATTTATGATCATTTGTATGCAAGATGGCCGCCGTTTCTACTTCCGCCACTTGCCATGTTGGATTTATAAAATACCTCAAAAGGTGACAGTGTGGTACCTCATGGTCGACTTATCACTCTAGAACCCTATATGTTTCAAAATCAGCTGAAAACATGCATGCAACACACACCTCTTGGTTAAGGACCAAGGTTCATTTTAACAGCCATACTATATTGTTTCTTTGTGCATACCATGATTTGCTGATAACCATAATGTGTTCAATACATGTGTTGTCTTAGGCCATGCAGAGCAATGTCAATTACATTACGGAATGTGGCTATAGATCTTTAAAATTATATAAAGGCATATACAGGATCTTCTTTGGTCATCTCTGTAGAAATATGTTACTTTCACGGGGATGGCCTTGAATTGACTAACAAGCGATCCACATGTCATGGGGAACCTTAAAAAGATTACACTCTCTGTGATGCTATTTCTCCATTAATTACTCTGGACCCACCAAATTGTCTTCTTGCAAGGTTTCACCATGTAGCCTATGTCAAAATGATTATTTATGTTAATTACATAATTGTACCAGCAATTTTTACATTTTTTACAGTGACCGGTTGTCATGGGAGTCGTTGAACCAGAGGTTCAAGGAGAAGTACCTGCCCCAGGAACAAAAGGTCGCAGATGAATATTGGATTTCACTTGAGGACATGAGGTGCAACTTTGGCGGAATTATAATCTGTAGCAGTAGTGTTCCATTCTCGTGTCAGGGGCTAGAAGCAGAGAGGATGTATTCATGTGACCCAGCTTCCAACAATCATGGAAAGTGTGGCAAAATGGGAAATGTAGATAGACGGAGAAGTTTAAATGATGTTTTTCTTGACGACAATTTCAAACAGGTTTACACACCTAAACACTCAGGGAACAGACGACACAAAGACGGTAGTCAAACAAATGCGCTATACAGGAATCTGTTTTGTAAACAAGCCGGTGAAGTTACTGCTAAATGTGATATGTTTATTAAAGACCACATGCGGACAGACAATGGTAAATGTCAACTGCGGAAATGGAACTCGTCAGGTGATCAGTATGTTGGTAAAAACAATTCCTGTTCCCGAACAGTGACACATTTTGTAGCAGAGGCCAGTAACCAATCGATTTCGAATTCACGGTCAAGCAGTGGTCCGGTAACTGGCCAATGCAGTGCTTCAGACATTTATGTGGATGTTCAGTCACTGTCCTCTGGTTTGCTACCCTGTATTGGAGGTATGGCCAGCATTTGAAATTCACTTTAATGAGTCTCTATAGAAAGCAGATCTTGTGTGGTTGGCATTCTTTCCTATTCCATTTTCCCAGCTGACGATATCTATGATCATAACCATATGGCCATAATGGAGAGACCCGATCTGTTACACAAGTATATGATGTCATAATAAATTATGTCACCAGTAGGCTGACACCTCAATCATAATGCATAATGAATGACATATCTAGTGCTGTTGTGACCATTGAAACGTCCCTCAAGTGTACAAATTCTATGTTTGTGATAGAGTTACTATTTTATAAACATTCTGTTGAGTTTTTTGATACTAATTTGACTCGGAGCCATTGCTCCCAATAGAAACCCATTCCCAACAATTTACCACTGGAATGACTGGCTCATATTTCAGCCATCAATCGCCCCAAACAAGTCCTCTCCCAAAACGAACTTTCAAAAAGCAAACACGTTTACATTCTTGACCAAATTTAGCCATTAAGGTGTTAACAGTAGTGCCACGCAGTCGTCATTGTTAAAGTCGTCATCATCATTGATATACCCATTGTCACGGAGATTTTCACAACAAACATCATAACTACAGTGATATCATTTCACAGTATCATACTCATTTATCACATTTGTGTAGATTGTGTTATTGCATTTATCATTATCATTGTAACATCATTATACCTTTTATGATTACTATCATAATTCCAGAGGGTTGAGAGACCAACATTTGACGTGACACTGTGCTGGAAAACCATTAGGTTTTGTGAATATGGGAATCATTCCCAGCCATTACAGAAATGACTGAATTATACTTCGGAGCTATGATTTTAGGCGACTACCCTCCTGACCTGTCAAGGATTGTGTTCAGTCGCCATCGTCGTTTTTGGTGTTTACAAAATCTAGTCATTTGATTGGGAAAATGCAGAGTGCAAAAGGATGCATGTAGGTCTACTATAAACGTATGATACAACCTTTTGCACTCTCCTTTATACCAATAAGATGACCCCATTCTGTAAACACCCAAAATCAAAAAGGCATATTAACATTATCTTGTGCAGGTCAGGAGGGTGGTCACATAAAATACTTTAAGAATTTGGAATTAGGCCCTAATATAATTCAGCCATTCTTCAGCGGTAGCTTGATGGAGGGGGAGGGTGGGAGCAGAGGGTGTGTGGTGTGTGGATGGGGGTAGGGTGGTGGTGGAGGGCAAGGGTGGAGTGGAGTAGTAAAGGGGCTGGCTGTCTGCTATTGTTATGCAAATGAGTTCTTGGCCTAATTAAATACTGTGTTCTGATTGGTTGATTTGAATAAGTGGGTGGAGTCTATCATTCTAAATGAGTGGGTGTACACTGTATGCTATTGTTCTAAATGAGCAGGTGTCTGCTATTGTTCTAAATGAGTGGGTGGCTGCTATTGTTCATGCAGGTGTCCACTCTAAATGTCCAGCTACAGGCTATTGTCTGTTCTGACATATGCATGTTAATGCATAGATTGATGTGTTTTAAATAGGTATTGACACGCATGCATTGATCGTGTTCTTGCTAATCGTGTTTAATTTATTAATTAGGTGGTCGGCGGAAGACCCCCCCCCCTCCCTCGTGGTTAAAAAGATATTTTGAAACTGCCCCAGTCATTTAATTTTTTTTTAAATCAAAGCGAAATACAGCACTACACAGGTAATATATAGGTAAACTAAGCGATGTTGTATGTATAATATTATATAGATAATAATCATGTATCTATCGTATTTAAGGAGATTCTTTAAATTGGCAGTCATTTAATTATTAAATTTTCAAAAGAATGTTGTGCATTTTTATACAGGCGACTGCACATTTATACATGTGGCAACATGTGTATGTACATGCCCGGACACCAAAATGCGGCCGTACTTGTGGATTTGCGGCTGCATGTTGCGGATTTGCGGCCGCACATTGCGGATTTGCTGCCACATGTTGCGGATTTGCGGTTGCAAGTCCAGATTTGTGGTCGCATGTGTGGATTTGTGGCCGCTAATGTTCAGGTGAACTTCAGAATTACTTTGGTGATATACAAACGTACTTAATGATGTTGTATGTAAAATCTTATATAGATAATTTTATCTATCATACTTTAAGGTGTGGTCTCTAAAGATAGTAGGGGTTAAATGTTGAAACATGCGGCCGCAATTTTATAGTGGCGGTCGCACATTTATACATGCAGCAACATGTGTATGTATATGCCCGGACACACATGCATGCCAAAATGCATGCATACATGTGCAGCCGCATGTTGCGGATTTGTGGCCACATGTTGTGGATTTGTGGTCGCATGTCCAGATATGTGGTCGCATGTGCGGATTTGCGGCCACGAATGTTCAGGTGAAGTTTAGAGTTACTTTGGCAATATATAAACGTACTTAATGATGTTGTATGTATAATCTTGGATTTGTCTCTAAAGATAGCATGGGTTAAAGGTTGAAACATGCGGCCGCAATTTTATATAGCTGGTCGCATATTTATACGTGTGGTAGCATGTGTATGTACATGCCCGGACACCGTATGTTGTGGATTTGCAGCTGCATGTTGCAGATTTGCGGCTGCATGTTGTGGATTTGTGGCTGCATGTTGCGGATTTGTGGCCACATGTTGCAGATTTATGGTGGATTTGCGGCCACATTACATATAATCTTATAAAATGGTTCAAATTCAATCCCTCTTCTCACTCCAGTTTAAACATCACACAGTGGTTGGATGTGTATTTTAACTGCAGAGTAGTTAGGTAGCCTTAAGCAGTCAGAAGATTTCTTTGAAGAACCTTGTAACTTGAATGCTTGCTAGATTTATCCTATAATCAATAGGCTGAGATGTAAATGTTTTGAATGTGATTCAACTTTTGATAGGTCAAATGACCTGAAGCGGCATAAGATCTGATTCCATACTGATGAAGATAGCGAAAATCTAGACAGTGAAGATGAAGAAATGACAGAGATGAAGAGTGAAGATGATGAGCCAATAGAGTCGGAGAGTGAAGCTGGTGATGACTCAGTGGAGTCTGAGAGTGAAGATGAAGGTGAAGATGAAAAAGAGGCCATAGGCAATCAGGAACTATTCACCATATTCCAAAATATTAAGCAGGTCTTAGACATTGAACAATCAGGTTTAGAAGGTGAGGATGGTGAAGTGAACACAGACCCAAATGGTGTAGGCAATGTGTCTATTTCTGTATATGCTGATGCTTTAGTTGCAAAGTGTATAGACATAATGTTCCAGTGGAGAAGATTACAGAACTATACGCTCATTAAAATAAGTCATCGGGAAACTAAAGATTTTATCACCGAGGGGTACGCATACGATCAAGCAGCCATCTCAGCTTTTCGAAAAAGGGAGTTTCTGATAAAGAACTACATAAGGAACAATCTAGATGCTGACAATAATGATGATGATTATGTCGGTGATGGATCTGATCCATAAGGAATCAGTCTAGCCATCGATAAATTGATCTCCAGAACATTGACTAGTTGTTTATGTTACAGAAACTATATGTTTTATCATATGTAATATTTTCTTTAATGCAAAAATATGGATACAAATAAAACATTGGTTCTTTATGTGCGTGTTGATTTGATGATTGTAGCTATATATCCAGCCAGGTCCCCCACATCCCTCAATATACAAATTGGAATGGGTGCTGTTGATGTTGGTGGTGGGGTTGGTGGTTGGTGGAAGTAGTGGGTGGTGGTGATGGTGGTGGATGGGAGCTGGTGGATGGTGGTGGTGGGTTAATGCTTGGTGGAGGGTGTTGGTGCTTAGTGGTTGGGGGTGGCTGTTGGTGGTGGTGGTGCTAGTGACGGTTGTGGTGAGTGTGGTGGGTGGTAGTGGTGCTGTGGTGGTAGAGGGGTGGTGGTGGTGGTGATGGTGGTGGTGTTGGTGATGGTGGTGGTGGTGTTGGGTGTTGGTAGTAAGTGGTTGCGGCTACAATGTCTAGACAATGGATAGCCAGCTATATTATTTTTGTTGTCAGGGCCTCATTGACTAGGTACTCATAATGCATTCATGCTGACATAGGCACGTGTTCATACGAGCGAGACCTTTATTAAACCCTCATTGACATACACTCTCCAACCTATATGCCATTTTTCACACACCACGCTCTCACAAATTCCGACCACAATGTCTAGACAAATGGATAGCCATCAGAGTCAGTCATTCCAATGATAAATTTTCAAAAATAGTCTTCTATAGGTCTGCAAATATGAATATGAAGAAATTTGAGAGGGGTTGGTGGGTGGGTGGGTGGGTGTTGGTGGTGGGGTTAATACATCTTGCTGTGTGTAGGTGGTAGTGGTGGTGATGGTGGTGGTGCTTAGTGGTTGGTGGTGTATGTCCATACTGGTGGTAGTGGTTCTGGTGGTGGTGCTAGTGGCGGTTGTGGTGATGGTGGTGTGAGTTGGTCGTGATGATGATGGTGGTGGTGTAGGTGGTTGGTGGTGGGTGTTTGCTGATGCAATGTCTAGACAAATGGATAGCCAGCAGAGCCAGTCATTCCAATGATAAATTTTTAAAATTAGTCTTCTCGTGGTCTGCAAATGGACATTTTCTATGAGAAAATTTAAATTCTCTTGAAGAAATTCAAGGGTTAAAGGGTTAAGAAAGTCTATAGCACCCATGTAATGGCGTAACATGAGGTGGTCGCTTAGGACAGGTTAGACTGAATTATATAGTAAAACATGGTTATAAGATATCACTGCTGTGTATCCCAAAGGGATATATTTATATTTGACTTATAGTAAAGACGATCTATGATTATGCTACTATTCTCATAATGTGGCTCTTAATTGTTGAAATGTAACGTCATGAATCATAAGGCATTTGGTCTCCAACCAACTCCCCACAATGCACTTACAACTGTTAACGTATGAACACAGTGGATTAAAAATGTGTTAATCTTTAGTGGTAAACAACAATAGCCAGTGAGCGGGTTCACACGTTATTATGGATTTTTAAAGAAAGGTTACTCACAGCGAGGACATTGTAATATCTTGCCAAATATCAATCTCATGTCATTTTTTTTTACCAGAATGTGTTTTTATGTATGCGAGTGCACTCAAATAATCAAGGGCTAACACTCAACTCCATCATGGCAAGCTGCACTCTCATGCAGTATAATTAATGTATTTTATCGTCTGTGATTTGAAAGACGTATTTTATGAAAAACATTCAACAGCGATCATCAGCATGGTTTCCAAAAAGGGTAATAAAACTTGGAAAAAATTACTGTGTCCAGGCATGTACATACACATGTTGCCACATGTATAAATGTGCAGTCACCTGTATAAAATTGCACAACATTTTTTGAAAATTTAATAATTAAATGACTGCCAATTTAAAGAATCTCCTTAAATACGATAGATACATGATTATTATCTATATAATATTATACATACAACATCGATAAGATTACCTATATATTACCCGTGTAACGCTGTATTTCACCCTGATTTTTTGAAATTAAATGACTGGGTGTTTCAAAATATCTTTTTAACGACGAGGGGGGGGGGGGGGGGAGAGGGGGGTGGCTGCCGCCGCCACCTAATTAATACATTAAACATGATCCCAGTACGTCGTTATCACTCCCCATGATCAGCAAGAACACGATCAATGGACGTGTGGCAATACCGATTTAAAAACACATTAATCTATGCATTAATACGCATATGTCATAACAGACAATAGCCTGAAGCTGGACATTTAGAGCGGACACCTGCATGAACAATAGCAGCCACCCGCTCATTTAGAGCAATAGTGGACACCCGCTCATTTAGAACAATAGCATACATTGTACACCCGCTCATTTAGAACGAAAGACTTCACCCACTCATTCAAATCAACCAATCAGAACGCAGTATATAAATAGGTCAAGAACTAATTTGCATAACAATATCCGACAGCGCACCCCTATACTACTGGCGGGGATTTCGGTAATCATAAAATCTAATTGTTTGTCAGTACAGCGAGTGTTGCAGTCACGTCAAAAGTATGTGTTATATATGAAAAATTTCAAAGAAATTAAAGGCCGGCTGATACCTGGGAAATGGTTTGAAACATCAGCAAACATTGTAGCAGAGCTGCCCAATGGGATCCAAGCAGCCCTCTATGCAGATGACCTCGTACTCTGGTGCACCGAGGAGTACACAACGACTGCCAGGTACAGAATGCAGCTCGCCTTGGACAGAATTACAGCTTGGGCCAATCGCTGGTGTATTACCATCAAACAAAGAAAAATCATCAGCCATGCTATTCTCACTGTCCACCAAAACCAAGGTTGGCAATCTGACACTGGGCGGTACTCCACTCGAGTACGAGAACCATCAGACATACCTGGGAGTCACCTATGACAGAAGATTAACATGGAAGGAGCACATCCAGAACGCAGAGGCAAAGGCCAGAAGAAGGTTAAACATCATAAGGATGCTGGCAGGAACAAAGTGGGGTGCCAATGAAAGGATCGTCAAGACCATCTACCTAGGTGCCGTACGACCACACCTTGAGTATGGATCCAGCTCATGGATGACAGGAGCTAAATCTCATCAACAGAACCTCGACAGAGTACAAAACCAGGCACTGTGCATCATCACTGGTGGAATGAGATCAACACCTATAGAAAAAATGGAGCAGACAGCAGGCATCCCCCCCACTTAGCAAAGGAAGGGAATGCAAAGCACTTATCAAAGCTGCAAAGTTCAAATCGTTCAACAACCACCCAATGAAGATCAGGCAAGCACAGCTGTCATCAGGAAGACTTAAAAGATCAAGTTTTGTGAAAGAGACAAAAGCACTTCAAAGGAAACACCAATAAATGTTGCCAGCACAAATAGAAGACCCAAACCACACCCTTGGTCCTACACCCTGGGAAAACAAACTAGAGAGCATAGCTATTCGCACCACAGTACCTCATCTCACAACCAAAGATGAACACAGTGATGTGAGCAAGAAGGCCCTGACCCTAGCCATGCTGGAAGAAACGTACCCTCAGGAGACATGGATAAGGATCTACACAGATGGATCAGCCAAAGATGTAATTAGGAGCGGAGGTGCCGGACTGCACATACAGTATCCAAACGGACAACTTGAGTCAGCTGCAATACCGACAGGCAAACACTGCACAAACTACAGAGCTGAAGTCGAAGCACTGGTTCATGCAGCTAATACCATCAGCAGAACAGCAGACCCTATTGCACAGATTGTCTTTTTATCTGATGCCCTCTCCGTCCTTGAGGCTATCACCAAAAGTAAGCTGTCACAACTTGAAGAAGCACTACAAACCATCAAATGCTTTCGGATAGCACTGCAGTGGATCCCCTCACACTGTGGAGTCCAAGGAAATCAGGAAGCAGACAAGATGGCAAAGGTGGGTGCAGAAGAGAATCAGACAGAAAACATGGTTACCCATACAGAGATGAAGACTATCATCAAGTCACTCTATAGAACACCTCAATCAGGCCAGAGCAAGTGACCATTTTTCGTCTCAGAACTGGACACAGCAGACTAAACCAACACATGCACAGGCGGTTCCACCTTACGACATCGCCCGCTTGTCCTTGTGGAGAAGCAGAACAGACCACAGAGCACATACTTCAATGTTGCAGTACGTATCAGCTGCTGAGAGAAGAGATCTGGCCTTTGTCAACCTCTTTTTCTTGAAAAGGCTGTATGGGCCTGGGGAAGAACTGCAGAAAACCACAGATTTCATCTTGAGAAAGGCTCTCCAAGTGTGATACCAGCGATCGAAAAGAAGTAGAAGAAGAAGATCAGCGAACTTAAAAGTTTGTGAGAACAATTCCCGATGCAAATGAAACTAATAGGCCTACTTTACAGTATCGGTGATATTTTGTTGAAAATTTATGATAAGAATTGTACGTGAAACTCTTCTTAGGCCTATAGCTTAGTGGTCAATGTTTTCAATCGCCCCATTACATCTCCTTTAGACCTTTAAGGGCGTTGACAACGCGATAGATACGGTAACTCGTGACTGAATGGATATATAATACACCGTATGTCTGTACAGTTTCTTTTTATATACATTGTGAACTAAATGCCCGATTCCCCGTTGATCCGTACCTTAAATTAGTTCTACTTCGTTTGAATTGGAATTTAGGAAAATTCATGAGGGCATTCTAAATGTCTAACCATATCTGTGATCAATTTCTACTGAGTAATAATAATTTCATGTTAAACTTTCCATTTCATGGCCATTTAAAGGACGTGATGCATATGAGACTCGTAGCGCACCTGCCACGGTACGTTGTCACTCAGAGCCAATAAATACCAGGTAAATACATCGTTGTCTCGCACTCACGCTAACATTCACGTGCTAAGTTCATGTAACCCAATAGTTATAAGCATGGTCAGTCAGGTCCAGCCTATGACATTGTACTACAACTAGATGGGTACCCCCAAATGACAATGATATTGCTAACAATCTGGATCAGATTATTATTAATAAAATCGAACAAATGCAACGAATAGTATAATTAGTATAAACAGTGCAGTTAATATGGCCGTCGACCTGTTTGCAGACAAGGTAAATAGGTCATTTGGAGATAGAAAGAAATATTGAAAAACAAGAGTCAACAATTCACCTTTCCAGAGTATCCATCGATGATCTGATGTCATATGACGTTATAATCAGCTAAGCGGTGTGTGGGATGACATCATAATCATTACGTCATAAATGATTCTATTAGGCCCGTCTTTAACTCTTAATAGTTCGACAAGTTGTACGAATTGTATGTCTCTACTATTTAATAAGCATACTGTTGAATATTTTGAACCTAATTTGACCATAGGCACCAACAGCACCCAGTCAAATTAGTTTCAAAATATGCAACAGCTTGCCTGTATAGTTTTCTAGAAATTGATAGTCAATGAGTTCAGAAATCGATCGATCCCAACACGAGCGAGGTGTGGGTGGAGCTTAGCTAGAGATGGGCGGGGCATAGCTAAAAATGGAAAGGTCCATTGTATCGCCATGTTAAGAGCTCGATGTTGCAATTACTAAAGAAGCAATTAAAAAACCAATACAGAGAACATCAAGAAACAAGAGGCCCAAGGGGCATGTGTCGCTCACCTGGAGCACTGTGCATTTTTGTCCAAATTGTTTGTGGTTGGTTTAGGAGTAGTCTTTTAAATGAGTTTGTGGACATTTTTGCAAGTCCAATATGGCCGCCAAACACGCTACATTTTGATTGGTCCACTTCTGCTATGTTTTTTACTAAGCTCCTTACCTTGAACAAACTTTAATGGCATTCAGTGCCTAATCATATCGCCCAAATTTCCGCCCAAGCCGCTCAGTGGTTCTGGAGTTGTTTTGGCAAAAAATAGTTTATCCAAGATGGCCGCCAAACCATTTGGCCAATCAAGTTCCCTTGAACAAACTTGGTGCAGCTCTTATCCTAGATGCTATTCCATGCGTTTTGAATTGATCCCCCAAACGGTTTTGGAGAAGATATTTAAAGACATTTCTAAAAATCGACCAAAATCCAAGATGTTGCGAAAATACATTAAAAATTTCCCATTGCTTGAGTATGGGAGATTTTGGCGGGTAAATGATCCAAGATTGCCGCTAAACCATTTATCCGACAGTCTCGAAAATGGCAGATTTGAAATCACAATACGCACAAACATACACAAAACCAATTTCTGCCTCAAAATCAATCAAATAAAAAAATCCAATATGGCCGCCAAACACGCTATATATTGATAGGCCCATAGCGGCCAGTTTTTTTGGCAGATCAAGTTCGCTTGATCAAACTTTAATGGCCCTTAGTCCCTAATCATATATCACAAATTTCCGCCTGATCAAACCGTTTATCCAACAGTTTCGAAAATTGCAAATTTGAGATCAGAATACCCAAAAATCTATGTAAAACGAATTTCGGCCTCAAAATCCATCAAATAAAAAAATCCAATATGGCTGCCAAACACACTATATTTTGATTGGTCCACCGCGGCCATGTTTTTTGACGAATCAACTTCTCTTGAGCAAATATTAATCGCCCTTAGTTGCTAATTATATATCATAAAACGGCCTGATCGCTTCAGCTTCTGGGGAAGAAGTTGTTTTTGCGAAAACGAGGTCATCCAAGATGGCCGCTGAACCATTTGGTCAATCAAGTTCCCTTGAACAAACTTGAGTGAGCTCTTGCCCTAGATCATATTACATGAGGTCTGAATTGATCCCTCAAATGGTTTTAAAGAAGATTTTAAAAGACTACAAAAAAATTGGCCAACACCCAAGATGGCCACTGGGCAAATCGGCCGATCGGCTTCGTTTGAACAAAATGAAATCTCTATGCCATAAGGATGATTCCTGCCAACTATAATTCAAATCGGCCCAGTAGTTCTCGAGAAGAAGACATTTTAAATTTCCCATTGCTTTAGTATGGGAGCTTTTGGCGGAAAAATGATCAAAGATGGCTGCCAAACCGTTTATCCAACAGTTTCGAAAATTGCAAATTTGAGATCAGAATACCCAAAAATCTATGTAAAACGAATTTCGGCCTCAAAATCCATCAAATAAAAAAATCCAATATGGCTGCCAAACACACTATATTTTGATTGGTCCACCGCGGCCATGTTTTTTGACGAATCAACTTCTCTTGAGCAAATATTAATCGCCCTTAGTTGCTAATTATATATCATAAAATCGGCCTGATCGCTTCAGCGGTTCTGGGGAAGAAGTCGTTTTTGTGAAAACTAGGTCATCCAAGATGGTCGCGGAACCATTTGGTTAATCAGGTTCCCTTGAACAAAGTTGATTCAGCTCTTACTCTAGATCATATTCTGTGAGTTCTGAATCGATCTCAAACGGTTTGGGAGAAGAAGATTTTTAAAGACATTTCTAAAAATCGGCTGAAATCCAAGATGGTCACCGGCCAAATTGGCCGATCGGGTTCATTTGAACAAACTTGAATCTCTATGTCTTAAGGATGCTTCATGCCAAATATAATTTAAATTGGCTAGGTAGTTCTCGAGAAGAAGATATTTTTAATTTCCCATTGCTTTAGTATGGGAGCTTTTGGCGGGAAAATGATCCAAGATGGCCACCAAACCGTTTATCTGACAGTTTCGAAAATTGCAAATTTGAGATCAGAATACCCAAAAACTTATATAAAACCAATTTCAGCCTCACAATCCATCAAATAAAAAAAATCCAATATGGCCGCCAACCATGCTATATTTATATTGGCCCACGACAGCCATGGTTTTTGACGGGTCAACTTCTCTTGAACAAACTTTACTGGCCCTTAGTCCCTAATCATATCTGCCAAATTTCGGCCTGATCCCTTCAGCGGTTCTGGAGAAGAAGTTATTTTCACTAAAACTAGGTCAACCAAAATGGCCGCCAAACTATTTCACCAATTAAGTTCCCTTGAACAAACTTGGTTGACCTCTTGCCCTAGCTCATATTTCATGAGGTTTCCTTCAATCCCTCAAGCGGTTTCGGAGAAGATTTTTAAAGCCTTTTCTAAAAATCGGCCAAAATCCAAGATGGCCGCCGGCCTAACTGGCCGATCGGCTTCATTTGAACAAACCTAGATCACTATGCTTCCTCCCAAATATAACTGAAATTGGCCCAGCGGTTCTTGAGAAGAAGTCGTTTAAAGGAAAAGATGACAGAGAGACGACAGACGACGGACGACGGACACACGACGGACGGTCGCCACGACATAAGCTCACTTGGCCTTTCAGGCCAGGTGAGCTAATAAAGCAAGTGAATAAAGGTGACCCGTTAGATCTGACTAATTACAGCCATATAACTTTATTGAGCTGTCTTGGAAAACTGCCCACGTCAATTCTGAATTCTGAATGAGAGATTGAAAACATGTGCGGATACACACGAAACTATTACCGCCGCACAAACTGGATTCAGAAAAGACCGCTCAACGTTAGATAGATTCTTTTCATATATTTTTGAAATTGTACATAAAACATTAGAACGTTTCAAATTCAAACGCTTTTTCTCTCAGTTTTAAATAGCAGCACAGAATAATATTGCGTTGATGAAATAACTATAACCTACACAATCCCTTGAAAACTTTAGTAGTGGCGACTTTATCAATCACAGAATGTAGATAATAACACCAGTACAGCTAATACATCTATTATTCGTCAAAACTGATTATGCCAATCCCTTTCAGACGAGAGACGTAGGCACATGTGTGACGTTCTGGACTATGCTAATGGGCGATGTCACTAATTAATTTTCAACGTTAAATGCCGAACTTTTATTGCAAAAGTAGTAATCTATTATACTCTGAAAGATACACAAAACCTATCCTTCAAACTACCACAACTAACTGAGTCTTCCAGACAACGTGCTCTCCCTTGAATAGAGTCCCACATTGTCGGCTCGTGGCCTTTAAGTTTAGTTTTAGGGTAAGCTTGGGGGCTAAACGGACATATTCCCTCTCGCCCCTTACACACACACCTCAAGGCATGCTACATTATGCACTCTAGAATCCCATTGAAGTTTGTACTACATCTACATCCAGTTAACCAGGGCTTAATTACATGCCCCAGTGCTGTGTGTCTACTAACTTGTGTTTTCTCACAGAAGCCAGACGCTGTTGTGTCACAAGCATAATGTAAGCAGATGTTAAGTAAGACCATGCAAAGACCACATTTACAGACTAACATTTTACATGTGTCGGCACTAAAAGTACACGTGACTGCATGGCATGGCCTTTATGTAACACATGCTAATTGTTTCTCGAGATGTGTGATCCTTTGATAACTGATCTCAGAAAAAATTAGTTTGTGTATTCAAAGCATGTGCCTAGTATAGACATATTTAGCTGCAAATTGGCATTGCTACATATGTAATGGCCGAGAACATTGTAAATTGCAAAGTAAAATCAAAGTACACACTCGTACTGTGGTGTAAGTAGACAAAAAATGCACAATCCAAAATAATTCACCTTTCCAGAGTATCCACCCATCATCTGACCTCGTATGACGTCATAACCATCGCAGCGCGTGTATAATGACGTCACAATCATTACGTCACAAAGGGTTCCATATCGACCGTCACCAAATCTCAAATACTCTGACACGTTGTATGAATTGTATGTCTGTAATTCTTTGCTATTTAATAAACATGCTGTTGAATATTTTGAAACTAATTTGACTGGGCGCTGTTGCTGCCTTAGGATTACCTGTATAGTTTTCTTGAAATAGATAGTCAGGGAGTTCAGAGACCGATCGATCCGAACACGAGCGAGGTGTGGGTGGAGCTTAGCTAGTGATGGACGGGGCATAGCTAGAAATGGAAAGGTCCATTACACCAAGTCACAGTTGATTTATTCCGAAGCAGACTGTTCTGCAAACATGCTTTTTATATGCTTGTTACAGACATTACTCACACATCCAGAGTAATTGTTGACACAGGCCAGTCTTCCATTTCAATTTATTTATATTTACATATTAGCTATTAGCAGTTCATGACATGTGTTTCGAACATAATTGCTGGTTGGTTAACGTGTTTGGAGTTATTTATTAGTATCACCACCTCTCCATGGGCTAGTGGTTGGTGAGGTTTGGGTCAAGGGACTGTCGCTGAATACCAAGCACGGGCATGGAGACTGGCCCTTTTAACATGGACGTCATGTGTGCCCTTAGTGAGTGGCGGTACTTACAGATTCATTATCCAAAGAACGACGGGCATCTGCAGATATCTGTGTTAATGATAGATGAATAGATGGATAGAGCTGCACAACAAACATTTCTACATAAGACAACATCTCCCCATTTACCTCGCGTATACAAATGATCTTAATCAGACCAGGACTGTCAACGAACAGGCGCCATGCCTTCTTCCTGTCATACTCAAGAGACTGCGGAGTCACGGGATGAAGGAAATCCTGGCAAAATATAGCACACATTATCAAACATCTCTCTGCCAATTGGTTATTGGCTGCAATTGTGCCACAGCCCTGGAGAAGAGGAAAATTTGAAAGTCATGCGTTTGGAACATGCTTACTGGTTGTCCATTGTGATTGAAGCTGTCTATTAGTACCCGTTTAACACCCATATACTGTTTTATGGGGTCCGAGTCTAAAGACTGTCACATCGCGAAACATTAGCAACATGAATGAACTCATAGAGGCGTAGATATTTTATGCGATGCATTTATATTATAGATTTACGTAGGAACAGCTACTTCGAATCAGTTAATCCGAATTATCGAATAAGCGTGGATTCAGAATTAGGTCAGTCATCAATACGTTTGCGCTAAATCGAAGTAACTCTCTATGAACGTGTTCATATCTGTACTCCGAAGCAATTAGTCCGACGTAAAGCTGTTGAATATTTTGAAACTAATTTGACTGGGTGCTATTGCTGCCTATGGCAAAATATTGAACAGAATGTTTTTTCAATAGTAAAGACATACAATTGGCACAACTTAACGGAGTATTAAGTGTTTAGAATGGATTAAATCACGTCACTCATGGTATAATTGATTATGACGTCATATCACTGAGAAACTTGATTAATCAATTATGTGAATGGGGCCTATGTGAACACTGCCTTATAGTATTAATTGGTTGCTTTCACTCGTTTGGTGTGAACGAAGCCCTGTGTAGACTATTGTATGTACCCATGAATAAGTGCGATAGAATGGAATTTATACTGAAGATAGAAATTCTATTTTGTTCAATTTTCTTTGCTTAACACTATTAAATATTTATATAGTCTGCAACTACTCGCATGCACGAATGTACGCATAGATTACGTCGAATTGAAAATTAATTAGTTTGCATCTCATTGTCCAGCGGACCAGAAGATCTCAAGACAAGCACGGAAGATTGAATGTCTTGAGATGATCTGGTCGTTGGGCGCATGCCAGCTCTTGTATATTTTGAAACTAATTTGACTAGATCACTTAGTTGGCATGTGCAACGGCAACTCTAGTTCTAAAGTATCCAAGATAATATTGAGTGAATTGTGATTTTATTCGTATTTGACTTATTTTTTATATTTTTCATAAAAGTTTGGAAAGAACTAATAGCCAGCATTCAAACAGCACGCAATCCAATAAATCAATTAACAGTCTCACAGAGTGTATTTTCCTTGCAAAGAAAGCCGATCCTTTCTCTTCAGAGGGATCGTGGCAGGCAGTTATTGTCCGAACTGGCTACTGGGCAGCTACAAGTAAGTACAAGACACAATTTGACGTGGATGCATGTATTAGCGGTCGTTCGGTTGGTCGATCAGTCAACTGTTGTTTGAGCGGTAGAGGAGAGCTACACCCCCCCCCCCTTCCTCCCTCCCTCATTCTCCCTCTGCCTCCCCCCTCTCTCTCTCTCTCTCTCTCTCTCTCTCTCTCTCTCTCTCTCGCTCTCTCTCTCTCTCTCTCTCTCTCTCTCTCTCTCTCTCTCTCTCTCTCTCTCTCTCTCTCTCTCTCTCTCTCTCTCTCTCTCTCTCTCTCTCTCTGAAATTGCTGCTACTCCGCCTGCCCCCCCCCCCCCCCTCTACACCCGGGTATAAAAAGGATGTGAAATGCACACAAAGATAGTGATTCCTGTTTCCAGGCATGACACGAAATCAGTATAGCCACGTGAGCCATTGCTACTCTATAAGTATATGTTCCTAAAGAATCCTGGACTCTTTGGAACCGTAAAATCTTTCCAAACATTTCCCCTATCTAACTGCTCTAGCTTATAACAACGTAAGGGGTGTAGCACGGATCACCGTCGGGTGCGTACAAGATGGCCCGATCAGGGATGGTCCATGCTCACCCATCCATCGGACAAATACTGCCCGCGCATAAGCGGCCATTCCAGCAGGAGAACAAAATAATAGTCCGTGAGATCGCCCTACGCGCATGCGCGGCCATAAGAGGTAAACAAACATCGATGGCCGTTCATATTAAGGCCTCATAAATTAAAGTGACGAGTAACTGTTTTTGGCTATGCTTCTCTGGCCGACAGGCCGAAATAATTGTTCGAATTCCCACCGTCAGAATGGTTAAGACCGTCTCAAGAAACTACAGCAGGTTTCTGGCCGGCCAGAAGCAAACTGCCGTTTACATACATACCCCGTGTATCTTCAGATACCTATTTAGCAAGACTTTCTATGCCAAATTAGGAAACACTGCGAAAATATAAATAAGGCAATACTGTTGCCATCCCAGCAGTGTTCTTAAGGCAACATTTCTCCAAACCTAAAGAAGCTAAATGGTAACGCCAGGGTACGGATCTCATGCGGTCCATACTCGAAACCTTAGGTGACAGATAGAAACACGGATCACCATCTAACTCATAATGATGACTGGGTGAAGCCGTAGAGCTCACCACGCCTGCGGGATAGCTACCATAGATGGAAATATGTTTCTCTCTCCCCACCACAAGTAAGCTAAAATTCGCTTTTTAAACACGCTTCTCTCAATGTGATTTGTCCATGTGTCGTTATTTGTGGTTGTGATGCGGTATGGAGAGGGATCGCTTTGCGGCTCTGAGACTACCACCAGACAACATGTTGCATGCTGTCGGTCTGAGGAGAGATGCTCCGTGGGGTGTTGGCAATGGTACCAAGCATCCTCGCCAGGAAGACGTATTCGTTAAAGACAGTTTGTGCTATGCCATTTGCGGCTTAAAAATGTGTGCTTTTGGACTTACAACTAAAAGTTAGTCTAGGCCATTTTGGGGTACACAAAAATGGATGGTACCAACTTAGCAATATGTTTAACTTAAGACAATGGGGCTGAAATGAACCAGCCACCGTATCTTCACGTACAGACCCATAGGCACACAACAGTAAAATAACTATATTACGATAAACACAGATCATAATTTTTCTTTCTCTTTGTAGGATAGGAGGGCAGCCCATTTTACCACTCCCCTCCTCTGCTTCAGCGTTGAAGCCATTTTTCTGTTGATGGAGGCCTGCGCGAGGCACTTTCCTCTCATAAAGTTTTTTATTCCCTGCCTTGCGCAGTGAAGGCCAACATAATTTTCCTCCTCATTTTTCGTTACCGTGGGATGGCTCTCTAACGTTTGTACGCAAATGGTGAGATTACATCCACCCCCTTTTTCACATATTTATAGTTAGCTTCCCACCAGTTGCCTTCTCACAAGGCGCCACGTGTGGTACCATCATAAATGTCCTCTCAAACAAATGGCAAGGGCATAGTCATCCTTGGCATAAAGAGGTATTGGTTCCCCAGTTTCCCCCATCATTGTAATGGTCGGTCGCTTTCCTCTCTTGACCATCCTCCAGGCGGAGCACGGTACTGCACCATCATATATTTCCTCTCAAGCAAACAGTAAATATTCAGTCCTTATTGGTACCGTTTGGTATGGGTTCTCCATTCTTGCCCTGCATATCGTTGCAGGACGGATTTCTCTCTCTCCTATCTTCTCTCTTCCTCTGCTACGGCGTTGTAGGCATTTTTCCTGTGATGGAGGCCTGCGTGAGGCACCTTCCTCTCACAAACCAATAATTTTCGGCTGGCCTGAGGCAGATATAGTTTATATTAAAACAATTTACAGTGCTCTGCCCGGACCGTCCCTCAACAGGGGTACCTTTCTCGATACCATCTATATATGACTAGATCGGGTAGGTACCGCTTGTGGGACACAAAACTAACACATCCCTTTTTCTGTTTTTTACATACACCGTTTAACTAGCAAACAAACATCAAAAGACCCTTTGCTAGGTTTAAAGCAAGTAAAGTAAATTTGTGTGCTAGCACCATTCTTTCCACCATGGAGATGACAGCTAGACACACCAAGGACACGAACAGCCGGGACGATAGGGTAGTGTTCAATTCTGGCAGCAATGGCTGCACGAGCCCACTGGAACGTGATCATTCCACCAACACTGGAGGTTGGTTTTTGTGGGAACCAGAGATGTGCGGCACCGGAGATGCGCGGCGACCGCTCCCCAAACCCGAGCCTGGATAACCAGCAGCAACAACGGTGGCAAGCAGCCGATCCATGCGTGCCCCCAGTGGTTACAAGTGGCACCTGATGTGGGGCTCGAGTGGAAATTGAACCTACCCTTGGTTTCAATTCCCGTATGTTTCACTCTCCATTATATTTCAATATGTACACTTCAGATGATGAAATGGAGTGTATAAACGATAGGACGGTGGGGACACTCACCGACCCTTATATATCACTCCCTGGTGCCGGATCCTTAGCACCCAAAAGACAGGAATACTCGCCTGTAAGTGAAGTATCGTTCATCGATGCTTCACAGGCGGGTAACCACTATATAACGTTGTCTGCCATCTGCAATGAGATTCATTCACCATTGCTGGATGATGGACTACACCCATCCCCTAAGGGGACCGGTAAATACCTCACACCTGATACGCCCACAGTTGGCAACAGCAAGTGAACAATGGTGAAACACACAGGCAAACGGGCCCGTGTTCCATCAGCGAATAGTTACACCAACTGCACCGTATAATAACTTACCATTACGGTACCAACATTGGAATGCGGAGCCTGAATTACCACTAACTAATCCACAACCGGCTTATACTCATTTCACCAATTATCCACATCCCTCTCCAAGTATCCCACAATATCGGGAATGGCTAATAATACATCCCACTAACCATATTAGGCCAGCAAACCTGGTACCGTTATGAAACGCAGCACCACCTAGATATACTGAACGGTACAGTATGCAGGGGGATCCCTCACCTATGCGGTACTGCTCAGAATTATCACCTAGGAAATATCAATACCGGCCTGATGACAATGATTCCCGTCCCTCTTCAGCTTTTACTCCCATTATGCCTGCACTGCCAATGGGGTTTGCGCAAAGAACTCCCTATCATGGCACCGGCCAAGTCATACTTCCACCTGAATTCAGTGGGGACGATGACTGGGACAACTAAAAGTGCCAATTAGAAATTATCAGCCTATCAATGAGTTAGCTAACATTAGTACAAATGATACTATGGACACCGCACCTGCTTCAAGTATGGTAACCGAAGCAGGCATGGTGCGAAACACACAACCTCAGCAGAATAATGCACCAAGGGGTAGTGGTCGTGGCCAATCCCACAGTGTAGGCCACAATAATGCCCCAGGTAGGGGTAACCAACATAATAATTCCAATAGGTCTAATACGGATGAACGGTTAGAGGAGATTACAAAACAAATTGCTTCTCTGACCAATCTCTTAACTACTTTATCAACCACGGTAGCACAGAACACAAATAGGTCTACCATAAACCATCCTATGCTGGCATCCACCCACCAAAACACTTGTTTTGGATGCTGTGAAGCAGGACACTGGAGGGAATGGTGTCCGAACCGTCCTCCCTCCGCTACATTACAATTAGAGCAAAGTAAGCCACCATTAGAAAATCAGACAAACCAACACTGGCACTGGAGGGAGAGTCCATTCAGTGCACGTCTCTTTAAACTGACTCGAACACTTGCACATTACCCCCTATACCTAAACATAAGCAAGATTGCGACACTGTAAAAACGGTCCCGCAATCAACAGTACCGCAGACACACCTGGTGTCTGCGGCACCTAATAACCCCCCACCCCACCACCCAATAATGGATGGCTTCCTTTTTTATGTAGAATGGCCCTGGCAAGTAAAACTAATTCGACAGAAACAACTTTTATCCAGCTACTAGGCCAGCCGCTATGTCGCCAAATACATGGTGTCCTCTAGTGGTATGTAATAACCGGTCTCCTCCATCTTCATGGACGGTCTCCTCCCTCATTAGCATTGACACTGTCTCGCATCACTCGTTGACTTGGATTCAGAAAAAGAGTAAACGTAGATATAAGAATAGGCCACAAAAGAAGGTTTGTTTCTACTGTGCTTCTACTTAGCACATTATGATACATTGCCATGAATGGGCCACTCAAGTAGCACTTTACAAACACGCCGCTAAACAGACTGCTGCCAAATCTACAGTGCACACCAATTCCACATCTTCTGAACCCCTGGTAACGTTACGATGAAAACCAATCAGGCAGCAGAAACGAAAAATTGCTCCGTTTTTCACACAACCACCAACTGCACTTTTCAAGGTTATTGCCAAGCAAACCATGTATATACAAGATTATATGGTACCACCAACAAGTAATCAAGAAATTAAAATAGAAAAACTCTCTCCCATGCCGGAGAAAATAATATACAAATGTGCTTGTTTATTTGGCGGTATGCCTACAAATGCCACTATAGATACCGGTGCATCTATCATGGAGTTTAGCGAGCAATTACACTCTAGCATCCCTATCCATTGGAAACTGCCTCTTAAACCATCTAATCTCCAACTCCAAATGGTCATCGGTACAACTATTTCCGTGGCCATTATTATAAATGTAGTAATACAAATAGAGGAGTTAAAATATATACAGCAGGTAGTAGTTGCATCCATACAAAATGATGCACTACTAGGCTCTGATTTTCTCAGGGCCAGTGAAGCAGTGATTCACTGCAACCAACAAGAGTTAGAAATACACGGCCGTCGTATTCCACTAGGGCTGGAATCAACCTTATATCATACTTGTGCTTTAATATTGGCCTCCTCAGCTACCGTTAAGCTGGCCCACGAAGAAACTTTGTGGGCTACCGCACCTCAGTTAGGAAAAAATATTCATACCGCTCTGTTAGAACCTGACCAGGAATATATGTTGGCCTCTAAATGTGTTAGTCCACGAATGTTAGTTACCACCACCAGTAGGGACCGTATACCTTACCGTATGTTTAACGGCACAGCTAATCCTATTACCTTAGTTCCTGGAGAATGCTGTGGCCATCTGGTGAACATAGACTCAGTGGAAATACTTCCCACCATTCCTACAAATGCCACCGTAACCAACACAGATATACCGGAACACCTACACGACCTGTATTTGTGTGCCACAGTTGGATTAACCCGCGCTCAGAAAAGTAATGGATGGCATCTATTATATAAGTAAGTGATATTGACCTAGGTTAGACCCACCTAGACCATCAATCCATTGACACCAGTGATAACAGGCCAGTGAGGCAGCCGGTGCACCATCTTCCCATTCATAAGGAAGCGGAAGTACACCAACAAGTCTATGACATGTTGAGAACAGGCATTATAGAGCCTTCCGCATCTCCGTGGGCCAGTCCCATAGTCCTAGCAGGCAAGAAAGATGGGTCACTACAGTTTTATATTGACTACTGCGGCTTAAATGATTTAAGAGTTAAAGATGCCTATCCTCTTCCTAGAATTGATCAGGCATTGGACTCGTTAAGTAGAGCCGAATGGTTCTGTACACTTGATCTTGCAAGCGGCTATTGGCAAGTAGCCATGGACGAATGGGACCATGAAAAGACTGCATTTGTTTGCTGGGACGGTTTGTTTCAGCTCCGTAAGATGCCCTATGGACTATGCAATGCACTGGCCACCTTTGAACGGCTAATTGAACAAGTGATTACCACATTAAAGTGGGAAGTCTGTTTATGTTACATAGATGACGTTATCGTCTTTGGCTCCTCTTTTGAACAGACCTTGGCCAACATGGACAAGGTGCTGGTACAGTTTCAAAATACAAATTTGAAACTTAAGCCAGAGAAATGCCACCTCTTTAGAAAGTGTTGAATTTCCGGGCCATGTAATATCCGCTGATGGAGTGGCCACTCAGCCCACTAAAACTCAAGCAGTAGCCGAATGGAAGACTCCGACATCTGTGACTAACACACGAAGCTTCCTCTGGTTCTTCCAGTACTATAGACGGTATATATACCATTTCAGTGCGATCACGGCACCATTATTCCAAATTACTGAAAAAATAGACCATTTGAATGGACAACGGAGTGTGAGGTTAGCTTTAAGGTGTTAAAGGAACATTTGACATCCGCACCCATATTAGCTCATCCAAACCGTACCATTTCATCTTGGATACTGATGCATCTGCTTATGCTATAGGCGTCGTTCTCTCTCAGATTACCGAAGATGCAACAGAACAAGTACTAGGATATGGTTCCCATATGCTTCACAAAACTGAAAATCGGTACGCAAACACTAAGAGAGAGCTATTAGTAGTGGTATACTTTGTCAAATACTACAAACATTTTCTGTACGGATGCTCCTTTACACTGCATATGGATCATGCCTCGCTACAGTGGCTCAGGAACCTGAAGAATCCTGAGCGCCAATTGGTGTACTTTGTCAAATACTACAAACATTTTCTGTACGGATGCCCCTTTACACTGCATATGGATCATGCCTCGCTACAGTGGCTCAGGAACCTGAAGAATCCTGAGCGACAATTGGCGAGATGGCAGGAATCCCTGCAGGCCTACAACTTCAATGTGGTTCATAGACGCGCTAAACAGCATGGAACTGCTGATGCCTTGAGTAGAATAGGACTCGAGGACGAACCTGAATTGGCCAATATAATACAACAAGACTCATCACCATTCCCCGCATTCCCTGAGCTCCGATGTATGGACTGGGATACAGTGAAACTTGCTCAAAAGCAATCTACAGACGCACAGACACGAGATGTGTATGCCTGGGTCCAGGATGGGGTACACCCGTTCAAGGAATCCGTTAGCCCCTTATCCACTATGGCTAAGTATTACTATCAAAGGTATGAAGAATGCCAAATAAATAACGGTGTCTTACACCTTAATAGCTGGATAGTGATACCAGAACGGTACCAAGTCATGATACTGGAACAGTTACATGACAATGCTGGTCAGCAGCCAAACGCATCAAACCTAGATGTCACTGGATAGGCATATGCGACAGTGTGAAGGCATGGCTGGCAAAATGGGTGCCCTGCCAGCGCCAGGCTGTTGGCCAGCACCACTTTGCACCGTTACAAACAAAGATTGTCGGTGCACCATGGGAGAAAGTTGCAATAGATGTGCTAGGACCCCTGAATACAACGGATGAAGGAAATAAATACATCCTTGTATTTCAGGATTACATAACGAAGTGGGTAGAAGCATTTGTTCTGCCGGACCAAGAGGCCAGCACCATAGCTAAGGTCCTGACAAGCAATGTTTTCTGCCGTCTTGGTATGCCACTTGAACTACATTCTGACCAAGGCAGTAACTTTGAGAGCCGGCTGATCTCCGAGCTCTGAAAATTGTTCCACATAGTCAAGACCTGCACCACACCATACCACCCACGTGGGGACGGTATGATAGAGAGATTCAATAGAACTCTAGCAGTAATGCTGACTAAAGAGACACACCTTGATTGTCGTGATTGGGATCTACGCCTCCCATACGTGTTGATGGCATACCGCACTTCAATACACTCTAGCACCGGTTATACACCTGCTAAGTTAATGCTAGGCCATGAGTTAGCCTTACCCCCTGGATCTAGCCATGCCTAGAATCACTGGGGAAATAAACTCACCGTCTCTATACGTAGAACGCATGCGGCAGAGGATAGAGCAAGCCCATGAGCTAGTAAGAGAAACAGTTTCCACCGTACACTGGCGCCAGAAAACTTGGCATGACCGTCGTGTACATGGAAACCCATATGAGGTAGGAAAAATGGTATGGGTTCACGATACAGGATGTTCACCAAATGTGCCGAGTAAACTGAGTTACCAGTGGAAAGGCCCCTATGTGGTAGTAGGTAGGAAGTCAGACGTGACCTACCAAATCCATGTCTCGGATTGTCTGACCTCAGTCAGCCACTTCGATTGGTTAAAACCGTGTAATCGTGATAACTCAGTGCCGGAGCTCGGGCTGAGTAAAACACACGACACCAGTAGCCAGACAAGTTTATCTATGGATATAGGTGCTCCCACCGTTAGCCAAATGCACCGTGGTGCCGGCCCATCTCTTCCCCTACCAAGCCAGGGGCAGAATGGACAACAAGCTAATGCAGGGGACGATGATGAGATACGTACTCGCCCTCTCCCTCCTCTACACGGGACTACCTGGTCTAGTAAACCATATTTGAAGACAATTTCGTTTGTATTGTCCAAGGGGAAGGATGTTAAAGTTGTTCCCCCATCCTCTTCCCACTCCAATACACTCCGTGCTATTACCCCCGTTATAGAGTTGCCACAAGCAGAGATGGAAGCGATCCCAAGAAGGGATAATGCCTGCACGGTGGAACATGTAACAAGTAGCATGAGAATGAATAGGTTTGATGAAACATTGGCCTGTTCTAGACAACGGGAAAACCGTATATCTCGGTGCCGCTCCAAAGCCCGCCCCAAAAATATGGTACCATACTTTCCTCGAACAGTATCCCTCCCGACGGCTCCTCCGTACCAGACCACTTCCTTCGTGCCAAACACGACTCCATTCCCGCTCCAGGCAGCCATGATTAAACTGGCTGCACCGTTTCCATTCCAAGCCCCGCCCCTTTCCCGGAGTGTGGTGCCATACGTCCCACAAATGGCACCCAATCCATATGCTGTCTATAATCCAGTCCAAACTGTATCCCACGGAGCTACACCGAGATCGGACATCACAAATCCCATTTTCCTCACACACACCCGGACGTCAGAGGCCCGTCATACCCCCGACATGAGCAGATCTACGGTTACAGAAGATTTGCCCCCCACCCCCGTACACTAGTTGTTGAAACAACTAACCGTAGTCGTGGGAGCAACCTGATCCATAGACTCTCGGCTCGTTTATTCCCAGGGCTCAAGAAAAGAAATGACTGAGCGCCAGACCATTGTGTAACGGGAGATTACTCTTCCCGTCCAGTGCCCCACACCGTTTCCCTATTCCATTTCCCAAATCCCCGTGATTAATCAGAACAGGCACCTAACACAGAATGCCAAATTCACCAACACCACTCGCCACCAGGCTATGAAACTAAAAATCTGTACTGCGCTAGAACCTTCACCCACCCACCGTATTTACCACATACGGTGAGGACAAGCAGCAAACATACCGCATATAATGTGGTATACGCCAGCATCCATCCAACAATCATATGCCTATCTGTTTCAAACAGAAACGTATAGCATACAGAACCCGCCTCATCCTACACTACAATAATACGGTGAGCCTACCGCGCACTGTATTCCCTGAAAATAACCCTGCACCAGATCGGCATGGAAAACGATCATAGCCCAAAGCACAACACAACCAACATAAAGACTTCATACAGATTTCCTCGCACCAAACACCGTGCTTTACAGAGACCGTATCAACAGACACCACGCTACACTCCCTTTTACCAGAAGCATGCGATAGCCTTCCCGTTGGTGAAAGTTAACTACATATAAAAGCATCGTTACGAACACCTTGGTACATCCCTCCATAGGGAACGACATAAAAATCGAATAACGGTACACAGCTTTATATATATATATATATATACGTAATTTCAGACCACCTTAATAAGAGGGCAAGATATACAGCAGTCTACCGTCGGTACAGTATTTTACCACCAAAAGGAAATTCGATAATGGATTGATTCAAGTACGTCAGCTATCCAAATGTTTATCCCATCCTAAGTAACTCCGTCCCACCTGCTATACGGCTCGGCCATAACGGATCGAAAACTAATTAAAAGTCTGTTAAAGTTGTCACTGCTAACACCGCGACAATGCAACCCTGTCGTAACAAAATAAACATTTCACCACCACGCTGGGCTAATGGAACATAACCAGCCAAGCATACTAAAAACACTCATCAACACGTCAGGAAATACAGACACTCAGGTTGATTGAAATCACGCAATCTCCAAACAACGGTAAAATTACTGTGATATTTATTATAACTGTGGAACGTTTAATGTAAGCTGGATTGTACCGCTTGCATTCATGCACGGATGTGACAGTACAAGTCCCTCCTATGGAGAGGGATGCGTGGCCGTCCTCACACTGTTTAAAAATCGACCATGCTTAACACGGTGGTCAGTAACTTGACGCCTGTAAGACATGAGGTTGTTAAAAAGACAAAAAAATAAGACAAGACGGTACATTTAGCAAGACTGTTATACTTTTGATTAAGAACTAAATAAGTTCTACCACAATTATTGTGCATGAAAATAGCGGGCTGAATAAAAAGCAGCATCAAAACTTAAACAGTCAAAACACCGAGAGAATTTCAAAAATAATTCTCCTACACGCATGCTCCGCGTTCCTATTTTTGGAAGCAGGGTTTAAAATAATGTGTTTTGTACATAGTAATGAAAAGTACTAACTCATGAATTAGATGCCGGGATGAAAACAGACCCACCAGTCATCAATAACAACATGACACGTAATCATTTCCTTATCGGCCAATGTACTATAAACGGTCTGTACCATAGAGGAATTCAAAGTTTCAATCTAACTAAAACGGTGGAACTACCAATATACCACATGATAGGTACTTACTGTTTTACTCCTATATGCTTAAGGCACTACACACAAAAGACGGCCAAACCCTTTGCGGCTCTACCACGCCAGCATAAGAGGCGACGAGAGGTGATAACTCGGAGTCAATGGGCTGCTGACGTAATCTCGCTCCCACCCACCTCTACGGACCGCCTAGCCAAGATAAAATTAGGCAAGTTTATAAGCATCTAAAGAGAAAACCTCCTCACTTTAATTAAAGAATAGGCATGTGCGTGATTAATATAGTTCACCGTTAATACCACCTAAAAACCGGTGATCCCTTGATAATAAGATAGAGTAAGTGCTCCCCTTGGCCTATACTATAGACCCTCTCTCCCAACCTGAACAAAAATAACCATTCAGTGATGGAGAACAGAATAAAGACTTTTCACAGGTGGAACGGCCGAATCACCCCTCGAAAAATATCAGGCATGGTCATCCGCCCTCCTGTGACGTCACCAAAAGCTATAAAAGGAGGAAATCGTGCACCGTAACTTCATCTTCCCTATCAAATCAACACAAGGGAAGGTCACCGGCAATAGGCCTCTTTCGTGTTGAAAACCAAATTCCGCTTTTTACATTCAGTCTATTATTAATAAAAATGTTTACAAAGTAAAAGTCGGTGCCGAAAAACTAGTTAGAGAACAGACATGCAGTGTGGCTATAAGAATGGCCTGATGTCCGTTGAAGATGATCTATGGTTGTCGGTGAGCTCCGAAGAGGAACTAACTTCTCCGCAATTAGAAACCAAACAATTCCGGTGCACTTGGGCACCTAACGGTACCGTTACTTGCCAAAAATAATTTTCCAGAAAGGCCGATCTACAGCTTCATCACAAACGGGACCATTTGCGCCAGAGAACCTTCTGCCACCAATGTGATCGACTTTTCACTGCAGCACGTTATGGTATCACGCATGCTTTGACATCCAGACACAACGTGACCCTTGTTACATTAGAAATTGGTGAAGACGACGAAGATTGGACCGTCCTTGCTTGAAAGTTGCGGATCAGAACACCGTTACGAACTTTCTCAATAGAAAAACTATCCATGGCACGAGTAAAACGTACTACCCGTAGGATAGACAGAACATTGAAAGCTTCTGCACCGTCCAGAAAAGTGCTAGAAGACGCAACCACAGTTATTAACACCGTTGATACCGTGCCAGCAACAGTACAGCTGGAACGATTAGTGACGACTACGGCACCATGCGTGAACAACATCTCTACTGCTACGGCTAATCCGATGTTGCGTAAGTCAACCAAACCGTGTACTCCGTATGCGGGGGTGAAACGCAGCATAAAGCACCCAATGGAAATATTCAAAATTCGACAGGTGCCGGCTGGACAATTAGTGTTAGCAGCAAAACGCCAAAAGAATGCACCGGCCGCCACTGCACCCAATCCACAGTTTACATCAGGAGCCAGCAGCACCATTTCACCGACCATCACCGTTCCAGCAGTCACCATATCACCTGCACCATCACCAACCGCTCACCCGGCACAAATGGCTGACGGAGATGCTCTGTCAAACCCAGACATTTCGGTAACCTGCGGTCACCAATGGGCCATTTTGATAGACAGTGCGACCCAAACTAACTGGGACAGTTTTGGACTTTTACTGTAATCACATAAATAGCTGAAATGTAATAAGTAGGAATTGTACCATTAAGCGTGTGACGGCGGAGATGCCTTATTATTTTATTTACCGTTTTATAAAAATATTTTTCTTATTATTTTTGTAAAATCGGAACCCAGCCCCTAGGATAACTACGGTTATCCTGCATGACTGTATATAATACCGTCATGCCTCAAAAACACTATATTACGACGCTTATGCCATCAACACACCGTGTGCGGTTTATCTATATGGCCCACCGTAATGTAAAGATATGTTGGTCATGCCGTTCTGTCACAATGCTAGAACCGCCTGACACACAATAGTTATTACCGTAATATTTTTAGTATTACTTTTCTTACAGTATTACAGGACAGACCAAAGGAGTGCATCAAAACAAAAACAAAAATAAAAAGAAAAGAAAAACGGCCTGGACAAATAAAAACGAGGCCAAAAATCAAAATAAAAAGTATGCCTCTCTCCCTAAACTCTTTCGCACGTCTATGTGACTCCCTCTCATGAATACACGCCTCACGCGTCACTCTTTCTCCTCTTGGCTATGCGCCTACCCAAGAAGTCAAATTCTCGTCCAGTGGTGCCCTGTGGACGGCAATCCGTGATGCGGTATCGTTCGGCACAAGTGGCAAACTGGGAAGGGGTGGTGTAGCACGGATCACCGTCTGGTGCATACAAGATGGCCCAGTCCGGGATGGTCCATGCTCACCCCTCCGTCGGCCAAATATGGCCCGCGCATAAACGGCCATTCCAGCAAGAGAACAAAATAATAGTCTGTGATATCGCCCTATGCGCAAGCACTGCCATGAGAGGTAAACAAACATTGACACGTTAGCCGTTGGAGACTGGCAACTTTTATATATACTTGCTCATCTTATGGCAATTCCTTAATATGGGACCGTCCTCAAAGATTTTGGTATGTATCAATATCAGAATTGAATGAGAGATTCAACACACCAAACAGGAATTAAATCGGTTCAGATCTGGCGAAGATATGTCAAAATTAAAATGGACTCTTTTGGAGCTCCAATTCAGCGTAGACATCGCCCGAGCGTGTGTCTGAATGGGAGAGAGCTAGGCACTATCTCTCTAGCTACCTTGTCTCGCTCACAACACATTCCCTGATTGGCTGAGCCAGCTGGCGCAGCCTCTCACCGAGTATAAAAGGCGTTCTCGAAGCCAAACTCGAATAGAAGGGAGGCAGACTCGGTCCGAGAGTGGGAGCTTTCTCACTATCTGCCTACTGCGTAGAGCTTGCAGTCTGCAATCTACACCAATGCAGCTTATTATGGTCAGGTTCTTTCTCTGGACAGCTGCGTTCCGCACCGCATCAAGTTTTTGTACACTCCTGGTAGATCAACAGGAGTAACAACCTAAATTAAAAGAAGGCTCTTTATTTTGACCACCGTCGTCAGTGGTGCCTTCATCGCGGTGTAAGACTTTTGGCCATTACCATCTAAATTAGTATGTAAGAACGGTGGTGTTTTTTCATGTCTTGCCAGACTTGCCATGCCACTACAGAAACGGTGGTAGAAAACAATGGACGTATCCAGCGTCATTGAATTTACGTTTTGACCGTAGTCCAGACAAGGCCATTGCTTTACACGCCATAAGAGATAAACGCCATGGATCGTCTTGTGCCGAGAAAATAATTCTACATAATATGTACTTACCATCTTTACACAAAGGAGACATCCGTAACTCTTAAAGCACAAACAGCATAATGGTATTACGGTGGACTATTCAGTATGTGCTATGCATTAGGACCTGGCTTTATTCTTCACTGTTTTCGAGTATGAAACATTACGGCGAGCATCCTGTAGTAATTCTCCAAGTGGCAGCTACATAATGCCTCAACTCATACCGCAAGAAAACAGTACAAAGACTACATGTGACGTTTAAACTGCACTGATGACTAATAGGTGGACCACACATAGGAACATATCTTAGTTACGTATACCGTTATTAATAATAAATAAAATACCAATATAAGTGGTACTGTAAGGTCGGATGCGACCTCTGCTTTAAGACAATATTGTACATAATATTATGCATTGTAAACGTTGCCCGTTGCCAGCAATTAAACGGCAACGTAGGCTAAGTTGGCCGTATACTTTAATGATTGTATAATTGCAATTAGGCATTCTGCCCATATTAATAGTTTAGTAGCAAAAACTAGAAAAATATTTGGACCGCAGTACACCTAGGTTACACTACACATCAACAACAAACGCATCGCGTATTTTCTCCCAACGGCACCATTTTACATTAAGGTCGCTGCGCATGCTCTCACCGGAGAACATGACATGCCACCATGAAACCTAGAACTATAATAGCTCGATAGGACAGGTTTTTAAGCTAGCCAAAAACGGTTACTCTTCAAATGGAGAATTGTTATTAAAAACTCTTCCCTGTCAATAAGACCGTTGTGCAAACGGTACTACTGATTTTCATAGTTGGCCGTTCTTATTAAGGTCTCCTAAATTAAATTGATAAGTAACTGCGTTTGGCTATGCTTATCTGGCCGTCTGGCCGAAATAATTGTTCGAATTCCCACCGTTAGAATGGTTAGGACTGTCTCAAGAAACTACAGCAGGTTTCTGGCCGGCCAGAATCAATCTGCCGTTTACATACATACACCGTGTATCTTCAGATACCTATTAAGCAAGACTTTTTATGCCAAAGTAGGAAACACTGCAAAAATATAAATAAGCCAACACTGTTGCCATCCCAGCAGTATTCTTAAGGCAACTTTTCTCCAAACCTAAAGCAGCTAAACGGTAACGGTCCATACTCGAAACCTTAGTTCGGTTTCGGTTTCTAAACACGCTTCTGTCAATGTGATTCGTCCATGTGTCGTTATTTGTGGTTGTGATGCGGTATGTGGAGGGATCGCTTTGCAGCTCTGAAACTACCACCAGACAACATGTTGCACGCTATCGGTCTGAGGAGAGATGCTCCGTGGGGTATCGGCAACGGTATCGAGCATCCTCGCCAGGAAGACGTATTCGTTAAAGACAGTTGGTGCTACGCCACTTGCAGCTTTAAAATGTGTGTTTTTGGACTTACAACTAAAAGTTAGTCTAGGCCATTTTGGGTACACAAAAATGGACGATACCAACTTAGCAGTAGCTTTAACTTAAAACAACGGTACTGAAATGAATCAGCCACCATATCTTCGCGTACACACCATAGGCACACAACAGTAAAATAACTATATTAGGATAAATACACATGATAAGTTTTTCTCTCTTTGTATGATAGGAGGGCGTCCCTTTTTACCGCTCTCCTCATCCCCTTCAGCGTTGAAGGCATTTTTCTTTTGATGGAGGCCTGCGCGAGGCACTTTCCTTTCGCAAAATTTTGTATTCCCTGCCTTGCGCAGTGAAGGCCAACATAATTTTCCTCCTTATTTTTCGTTACCGTGGGATGTCTCTCTAGCGTTTGTACGCAAATGGTGAGATTACATCCACCCCCTTTTTCACATTCTTATAGTTAGCTTCCCACCAGTTGCCTTCTCACAAGGCGCCACGTGTGGTACCATCATAAATGTCCTCTCAAACAAATGGCAAGGGCATAGTCATCCTTGGCATAAAGAGGTATTGGTTCCCCATTCTTCCCCCTCATTGTAATGGTCGGTCACTTTCCTCTCTCGACCGTCCTCTAGGTGGAGCACGGTACTGCACCGTCATATATTTCCTCTCAAGCAAACGGTAAAGATTCAGTCCTTATTGGTACCGTTTGGCATGGGTTCTCCATTCTTGCCCTGCATATCGTTGCCGGACGGATTTCTCTCTCTCCTATCTTCTCTCTTCCTCTGCTACGGCTTTGTAGGCATTTTTCCTGTGATGGAGGCCTGCGTGAGGCACCTTCCTCTTGCAAACCAATAATTTTGGCGAGCCTGAGGCAGATATAGTTTATATTAAACCAACTGACGGTGCCCTGGTCGGACCGTCCCCCAACAGGGGTACCTTTCTCGACACCATCTATATATGACTAGATCAGTTAGGTACCGCTGGTGAGACACAAAACTAACACACCCCTTTTTCTGTTTTACATACACCGTTTAACTAGCTAGCAAACAACAAAAGACCGTTTGCTAGGTTTAAAGCAAGTAAAGTAAATTTGTGTGCTAGCACCGTTCTTTCCACCATGGGGATGACGGCTAGACACACCGGGGACACGAACAGCCAGGACGATAAGGTAGTGTTCAATTCTGGCAGCAATGGCTGCACGAGCCCACTGGAATGTGATCGTTCCACCGGCCCTGAAGGTCTGTTTTTGTGGACACCGGAGATGCGCGGCGACCACTCCCCAACCCCGAGGCTGGCTAACCAGCAGCAGCGGCAGCAGCAGCAGCAGCAGCAGCAACAACAACAACCGTGGCAAGTGGCGGAGCCACGCGCGCCCCCAGCGGCTACAGGGTCATAGAATCAATCATCCAATCGTTCAATCATTCACTCATTCGTTCATTCATTTCTTTATTTAAGAAGTACCTGTGCGAGCGTTAAATGCTGAAGTGCCGCTGGACAATCTGCCACGAATTCTCCTCTCAGTGACTGAACCAGATGCTGTTAATGAGAACATTGATTTAAGCTATCGCGGTAAAAGTCATGTGATCATCTCGTTGCTACAGGATTACCGGAAATGCAAATCTCCAACGTTGCTCTTGTCTACGTGTATTGGGTTTTACTTGTATAAGGTATGTAGAGCAATGGTTTATAACCACTCATACGTGATATCCGAATATTAAAGTGGCTAGGCCCTATACCTGATAGAGCAGTACATTTAATATACGGAACCATGTCCATAAAACGCGTCCAGTGGGTCAATATTCTCATTTCAACATCAAATTAGATGCAAATTATGAATTTCACAAATATAAAAATGTAAACACAGTTCTGCATCTCCGTTTCGCAGAGAACCCGGAGCATTCGCTACTTAGCGGTGCCTTGTGAGTCATCGCTAGTTTTGTATGGACAAAAAATGTTATTGCATCCTTATTTATTTGATGGCATGATAGAATCTTTTGCGGTTTCAGTTCTCCCCCCCCCCCACTTCGCGTGTAGCTCTTTGATATTTCCGATCAGCGGTCGCCGTGGCACTAGTATTTTGTCTGTCCCTAGCGAACTGTCTAGACATATTTAAGATTTTCTTAGTTCTTTCCAATTGGATTGTTTCGTAAATATAATTCTTCCCTAAATTGAAAACTCATACGCGCACACGAGTTTCCAGAAAAACGACAAATAATAACAAATATGTGTGATGTTGTCGGAATATATGTATACACATCAGTATGTACTAATATTACAGCGGGACCATTATATTACAGCAAAAATAGCGAAAATTTACCAATTTATTTATATCTCGGGGGTAATGTATCATTAATTATAGTGCAACAATACACGTATAGTGTTCAATATATGTAAGCTAGCTAATTTGGTTTGAATTAACTGTTTGTTAACAAATAGTTTGGCAATGCAAGACCTAATTAACCATTGAATGGGGAGGGTGGGGTGGGCGGCGGGGAGGGGGGGGGGAGGGGGGGGGGGGGGGTTGTCGTCGCAATTATCATCAGATATGAATGAATCGAGCTGAATATCTGGTTTGTGTTAAAATGAAATCAACTAAAGCACTGTTACTAATGTAATTGTAAATCTGCATGCTCTGTCGTACAGCGAAGGCTGTCAATGTATTATCACGTATCAGACAGGCTCAGGATGAAGTGTTCTTGATTTTGAATTTTTTTTTATAAAATGATATCTCTAAAATGAATGAGCCTTCTGTAGATGGCTTCTTAATACGTATAGAGAAAGATATTGAGCGATGCGTAGAATGTAGTGGTCTGTCATCAGGTAAGAGTTGCAGCATATATTGACGAATCACGCAAAACAGGTGAAAATTTGATCATTATGGGATTTATTTTGGAAATCTACTTAATCCGCCAATTGAGGGATCCGATCTGCTACTAAGTGTCTAACGTCATAATAAATTACCAGTTACCTGACGTCTTAGTCTAGCTAACTAATGTAATCTAAGCCTAATCATATTGACGTAAAATACTATCATTAGAACAGAAAGCTTCGTCACTAGTGTGTCTTGAATAGTACCTTTAACATCTACCACGTTTCCAAGTCAGTCCGTTAAATACTCTAGGAGAAAACGTGCTGTAAGTATTATCGTACTCGGGGTATATATGAATATATATCCCATTGGGTATATCCTTACACGACCTTACACCAATCCTTGTCTGACAGCAGGCATTAACAAGCCTATAACGTCGGACTGCTTATATTTATGTTTGTTTGCGTCATTAGAATGGTTAGTAAGCTGTTATTAGTCCGCGATGCAATCCCAGATTATTAAGATCATGCAGGATCTTTCTTCCTTCGTCTTTCTTATTCTCGGTTTAAAAAGTTTGGCACACATCTCCTCCTACAGTTTTCATCCACGAACTCCGAACATGGTCATCCTCTAGTACCCATGGGACAATAGTGTGCCTGTGCATTTACTTTGGATCGGCCCACAGGGTTTTGAGCTACCCACGTTTCCGTGCCCAAAACGTCCCATAGTAAATTTCTGGATGGATCTTTGAACCGCGACTACACCGACAGTTGTAGTCAGATCATCACGATACTTAGTCAGGACGTTACTATTGGGATCATGAAGGTATGTATTACTCTGGCGGACCCACGTGGAAGGGCACGCATTTGGCCTCAAAATTGCGAGGTTTCGTTTTTGGTAAATATGAACAACCCTTAATCAGAAAAGGTCACTAGACTAGACATAGAAGATGCCCGTTGACGTCCTTTGACGTCAATGTCACCCATGAGGCATATGCCCAGGGGAAGGGCATCCATCGGCATTCAAAGTTACCAGTTTTCATTTTGGCAGAAATGACTCCCTCTCATCAGAAATGTCTGCCCTGTAGGTGGGGCTTAGAATACACCTTCCGTATCCTCTACATGTCGTAAGAGGCAACTAAAGGAGGTAAGGGTGAGGTAACCCTGACAGAAACCTCGAGTGCTGAAGACAGAGGTTCCAGGCCACACGGCACACTCTAATAAACCATGGATCCACGCACTTAACGCTTATGATCATGTCGCTAGTCACTTACAGGACTTTCGGTATGATCAGCGAACGAAAAGAAGAAGAAGAAGAATCAGAAATGTCAATGAATATATTAGACGATACCCTGTGACATCCATTCACGTTTACATCACTCCTGCGTCACTAGCTACGAGGAAGGTCACCGGCTTTAAGGTTACTAGCTTTCATTTTAGGCAGAAATAATCCCCCACCCCATTTCATCGGATAGAGTCAATAGACATACGAGGCGATAAACTGTAACATCCGTTAATGCTAATATCACCCCTGGATCAGAGACCCGTTGGGAAAGGCATCCCTTTTGGCTTTAAAGTAACACGTTTTTATTTTTGGCAGAAATGACTCCCCTTTCATTAGAGAAGTTCAACGGACATGTTAGAAGCTAATACCATGTGACATCCTTTACTGCGTCCTTTTAGCGATACAAGCTAATTGAGACTCTTAAATTGAGTGAAGTATGATTTTCTTACTAAACGCACCCCCAACCCCCACCCCAGCCCACCCACCCAATCACCAACAACTTTGCAAACTTTTATTTGACGTTTTCTGGTCATTTGCTTCATTTCAGGAAAACTTTGCTATAAGTATATCACATATGCCGGATCTAATGGTGAAGGTTTCGAAGTGATCGGACCTCAATGTCAAGGTCATCCACGTTTTTATCTAGTTTACTTGCCTTATCATATGCAAGCTGATTGAGACTCTTGGGTTTGGGGGGGGGCATATGGTTCAAGGTCAAGGGCATTCCTTAGGTGTAGAAGTTACCAATTTTCGCTCTTTGCAGTTTGCAGAAATGAGTTCACCTTAATTCAACCGACATGTTAGAAGCTAATACCATGTGACATCCTTTACTGCGTCCTTTTAGCGATACAACCTAATTGAGACTCTTAAATTGAGTGAAGTATGATTTTCTTACTAAACGCACCCCCAACCCCCACCCCAGCCCACCCACCCAATCACCAACAACTTTGCAAACTTTTATTTGACGTTTTCTGGTCATTTGCTTCATTTCAGGAAAACTTTGCTATAAGTATATCACATATGCCGGATCTAATGGTGAAGGTTTCGAAGTGATCGGACCTCAATGTCAAGGTCATCCAGTAGGGTCGCAAAATTTTAATTTTTGGGATAGATTACCTCCTTTATCAATACAAGCTGATTGAGATTCTTAGATTGACTGAGATGCTATATTTTGAATCCAAGAGCCCCACACAAACATTTGCAAATTTCCTGGTTATTTGACATTTCAGGGCTTTTACCTATGATATCCTTTAATGTTAACATCACCTCTGGATCACATACTAGGGGGAATGGCACCTTTTGGTTCTCAAAGTTACCAGTATTCGTTTTTATCTAGTTTACTTGCCTTATCATATGCAAGCTGATTGAGACTCTTAGGTTTGGGGGGGGGGGGGCATATGGTTCAAGGTCAAGGGCATTCCTTAGGTGTAGAAGTTACCAATTTTCGCTCTTTGCAGTTTGCAGAAATGAGTTCACCTTAATTATATATGTCAAATGGTCATATTAGATGATACCGTATGGCCCATCCTGGCACCCCATTTTGGTCATAATTACCAGTTTTCGTTTTGTCAAAAATGAGTTTATGCTAGAAAAAGTTTAAATCTAAAAATTGTTTTTCAAAATGGCCACCATAATTATTTTTGGTCCGACCGTCTTGCAAAATGGGTCAGCTTCTAGCAACTGTTTTGGCTTGATTTGGTATAAATTTTGTAGTGGCTCCATCCAATAGTAATTTAGAAATCAGCTTTGAACTGCGACTGTACCTAGAGATTTTTTATCAGATCGCGACCAGGAACGGTCAGTGAACATACAAGAAGATGCCGTGTAATATTCCTTCATCACCAGACATTTACAGTGGCGTTAGCAAATGTCTTCTAGTTAACATTACAGTGCCTACATTATGGTTATTCTGGAGGATATATATTATCGTAATCTCTATGTATTGGATAGTTTTGCCATTGTCTATCTAGTCAAGATTTGAAGAAATTCTCTGATGGCCCACTGATAATACATTCAGGTAGTTCATTCCGCTGATCATACAACGTAGTGGGAAAGAAAACGTTTTTATATTGAGCCTTGATCTTACTTTCTTAATGTTTAGGCTGTGACATCTGGATATACTATTTTTTATACGGCGTTCAATGAGATTTGTGGTAAATTGACCATTCAATTATGACCAAAACATTCTATATGCGACATAACAAGATATTTGTAGAGATGTTTAAAGTTTTCTTTATCAAAATATTTAAATGTTCTAATGAGTTCCATTATTTGGTTAGATATGATTATTCTTTTACGTTTATATGTTCGTCAAAGCTTAGTCTATCGTCTAGTATGATACCAATATCATTTTAACTAGACGAATGACCTAGAGTAAGGTTAATAGATTCCAAAGTATAGATGTATGCAAAGGGGGTTCTTGTGGATATTCTCACTTAGTTTCTGCTAAAAAATCTTAATTTTGACCAAAATGACTAAAAGTTCATAAGCACTAATATGAGCCATAAAGTCTCAATACTAATTTGTACATTAGACGTTTATAATTAAGGGGAATTAACTGGTAGCATTGACTTCTAAGCGAAAACCTTGACATTTGACCTCAAAATGAACAGACATCTTTGGACTCCAGCGATAACCTTCTACTTTGTCAAGTATGGTGGTAATCCGATAAAAAGCTCTGGTGGGGTCGCAGATTCAAAGAGTAACACTGAAAATTTCCATATACATTTCCTATGGAAAATCTTGCTCACGGAAATGTGGGTATCTCTAGAAAGAGTCGGGCAGATCCAAAATAAAAGTAAGAGCAATGCAAGTGTCAAGGGGTACTTCAAGTTGACAGAGTTTGAAGTTGGTGCTGTTGAAACTATAGGAGGAGATTCTGATAGGTGGCGAGAATCGTAGAGAATTATACAAAGAGGGGTCTCAAGTAGGCCTAATATTTTATAATAAGCTGCATTTATATGCATATTAATTGATGCCCTTTATATTTATCCCACTCACCTATAAATTTCTCCAAAGTGAATAGCTATCCCACCATGCAGGGGAGTATCGGAAGAAGAAGAATACATTCAAGCCAATTAAATGTAATATGACTATATTGCCTATGGCATGTTATCAGTATGAACTAATGAATTCCGTTTTTGTGTTTTGTGTTAAATGTATTTAGTTTTGAAAGATAGGCGGTCGATTACAAACCAAAGATGTGTTGATGTATATCTTTGTTGTTTTGGGCCTTCCACTTTTGCTAGGGTGTGACGAGTATAACGTGAGTTGTTTGTTATATTTTGGTCATTTTCTTAGACTAAGCACCCAGAGCGAGATGGACATCGCCATCTTTCCAAATTAACATGTGTTGCTCATGAGGAGGACGAGCGAGAACCACGCGAGATTGTACGACGCTTCGATCTGGACTTGGGCCACTATTTTATAGTCCCATACTGTAGCGAGGTTGGCAATGGTCGGGACTTCATGGTGCGTGTACTAGCGGAGAAAGACCCCGTCGCCAGCAAAAATGGGTGGTAAGCAGTTAATATATATGAATAGCCAGTCAATCTAAGGCCGTCTTCTCACTAGAGACTTAACGGGCGTAACGCAATACCAAGGTATGCCGTTATTCCCGATTAACTCTCCAGTGAGAGCACGGCCTAAGAAGGATGTAGGCACACCCAGAACAAAATTGCGATACAAATTAATTCCTCTCAAAGATTTATACTGGCAATTTTATATATACACAAACAACGTCTATCCAACTGTGACATATTGAAATATTTGTTTATTGCTTTACTAGGCGGTCCTATACTTATCTGCTTTCGAAGCAATCAAAATGTTACTGGCTGGGGCCATGATACCAGGTTTGTTTCTTAGGTGATTCCGGTTGTGGTATGGGGCACCGTCAGCATATTATTAGATCCAGTATATTACGTCATATAGCAATGGTATATGAACAGAGTCTCTAGCCAAGTCTGAGATAAGGAATATATAATTCAATTGTAATAATGCGCACCCATTCCTCTTGCGCATATGATTTATGTCGTTCATATTTCCTTTAATTCTCAATAAGCTCAGAATGTGCCATGGTAGCATAGTCTCTTGATTTAAACATATTTGATAAATATTGCACGAAAATGTACAATGGGATCGGGTACACGTTCTTGCAACTTAGATAAACCCTTTCCCAACAGAATTCTTACCAGGCAGCATATATAAATAAGTGTAATAAGTTTATAGCATAATGAAAGGAGAAACAATGTGTGCTGGCCAGCCAAGTCCAACTTTCATACTAAGACACTTGTATACTTTCTATAATTGTATTTTTCAGTATATTGTGTTAACGTGACTGCCTACTAAATCTACCTGCTGCTAACTCATCTTGCATACGCGCCGATGGCTGAAGATATCGTTGTGTGGATTCATCTTCATCTTCGTGATGTCGATTTATTGGCCTTGAAGCACTAAAATCGTCATTTATTTTGATAGAGAGTGGCTATATTTATTCTATGTCTTATTTTATATTTTAATATTGTCTATTTTTATACATTGCTATTCAAGTGTTGTCAAAAGCATTATGTATATGTCTGATCGTCCATAGTAAACCTACTTTACATGCGTCAATAAAGTGAATGGATGGTGTTACTCCGGCCAAGCGCTTCTAAATGGAAGATAATGATTATCTCCTATGTTGCATAATGCTGTCCCTCCCAAAAAACATCCATGCGCAGTGCATATAATCCACAAGAAAGTGCATAGACTGGCGCAGAGCTCATGGTCAATATGTGGAATTGTCCTTAAATATTCTCGAATTACTTACATTAAGAACAACGTGGACTTTCTCGACCTGATTTTTATAATTTAATAAATTAATTCATACACGTTTAAGAATGTGAATGAATAGGAATCTGCAGGCTCCAATTAGCCAATAAGTTTAACTTATAATAAGAATAAATAACGTATAGTCTAAGCCTAAGTCCGACGACAAACAGTGTGATCGATATGTTAAGTTTTAATTCATCATAAGATGTTAAATATGGAATGGTATTTCCGCTGTTGCAATATATCTATTCTCATCAGTTGGATGTGACGATGCAGCAGCTAATCAGATTATAACATTGCTTCAACTCTTAGCCAATCACCAATCAGATTCGATCTAGTGAACAGTCAGCATCCTTGTTTCTCAGCGAAATAGTCTCAATCAATCATTCAAACATCTGACCAATCCGTGATGATGTTATAATGATACTAAGGTACATAATTGTCATCGGTTGAATATTTCAGAACTACGAGGTTTGATTGGTAATGGCGCTTTCCTGACCAATTCATTTCCGCTTAGCTCGTCCAAGAAGCTTTGAGCCATTGTTCTTAATCTGGTCGAAACTAGTCACGCCTGACATGCATTGACAGTCTAACAATATTTTGGCACATATATCCCTACAATTGAGTGTTATCTAATGACAAATATATTTGAATTCAGGCTACAAAGTGCACCCGACTAACTTTAACTATGTTATCGTGGCAACTCATCCATGTTAAGATGGAAGAACATGCGGTAGTTAGTGCGTGTGTGTGTGTGTGTGGTGTGGTGTGGTGTGGTATGGTGTGGTGTGTGTGTGTGTGTGTGTGTGTGTGTGTGAGTGTGGTGAGTGAGTGTGGTGTGGTGTGAGTGAGTGCGTGCGTGCGTGCGTGCGTGCGTGCGTGCGTGCGTGTGTGTTAATAAACGCTTAAAACACTTTTCAATAAATTTGATTGAAAGTGCCTGAAGTATTAGCAAGTTGGTTTTCAGCCCAAACCTCAAACATGGAAATATACAATTACTGATTTGTAATGTAGAACTAGCTGCTTTTAATGCTTCGATAAATCACCACTGAGTTTGGTTAATACTGGTCCAAAAATTCATAGACACACTCGGCCCGATCTTTTGCCAATTATTATTTCTACTATGGAACTATAATACACAACTTTGTTCAGCAACCACCTCCAATCCAATTGTCGTCAAATTAGCCCCACCTATATTGTTTCTATACGGTCATGGATTACAGGTGCAGCAGGCAAAGTGTTACATAATCGGCCTGTTAGTTAACTGCACAACAGCCTATGGAGAAGCTATCGGTATAGGTTTTTCAATTCACCTTCCATAGTATATATCTCTCATCTGACGTCATAATCATCTAAGCAACGTGTAGGATGACGTCATAATGATAGCGTCATAAATGATTCTATTGGCCCGTCTTTAGCTCTTAGTAGTCCGACACATTGTACGAATTTTATGTCTCTACTATTTAATAAACATGCTGTTGAATATTTTGAAACTAATTTGACTGGATCCATTGATCCCAACACGAGCAAGGTGTGGGTGGAGCTTAGCTAGAGATGGGCTGGGAATAGCTAAAAATGGAAAGGTCCATTGCGACCTCTGTTTTTCTTTATAAATTATAATTTGATATTGACATTTCTAAATAAAATTTCTGATAAATATATCTCGTCATGCAATACAATGCCTGGAGTTATGATGCAGAGGTTCCAACAATGTCCTGAATCGGCTGAATAGACCATATCATTGAGTGTGTTACTGATTACTATTCTTCACACAGTGAGCATGAATGGATAATTATTTAACTGGTCGACCATCCTTATCTCCCACTTGCTGTCATACACTTACCACAATCAATTTACCAAGATGAATGAATCGGCATATGTTGATGATACGATGAAAAAAGACCTTAAAGAATATGCATAAATGAGATGATATGACATCATCAACAATAATGTTACGAGCTCAGTGGTCATGTGCAAGGGGTGGGGAGGGGGGGGGGGGGCTGAATATGTAAGTACCTGATTCACAAGCCAATATTCCCAACAGGCCTATCTATCCATTCTATCCATTTACCCACTGCATTCCACCGCCAATCATCTGCTCAGTTAACGGAAACGCACTACAATGAAGATGATCTATGACTAGTGAGACTACTGCTTGCAGACACCAAGCTGAGAGTACGAGTCAAGTCAGTGAAGCCTGTATAGTATGAGACATCAATCGGCTCCCCACAGGGAGATGGTCTATCTCCTGTGATTTTCACCTGTTACCTTGGAATTGGCAGATTTTTTCCGAAACTCCAATAGTAATATTCCACCATTCATTGAAAAAACTGGCTGGGCTCCAAACTTAAAATGTGTTGACCCAGCAATCGGTGAAAGTATAAAACTTTACTCTGAACGTATTGAAAATACTACATTTCCAAACGATCAGCAAAATTTATCCTATGAGCAACGCCAGGCCCTATTAGGTTTATCTAGAAAAAGTGAAATTGTCATCAAACCTGTGGATAAAGGGTCGGCTACTATAATGGATAAAGACAACTACATCAAAGAAGCGCATAGACAGCTTAGTAATCCGAAGCATTACCGAAAACTAAATGAACCACTTTGGCAAAATAACTGTAGCAAATTCAACGAAATTCTCCAAAAGATGGTTGATAGCAAGAAGATAACTGAAAATCAATTTAAATACCTGTGTGCAAAAGATGATTCGAAACCACGTACATTTTATCTTCTTCCTAAAATCCATAAGTCTGTTGACTCGTGGACCGACCCAATGACACTACCAGGGCGACCCATTATTTCAGATTGTGGTTAGGAATCATATAGAATTAGTGAATTTATCGACTACCATCTTCAGCCAATTGCAGATAGACATTTTAGCTATCTGAAAAACACTGAAGACTTCCTAGCCCAGGTCTCTAAGATCTCGGTCCCTCCAAATTCATTCTGAATTACAATGGACGTCGATGCTATGTACACAAACATTGATATCGAAAAGGGTCTAAATTCAATTCGTAGAGCGTTTGCCGACTATCCTGACACAAACAGGCCCGACAGAAAAGTAATAGCTCTATTAGAGCTTAGTCTGAAGGGCAATGACTTTGAATTTGCTGGTGAAATTTTCCAACAAATTTGTAGCTGTGCAATGGGTAAGCGTTTCAGCCCAGGTTTCGCTAACCTTTACATGGCAGAGTGGGAAAAGGAAGCACTCGAGAACTGTCCAAATCAGCCGCTCATTTACCGCAGGTACCTCGATGAGATTTTCATGATCTGGCAACATAGTAAGGAAGCATTTACCGAATTTCTGGCCATTCTGAATAATCATGATCCGAATATCAAGCTAAAAGCTCAATTGATGAGCTGTCCGTAGATTTCCTGGATGTAACTTTATACAAAGGTATAAAGTATGAAACAACTGGTTACTTAGACTACAAAGTTTATTTTAAGCCAACCGACTCGCATCAACTACTGCACAAGAAATCATTCCATCCACCGCATACTTTCAAGGGACTTGTAAAATCACAAATAATCCGTTTTCATAGAAATTCGAGTGATAAGAAAAACTTTAAATCATCATGTTCGACCTTATTCAAAGCCCTCAAACTGAGAGGGTACTCTTCTCAGTTCCTGCGTAAAATAAAGTCTGAAAATTTGTCATAATCGTCCGATTATTGGTGAAGGAAAATCTCGGAAATGTGAAAAGAAAAGGTGTAAATTGGATAAATTGGATAAGTTTCTTCCTTCCCAGAGTACATTCACGAGCCTTCAAAACAAAAGCAAATTTCAAATTCAGTCGAAATTAAATTGCGATTCTGAAAATGTCATTTACTTAATTTCATGCAAATTGTGTCAAAAGCAGTATGTTGGCGAAACGAAAAATCGACTAAGATGCCGAGCAACTAGACACCTTTCAGATATTAGACTAGAGGAAGACACACATGTGGCTGGACATTTTAATCTTCCTGATCATTTAGTCACTCGTGACTTTGAAATTATGCCCATTGAACAGCTACCTCTTTCAGACACAACAGAGGAAACTGATAAACAAAGAAAACTAAGAGAATCGTTTTGGATTAAAGAACTCGAAACACAATGGCCAAGGGGCATAAATTCGGACCCAGGCCTCTCGGATCAACGTGAGATTATCCCATTTACTCTCACATACAATTGGAAAAATGTTGAAATTGCGAAAATCCTAAAGGATGAGTATCACAAATTACAGGAAAATTTAAAACAACCATTCAACAAGCGTCCAGTAATTGCATTTAAGAAAAATCCTAATCTACGCGACATCTTGGTAAAAGCGAAACTCAAATAAGTGTTCAAAACATCAATCAATGATTTATCATTGTATACTAATCAGGCCATATGGTATCTATTAAACAAAATTGACAATCTCAGGTGATAAAATAAGCAAAAATATTTTCAATTTTTGTCAATTTTGAAAATTTTGAGCCGGTGCATTTACAATATTACATACATACATGCCAGTGCCAGTTCCGTTATTTTATTACTTTATAAATCCATAACTTGTATATAATATTCATCTACATCGTCAGGCAATCTATCAGTCCTTCATTAGATCCACCTAATAAAAGGTATATAGAAACCTCATCTTCTCCACATAAATGGTTAAATTGAACCGATTATTACCTTTTGAATTGCATGATTGTTTAGTCCAGAAAAATGTCATTCATTCCATCCTTCCTCCCTCTATCCTTCCCTCTACCCGTCATTTCCTTCCTTCATTCGTTCATTTATTACCTCATTTCTTCATTCTTTCTGGCCTTGCTTCCTGCTTTCCATCCACTGGAATTTGTTCGTTCGCTCGTTCGTTCCTCCGTCTGTCCGACTGTCCATTCATCAGTCCATCCATTCGTTCACTCATTCTTATCTCCTCCCTTTCCTCCATCCTTTCCTCCTTCCTTTCCTCGCTCCTTTCCTCCCTCCTTTACTGACTCGTTCCCTCCCTCCTTCCTTTCCTCCCTCCCTCCTTCCTCCTCCTTCCCTCCCTCCCTCCTTCCTTCCTCCCCTATCCCTCCCTCCCTCCTTCTTTCCCCCCTCCTTCCTTCCTCCCTCCTTCCTTCCTCCCTGCTGCATCCTCCCTCTCTCCATCCCTTCATTTTTTCCTTCCAGCCGTCCATTTTTCCTTCCTTCCTTCCAGCCTTCATCATTTTCATCTTTCCTTCCTCCCATCATCTCATCCTTCCTTCAAGCCCTCATTCCTTCCATCTTTCCTCCCCCCTACCCTTCCTTCCATCTGTCCTTCCATTCGTCCATCATGGTTGCTTGGTTAATTCGGTGGTAAATTTGATGGCTGATTGCTTATTTGAGTGGTTGAGTGGTTGGTTGGTTGGTTGGTTGGGTGGATGGTTGGTTGGGTGGTTGGTTGGTTGGGTGGTTGGTTGGTTGTGGGTTTGGGTGGTTGGTTGGCTGGTTGGTTGACTGGGTGGGTGGTTGGTTGGTTGGCTGGGTGGTTGGTTGGCTGGGAGGGTGGGTGGGTGGTTGGTTGGTTGGTTGGTTGGTTTTGTGGGTGGTTGGTTGGTTAGTTGGGTGGTTAGTTGGGTGGTCGGTAGGGTAGTTGATTGGCTGGGTGATTGGTTCGGTCTGTCTATCCTTCTATCCTTGTATCATTCAATCATTTGTTTATTCATTAATCTGTTTTAGAGTTTAGATTAAAATTACACACAGAAAATGACTTTATTTCTCAACACAATGATAATCTTTGAAATCAATACCTATGGAAACTGCTGACATTTGAGTAACTATATTACAAAGCAAAAGTTCTAATCAAAATTACTCATTCAGATCAAAGATTTTCAAACAAGGCCATCAGTCACGTATTTCTTTGAAATGTTTCCTTTGCATTCCAAATTATTTATTATACTTTGAAAAGGTCACTTAAGCACCTTTCAAATGATCTCACGGTTCACATCAAAGTCAGATTATTAGTTCTCTTTGAACCAGTGAGCAGTCCGCCGCTAAGCCATTGAAAGCAGCTCAATCTTTAACACCTTTCCAAATTGAAACCAACTTATATATCCAGAGCTCAAGTAGTCAACAATACATTAGTACAATGAATAATAACACCTTATTAGCGGCGTGTACTTCAAAGCAAACAATTTAGTAACTTTAAAGAAAATGATTAAGTCTCAAAAACATTCACTTGCCCAATAAATAGTAGGGCAAACTGTTGGACTGGTAGATTTGTCTAATAGGTTGCTGAAGAAGTGTGTAAACACGAAACGCGTCCAGCCCTCTGACGATGTAAAAATTCTTATTGCTGTTTCTATTGCTGTGTATTGCTGTATTACTGTGAGTACGGAGTAATTTAAAGATATTTATATTGCTATTCTTGTATTTCCTGTCCTTAAATATTAAATATTATCATGTCACCACTAATCATTACTACTAACCACATTTCTCTTATTTCAGCTGTGTAAATTAAGCCATCTTGGATTAGAAAAAAATATATAGACAGACAGACTAGCTGACAAGCCTACCACCTGTAGAGTGTGCGCCTGGTAACATTTTTGTATTGATTGATTGACTGTCTGGCTGCATTAGAGTTTGATTGATTGATTGATTGGTTGGTTGGTCGGTTGATTGATTGATTGATTGATTGATTGATTGATTGATTGTGTTTTGCCTGATCTAATTGGTTGCTTGATCTGATTGATTGCTTGATTGGTTGCTTGGGCCCTACTGGATTTGACTGGTTGCTTGATTTGATTGTTTGTTTGATTTGATTGCTTGCAGGACTTGTTATTTTACCTGATTGGTTGCGTGATTTGATCTGCGTGGTTGCGTGATTTGTTGCTTGAATTGATTGATTGCTTGAATTGATTGGTTGCTTGATCTGATTAGTTGCTCGATCTGATTGATTGCTTGATTGGGGGCTTGAGTTGTTGCTTGATTTGATTAGTTGCTAGATCTGACTAGTTGCTTGATTTGATTGGTTGTTTGATTTGATTGCTTGCTTGCTTGATTTGATTGTTTGCGTAACTTGATTGGTTACGTGATTTGTTGCTTGAATTGATTGGTTGCTTGATCGAATTAGTTGCTTGATCTGATTGATTGGGGGTTGGAGTTGTTGCTTGATTTGACTAATTGCTTGATTTGATTGGTTGTTTCATTTGATTGGTTGTTTAATTTGATTGCTTGCTTGATTTGATTGCTTGCGTAACCTGTTGCTTGATTGGTTACATGATTTGTTGCTTGAATTTATTGGTTGCGTGATTGGTTGTTTGAATTGATTGATTGCGTGATTGATTGTTTGATTTGATTGGTTGCGTGATTTGTTGTTTAATCTGATTGGTAGCGTGATTGGTTGCTTGTATTGATTGGTTGCTTGAATTGATTGTCTGAACTGATTGGTTGCGTGCGGGATTGATTGCTTGGATTGATAAGGTGGTTGACTGGTTGTTTGTCTATTTGCCCACTTGATTGATTGCCTGATTAATTAAGATTGATTAAGATTAATTGAGATTAATTGAGATTATTTGAGATTAATTAAGATTGATTGAAACTAATTGAGACTAATTAGGATTAATTGAAATTAATTGAGATTAATTGAGATTAATTGAGATTGATTGAGATTGATTGAGATTAATTGAAATTAATTGAGATTAATTGAGATTAATTGAAATTAATTGAGATTGATTGAGATTAATTGGGATTAATTAAGATTAATTAAGATTAATTGAGATTTAGATTGATTGATTGACTGGGATTGATTGTGATTCTATGGCTAGACCACGCGGGGGTAGGCGAAGGGCTGGTGATGACTCTGAACCACACCCCCATCATCTGCTCACGCACGCCTGGTTAAGGTATACTACATCGTAATCCAATGTTTTCACCACCTGGGTGTGCTGAACAAGCATCTGGACAGCGACACCATGCCAAATGGCCTCGGTCGAAAGGTCAAGAGTTTGACAGACTTCTGCAAACCGGCCATGCCAGATGCTGAGGTCCACTTCGACATTCGTAATGTCAACTTCGAATGGGAGAAAACAATGATTAAAACATGGGTTCGCCACTATAACTGTCAACTAGGAGTCCTCCGTTCTGAGCTACTCTCAGCCCAAACTCTTCCATAATTAGACCTCGGTCGGGCCAAGTCCACTGCAATCCATTGGGCCAAAAGGAATTATCACAGAAAATTGGATCACAATGCCATCTCAGCATTTTATGATTTTATTAGACCACTTGATCCGAATTATAAGCCTGTTACTAAACCACCAAATGTCACCCCTGTTAGCAAACCAGTACAAAATGCAGATTTAGTACAATCCGTTCATCCCAAAAAGCGGCTACATTCACCTGCAGAGGCCTCACCACCACTAAAACGTCCAGATAAACGACCGTCTCCCATTAGCTCTCTTCCTGGCACATTACATTCCAGTGGATCCCTCTATGATCCCTCTACCAGATTCACCTCCACCGGCGCCACCATTCTATCCTGAGGATTTTCCTCCTCTTCCGCAGAGGGTGTCAAATGCCAAAGGTGCTAGTAAACAGCCTGGTCCAAGGACCCAAGCTGCACAAAAGGTCCCTCAAGCACGATTCACACCATCTCCATGCGCTAGACCAAAGAAGCCCACACCCTTGGAACAGAATAAGTTCTGAAAATTCAGGAATGAGGCCATCAACAGGCCAAATTGGTAACTTCCTACCCTCGACATAAAGGTCTTGATCGTCGGAGATTCAAACATGAGTCGGATTAATGTGGATCCCCATCTAGATACTCAGGTTGCCTGTTTCCCTGGAGCATCGATTAATGATCTCAGAACGATCATTAATAAATACACAGGGAAATTCCAACCTGAGAAAGTAGTCCTCACCATAGGAATAAATGATAGGAATAATCTGATCTCAGCCTCAGAGTATCGACGTAGGTTATTATTCAGCATGGTACGAAAGAAATTTCCCAAGTCTATGATCTACTTCCCTGAACTAAATTTCTCTGCAACCTCGACCCCTCAGCAAAAGCAGGCACTCGATGCAATTAATCGGACTGCCGCGTCAAGCAAGGCCAAGTCCCCTGAGTCCAAGGTTATTGTCATACCCAGTCTTCCTTCGACAGAATTCGAAGTGGGCCATGACAATATTCATTGGACTGAGAGGACAGCGAATGACATGTATAATAACTGGCTTGTGGCCCTTGATTTAAATTAAACTCTGGTCAAGGTACCAACCACCCAGAAATGGGACTGGGTAGTAATATTGTAAACCTAACCGGCTCTGCATTAGGTGAAGCAGAACAGTCACTGCTTAACTGTGGCTTGACAGTTGTCCCAACACCAAAACCTAAAACAGGTTTGGATGCAGATTTAGATAATGGCTTTACTAAAACTGCTGAATTTGGTCACCGTGTGAATTTGGCAGATTTTTTTTCGAAACTCCAATAGTAATATTCCACCATTCATTGAAAAAATCGGCTGGGCTCCAAACTTAAAATGTGTTGACCCAGCAATCGGTTAAAGTATAAAACTTTACTCTGAACGTATTGAAAATACTACATTTCCAAACGATCAGCAAAATTTATCCTATGAGCAACACCAGGCCCTATTAGGTATAGAAAAAGTGAAATTGTCATCAAACCTGCGGATAAAGGGTCGGCTACTGTAATAATGGATAAAGACAACTACATCAAAGAAGCGCATAGACAGCTTAGTAATCCGAAGCATTACCGAAAACTAAATGAACCACTTTGGCAAAATAACTGTAGCAAATTCAACGAAATTCTCCAAAAAATGGTTGATAGCGAGAAGATAACTGAAAAGCAATTTAAATACCTGTGCGCAAAAGATGATTCGAAACCACGTACATTTTATCTTCTTCCTAAAATCCATAAGTCTGTTGACTCGTGGACCGACCCAATGACACTACCAGGGCGACCCATTATTTCAGATTGTTGTTCGGAATCATATAGAATTAGTGAATTTATCGACTACCATCTTCAGCCAATTGCAAATAGACATTTTAGCTATCGGAAAAACACTGAAGACTTCCTAGCCCAGGTCTCTAAGATCCTGGTCCCTCCAAATTCATTCTTAATTACAATGGACGTCAATGCTATGTACACAAACATTGACATCGAAAAGGGTCTAAATTCAATTCGTAGAGCGTTTGCCGACTATCCTGACACAAACAGGCCCGACAGAGAAGTAATAGCTCTATTAGAGCTTAGTCTGAAGGGCAATGAAGGGTGAAATTTTCCAACAAATTTGTGGCTGTGCAATGGGTAAGCGTTTCAGCCCAGGTTTCGCTAACCTTTACATGGCAGAGTGGGAAAAGGAAGCACTCGAATACTGTCCAAATCAACCGCTCATTTACCGCAGGTACCTCGATGATATTTTCATGATCTGGCAACATAGTAAGGAAGCATTTACCGAATTTCTGGCCATTCTGAATACTCATGATCCGAATATCAAGCTAAAAGCTCAAACTGATGAGCTGTCCGTAGATTTCCTGGATGTAACTTTATACAAAGGTATAAAGTATGAAACAACTGGTTACTTAGACTACAAAGTTTATTTTAGGCCAACGGCTCGCATCAACTACTGCACAAGAAATCATTCCATCCACCGCATACTTTCAAGGGACTTGTAAAATCACAAATAATCCGTTTTCATAGAAATTCGAGTGATAAGAATCATCATGTTCGACCTTATTCAAAGCCCTCACACCGAGAGGGTACTCTTCTCGGTTCCTGCGTAAAATAAAGTCTGAAACTGCATAATTTGGAAATCATTCCGGATAATGCCAGAAATGCCAGAAATTCTCGGCTTACCAAAATTTGTCATAATCGTCCGATTATTGGTGAAGGAGAATCTAAGAAATGTGAAAAGAAAAGGTGTAAATTGGATAAATTTCTTCCTTCCCAGAGTACATTCACGAGCCTTCAAAACAAAAGCAAATTTCAAATTCAGTCGAAATTAGATTGCGATTCTGAAAATGTCATTTACTTAATTTCATGCAAATTGTGTCAAAAGCAGTATGTTGGCGAAACGAAAAATCGACTAAGATGCCGAGCAACTAGACACCTTTCAGATATTAGACTAGAGGATGACACACATGTGGCTGAACATTTTAATCTTCCTGATCATTTGGTCACTCGTGACTTTGAAATTATGCCCATCGAACAGCTACCTCTTTCAGACACAACAGAGGAAACTGATAAACAAAGAAAAATAAGAGAATCGTTTTGGATTAAAGAACTCGAAATACAATGGCCAAGGGGCATAAATTCGGACCCAGGCCTCTCGGATCAACGTGAGATTATCCCATTTACCTTCACATACAATCGGAAAAATGTTGAAATTGCGAAAATCCTAAAGGATGAGTATCACAAATTACAGGACAATTTAAAACAACCATTCAACAAGTGTCCAGTAATTGCGTTTAAGAAAAATCCTAATCTACGCAACATCTTGGTAAAAGCAAAACTCAAATAAGTGTTCAAAACATCAATCCCGTGTCCCCATTTATCATTGTATACTAATCAGGCCATATTGACAATCTCAGGTGATAAAATAAGCAAAAATATTTTCAATTTTTTTCAATTTTGAAAATTCTGAGCCGGTGCGTTTACAATATTACATACATACATATATCCATACAAATACACATATACATATACATACACACTATTGGGAGTCCATGCTAGAAACATGGAGGTCTAAAATGGTTCAAATACATATAATTTGGTTAAAATCATTGTTTTTTTAAAGAGATATCAAGGTCAAAGATAGGAAGTCCAGGACTTTCTTGGTATGTTGTGTGGAGTCCAGACATGATCTTTGGGAGTGTAGGACTCCCGGACTTCCATTAAGCGGTGGGTGGGTAGGGCTGTCCATGTTTACATAGATATATGCCACTATGTGCACAAACATAAAACACACGACATTCATACACATATTTATGGCATTCGTATTTACATACACACATACATAGTTACTGACATAAATAAACATATATACTCCCTAATTACATCGTTATCTCATTTTATCTAAATTTAGTTCGGAGTGGTTTATTGTTATATAGGACTTTTGTGTGCTACTGAGGGTGGGGTGGGGTGCGGAGGGGCAGGGAAGAGCTCATCACTGTAGTATAAAGTGGTGATGGTGGAATGCCTTAGGTTTGTGATATCATTAATTAGCAGAGAATCTGTGACCATCAGGCATAGATATATTAATTTAGCATTTGTCGATCATAAATTCCCTGGCAATCTTCTTAACGGGTTTCTGGTTTAATATACTATCGCATATTTTTGTACTGGTGCTGTTCCATAGTTTTGTGGCTGTTATTGTCATTCATCGTTTTCCTATTTCTGTTCGTGTAAATTGAGTGTGTGGATTGTGCTTAGTGTGAAATTGCAAGCTATGGATTGTAGTAACGTATTGTAGTAACACTCCTTTACAATGGTATACATCTGTAGTCTTCCTATTCTGTTAGTTTTAATAGCTTTTCTGACTTGAATATATTCTGGCCCTTTGCTGGTTTTGAAAAGAGTTTTAGTGCCTTTTTCTGTAGACTGAAGGAAATGCCAATTTCCCTTTCTCCGAGATCTAACAATACTCACCATCCTGTTACTTCTGATATACAGCTGGCCTTGACAGCGGCTCTAGGATTATAGACTTAGAAAGCTTTACCGACTCCTGGTCACCGGGTACTCGGCTCCCAACTGCCGAGTACCCGTTTACCATAGAGCTCATATTGTTTGCATAGCCACCAAACAAGAGAAAACTATGGCTTGCCTCCGTGGGGCTGGGAGGCTGGGTCCGTAACAGAATGGTGAGTATTGTTAGATCTCGGAGAAAGGGAAATTGACATTTCCTTCATTCTCCTTCGATCAATACTCACCATTCTGTTACTTCTGATATACACCAGATTTGATCAGTAACCTGGTGGGAAGGGGCAAGCCATAAATGCTAATTTTGCCCCTTGGAGAAAGATTTTAGACTTCAAACTTGACTAACGGAGACCTAAAAGGACCGTCAAGTTCACGGAACCGAATCACATTCGCATCACCGCCCCCCCCCCCCCCTTTTTCCTCCTAAGAAAAGGGAGAGAACTCACGAACATGTATCTCGCCTGAAACACAAATATGCCAAGAGGGTTAACTGCTCCCTGCATATTCCATGTATTAGCATGGGAATGAGCACGTATATATAAGATGAATGAACATGATACACATCCATAATACAAAAAACTCTCACTATTGAATTACCTTATGATAATTGGACTCCAGACGTACCGCCTCCAACCATTCACTGGTTCGGCCATCAGTGACACAATCTGGTTGTCATCCTCTCGCTTGACCATGCCTGCTTTAGGTTCTTTTCTTACCGAAGTGAAAAAAGGGTGAAGAGCAGTGTGGTCACTAACTATCGTTTCAAAACAGCTAAAGCGAGTGGATTGGCTGAGTCTGACACATCCCTCATATAGTAATCCATAAATGAGGACTCACAGTGCCATTGTGCAACGGCCATGATGTCCTCTAACGGAACACCATTGTAAAGGGCGGTCGAGGCGGCTATTCCTCTGACATCGTGTGCCCTTACGCCTTGCACATGGTGCCCAGTCGCCATCTCGTGAGTAGTCTGAATGCATTCGACCACCCAACGAGAGATAGTATCCATGGATGCGGCGCCATAAGGCTTTTTATGGCAGATCCACAGATGTCTATCGTTCGACCGTAACGAGTCAGTCCATTTCTTGTACTTAGTCAAAGCACGGACCGGGCACCAGACACTGGCATCACGATCAAACCTAGTTAACTTCGGTATAATGATCGGTTTGCCGGGATATGTCAAAGATTGGTTCTTTGACATACACTCTGCTCTTGGCAGAAGACGCAGACCTTCTCCAGAAACAATAAATCGGTCCCTCTCTGCCGAAAGCGCATGGATCTCACTGCGCCTTCTAGCTGAGGAAGCTGCCAATAGAAAGACCGCCTTTAGAGTCAAATGCTTTAGACTAGCCGAACGCAACGGTTCGAAAGGGTGCTTGGCCAGTACATTAAGCACTAAAGATAGACTCCAGGCTGGAATGACTACCGGTTGTCTCGGTCGGAGATTGCTCATTCCCTTCAACATCACATTTAACTGGGCCACCTCTGGACTATCCCTGTTGGCTAGACAAGGGATAACTGATGCCAAAGCTGACTTGTATCCAGCAACTGTGACGGGAGCTAGTCCTGAAAAGAACAGCTCACAGAGAAAGTCTGCTATTTGCTGAATAGTGGATTGAAAGGTATCAATACCCTTTTCTTCACACCAGTCTGCAAATCTGTTAACCTTGTTGTTATATGACTTGAAGGTTGACCTCCTTCTCGCAGCCGCGATGAAATCAGCAGCCTGTCGAGAAAAGCCTTCCGACGTGGAACGTTGTTTGATAACATCCACGCAGTCAATTTGAACATTTCGGGATGCTCGTGTAGGAAGCGTCCCTTGGCCTGGGAGATTATGTTCGGAATCTCGGGCAACTGCACAGGATTTTCCACCAACAGATCTAGAAGATCCGTGAACCACGCCCTGCTCGGCCAATACGGCGCTATTAGCAGGACCAGACACGATTCCTCCCTGACCTTCACCAATACCTTCGGTAGAAGAATGGTTGGTGGGTACGCGTAAGCGTGCATCCCTCTCCAGCTTATCGCCAGAGCGTCTGCATCGACGACATTTGGATCTGGAATCGGCGAGACATACGTCATGATTTGAGCATTTTCCTTTGTGGCGAACAAGTCCACGTTGGGTTTGCCCCAATGCTCGAAGATCCGTCGCAGAACTGGAGGGTTGAGGGACCATTCTGTTGGCAGAATTCTCTGTCTGCGAGACAAAGCATCCACCAGAATGTTCAATCGGCCAGGAATATGAGCTGCTTTCAAAACAACCGAGTAATTCCTGCACCATTGAATCAAATACCACACTCTGATACACAGAGTGGGCGACCTGGTCCCGCTTTGGCGATTTATATATGATACCACTGTCGAATTGTCCGACCGTATCAATATCACCTTGCCCCTGATCATCGGAAGGAACTCTTCCAACGCCAGTTCCACTGCCATCATTTCCAACAGATTGATATGCAGCTGACTCTCTGGGAGACTCCATGTGCCCGAGACCTGGTGTTCTCCCAGGCTGGCACACCACCCCTCCAGCGATGCATCCGTGTACATGGACAGCTGGGGTGGGGTAGGTGCAGCGATACCCCTACTAGGAGATTCTGACGCTCCTTCCACCATACAAGATGCGACATTATCGGCTCCAAAACTGGTACCAGTTTTGACAGGGGTTCTGTTCTCTGTTTCCACAGAGACATCAGATACAACTGGATAGGCCTTCACATTAGAGCAGCGTACGGGATAACCTGCTCCATGGAGACCATCATGCCCAGCATCTGAAGGAACCGCCTCGCCTGAATGTGGTTTCTCACTCGAAAACTCTTGAGGATGGCTAACAGAGACACCACTCTGGGCTCTGACGGGTACACCCTGCCCTCCTCGAGATCGAATCGCATCCCCAAATAAACGAAATGTTGAGTGGGTGTCAACCCGGATTTCTCCTCGTTGACTATCCAGCCTAGATCTGAAAGTAACCTCAGAGTCAGAGCAGTATCCACGTTCAACCTGGCTGCCGAGTCTGCCTTGATCAGCCAGTCGTCTATGTAGGTGTGTAGCACCACGTTCTCCTTTCTGAGAAACGCTGTCACCGCAAGTACCACTCTTGTGAAAACCCTCGGAGCTGTCGACAGGCCAAATGGGAGAACAATAAACTCCCATACTTGATTCTGAAACGCAAATCTCAGAAACCTGTGACAACTCCTGTTCATCGGAATGTGGAAATATGCATCTTTCAGATCGATCGATACACACCACATTCCTTTCCTCAATCCCGCCATTACCGACCTCGGCGTTTCCATCTGGAACCGAGGCGTATGGATAAACCAATTTAATGGCCTGAGATTGAGTATGGGTCTCCATCCCCCTGTGCTCTTGGGGACAAGGAACATGTTTGAATAGAAGCCTGGAGTGTTTCGGTTTGCTGGTTTTATTGCTCCCTTCAGAAGCAAACCCGACACTTCCTTTTGAATGGCTTCTAACTTGTCTGGCTCCCTTGGTACGGGTGTCCAGACAGGTGCCAAAGACAGATTTTGTGGTGGAAAGTCCCACCACTCCGGCATGTAACCCTGGGATAACCATCCCAGGACCAGACTGTCTGACGTCACACCTCGCCAGGCCTCGACGAAACGCATGAGCCTTCCACCCACCATAGACGCCTAGACGTCTAACGGAGTTGTCCGGCTCGTAGTCCTCTCCCCCCTCTTTCTTAACGAGAGAGAGAGAGAGAGAACCATTTCGTTCTAGGCACGACGGGTATAACTGGCACCGCTGTTCCTGTCGCACAGGCGTGGTCCAGACGGATATGAAGGGAGCTCTCGTACCCTCAGGTACGATCCGGCCCCTTCTGTCCGCCCTTTGAGGACTTACCCTTACCCTTGCCCTTCCCGCCTCTAGGGCGGTCAGGAGCAACGTTGGGGGAGGGTAGGCACCTGTACAACCTTCCTGGCTTTCTTCGCCGGTGGCGGCTGAGAAAAGCCAGCTGAAGCAGAAGTCGCAACAGGCTTAGCTTTCGCCTTGCCCTTATGCTTCTTCTGCTTCTTTGAAGGTTGTCCTGCTAGCGGTTTCCCTACAGCCCCTAGTGCATGCGCTTGCCGCACTAGCTCTAGCTGCAGGTTGACCGCTAACCGATTCTGCGTGATACTGGATGTATCCTCTAAGATGGCCCATGCCTGGCCACCGAAGATGCTAGGCCCTGTTAGGGGTGTCCCAAGAAGATGCTCCCTGACTGCCGTAGCCGAACGCATATGGTCAATGACCATTTGCCTCCTGGATTTAGTCACTCGCGCTTGCACCCTTGCCACTGCGTCCATAGACAGCACCAGGCCGTCATTTACGCACGAAAGCGCCACATGTGGCACAGGGTGGCCTGCCGCCACTTCAGCCCACACCGACTGAAGGAGACGATACGAGTGGTTGACAGCGCTCATAGCTGCCCTCACACCCTCATCGCATAGGGACTTCCTCTTGGTGTACCTGAGCCTTGTCCACAAGTGCCGGACTGGGGCCACCCGCCCCGGCACTCTGAACGCCCAGTACCCATCGGTCATCCTCGGTGACCGACGGGACTACACCATATCTGTCGTATTCCCCCCGCGGAATACGACATCTTGCCCGCACCTCCCTGGAGGCTGCAGGGAGCTGACCCTTGGTCATAAGTTGTTTGCTATAAATAGCCTCCAACAATTCTATGAACCGTGGATCCAGTCCCACAGACTGGATCCGGGCCGCGGGCAAAATCCCATCCTAATCGACGCAACCGACGGACGGAGCGCATCTTCATCGGCTGTGGCCGAAACCACAGACGGGTCAACCCTGGATAGCCACGCCAGAGCCGTTGACCAATCTATCTCCGATGAAGACACACCCGCAAACACGTCACCCGTTGATGTGTTCATGGGCCTGCCAGCCACGGCCTCCTGGCAAGGAGCCACAGCTGACACGCCAGGCACTCCACTACCACATGGTTCCGCCGCCACCCCATGAAACACTCTGGTCCATGGGGTAGGTCCGTACGGACCCATAGCAGTCGCGGAACCGTAGCCAGACACGGGCGCCAATGGCACCCCACGTCCGACTGCCGGACCAGGCGAGATAGGTGAGTACCACGCCCGGCCCGGCCGACCTGTTACCGTGTCGGCTGGTGCCAAACCAACCATCACGGAACCGGTGCCCGGTACCAGATTAGCCTCACCCACAGGCGGAATCGACCTCCATATTCTCCACCTGCAGCATCACAGGCCGCAGCAACCTCTCCTCGGCCTCCTCGTCATCAGACTCCGAAGAGTCGTCGCTAGACGAGGAAACCGTGGAGCCGTCCTGGCGGACGGCTCCCACACCTGACGGACCAGCCACCGCTACTAGACCATCCGGAGGTGGCCGCAGAGAAACAGAACCCGTCTGGCCGGAGCCAGACGGGACTGCCAGGGGTCCGTACAAGATGGCCCCCTCGGAAACCAGTCCAGAACCCTCTCCGAGGACAGGGTCCGTACCAGGCATGTGGAGAAACTGCCCCCCTCCAACCTTTGGTAGCAGGGACGACACCAGCGTGGGCAGAACGCTATGCAGAAAACCCTGCATAGCCGGACCAAACCACGCCGGCGGTGCCATCTCCGCCACCTCCAGCTGGGGATGTGGAGCACCCCCACCGGCCGAACCGGGCGCTCCACGATTTACTCTCGGACCGCCTGACCCCGCGTCAGACCCAGCCAAGTCCTTCTGGGCAAGGAACTTAACCATCATATCCACGGACCACACTGCGCACACATTACACCTATGGTCTAGGTTACAGGGCGAACACCTAAAACAGACATGGTCCTTGAATACGACTCGTACAAATTTATGGCACTCGTCACATGATGGCGGGGTTGGCTTTTACTGATATTGAGATTAATATTGTTGCAGAATAGGTTGTCAACGACGGTCGCCGTAGATTCGGTTATTCTAATTGGTTTGGTTATTGTCGGATAGTAAAAGTAGGTACTTAATAAGTTAATGAAGTTGTTGGTATGACAACATTTCTGTTGCTGTAGATCAATATTGAAATCACCCATACGGTGAATTCATCAGCATCAAACCAGCTAAATCATCAAGCCAGTCGTCTTCATGCACGTTCCCGCTGTAGCCTTGATGGATATTTAAAATCTTAAACAAAGTAAAACCTTTCAATACCTTATGCCGGCTTTTGGCAATACTGAACTGTGCTTGTAGTTAACGCGTAGATTAAAAGCTGAACTTAACTTTTAAATACTGCATATCTGTTTTAACAATCCTGAATCAAACTTTTAATTGCGACTTACCCTAATTCTGAGCTGAACTTGTATCCATTATACTCACTAAAATGCTGAACTGCATATTATACTGAATGGGATCCAAATGCAATTACCATGCAATCAATCACCTCTACAATGTGGCTTCACTGCTGACCTATCACTAATTATTGCGGCTTTACTAATCTCAGAATTAATGACAGAAGCAAACCTGAGAAAGCAACCAATTTATACTGCTCTATTGGACATTTAAAAGACGTTTGGTGTTGTCGACCATGACTCACTAAAGCGCCATCTCTATGACCAGCATATTGCCCCGCATCTATGGGAGCTAATAGAGAAACTATACTGGACTATCAGCAAAGGTCAAATGAAAATTTGTGGTAGGTACAGAATTCCAGGTCAAACAAGGCATCCGTCAAGGAGGGACTATTTCAACCAGCTTATATAAAACATATATCAACGACTTGCTGATACAACTTGACACCCAACAGCTAGGATTCCTAGGAACCTTTATTGGCTCTGTATATACAGGATGCCCAATGGTGGCGGACGATATTGCACTATGCAGCAAATCAGCACATTCAACTCATGCTTGACCAAGCATACTCATATACAAGAAAGATGTAACATCCACCCAGAGAAGTCTAATGTACTCAGTAGAACAAATGATACTAGAACTAGTCAGTATACTTGGACACTAGGCGTTATTCCAGTGTCATCTATCACGAAAGCTACACATCTAGGCCTGACACGTCCACACAAAAAAGAAATTGCCACAAACATTGATGAACGTATCTCTATTGCAAGGTGTACTTTCTAGCCAATGACAAGTACTGGCCTACACACGACCAATAGACTTAGCCCAAAAATCTGTTTCCACATTTATATAATGTACTTATGCCAAGACTTCTCTATGGATTGGAAATTTTCACCTCTCCAACAAACATATAGACAATATAGAGCAGTTCCACATAAGCATGTTTCGAAAGATTCTTGCTTCACCAGCTCGCACTGCCAAATGCATAGTGTTATTAATTGTTGGAGCTTGGCTTGTGACCGCCGAACTGCATATTCAAGAGCTAACACTATTGGCCTCTATCATCAGAAGAGGAAATCGTATTCTAAATAAGCCAATGGAATGACAGACAGCCATGATATCAACATCACCCAACTCCCAGAGCTGGTTCATGTACATCCAGTCCATACTTCATCAATACGAGCTCCCGAACTTATCCAATGTAAAAGTCTTAGCTCTCAAGAAGCAATGCTGGAAATGGCTCGTCAAGCCTGCAATAGACACATTTTGGTCAGAATGTCTCCTTCAACAGTGTAGTACCAAAAGTACATTGGAGCATTGTAATTTTTTCACGCCTGGTTATCGGCAAAGCTCATCAAGTGATCTCTACTATACAAAGTAATGTTAAAGATGTACGTAGATGTAGTATCAAGACAGGATTCTTAACCAGGACATACCTTGTTCAAACTAAACTCGCATGATTTAACCAGAGTCAGACACACTCACTATGTCTGTTGTGTCAAAGCGGTTATGAAGATTACTTGCATATGCTACTGAGATGCAATGCCCTGCTAGAAAATAGACAGAAACACTTCCGTGAACACAACATGGGCTGGTTTTTTCTCACATTCATCAATCTTAACCGGCCAACTCATCATAGACTGCTCTGCTCTAACTGACATGGGCATTATCTCAAATGACCCGCACGTTCAGTGCAAAATTGAGAACATCTCCAGAAGGCTATGCGATAACTTACATTCTGGTGGAACTTACATTCTGAACTCTATAAATACTAGACATCGAAAAGTATAATTTCGCCGCTTTTTGCCTGCAATCAACTTTCTTAACTTATTACGTATTATCTGAATATTGTGGACTTATGCACTTTAACGAACTTTCTTGCACGCTTTACTGAACTTCGACAAATAGAGGCGTATTTATGTGCTTTGTAGTGCATGACTCAAATCTTGTTAACCAATTGTAAATACATTAACGTTTAGCATTACCATAGAAGTGCGATATACAACTACCACACAAGTGGGTGCTCCAACCAATTGGAGGAGGATCCAAAATCAGAACAGAACAGAACAGTTCCTAGTCAAAACAGCAACAGCATTGGCAGACAAATATTATTTTATTATTATTATTATTATTATTATTATTATTATTATTATTATTATTATCGATAATACTGAACACAGGCCGTACAGGCGTCTATATTCAGGTGTATGAGTTACGCTAAGTTTTCAAATGGTTACTTCAAGTAGTAGTGTCGGTAGTAAAATGATACCACCTCCCTCAACTGGATTTCCATTTAGACAAATGAGCCCCCCCCCCCTCCCTCAACTGGATTTCCATTTAGACAAATGAGCCTCCACCACCCTCTCAATCCCTGGAGCATAGGTTGTTGAGAGGGGGGGGGGGGGCACCATGGATCACCGAATGGCTGCTAGGGAGTTAGGATCATCCCGACACTACTACTACCAGGGGCTGAACGCCCATTTAGAGACAAGCCTCCACAGTGCTCTACACCAATGATCGCCATCAACCACTCTCTCTCTCTCTCTCTCTCTCTCTCTCTCTCTCTCTCTCTCTCTCTCTCTCTCTCTCTCTCTCTATATATATATATATATATATATATATATATATACACCTGTGCAAAAGTTAAGCACCACCCTATTTTTACGCACATGCGAGGGTATATTCATGTGCTATGAAGAAAGCAATAGCATAAACATTTATGTACCCATCCATCTTAGTGCAAGAGGTAATAATGCAACTAGAGGAATGCTGATTATGATGGTGGGGAAACACTGTATGTTTTTGTTTGAACTTGAAAACGAGGCCTGAATATGGTTACGTTGACACAACTGACAACTATTGCCCTACAGTTGACACACGTGGCTAGATTGTCATTAATGGTGTCTGAAAACGAAGTTTAACATCTGTGCACGAGTTTGAGACTGTCATTATTAATACCGGGTATATCCACCTTGTGCCTGGATGACGGCCTGGACACGACGTCTCATGCTGGTCACCAACCGACTGATACGCCATTGTGGTATTCGTTGCCATTCAAGATGGAGTGCGTCTGTTAATTCCTGTAGGTTCTGCACAGGAGGATCCCTCCTTCTCACCATGTTTCCCAGAATGTCCCAGATATGCTCAATAGGGTTCATGTCAGGGCTCCTTGCTGGCCATGGTAGGGTTTCGATGGCATTCTGGCGGAGGTATTCATGCACAGCTCTAGCACGATGTGGTCGGGCGTTGTCATCCATGAATATAGGGTGGGTTCCAGGTGCATGATTTACAAAATGAGGGACCACAACTCTATCCAGTATGGAATCTTGAAATCTTTGTCCATTTAGTGTTCCAGGTACAGTCAACAGATCCAGCTTACAATCAAATGAGATGCACCCCCATATCATAACGGAACCTCCACTAAATGGAACTTCTTCCATGATGTTACGTTGGTCGTACGCCGTGCGTCTGGACCTCCATACACGAGTTCGACCATCTGTGGCATGAAGCAGGAACCGACTTTCATCGGACCAGTGTACCCGTCTCCAGGATCTCATGTTCCAGTGTCTTCTTTCGTTGCACCACCTCAGACGCTCCTCTTTGTGGTGTGCAGTGAGGAGAGGACGTCTGACAGGTCTCCTAGCTTTCATGCCAGCAGCATACAGTCTCCTTTTGACGGTAGACATTGACACTCTATTGCACGTTTCCCATTGCTGGCTGAGCACTCTGCTGTTGGTGAATGGAGATCTCCTAACAAGGCGTACTAGGGCTCGATCATCACGGGCAGTAGTCATCTTCGGTCTTCCAGATCTAGGCCTGTCCTTCACCTCGTTAGTTTGCCCATGTTTTGCAATCAAACGACTGATTACAGTATGGTTAATGTTCAGCTGTCTGCCAATCTCTCTGCATGACATACCAGTGGTATGCATGCCTATGATTTGCCATTTCACACGATCACTTAACCTTCGTCTTGCCATAGCGGTTCACAATCAAGAGCTAATTCTCTCTGTACAAATAAACCACGGTCATGAACACAAAATTCCTAATCTTGTCGCCAAAATCTGTATGTAATGTTCTACACCTCAAACTGGACTTTTACATAACTGAACACGTGTGCTGTTTCCCGCCACGCACGGACATCAAGCGGCGTGAAGTCATGCATGCATGTGCATTTCGTACTTGGAACTATGTCAGCTAACGCGGGGACAAAAAGTATGGCAGCCTAGTTGTACCATCATGTTTCTACGTTCTATTGTTTTTGCTGGTGCTTAACTTTTGCACAGGTATATATATATATATTCTGTGTAGGCTCAGACAAACATGTAGTCTCTGCCAGAGTCGAATCTGGCACCGCCTTGTGATCAACCCCACACACATCTGAACAGGTCTGAATGCCCATTTAGAGACAGGCATCCACAGGGATATACACAACCCACAGGTACTGATCGCCAGCACCACACATAATAGGGTCTGAACGCACATTTAGAGACAGGCATCTACAGGGATATACACCGCCTACAGGTACTGATCGCCAGCACCACACATAATAGGGTCTGAACGCCCATTTAGAGACAGGCATCCACAGGGATATACACCACCCACAGGTACTGATCACCACACATAATAGGAGCTGAACGCCCCTTCAGAGAAAGGCATCCACAGGGATATACACCACCCACAGGTACTGATCGCCACACATAATAGGGTCTAAACGCCCATTTAGAGACAGGCATCCACAGGGATATACACCACCAACGGGTACTGATCGCCACACATAATAGGGTCTGAACGCCCATTTAGAGACAGGCATCAACAGGGATATACACCACCCACAGGTACTGATCGCCAGAACGATACATAATAGGTCTGACGCCCAGACAGGCATCCACAGGGATATACACCATCCACAAGTACTGATTGCCACACATAATAGGGTCTGAACGCCCATTTAGAGAAGGCATCCACAGGGATATACACCACCCACAGGTACTGATCGCCAGCACCACACATAATAGGTCTGAACGCCCAGACAGGCATCCACAGGTACTGATTGCCACACATAATAGGGTCTGAACGCCCATTTAGATACAGGCATCCACAGGGATATACACCATGAGTACTGTTGCACAGATTCGCGCTATTGCAAAGCAATTCGGCCTTAGAGGCTACTCTAAGGCCAAGAAAGCCAACCTGCTCCAGATGATCGGACAGGTCCGTGCTGAGGAGTGGCAGAAGCCACTCTCCCGAGCAATGAATATGGGAAGGTTTCGAGCGCTTACCAAGGATCCTTGGAATCACCACAAGAAAGCGCAGTGGATACGTGAGTTTAGTCAGTTGGACGAGGAGGTGACTGCTAGCTTGGGAGCCAAGGCTGTAGCGAGGCGGATGGAAGCCCATTCACTGGAGCGCTTAACTCTCCAACACAGGGGGCCCCCGCACCCTATGCAGGCATCCACAGGGATATACACCATGAGTACTGTCGCACAGCTTCGCGCTATTACAAAGCAATTCGGCCTTAGAGTCTACTCTAAGGCCAAGAAAGCTGACCTGCTCCAGATGATCGGACAGGTCCGTGCCGAGGAGTGGCAGAAGCGACTCTCCCGAGCAATGAATACGGGAAGGTTTCCAGCGCTTACCAAAGAGGATCCTTGGAATCTCCATAAGAAAGCGCAGCGGATACGTGAGCGTCGTCAGTTGGACGAGGAGGTGATTGCTAGCTTGTGAGCCAAGATTGTAGCGAGGCGGATGGAGGCCCATCCACTGGAGCGCTTAACTCTCAAACGCAGGATCGTTAAGCAATGCTGAGGTCTGAGCCCAGCCCGGAGCATAAGCGGGCCGAGGTCTGAACCCTTAGCCCAGAGCATAAGACGAGAAGGTGAACACATTCTCGACCAGCGTCTCAGCGAAAGGGAGACAGAGGATAGAGGACGCCGGTCAGTATGCTGGACATTCTTCCGAGGTCTAGAAGGAGACCTCACAGGCCGGATCATGCAAAAGATCCAGCAGACTGTCCAGAACACCTTCTACCTCCGCTACACCCATACCTATCGCATCCATAACATCGAAGACGATAGGGTGATGCTCTTCCACAAGAATGTTCCAGGGAGCCCGTGGCTGAACATGATAGGAGCAGCTCAGGACTGGGTGGCAGCAAGAGAGCAAGCCTGCCTCGACACAGACAATATCGATCGACCCAACACCAAGTGGGCTTTCATTCGATCAATCAACGTTGAGGTCAGGGCTGTCATCAACTGCCAACCTCTGCTTGGGACAGGCCCCATCCCAGACTGGCTACGACAGAATAAGAGAATGACTGCCCTCGACACCTACAGGGACAACATGTGTCTCTGGAGATGTCTAGCAGTCCACCGAGGACTGAGAGCTGATAGAAGTACAGCTCCTGCACGAGAGCTTGCCACACAGTTCTATGGCAAGACAGTACCTGATGTCCGCAAGACCTCGTTGGATCAGCTGGACAAGGTAGAGTTCTTCACCTAGATTGGGATTCGCGTGTATGAACCAACCGAAAAGGGCACCTGGCACATGATCAGGCAAGCGGCTGACTACCGTGACACCATGACCATCGGAGTGTGGGACCATCACGCCCTCTACATCAAGAACATCTCCAAGCTGGCACATACACTAGTCTGCAGTCACTGTTAGCAGAGGTTTACACACGCATGCAGTCTTCAACGCCACGCTGATCACTGTACAGGCAGCAAAACAAAAATTGTGTGTCCTGGTGAGAAGGTTGAGGAGCCAGTCTGCGTATGAGAAAGCCTTCTATCCACCCCAACCATCCAGTTCAGCAGCTACTCGTTGGATCGAGTATGAGTCGAGAAACAGAGGCATACACATACACCATGTAGAATGTGGGCATGGTGGCGAGGGTTGGATGGAGGGCGCTTCCGTAGATGGTTATGATCCGACCACCAACACCGTTTACCAGTTCCATGGCTGTCACTGGCACGGGTGTCCACAACACCAGCGAGGTGAGGATGCCGAACAAAGATACCGCAAGACAGTCCTGGGAGAGGAGAAGCTGAGAGCCTCTGGATACACGCTTGTGGTACAGTGGGAGTGCTGTATAAAACGCTGCCCAAGCATCCGTAAACGAGTTCAGACTGTCCCATACCCACACTTCATAGTTTACGACTTCGAAGCACTCCTAGATGGTATTGTAGCGACCCTGACCTTCCCAACCTAGCCACGGGATGCTTCAGATGGAAAACATCAGATTTGAACTGTGACGTATGTGTGAGATAGTGTGAGAGGGATTATTTAGAGTGAAAAGCCGAAACGGCAATTAATCACACAGGTATTAACGCTCTGGTGTGTGCACTTCGGTGTATGGTTTGTGCAAAGAAACGGCAATGATTAGTAATTAGCCGGGCCTTCAAGTTAATCTTAAGCCGAGATGGCAATTAATTCCATAAAGGTCGGTAATACATTCACTTTGAGCCGAATCCACTGAAATGATTGAAATAGTGTGGTTAATTTTAAGCCGAAACGGCAATTAAACCACACCACTGTGCCTTGATTATGACGTGAATATGTGTGCGTGTAGTGTAAAGTACATGCGTGTCACAGTTGGCCATCGCCTCGTTGTGTTCCATACGATAGCCTCTGACTGTCCTCCAATACCAGGTTCAGACACTAATATTCTAGGATTGAGGGTAAAGGGATAATTTCCAGCAGCTCTTGGTGCTACTGAGCAAGAAATTGACAAGATGGAATTAAAAAGACTGATGTTTATTTACAATAACCCTCACTAAACAGCGAGCGGAAACATGACTGGAATATGTAGTAAAAATACTACAGTTTGTTTACATATGACGTCATTTGACAGGGGAAATCTCCCACAGGCCGGGACGTCTAAATTCTATTAATCTGGTTCATGAGAAATGGAAATTATACTTCACACATTCAAGAATGGGAAAATATATCTACCGTTCTGATTAATTAATAATCAGAAGAATCCAATACTAGAAATTAGTTTATCACAATATTTGCGGCTAGGCTACGCCCCCTGTCACAGCAGACCGGTTCGGTAAGATGCGGTGACGGCAGACGATAACCTACCACGTAATATACTTCGTACCACAATAATAATATGCGTACCGCAGCAGTAACGCCTGCAATATGCCTATTATTACTGCGTACAATGCGGTGAATAAACCCTCAATACATTACCGTACCTAAAGTGCGGTAACTATACTTCGGTACGTAAGCGGTAACAAACGTCAAAATGCGGTGGAGCGTCAGATCAAAGATCGGTGAGTTGCTGAAATCAAGCCAACTCCCCGACTATTGGCTGAGCGGTGCTATTTATAAGATTTTTTAGAGTGACGTCATGAATAAATTACGGAGATAAATTAGACAAACTTATACAACTTATACGAGATGAATAAATCAGTTTGATAGATGAAAATTATTAAATACGGCTAGAATATGATAGAATTATATATTAATCCAAAAAAATATACTATATTACAACATTTGAATAAGTCGGCGAACATCGGAACGCCAGACAACTGGGTCACATCCGGTTTAGTTATGATCGAAAATGACAATTGGAATTTGTAAGTTACGATGTAAATAGCATGTTTTGTGACCCACAACACAGAGAATATCTGTGATATATTAACAAAACATGTTAAATAAATCGCCAACGCTATACTAATGAGAGAGGTACGGTTGTAACATCACGATAGCAAACTCTTAATGTTGAATATAACCTGACTGTCGAACTATAAAACTTGAAACCGTTGATAAAGTATTGATAAAACTGGAGCATGACAAACTATTTGAATACAGAATAGAGATCATGGAAGTTGCAAATCTGCTACAGTATCAAGACTCATCCTACGGAGACTCTCACAATCGAAAGTACTCAGATCCCTGTGTCAGTTGGCTGCTCCTTAGAGGGCGCCACGAGTGAGCCCACTCACCTCTGCAATCCTGACCCCAAAGAACTGATCAGAGAGTTCATGCTGGAGATCCACCGGCGAGCATCTCTAATCCGGACAAGGGTTAGGGCACAGTACATACCAACAGACCTGGACAAGCTCCCAAAGCGACAGCAGCGACTGATCAACGAGTGGTGTGACCAAGTGCCTGTACTTGGGTTCAACTCTAGGTGGTATGACCTGAACCTCATCAAGAAGTACTTTGTCGATGAGCTGACTGACACTACAGGTACAGTGAAAGTGGCCAAGAAGGCTAGTCAGACCATCTTCCTCATAACACCTGAGGTACGGTTTCTCAATGTGCTGAACTACCTCGGCCCAGGAGTCTCCTATGAGGTATGGGTCAAAGCTTACGGGTGTACACAGCAGAAAAGCTGACTCCCATATGAATGGTTTGACACACATGAGAAGCTCAACTATCCAGAGCTTTCTGACTACTCAGCATGGACATCTAAGCTCAAGGGTGGCTACCTCCTGACACGAACAGAGTGGGGAACAGTGTAACCAGACATTCAGCATGCATGGAATGCGGACATTCGCCGACTGGCTGCGATACTACAACCTGACTGTCAGTCCATTCATCGAAGCCCTAGAGCGGATGCAGGAGTTCTACACAGAATGAAAAATAGACATCCTCAAAGATGCGGTGTCTCTCCCAGGTGTGTCGCTGCAGTACCTCCTATGTGGAACTGCTCAGCACATGCCAGATGTTAGCATCTATTCACCGGACAAGGAAGCCTACGAGATGCTGAAGGGTGCTGTTGTTGGCGGTCCTAGCATCATGTACACCAGATACCACGAGCCCAGTGTGACTCGAATACGCCAGAGTGAGCGTGTCTGCCAACGTCTACTCGGCTATGACGCAAATGCCCTGTACCTGTCAACGATGGCCAAAGAGATGCCATGTGGCAAGGAGAAAGTGTGCCATTGGTCTGGTGCCAGTGGGGTAGCTAGCTTTAAGGAGGCTCTCATAGCAGACAGCTGGTTTGGGTTTGCTGAGGTGGATATAGAGGTCCCCAAGGCTCTGTGGGCAAAGTTCGAGGAAATGCCCCCGCTCTTCTATAACTGTGAGATCCCGGTAGAGGCAATCTCGTCTGAGATGCTGGCATATCTAGGGCGAACAGGGAGGAAGCAGCCCACCACCAAGAAGCTGGTCGGCGCCCTCTCTGGCAAGAAGCAGCTGCTGTATGCCCCGACCCTCAAGTGGTATATAACCCATGGCCTAGAGATCACTGCTGTATACCGCACCATAGACTATGAGGCCAAGCACCCATTCTAGTGGTTCGTGGAGAATGTTACAGAGGCCCGCCGCTCGGGAGATGTAGATAAGAGCAAAGCGCTCTTGGCAGATCTCTTCAAACTCCCTGGCAACAGTGCCTACGGGAAGCTCATCGAGGCCCTCGAATGTCATAGCAACACCAGCTTCATGAAGCTTGAATGCATGGTAGACAAGTCCCTGCATAGTGCATGGTTCGAAGATCTCGAGGAGATCAGTGAGTCATACGAGCTCCAGAGTCGCAAGCCGAGAATCACAATTCGAAGGCCCTTACAGGTGGGGATAGCCGTTTATGAGCTCGCGAAGCTGCGAATGCTGGAGTTCTACTATGACTTCCTCAATCGCTACATAGCTTGTCACAGCTTTGAGTACCTGCTGATGGACACTGACTCCACGTATATCGCTATAGCAGGCTCCAACCTCGACGACGTCATTTGCCCTGAGATGCGAGCAGAGTACCAGGCTCATAAGCGGGACTGGCTAGCTTGGGACAAATGGTCTGGACGGACTCCGGGACTGTTCAAGCTCGAATTTGAAGGCTCTCGTGGCATCGCTCTCTGCTCCAAATGCTACTGCGTGGAGAGCGCAGCTGCAAGTAAGTACTCGGCTAAGGGAATGTCAAAGCGGCAGAATGAGGTCTCTTGGCAGAGGTTCTACAGTGCCCTACATGGCGGGGTGGACAGAGCTATTAACCGAGGCCCACGCATGTACAACCAGGGTATGGTGACATATGAGCAGGAAAAACTCAGACTCCGCTTACTATGATAAGTGCCATGTGCTGCCAGATGGGGTCCATACCGGGCCCATCGAGTATCATATTAGCACCCTAGGGGGTGGTAGCTGTGTGTCTTTAGGGACTAGCTGAAGCTCTTCTATGACAAATGGTCGCCTAGGCACTCCGTGTTGGTGCGCCAGGTAGTACAGTGTAGGCCGCCCCTCCGCCTCCACATACCTGTCAAGCCTGTGAACATCTATTGACCAGTTAGGATCTGCTGCACACCGTCGACCACCTTCCAGCTCACCAGGCTCATACAGGTACCGAACCAGAGCATCAGGTGGTAGGCACTCTTCTCCCTTGTTCGCTCCTCTAGAGCTGTGACCAGCAGAGTGTCTGATAGCCTCTACTGGCTTCTTCCCGATTAGCCTAGTAACCTCGGCATTGGATCTCTCCACCACAGCAGGCAGCCCTCTCACCCATACTCTAGAACATTCACTTGGCGCGGCGTGTTTCCGCATGATGGCTGCAGTCTCCCCTCTGAACTCCTTACCCTCATCCACCTGCAACAATTCCGGCCACTGGAGGGTATTTTCCGAAGTCGCATAGATACGCTGGAATGCCTGGGCCACCTGGCCAGCTGACTTGCCTCTGAGCAGTACTGCCGCCTTGTACCTGCTGGCGACATCGACGATGGTGAGGGCATACTTGTAGGTCTTACGACCAACCGAGTCATGTGGAAGGAATAGAACATCTGCCTGGTGAACTCTGTTCGGGAAAGTTTACTCGAAATGGGCATGCCTGATGTGCCATGGACGAGATCTGTATATCTGCCACATCGCCTGGCAGCTGAGCCACTGGCTAACTGTCTCCACCATAAAGTTGTGGACCTTGCGATGTGCAGCCTCGAGTAGTTGAGGAGGCTCACAGTAATATCCACCAGGCTGATAGTAGAGTTCCTCAAGAAAGACGGTTGATAAACTCATGGATTTCATCACTGACGTCCACTCCAGTCCTGTCACACACGACCTGGGTGAACTCTAAACAGACGAACTGATGGCCATCATTTATTCGACCATCACTGAAGACCTCCTCAAACACCTCCGTACACTGGCGTCTAATCTCTGCTGGATCCTCACTGAACAGTAGTTTATCGACCAACCCTTGGAAGTTAAGGGACTTGACCAGGTCGTACAGAGACGCCATCCTTATATAGTATGGCTTAAATGTTCAGTGGCCCAGATGGGCGTGAGCGCTATGGCAACATACAGTAGCTAAGGGCCTGCGACTCCGAAGAACGTGCCTACTCCTGAGGCGATGGCTGGTATGGCTTCAGAAATCTTCTCCACCCCATGGAGAGCATTGTTGGCGATCTTGCGGACTGTCTCGCCAGCCTTCGTTGTGAACAGAGTGATCAGAGCCCCAACTGCTGCCAGCAGACCGATAGAACCTTTTATGTAAGTGCGATAAATTCCTCTGTGTACTAGCTTGCGGGATTCAGGCTCTACATCATCATACTCACCCGCGGTCTCCGCTACATCATAGTCGTCTGCATCATAATCATCCTCCTCAGCATAGTCCTCCTCATAGTCCTCGTCATCTATATCCTCAACTGGATCAGCTTCTGGTTCATACATCGCTCTGGGGATCCGTTACTGGGGCAGTTATATAGTAGCTTTAAACTATAGTCTATAGCATGGCCTCCTCAATCTTGAATGCGGGTGTCTTTGCCTTAGCAAACTGGGGACTCAGCCTCACCGACAAGAAGGCGGCAGAGATCGAGCATGAGCGTCATAACCAGGCGATGGAGAAGCTGTCTAAGGAGAAATTTGAGCATAGCAAAGCACTCGAGCATATGCGCCAGAGGGAGGCACGCCGACGACAACTCTGAGCTCAGGCCAACCAGAGCCTCAAAGAGGCAGATGAGAGTCTTGATGAGTACTACGAGGCTGTAAAGATCTCTGAGCCAATGCTCGACTATGAAGCATCGACGGGTCAGAAGACAGCAGAGCTTATAGTAGTGGCGGCAGCTGCAGCGGTGATGACAGGATCCATGCTCTATGCATGCTCAAGCTGAATACCTGATGTGTTCGACACACATACCTTAGCATAGCCAAAGTAAAGTACCGTCACACCTAATGAGCAAGTCCCAGCTATGAGGTGTCCGATGTTGAAGCTGAGCCGGTTGCCCTGATTAGGTGAGATGTCCCTGCACCCGAGGTGGTGACAGCCCTCGAGTGCCGACTCGAGGTCGTCGCTTCCACTGGTTAGGAGCAGAAGTGCATATGACTTAGTTTTCTGCCTGTAGATTGGCAATCAGCCCGCTCACGTACCTCACCAAGAACATTGGTCCCAGCAACCACCAGCTTGAAGTCGTCTAGCTTATCCACCTGCTGGATGGCTCCTCCCTTCTGAACCAGGACCATAGCAGTGACACAGTCCGATGCACCACGATGCAATGTCAGCTCTACCCGTTGGTTAGCTGTGGCTTGGACCTGCTGGTGTTCTCACTCCACATGCACGATCCGCTGTTTGGAACCCGTTTCCTTCAGCTCCTGGTGATTCTCGTCATGCCAGATATGAAGTCTTGGAGCATTCATCGTCGCATCTGCCAACTGCTCAGTGTACACCCGGAGAAACAGCCTATCCTGCATGGCAGCCAGATTAACGTGTGTGTTCTCGAGGAGGGTTAAGAGTGGAACTGCCACAGGCTTCTCGACACCTGCCCGTAGTTCGAATTCCGTGAACCCCTCTTTGCACCCCACAGCGTAGTACCCATTTCCCTTCGCATAGAAGGTTGGGCAACAAGCCAGCGAACCTAGGACTCGGTACTCATCGTTCACATAGGTTGTATCCATGGTGCTGTTTCTCAGCACGATCTCCCACCTGTTCAGAACGTGCAGGAGCTCTACCGTCTGTTCTATTGTGCTCTGAAGCTTGAACTCGAGTGTCATGCTCTTGATCTCGTAGATCTGTGCCGAGATTGCAAAGTCAATGTACTTCCCAGCAGTGGACAACCGGTTCTCATCGTGTATACTGGGTCGAATGACCACCAGGCAGTCCTGAGGATCAGTGCAGTGCGATGTCGCAGGTTCAATGCCCCCATCTAGATGTTGTACATACTGCAGCATGTTTAAGGTCTGGGTATATAGAGGGGTTAAACGGCTGCCATGTTTGGTAAAGTTATCCAGCAGATTGTCTATAGGCAGAAGGACAAGTCGGCATGACAGTCAGCATGACAGCCACGGCGTGCACTGTCCCACTGTGACAGGGTCCGAGGACTGCTTCGTAACATCAAGATTATCCACGAGCGAGCCAAGGTCACATCTCCGTCTGATGCGGAGATACTGGCCGCCATAGAGGAAGGAGTACCAGCTCGTAGTACAAAAGACTCGGATACTCTACCAGAAGTTTGACAGCACCCAGGGCAGGACACTCGACCTACCTCCTGTGGCCCAAACCAACAGTCCTGTTATTCTAGCTCTCCAAAGGGCAAGGGTCGACTCCAAAGATCTACTAACGGTCGGGAAGTGGGCTGCCATATTTAGCCTCCATAGCCAGGAAGAGCGAGATATGCTGGATAGCCTCCAGTCTGGAGCAAATAACTACATCAGGGAGGATGTCAGTGCTGCTGTAGCAGAGAGCCATGACACCAGTCATGCAGAAGGTACTCATGAGGGGTTCACTGTTGGCCGCAAGGAGGCTGTTGAGCACATCTTCAATGAAAAAGGTCGCAGGAGATTGGCCAGTAATCTGCCAGTATTTCCGAAATTCCCAGATAACTACCAGGACTACCTCATCAAATCCGCTTGCAAATCAGATGCTCGTCACGCATGGACAAAGTGGATCTTCTGTGAGAAGTTCAAGAAGAAGAGAGCACTAGACTCTGACTCTCAGTGGGTAGAGTTTAGGCGACAGACTTCTGACGAAACTGACGAAGTTGCTCAAGCTTCTGACGAAGTTCCTCAAGCTTCAGACGAAGGTCCTTAAGCATCTGACGAAGTAGCGGAGCCCGTGGACGAAGTTCCTCAGCCTTCTGATGAATGAAAAAAATGTTGCGGCAGCTGCGACAGTCTGTCAGTGATGATGCATAGAGCAGGCTAGTTTCCTGGCTGGATTCAGCTTGTAGGTGAAGGTCTGTGCCTTTTCCAGAGATGGATTGAAGTGTGACAGCTCACCTGTCTCCTTGTTGCTGAAGATAAAGCGGTACAGCTCAGCTGCCCTCTGTACACCGGTGATAAAGTCCCCTTTGGTTTCCTTGAGGGTTAGGCTGTCGTATATGGTCTTGAGCAGGGCACGTCCACATTTGGAGCTGAAGCTTAGCAACCGGGCATTGTGGCAGATGTCTGGTGAGATCTCGCAGGTGTACTTCTGAAAGAGGATGAAGACAGTTATCTTTGTGTGCTGGATGTGCCTGGTGATGTTGCTGAGGTAGGTGACTGTCTTCTGGTCCATTGCAGGACCAGCGATAACTAGAACAAGTGGTTCTGTCAGTCAGGCTGCCAGCAGCTTCTCCATCAGTGCTTGCAGGTTCTGCGCCTTGGTGATTGGGCCATTGTACCATTGATCATTACTGTCAACCGCCTCAGCGGTGGAGTCAGACACCAGAAAGATGTATTGAGAGTGTAGATGTTCAGCCAGGAGAGCCCGCAACAAGATGTTTTCACTGTGTCCTGACGGGCCAATGATCAGCACCACCTGGCCAGCATCGGGCAGCCTACTGTCGAATGGTACAGACATGCGTGCGGAGGATGGTTAGCACTTGGTCGGCTGTAGCCTCATCTATATCTGGGAGACTAAACGGCAGTACTTCCTGCACCAGCTCTTTCAACTGCAGAGCAGGGAATCCTGCACCTCTGGCGAATACGAGGGATGCGATGGAGGCGTCAAGCATGAAATCCCAGCAGCAGCTGAGAAGATAGTGTAGAGGGCCTGTGTCAGCACCCACAGTGTCTAGTACATCCAGTATCTATATGATACATGCACGGGAAGCCATGACTATCCTGTGGTCTTAAACGGCAAATTAAAGAATCCTGTCTTCTTCACCTCTGGTAGCCGGAGGCTGGCGGTAGCACCTGCACCTGTTTGGCCATCGACAGTGATACTGCTCAGGCTGAGGGTGCCTATCTTGGGATTCTCTCCATCCTGGATGAATGAGCTCCGTGATTTCAGGAGATCCTTAACCAGGTGCTGTGCATCTCATCGACTCCGAGCATACCTCGCATCGTCGCCCTCTCCTTGATGCCCATCCCCTTGTATACAGTCTTGGCCTTGTTAATGGCCAATTGTCCTACCGTATCAGTGTTCCTGATCAGATCTCAGGCTGGGATGGTACCTCGGATCTCCCACGGGTCTCCCTTCTCATTGAAGTCTAGGAAGGAGATAGGGGCAACAGTGTCCTCTGAACCGAGGCGTGCCTCGCCCAAGTGAGCTAGATCGCCTACCTCTTTGCTTTCTAGGTCTGTGAGTGACAGAGTCATAGTCATATATATATATATATATATACATACATGTATATGTGTGTACATATATATATATATATATATATATATATATATATATATATATATATATATATATATATATATATATATATATATATATATATATATATAGGCTTAAACCTACTAGTCATAACCCCAGTAAAATAGTTGGGCACAGGAGGACCACGCAGTCCAGCAAGGGAATATGTAGCAGTGCTCAGGGTACTGGCCTTGTGGCCGGTCCACCATTCCCGGGCATTGGCGATCCTCAGTCCGCATGCTTGATTATGGGCTACACACCGCCCTCCGGCATGTCATGCCTCATATGCTGCAGGGGTCTCGTGATCCATCTCTCACTATTCAGAGGAGTTAAACGTAGACGTCGATGATCTCAGCCATTGCACTCGTTGCTAGCCCTAGAACCGCGGCCTCCATTAGTGTAACACGTTCACCCATGATCTTGGCAGCAACAGTGAAGGAGGCACCACTGAGGGCGATCTTTGGGATGGGGTGAGTTATTCCGAGACAGTGCCCGGCCACCCCCACTCACCACTGTAGCGAGGACAGCCATAGTGGTGGCAGGAAGAACCTCATTTCCCCCTGTCATCTTCACTACGGCCACATTCGCCGCCACGTTACTGGCGACATGGACTGCCAGATGTTTTGCTTTGGTCAGTAACTTCTGTGTCTTGGTTCGCAGCAGGTTCTCCACCTTCTGAAGACTCGCCTGGCTCTCGGGCAGTTGCTTCACGATCTGTACCATTGACGTCATTGTTTAAGCACTGATTATACAACGCGGTTAAACGTCTGTGTCCCCTGTCGAGAGAGCTAATAAGATCTTCCCAGTCTGCGTCTACCAGGTGGCCAGGTTGGTATTCAGGAATATTCATCTCTCTATTGAGACATCTTAAACATATCCGGGCTCATGCTATGAGAGAAGTACTATGATGTTTTCCGGAGGGAGTTGAAGGACTACAAGAAGAAGACACCAGATGAGCTCGCTCAGCTCTCCGGTGTTGAGCTGACAGAGGAGCTGACAGCTGTGAAGCTCTATCTAGGATTTGGCAAGGGCCAGATCTGCTTCCTCGAATACCTTATCATGGGCGGGAGTATCGTCGAGCAGCTCCTGTGAGCTAAAGGTTTCTACAAGTATCGGGAGTATCTGTCAGATGTGTTCCAGTAGTTGCAGACCACCATGGACTCACTGGACTCAGAGCTGAACAATGCTCTGCGATACTCCAAGCTGGAAAAAGGATGCACTGCCGAATCCTCCAGCCCTTGGATGTGCATGTTGGCAGCGGGTATAGGGGCTGTAGGGCATGCCAAGCTGGTTCAGTGTCTCACCGTGGTCCCCACTGCTACTGTAGAGAGTCAGGATTGTCTTATAGCTGATTTGCTAGCGGCGGAGTAAGCTGATCCTGAGCGCCACGATAGCTAGGCCTGACACCACACGTAGAGCTACCATGGGAAGCGGTGTCATGTTGACTGGATGCAGTGTCTGGGCGCCTGGAGCTGCTGTGTCGACTGGCTGCAGTGTCAGGGTCAGAATGACTGTTTGGCTCATACTACACGTAGGTGCGTTGATGTCAGTGCTGAAGCTGAAGTGGACACCGGGGGAACTCCCCTCGACTATCATGTTGTTATAACCCCTGACTTGGAGGCCCTCGATGTTCACGATCATGTTGCTCGGAATCAACCGTAGTTTGTGACGGGCCTTCTGCAACCCTTGCTGGAACTTAGCAATAAGACTACTGGGGTCTGCCACGATGATCATATCCTCAACGAGACTGATGAACATGGCCTGGACCTTTGCTCCACTGACACCATCTATGGAATGCTACAGCTGGGTCTGTGCCATAAGGAGCCAGTAGCACAGTGCTTCCAGGGACTGGTTGATCTGAACGATCCCTGCTGGTGTGAGGTAGTGTGTGGGACAAAGTACTTCCAGACATCTGGATTGTCCTGCCACAAGCCAGTGATGTGCATATTTTGCACAAGCGCTCCAGGGTCGGAGTCTGGATCGAACGAGAATGTCGCTGTCTTCCGACGGCCTACTCGTCAGGGGGTTCGATAGGGGAATCCTGAGTAGTTACGTCTCGGGTCACCATACATAACCCCTAGACCGCTGTTGTCACCACCATGCCACTGATAGTCTGGGTGATCTCTGAACTCTCTCTGTAGTCTGCTGGCCACTGAGACGCTATGACTGTTGAGCTGTGGGTCAAAGGTGTTTGTATCAGGGAGGCTTGCACCCAGCTCATGGAGGATTCGTCGCACTGTGAAGTACACATGGAATCTGAGACAGCTGGCGATGAACACAGCTTCAGGAGTACCAGAATAGGAGTGAAGCAGGGTGGAACTTACTCCACATCCTGCCGTGGCACAGCACACGGCAAAGTTCAGCTGCTGATTCCAGTATGAGAGGCTTGGAGCAGCCATCCAAGTATGAGCTTGCTTCGCATCCTTGATGGCGATGGGGTGGTTGGTCAGCGGTCGTGGGTTGATGGAGAAGCTGGTTCGGGACCATCCATCCACCATGATAGAGAACGGTGTTAGCTCTGGTATATCATTCAGTAGACCTCTCAGGCCAGTCAAGGGTGTACCCAGGAGGGCGGTTGGCACTGGATGACTGTCGTGAGGTTCAGTGGGAAGGCCATCTATACTGGTGTTCTTAAAGCTACCATACAGGCAGCACACTATTTGTAGTTGTCTCCACTCCAGAGACCAGCGAGGCGACCTCGCCGTAACATCTCGTTTTTTAACTCCTCCATATCAACCTGCCAGCTGGAGCATTTGAGGTATTGCTGTCACACTTTAGGTTTCTCCATGCAGTATGGGGCTTGAACCTTCAATATATGGTGGTACTCTTCATCGGTGACCTGGCCATCCTCGAGAGCTTTGCTGACAGACTCGTCGATAGTCCGTAGCATACTCTGTGCCAGTGCCACGTACTTAGCATGCTTCTCCAGCCTCCTTGTGATCTGACGCTGCCCCACCACCAAACTCGTGGGCAAGACAGTGGTGGCTAGTTTCACGCCACCCAGCAGGCTGGCGACGATGGCCCATACCCCTGTAGCGAGAGGGGCCACAGCTGCCACCCGAGCACTGGCTCCAATCACACCCGCAGCAATGGTTGTACGTGCCAGGACGTTGTAGGCTGTCTTATATCGCCTGCGTGTTCTGCTGTACCTTTCTGCCTCATGGCCGAGATTCTGTCTGATGGTATCTATCTGCTGGAGTCGCCAGCCATGGATGGTACCGCCTTCGTCAGTCATCAGGGAGGGGTATATTCCTGGTTGCTTCTGCCAATCTGATTTTGCCATATTATACCTGGAGATTAAACCTGCATCACCTGCAGAATCTGCTCATGAGTCCTAGAAGGCTACATTTTGGAGAGCCTGGCGAACCATGCCAGCTTGCTGGTTTCGAAACAGACATCTCTTAAACAGAAATCATCCAGCACTATGTCGTGTGCCAGTAGCTTTCTGAGACGTGACATCTGGAACTTCACCGTATGACCAAGATAGTAGGTCCACCACTGGATGGCTTTCTTGGTCTTACGCTTCTGCGCCATCTCCTCTTCCCACTGTATGACATCTGGCTCATCCTTGTCTGTGAAGACAACTGGCTCATCGTCGTATGTGAAGACATCTGGCTCATCGCCCCGCTTACTCTTTGGCTCATCCTCGTCCGTGGTCTCCGCTGCATCGTCCACGGTCCTCGCTACATCTGGCTCATCGTCGTATGTGAAGACATCGTCCCGCTTACTCTCCTCCAGGACGGCCTTCCAGTATCGGGAACCTTCACTGTTCCTTCGCCTCCTTGCAAGGTTCGCGTTCCGTTGATACCAGCTCTCCAGCTGTAGTTGCTCTCCTTCTTGTTGCAGTGCGCGCATCTGTTCATTTAAGGCCTTTATCTGTGCAGGGTTCATGAAGGGGCAACCCTGTAGCAGGCTCTTCATCATCTCGGCAATGGTCAGATATTCCAGGTGTGATATCATGTTGTCGTCAGGTCAATGAGTAATAAGAGTGTAAACTCTAAATGGGCATCCGATATCCCATCCGTGCTGGCATATATGTTAATGGTGGGGCTGTCAAACAGGTGATTTACAGGTGTGAACAGGCTAGGACTGATAGCTTTCCATAGATTGCTGTTGGCACCTGGGAGATACTCTATCATGTCCCGGTCGACTTCTACCAGTGAGCTGCTGTGTGCACTGCCCAGAGGTTGATGTAGCTCATCGGCATGTATGTATGTTGTGCCCCACTGGGCCACCTCGAAGAGGACCCACTCTACACAGTACTGTACCACCCGTCTCCCCTCTAGAGAGGGTGAGATTATGTTCTCACCACCAGAGAGCAGCAGTCGGACAATCGGCATGGTTATATGTCTTGTTTAAACCACTCCTATAGCGTGCTATGGAACCCATATTTGCTCACTCGACTGGTCTTGCTGACCTGGCAGATGTGTACGCAGTTGATGCTGCCAAGGTAGAAGAGAGCGATGGCAAGTCATTCACCCTACAGTATAAAGCAAACTCAAAGGCATTCTCCCTCCACCCCATTGGTGGTGATGGGGTGGAGCTGCTCACAGACCTCAAGGATGTGTCGAAGGAGCGCTTGGGCCGCAACATAGATGGCCACAAGATCGTGTTTCGGTACGATTTCCCGAAGAGGAAGTACATCCTCGAGCCGTTGATTGAGCTCTCAGATACAGAGGTGGCAGACATCAACACCCTAAATACCGACCTCAGCTTTCATCTGGTCAAACCCTCTATTCGAGCGGTGCCCAGCCGATGGCTCATGATGGCCTGCTACTGACCCTGGAAAAAACCCTGCAATTCATATTTGAGAAGAATGAAGTGTGGTACCGCGCTGGACCTCGGGGTGACTGGCAAACATGGTTGCCCCTATATAGGCCTCACGCAGTCATTGACATAGAGGTTACTCCCCTCGCCATTGTTGTGAAAAAGGATGAGACAGTTCGAAAGCTCTACAATCGGGGATCATCCTTCCTCACCTACATAGGTGAAGGTGTCTCCCTGACGAGGGTGGGTCACCGGATCAGGGTTACAGGTGGAAAGCTCCTGCTGCGTCGTCCATTTGATGGACCAGAAGAAGCTGTTAACCTCCAGGAGGGCACCCTACGGGTAGATGGTGTGTCACATGTATCCAAAGTCAAGGGTGCTGTTGAACTGCTTCAGCGAGTTGGACTCACTAGCCCGCAAACGACTCATATAGTCCTAGAGCTACGTTTCTTAGCTGGCGGCAGAGTGAAGCAGCTAGCCCCTGCCCCTGAAGGGATGAAGATCACTATCGATCCGGATGGAACAGGGCTCGATCTGGCACAGATATTTCTCAAGGGGTTCACTCTGTTCAGTTTAACTCTTCATATATAGCCATGATTCTCATCATACTGCTCATGCTGGCGTCTACAGCAGTGGCACAGGGCGCTGAGACTGCCATGCTATTGGATGCCAAGTGGGCCCACTTCCGGGATGACCCCCAGTACAATCCTTGGGTCGACCCCTTGCAGAGAAACATTTATGACCGCTTTCACCCACGTGAAGAGATCATATCTGTCTGCCACTTCTATGGGGTGGAGAGGGCAGGCCGTTGTTGTCTGCTGGAGACCCCTGCTCAGCACCAGATTCTCTGCGTAACATGTGAACATGCCAGAGTCTGCCGTGGTTCACATGATAATCACTTTAGCCTCCTCCCAGGTGAGCGTTGTCAAAGTAGATGGAAGCCCCTATGGGTGGTCCCATCATGCCGATGCGACTCTGGCAGAGACTACGTGTTTGTCTGAGCCTACACATAATTGAGAGAGAGAGAGGCCGGCCCTGTGGTTGATGGCGATCAGTGGTGTATATCACTGTGGAGGTCTGTCTCTAAATGGGCGTTCATCCCCTGGTAGTAGTAGTGTCGGTATGATCCTACGTCCCTTGTAGCCGTTCAGCGATCCGTGGTGGCCCCCATCTCAACAACCTATGCCCCAGGGATTGAGTGGGTGGTGGGGGCTCATCTGTCTAAATGGAAATCCAGTTGAGGGAGGTGGGGGCTCATTTGTCTAAATGGAAATCAAGTTGAGGGAGGTGGTATCATTTTTCTACCGACACTACTACTCTTCATGGTGAAGGTGCCTCGAAGTTAAATTTAATTTGTGCATTGTCCCGGTATTTATCCAGTCGGTTTTCAAAGCTTTCAATGGTCGGGGCATTAACGATATAGTCAGTTAGGCTATTCCATACTTTGCTATTCTGTAACAAAATGAAAACTTGGATATATTGTATTTAGCTCGCTGGATAAATAATTTTTTACTATGACCCCTGTTACTATTTCTTGAAGCAAATTTTAATATTGGTACTGTGTCTGGATCATAGGTATTCAAAACCTTATATGTTTCAACCATGTCCGCTCTCAGACGTCTGTATGCGAGTGTGGGGAGGTTTAGAGAATGTAACCTATGCTCATAACTCAGATTGCGAAATCTGCACATTTTCCACAGTGTGTATGTTTTTAAGTTGTGGATTCCATATACTGCATGTGCAAATTCAATGTGGGGTGCACAAAAGCTTTATATAATAGCAAAGTGTTCTTTATTCAAATATTTGTAGGTCCGTCTAATGAGGCCCATGATACTGTTGGCTTTATTGATTTTATTTTGAACGTGGTGATCAAAGGAGAGAACTGAGTCAAAGATCACTCCGAGACTGTTTTCGTTGTCTACATGGGATAGGGTATGGCTAGCATTATCATATTCAAGTTTGTATTGAAAATTCTGTTTTGTACCTCTACCAATGGATAATACATTACATTTATCAGGGTCGAATTTTAACATCCATGTTTTTTACCACATTTCCAGGCTTGTCTCATCTGATTGCAGGTCATCACAATCAGATTGTTTTGTAATATGCTTTAAAATCTTTGTGTCATCTGCATACAGATATCTGGTTATGTCAAGAGGTTTATTTTGCTTTGCATGGTTCAAAGGGTTAATCCGGAAATAGGATAATGGAAATAACCTACACATACCTTGAATTCGAATCTCGCTAAACACACCGCCGTGCAACTCTGATTTGATCACAGACCTGGAACCAGTTATGTTTCGATTTCCCAGTATATCTAACGCAGACGCAAATGCGTTAGAGTCTGCAAAAAGCCTAATGTGTCTATGTCTGTGAGAAGTTTTATGACACTCAGATTCTTTACCACGACATATCTAAATCGTCGCATTCCAAGACCAAAATTGTAACAAACGTGTACATTTTTTGACTAAGTTTACAGTTTCATTTATATATAGTTAACTACATCTATGGGTCCACTATGGAGAGTGACTGGGTCCCAACTCATCAAGAATGTGAAGCAGATTCTATTTCCCAGCATTCCAAACGTGTAATTTCGGTACTTTTCCAGACCATCCCGATAAAACTGTAAACAGTGAAAAATCCTCTAAATTTTGCATACGCTCGGAAAATAAATTGCGTTATTCTGAATCTAATCAGGCTAGAGTTATAGACACAATGGGTAACCTAAACACTGTCGGGCGTAATTATGTTATGGTTATATCAGGTATGTCATTATTTATATTACAATTTACAATTCCGGTATCCGGTCACGAATATATGTTACAGTAAACATGTTAAACAGTTTTGAAATTTGCATGTTTATGCACATTTGGTCTTCAGCCAGTATCCCATAAATCCTTGCGTGGTACACGTTTCAGTCTATATTATACAGACTCATTTATGAATCCTGGTGATTTCGCCCCGATTCCTGTTAAGACCCGAGTTGTTTCACAAATTCACGCCTCTGCCTGTTCGCCATGGACTGTTTCACCCATAGGCACTTTTAGCGGGTTGTTGTACCCTCACCAGTATCCGGTCACGAATATATGTTACAGTAAACATGTTAAACAGTTTTGAAATTTGCATGTTTATGCACATTTGGTCTTCAGCCAGTATCCCATAAATCCTTGCGTGGTACACGTTTCAGTCTATATTATAGCCTACAGACTCATTTATGAATCCTGGTGATTTCGCCCCGATTCCTGTTAAGACCTGAGTTGTTTCACAAATTCACGCCTCTGCCTGTTCGCCATGGACTGTTTCACCCATAGGCACTTTTAGCGGGTTGTTGTACCCTCACCGATTTATATATAATATAGAAGGTTTGCATCAGTTGGCAACTGAAGTTTTAGTGCTACTCAACTTGATAGAAGGTTTGCATCAGTTGGCGATTGACGTTTTGATGCTACTACGATTCCTCTGTACTGACATAAAACCACGGGAATCTATTTACTAAATAATATGTTGCACTTAAAGCTGATACATATATATATCCAGCCCTTTATAGCATTGTGACAAACCACACCAAGAATCTCATAATATACGAAAAAATTTAGGTGTATATGACGATATTCCTGATCAAACTAATATAAGAAACAAAATGTGACATTCATAAAGTATTCAATACTTTCTTAATTTCATATGAAATCTGTTTTTTTAATGTTATGCAATCGTGGCTCTTCAGACATATCTAAAATGATTCTAAAATTTGCCAACGTCATTATGGAGAAACGAAATGCCTTAAGGTAATGTTCCCCACTTCATCGTAAGACTTATAAAACCGTATACTAATATAACAGCTGCACATAAATAATTCTAATGGTGAGATCCGATCAGTCACTCAAGTATATGAAGTCATATTCAATTATGCCATATGTAGGCTGACGGCACAATCAAATTACCTAATGAATGACGAATTTAACTCAACCATAATCATTTAAAAGTCTGTCAAGTTTACAGATCTAGACTGCAATGGCAGCCGGTCTGCTTAGATTCAAAATATTCAGCAACCTATTTGTATAGTCACCTTGAAAAAGGGGATCCTGTGACCTCAGGGTTCAAAGTACATAAATCCATCCAAACACGCTCAGAACGTGGGCACGGCTTAGCTGCAAACATTCTGTGCATAACTTGCTATGGAGCAATCTTTTGCAGTATTTAATCCGGATGTGGACGCGATTTGCTTATTGCTTTGTGTAATATGTATATATTTAATTAAGTAGTGTTTATTTATTTATATATGGCCTCTAGTTGTTTTATATATCTTGTTTATTTATACGATTGTACTTGTATTGCTGTATCCGTGTTGGATTTTTGCAATAATCTATCTATCTATCTATCTATCTATCTATCTATCTATCTATCTATCATCAATCCCCACATTATATGCCACTTCAAATCTAACTCACCTCATTATCGGCACATTTCTTCTAAATCAAGGACTCTTCTCAGGGAAACGTCATGTTAAAATGGAATCAAGGATTGGAATGGCCGAATTTACAGAATTCTTTGGACCACTTCACCTACCTTCGGAATCGACCCATACCCAACCTGCTCCACAAGCCAAAATAGTGCAACTCCCATCATGTTATAACTACCTACCTGCATCGCCAGCTTTGATTTATATAATACCTATATATTTAATAAGGCTACTTTCAACCATAATATCTAATATTTTTATGCAACCTAAATTGCACCAAAAACAAACCGTTTTTATATATCTAATAATGATATTTTCCAAAAGCAACTTCCTACGGCAAAACCTCCCTGGATCTTGTTTGTATGACTTGACTTGACTTGACTTGACGATGTAAATCCCTCACTTCTGGTGAGAACGGTTGCATCAACCTGAATATTATAAATCTGAAGAGAGTCGTATTATCATTCAGTATCTTCCTGTCTTCGTGTCTGATATAGACCAGTCTTCTTATTTGGTGGTAACTGGGTTAATCTTTTTTCTCGATATTGGTACAATGCATACCAAAGTCTTCTATTGGTGAACTCGATTTTGTTGAATATTTCGTAGGGTAACTTAGCTGAACTGGAGTCAAGAAGAAAGTTGCACACTTTACTTGCGTCATCCGTCGTTCTGTGCCTTGACTCCAAAGTATCCATTAATTCAGATTTCACGTTTAGATTATCATGGAGTGTAGCTTGAAGTTGGTTCATAATGGGCCATCTCACAACATCACTACTTGTACATTGCAGCAGGAAGTGTTCTTATGTCTCTGTATGCTTCAGACAAAGCAAACACATCTGACCTGGTGTAGAGCTATTGCGCCACCTCTTATTGGACTGTAGCTGGAATGTTCCGGTCAGCATCCAGTTCTTTACTGTAGCTCTGTAAACACCCCGCAGACTATTACTGAGGGATTCTCCTACTGAATATGTTTTTTTAGTGTGATTTGTTCTGAGGATAATCTCATTGATGGATAAACCTCTGCTTGCGATCTGAGGTATGCCACCCAGTATTGATCTATAGCCTTGGTCACTGTTGCTTTCCAAATGCCCTTAGTTGGTGGGCTATCCAGAATAGTGTGGGCCGAAGGGAGTGAATATTTTGCCAGCAAATTCCTTGCTGTACAGATCCAGTTGTCATTGTTAGATCCTTTAAGCACCAGTTGTCTATTAAGTATTTCATATTCTGTTGTATTCCTCTCACGATGGAGGCTTCCCAGACGGACCAATATCTTGGTGTCAATAATTGCTTTTAAAGGCCGGATTCCTAGGAGGGAGTAGCATGCCACTGCTGCTACCGTTGCTGGAAGCGTGAGTAGCTTGTTTAACATGATTCTAAATTCTTTCTCAAGAAAGTCTAATTCTCTTCTACATGACAGCACAACCTCTAGTCCATATGTTAATACTGGTATTATATACGCCAGAAGCATGCTTCTTAGTATCATGGGAGGAAGTCCTACTTTACCATGCATTCCTGCTCCCAGTAACCAATAGAGGGAATGGCGTGCCGTCTTTAGATTATTTTCGGAAGTAGCTCGAGCACTGCCTACCTTTGAATCACGTAGGATCCCTAGATGAGTTGTGGAGTCTGCGACCTGTATCTTCTGGCCACCAATTTCCCATGTACTAGAGAGATTACAATCTTGGACACCCTTGTCATTGGTAATGATTACACTTTTTGCCACCTGATATCTGTAGCACCTACTATCTGCATAGTATGTACCTATATTCAGCTGAGTTTGGAGTTCAATTCGGTTTGTTGACAGAATAGTTCAATCGTCTGCCACGCATGGGCTGGCTACATTGATCATTCCTACTCTTATACCCTTGCCAGGTATATTTAGCCAGTGAAGTAGCGGGTCAGTGTGTCTCTTCTACAAGTTAGTTGATGTACTCCCACTTTGTCTCACTCCTTGCAATATGCTGAATGGGTGTATGTCCATTTGCATTTAGGCACTGAAAAATATCACATAACTTAAAGTTTTCCTAACCCAACAAAATTTAACAAAATTTAAAGTTCCCCCGGGCCAATAAAAGGCAAAATGGGCTAAATCTCACAAAACTCTAACTATTTAAAGCGAATTCTGTGACACAGAAATCACTCTGTCACACTAACATTCAATAGCAACCTCAGCAAAATGCAGCCCTCAGATCACAGGTCATTCTGCAACCAGAAACGCAAGGCGTGGCAACTCCACGCGTCTTTGCAACACATATTATATCAGCTCCTCTTGGACATCTGATTCGTGTTCCTGCTGGACATGTCACACATCAACCTGGTTGTCCTCCACTGGTGTCACACCCTCATACTGGATTGATACAGCAAGCACCTTGTGCTCCCACTGTACCTCAGCGTGTTTCACAGACATCCCGACACATACGCCAATTTCCTGTGTGACAGCATCAACACACTACTTCTAGCAAGCCTTCAGTTAACCACTCTGCTGAGCGAATATCTACTCAAGGCATACATGTGAAGTCAACAAATAATGTATATGCTCTTGGTGGTGCTGCTGCTGCTCAAATGCCACCTAGCTACCATCAAGTGACCCACACATGTCAACAGAATACAATTCGGAACTATCATGCTACAACCAGCAAAAGTCAGAACGTACCACAGCAGACAACTAAAACGTCAGCATCAAATACCGGTCAGATACATTCTACTTTACCCAACCAAAAACACAACCTAATTCGGTATGGAAAGACATGGATCAAACCTCTATGACCACAACTACAAGTTCTGCACAAGAGGCTTCTGTTGACTTCAGGAAGAACCAGGAAAACCCACAGTCTTTTTGGCCAAGGCAACCCTCAAAGAGACATCACCGGATATCCTATCTCTAGCAGTAATAGAGGAAAGAAACATCTAAAGCTCACAACTTTCAATGTTGAAGGTATATGCGGCAATACTCCTTATCTGGACTCCTTGTTAAAACAAACAGATATAATCTCACTACAGGAACATTGGCTCTGGGACTTCGAGAAGTCTACCATTGATCAGTTCTTGGCCAATTTCAACTATACTACAAGATGTGTCGACTCCGATAAACCAACCTGTAAGTTCAAGCGCAGGCGAGGATATGGAGGTATCACAATAGCCTGGAACAAACAAAGAAATTGATGTTTATATCACACCCCTACCAGATGGGAATGAGCGTATTATAGCCATAGAAATACAGTCTTCACCTTCTCCAAACTGTTTGATCAACTCATACATGTCAACGGACGGTTACATAGACTCTTCAATGAGATATGGTAAGTGTCTGGACCTTATTAGTATCATCATTGGAAAATACAAACCTACCCATAAATTCATCTGGCACGGTGATATGAATGCGACCCTCCTAGCTAGAGATAACAAGAATGACAGGCAATTCAAATCCTTGACCAAGCTGACGACCTCCTCAGTTAAACCAACTTACATGCACAACAATAATGCCTCACAAATTGACTATGTGATGGGTCTTAATGCAGAATGTGCATCTTCTTCAGATATATGACATGGACTCCACTAACAGCTCTACCCATGTGCCATTGTACTGCGAGATTCTGATGAACCTCGAGAGCACTAAAACAAGACAAGTACCCAAATGTAAGATGACGAAGCTACAATGGGACAGTGCAGATCTTGAATTGTATTAACAGCATATAGCAGATAATATGAAAAACGTTAGCATACATACGAACTCATGTAGCACTGCTTACCAAATTCAAGTTTTGCACAATCTCATCAAAGCTGCCATGTCAGCCTCGGTACCACATAAGATAAGCTGTATCAATGGCCCTAGATGGAAAGCATCAACCGCAGTGAGAAACCTGCTCAGTCAGGGAAAAGCACTAAACTTGAAGTGGTATGAGATTAACAAACCATGCCGAGAGCATTCTATCAGCAAGGAAATGAAAAGGCATGAAAAAGCGTTTAAGATCACAACAAAGGACAGAACAGGCAGCAGAATGCAACAGTTTCTACAATAACATAATGGAGAGCTATACTACCACCAACTTCTATAAACTCATTAGCCATAACAAGAAAAGATCATCAGGCTCAGATATAAGGAAGAAGGACAACAGTACTTGTACCGAACCAGCAGACTAGTGTGCCGAATTCACAGCCTATTACGAAGATCTCTCCATCCCAAAAGATGAAGCACATGTTGATCCTGAGTATGCTGAGAAAGTCCAACAAGATATCTACCTAATTCGCCATGTTACTGATCAAAACATAGAACCGATCCAGGCCATATCTCAAGATGAAATGCTCTCAGCTATCAAAAGGCTAAACAAAGGCAAAGCAGCTGACGAGTATGGGATTAGTGCTGAGCATATAATACATGCAGACAACGCTATCACACCAGCTTTGACACATGTCTACAATCTCATTCTTCAAACCAAAAGTATACCAGCAATGTTCAAAATTGGCATCATTACACCAGTTCACAAAAGAGGAAAAGATCCAACATCATTCAGCAACTTTAGAAGTAGTACAGTCTTTGCACTCCTAGGCAAAATCTTTGACCATATTATACTGAATAGGATCCAAATGCAATTACCATGTAATCAATCACCTCTACAATGTGGCTTCACTGCTGACCTATCACCAATTATGGCGGCTTTACTAATCTCAGAATTAATGACAGAAGCAAACCTAAGAAAGCAACCAATTTATACTGCTCTATTGGACACTCAGAAAACGTTTGATGTTGTCGACCTTGACTCATTAAAGCGCCATTTCTATGACCAGCATATTTTCCCGCATCTATGGGAGCTAATAGAGAAACTATACTGGACTATCAGGAAACGTCAAATGAAAATTTGTGGTAAGTACAGAATTCCAGGTAAAACAAGGCATCCGTCAAGGAGGGATTAAAAAACATACATCAACGACTTGCTGATACAACTTGAAACCCTACAGCTAGGATTCCTAGGAACATTTATTGGATCTGTATATACAGGATGCCCAATGATGGCCGACGATATTGCACTATGCAGCAAATCAACTCATGCTTGACCAAGCATACTCATATGCATGCAAAGAAAGATATAACATCCACCCAGAGAAGTCTAATGTACTCAGTAGAACAAATGATACTGGAACTAGTCAGTATAATTGGACACTAGGCGTTACTCCAGTGCCATCTATCATGAAAGTTGGTGTAGTTCGGGTCGACCGGTCAGATGCTGGCCGTACCAGCTAAGCTGGGTATGCACCGCCCGTCCTGGATTCGTTCCCTGAACACGCCCCCTGGGTAGAGCTATAAGCGTATATGAGCCTATGGGAGAGATTGCGTCGTAAAAACGACTATGTTTGTTGAAGCGCATAGTGTGCATGCACGCGCCTAACACTGCTTTGACAGAGCACGTATTTCACGACCAAGATAGGATGATGCTTTTAGTGTACCGAGTAGGTACTATGTAATCCTTTATAATTACTTGCTCCCAGCGAATTTGGTATCAATCAAGACCGGAATTCGACGGGCTTTCCAAATCTGTAATTCGACGGGCTTTCCAAATCTGTAAACCATTTCAAAATCGGTTAAGAAATAGCTGAGTTATCCACGGAAAACCCCTTTGAAAATATTGCCGTGACGTCGTAACCACGTTGAAGATTTCGGGTTCTCTATTCTTCAAAGGGTTTCGTGTTGGGAACTTCTTACTTTTGCTTACTGAATATATATACGATGACGGATCCCGCTTCACTACCAGTAACTGGAAGGTGTTGCTGCGACAATGGTCACCAGTGGTGACGAAGGATAACTGCAGTCGGCTCGCCTCGTCTGACTGATGGTGGATAGACGATATTTATCTTGAGACTGCTGGGCCTATCTGACTATTCTAAGTTCCAAGTAAGGACTGGGTGTTACTCCCAGCTCGGCTAACAAAGGCGGCGGGTCTTACATATACGTAAGATTAATACTTCATTTACAAATATAACAAGTTCGTGATCTAGAGCAAAATCGCTCACAATGAATACTTGGTATAAATTCGTTTGTACAATCTAACAATAGCTAATTATCTTGTAAGTCCTAATCCTGTCTACTAATATCAAAACTTCGTTAGGCATACAAGCCACAGCTCAAAACTAAGCACGCACGAGGTACTTAGTGAATCACAGATGGTGATGGATTAAATTATCTAAGCGAAATCTCGCCTTATATACTCTTAATTCATGCTTCTAGACATTTCGCAGAAACGTATAGCTTCTCTCAGAATCTATTTCTATCTATTCCTACAACTCTTCTAGATATTCCATAGGCACATTTTGACTGGCTGAATAATCAGTCCACCAATCAACCTCTGCTTATTTCTTCCTAGAAGTTATAACCTGATAATTAATTGGTCCTCTCGGCCAATCAGCGATTCCTCCATCCTTTGCCCGGCGCACAAGTCTATTCTCTATATGTCTTTACTGCAGAGTTTGATCATCCTTGATTGGTTATGACGTCACTCTGACCAATCATACTCTGCCCAATTCTTCCATGAAGACTGCACCTCATATAGACAAAGCAGTGGAGACCGGTTCTGGTTTGATGTGATCTGTCAGCTAACTAACAACATTACGGAATGTGTTATTGTTGCATGCCATCAAATGAGTGACATATAGCTTATCAATAAATTTCGATTCTGTTATTAATTCCTGAAGGACGCTACAATTTCCATGTCCTGTCCATTGCCTACTAATGGAGAAGTCTCGGAAATGCTAGGGTGCTAGGCACATGTGCTGGATGATATCATTACCAGGTGGTGCTGTTCCAGCCTAGTGTGAGAAACTAGATTGCTTACGTCATCAACTAAGTCCGTTTGTCACGTTCCGTTTCGCTCATCCCAACACTGACTACTATACATTGATTATTTCCAAAACTACGATCACCAATAACTGCTGAATATTATAAAAGTGAAAGCTGACTGAACAGCAACAACTTTTATCTAAACTATTTTCAAATACACATCAACTCAGAACCATAGAACCTTTTCCAATCAATTCGTCCATTTCAAATATTATTCTATTAATTTCATCTGCTGGTTATACAACTCTATAAACAGCATCCTATTCATTTAGCATTGGTACGCTTCTACCACATACAAAGAGATGACCTGGCCTGCTCGACTTTCCACCGTCCCAATGATTGACATATTTAGTAAACAACAGGTGGTCAACACAGCCATGGTATACTCCGTCATCCTAACTGAATTGTATGTCGCAATTATCATCGATGTACATCTATGGCATCCATCTTTTGCTCACCTGGACTTTTAGCTCACCTGGTATTTTCAAAACATAATTTCTTTTGGGACTTAAGTGAATTATAAGACATCCTGCCGGGTCATGACTTCCCACAAGACAATCCCATATTTACGTGTACGCAAAAATTCTAGAATGTTCTAGAACATTCGCCTGCGTCATTATTAGCTGTGCTCTGATTGGCCATTGCTCGACCGATGATTCGTTGAAGCCTGCGCCTATGACATCACGAGTAGTATGAAAAGGAGATTAAATCCAGAACTCGAGAGCATCCTCGGCCAGGGGCCAAATAGGTTGGATCTGTTACAACTACTATCAGCGAGACAGGTATTAAATAGATCATTTCGCTCTCAGTTGGTTTCTCTCCTGTAGCCCACAGCAGCAACCCAACCCACTGCACCTAAAGCAATTTTGCATTTCCCGATTGTTTGGGAGCATTTTTTGGAACTTTTGAATATTGTTCACGACTAACGCGGAACACAAACTTGTGGTGAGGCCTTTCCGGCATGAATATGTGATTCTACAGATGTAGAGGCAGCGATGTTCTTTGGCGGATGACTCGCCGGATCTGCCGGCCATGCCAAAAAGTGGTTATTCAACCTCCCCAGCACTGACGTCGTCAGGTTTATTTAAACTTTTTGACCGCAGCAAGTAAACTTTGCCCGGAACGTCTTAAGAGCTAACTGACGTACCCCACACCATAAGCGTAGTTATGTATCTTCATCCATCTTCAACAACACCCACTTATGAATGGGTTGTTCTTAACTTCCATCCGTACCATCGGTGTACGGGAACTTTCTTCCTAGCAGTAATGTTATTGTATCACTTACTGACAGCTCGTTAGACATTCTTATATTGTGATTACCGTCATGAGTTCGATCCGCTCCCGGCCTGGACTGCATGCGGGAATCCTGTTTGCGGAAACCGACATGCAGGAACCTTCCAGCTTCCAGAGAACGCATCAACTCACGTCACACCAAGGGTGACGTATCAATTTGAGTAACACGATAGCCCGTCATTAAGAATGGCTACCGATTATTCAAGTGACTATACTTAACATCTTAATCATTCCGTTAGTTACATTTGTAATTATTATACTTTATTTGTGTAAACAGTTCCGATGACTAAAAGGAACCGCACCAGTCTTAGGATCGCTAGTTATAATTTCTTTATCTGTTTATAGTTATTCTTATTTTACTGTAAGGTGTTTTTACTAACCGCACCATAGTAGGTATGCCAACCTGTACTTTATATATTATTCTAATCATTTCACACCGTATTACTTGTACTGGTTAGTTCTATATATGGCAAGCAGCCATTCGTTCTTATGTTTTGTTTATTTGCAGAAAACGTAGGACTGCAGGGCATGTAGGAAACACTTTACAGCAACATTTATATATACATCACGTTCTCCCGCCACTAACAATTTTTCACTGAGGTCGCTGTCCGTGCTATAACTCTGTTTAGCCTGGCATGCTACTGACTAAAAAGCCTTTCTATTTAGCTCGATAGGATATGTTTAATATGATTAGAGACAATTTCTTCATCAAGAGACACATAGTGTATGCCTCTTTTCCGGTAGTTGCGATAATCTAGCCCCGCACTCTGGCAAGGTTGTGTAAGATTGGCCAATATACCTATTGGGCCTCACATTTATAAGTTATTGTCTCTCTTCATGTTCCAATAAGCCTTATGGCTTTTTAATTGTTTGGATGTCCCTATACGCACCATGGACTGATCCGACCCTGGGAAACTATTGGGGTTTCCGGGCGGTGATGGCCAGGGTGTGGTATCACATACATCTCCCGTGTATCTTCGGTTACCTAGTAGTTATTTATCCTTGCCAATGTAGGAAGCACTGCGAAAACATATTTTAATTATTAATTTCCTTTTCATCTTCTAAGAAAGTCTCCCCCTCACCGCAGTGCATAACTGGGCAACTTGCGTTTAAACCTAACATCAGGTTAAAAAGGTTAACTCCATAGGACCTGGTGACGGGCGACATATGCATCCCCACCGAATTCTGTAAAAATATCTGGGCAAGTTGTTAGGATCATGGCAAGGACATTCACGGTGGGTATTCGTCTCTCTTACCCCCACCATAACGATAGATCAGTTGCCTAAACTTGCTTATGTGAAAAGTAACCCTTGTCCTGTGACATTTTATGTGGTTATAGAGCAAGATGTCCATATTCTCACCCAGCCCGGAGGTCTTGCAAAATAACATGTATGCATGCTGTCTTCAGTATTGACGTCTTGGGATGCCAGTTCTCATTGACAGCCATATCTAAAGCCAGGTAGGACAGCTGCCATTTGCGGCCTAAACTAGTTCTTGTCTTTAAAACTAAATGTTAGGTTAGGCATAGAAGAAAGCCCACATAAATAAAGGCGGCAACTACTAATGCAGCATACTTGAAATTACATAAGATGGTGGCGTGGGAATCACTCGTCCCATCTTCACGTAAAATAGCACGCAACATTATAGTCATAATATCACTTTGTATGGTCTTTTCTGTATAGCATTTTGGTTGAATATTAGAGTGGGCCCTTTCTGGCCAATACTCTTCTCCCGCTTTATGCGGTGGCGACATTTTCCTGTGATGGAGGCCTGCACGAGGCACTTGCCTCTCGCAAGGATTCAGTAATGACGGCCCGCGCAAGGTTACTACTTCTCACCCAAAAAGAGCATCAGGAGTAATGCCCGCATGAGGTACATAACCTTTTACCACTTCAACAAGATAACTTTCTTTCCTGTTCGGCTTAGAGGTATAATAACTTATACTAAGTTAAATAGCGATCTCGTGTATGGGATCCCCTCTTGCGGGGATACCTCTGCGGACCTGCAAGTCTGTGTGGTACCTCCGGGAGTCCCGCATTTAAAAATTCATCAGGCTGTCTCTATGGCTTGTATCTTCGTATGCTCATTTTTTTATCTAGCATACTTGACAGTCTGTTTAGGCAAAACTATTGTATAGACCTATTTTAGTTAGGTCACCAAATCAAATATTGTAAGTTCATAGATCACGAAATTGCTATGGACAGGCATACCGGTGACACAAACTCTTGGGATGAGACTGCTGTGTTTAATGTTTGCGACAATGGTCGCATGGCCCCACCGGAATGATTGAGTTCCACCGGCCTTAGGAGCCAGTCTTTGTTACCAATATGGCAGTATCGCATAGGATCCGTAACCCCGAGACCGGGAGCTAGCCAACATCATCACTCATCATGTACATGTGACGCGGCGAGTCGACACTATACACCGGAATGGCCCGACACTACCCCGCGAGATACAAGTTGCGCCCGATGTGGGGCCCGAAGAACAACACCATCAATAACACGCAGCGAACTCACGCCCACACCGTATAGCGAGCTTAGTAGTATACCTACTCCATTCACCGACGTCACACTCGATTAAGAGGTGGCGTCATATGATGGACACCATGCTCGCATGCTCACCGACTATGCCAGAAATTCTAACCAAGCGCGATCAACAACGCTGCAATACAACCTGTTTTCGCCCATCAGTGAGGGGACCTTCCGGGATGCCTTACACGCAGGAACATAATTTTGTACTGTATCAGACATCCGCGATAGGCCAACTCCATCTGGGCCGGATCATGGATGATCGTGACAAAGACCTGATTATGGGCATACCTACCATCCTTCATACCACTATCATTCACCCATGTCATCTATGGAAACTGTATGGCAGGGTAATAATCCATATACTAGACAACCTCCCGTACTGCCACCACCGAGTTCATCCTCCTATTCTAGGGGGACACCATGGCCCCATCGGGAGGAATCGGCACTACCATTTCATTGGTACATCAGTCATGCCACATATCACGACCATCAGCCGACAGCACCACCACCATACGAGGAATGTGAGTCTTCACCACATGAAGAACGTCCACGTAATCTCCATAATATGCCGCCTCCCGTCCATAGACCCAGGCCAGTTTATGGGTCTACTACGGGGCAGACATCACTGGACTGGAGTACCTGCACGCTCACTCCTCGACAGCGGCATCGACGTGACACACCAACACCACCACTACCACCTGCATGACGACCAGCATCAGCGTTTTCATCAGTTTCCCGAATACCACCACCACCCGGTTTCAACCACTCAGTTCTTCCAGTGGTCTTGGCCGAGTCATTCTCCATCCCAAATTCAGCGGGGAGAGTGACTGGACCAATTACAAAATACAGTTCGAGATTATAAGTCAGACTAACCATTGGAACAACCGACAAATGGGTGAATATCTCGCCGCGAAGCTTTCAGGAAAAGCCCTTCAAGTTCTCCGGCTCTCGGGACTGATTACATGCCCACATACACACGAGCATTGTCAGAACGTTTCGGCGACACCGCTCTCAGAGAAACAAGCCAATTGCAGCTAAAGAATCTCCAATGTCGCCCGGAAGAAACCCTACCAGAGCTGACCAGTTGCATCCGAAGACTAGTCACCCATGCGTATCCAAGCACCAACATCGAAGGCATCATGCATCTTCACCTTGATATATTCATAGATGCATTAAGCGGTAAGCCAGCTCTTAAGAAAAAACTCTTTCTTGCAGACAATGGAAACCTGGCACAATTAACAGCCACAGCGGTCCGTATTGAAAACTTCCTGGAGCTGGAGAAAATAAACCGCCACCAACTTCACTCTATCAGTGAGATAGGGGGTGCTATCATCACTACTACGACTGACGCTCCCACCACATCTACAACATCCACCACCACCGAGCAATCAGCACACCAGACAGCACTACAAAATTCCAATCAGAATCAAGCGCCTGGAGAAAGGGGGCATGGCCACAAAGGAGGCCACAACAGGGCTCCGGGGCACGGAAACCAGCACAATAATAACAATCGCGGCAACATGCATGAGTGGATAGATGAGATAAATAAGCAAATCTCTGCACTTACTAATTTAGTAACAACCCTCAGCACTAATTTAGCAACCACGCACCACCACCCAACACCTGTTTTGGATGCAGTCAGCCAGGACATTGGAGGGAACGGTGTCCTAACCGACCTCCATCGACAACACCTGCCCACCCCCCTCCCGACCGCAGAACGCTGCAACCTGAGAAGCCGCCAAACTCCTAAGTGCACCAAATGGAGAGCTACCTCGGTGCCCGTATTCACTTCCTGGCTCGACTGCGGCTTCCATACAACAATGTCCGGTGGCCGACAATCACCAACCAAAATCAGCTTTTACACCTACACCAAAATGCACGTCTTCATATATGGCGATGCCTATGATGCCTCCCACATCCGTAATTCCCCCCCCCCAACCCCCTACGTCCGCACATAACAAACCTTCTTTCCTCTGTAAAACGGCAGTGGTAGGTTGTAGCACCTCCGCTGGAACAACGTTTTTGCAAGCACCACGTCCCGCCACCAAGACACTGGATTCTCGGTGTCCTTTGGTGGTGTGGAACACACCCTTCCACACAACATCATCTCCAGCATCTACCAACAGCAGCGGTGTGGGAGAAACTAATCCCTCCGGATCATGGATTCACGAGCAACGGCGCTGCCGGCATTCCGAGCACCTTCCACGGTGCCGCTGCTTCTTTTGTGCCTCATCAAAACATCCGATGCAGTATTGTGAGAAGTGGCTTGCGAAGGTGACTATTATCCGTGATAGGGAGAATCCCATCTCCAGCACTGTCTATACAAACACTGCATACAAAGAAATGGCAACAACTCCATCACCATTGCTACCACCAGCTCCATATTCGCCGTGGCACTCACAGCAGCAACGATGACAGGCTGGCCCTTTCCTCACTCAGCCACCTACAGCATTAAGAGAAGCTATTAAAAAACAAGCCGACTATGTACAGAATGATTCTGCCCCGTGACCATTGTTGCAGACAGCATCATTGGAAACTCTTCTACAGGTGCACCGCAAAGTAATATATAAGTGTGCCTGTCTGTTTAGCGGTATTCCCACCAGTGCCACCGTGGCCATGGGAGCTTCTATCACAGTATTTAACAAGCACTTATTTGAGAGCATCACACCTCATAAGAAGCCTCCCATTAAACCCACACACATTTATCTACTGATGGCTATGGGAGCGGATGTGCCCGTAGCCAGAGTAGTTAATCTAGTTATCCAAATAGAGGAGATGCAATTCATACAGCGAGTTGTTATCGCCTCTATTCAAAACGATGCCCTCATTGGCTCTGATTTTCTCAGTGCCAGCGAAGCCATCATCCACTGCAATCAACAGGAACTTGACATACACGGCCAATAGATACCTCTTGGACCAGAGTCATCATTATATGACACATGCGCTGTAATACTATCAAGTACAGCCACAGTTGAGCCGGGACAGGAACAAATCTTGTGGGCCACCGCACCACAGTTAGGAAGCAACACACACATCGCCATGCTGGAACCCGACCATAATTACATGATCGCCTCACAATGCGCAAGTCCCTGCATGATCGTGGACGCCACCAACAAAGATCACATACCCTTTCGGATATTCAATGGTACCGCAGACCCCATAATTCTTGAACCAGGGGTACGCTGAGTCCATTTGGTGGACATTTATCTCCTTGGAAACACCTACACTTACCACTTCACAAACAGAGATGACTGATGATTTACCAGAACTCTTACACAATTTAGATCTATGTGCCACAGTAGGATTAACGCAATCTCAAAAGCGACACATACGTGCACTACTTCACAAATATCACGATAGTTTTTCCTCCGGAGACATGGATTTCAGAGAAACTCATCTTGTGCAACACTCCATCGACACAGGCAATAATCGCCCCATACGACAACTGGTATGATGTCTTCCCATTCATAAGGAAGTGGAAGCTCATCAATAAGTTAACGACATGTTGCAGACCAGTATTATAGAACCATCAGCATCCCCATGGGCTAGCACAATAGTCCTAGCAGGCAAAAAGGACGGAACCTTGCGGGTTTGCATTGACTACCGCCACCTTAATGATCTTAGCGTGAAGGACGCGTATCCGCTCCCGCGTATAGATCAGGCCGTGGATTCCTTGTCCAGAGCCAAGTGGTTTTGTACCCTTGACTTAGCTAGCGGTTACTGGCAAGTGGCCATGGATGAAGCTGACATGGAAAAGACCACATTCGTTTGTAGGGATGGTCTTTTCCAATTCCGCAAGATGCCCTACAGCTTGTGCAACGCTCCTGGAACCTTTGAACGTCTCATTGAGCAGGTATTAACTGCCCTGCAATGGGAAATCTGTCTATGTTACATCGACGACGTAATCATCTTTGGACCAGCATTTGAGCAAACATTAACTAATTGGGACACCGTGCTTTCACGATTACGCACGGCCAATTTAAAGCTCAAACCAAAGAAATGTCATCTCTTTATGCAGAGCGTCGAGTTCTTGGGACATGTCATATCCAGTGATGGAGTGGCTACTCAGGCATCAAAAACTAATGCAGTAGCAGGGTGGCTGACGCCCTCTTCAATCACGGAGACACTGAGTTTTCTTGGCTTATGCCAGTACTATCGCCGTTATATCCATCACTTCAGTGAGATTGCTTCACCCCTCTACAAGGTCACTGAAAAAGATCGACCATTCGAGTGGACAAGTGAGTGTGACGATTCCTTCAGGGCATTGAAGGAACTCTTGACAACCGCCCCGATTCTTGCTCATCCTAATCCAAACATCGATCTCATCATAGACACTGACGCGTTGGCTTACGCTATCAGCACGGTTCTATCTCAGGTCACAGAGGATGGAACGCAGCAGGTGCTGGGTTATGGTTCGTGTACCTTAAATAAAACTGAAAAACGATACACAGCCATGCAGCGGGAACTACTAGCGGCGGTACATTTCGTCAAGTACTACAGACACTTTCTGTACGGGCACCCATTTACACTCCGTATAGACCATGCCTCACTACACTGGCTCAGAAACCTTAAAAAACCTGGAGGGCCAGGTAGCGGGATGGCAGGAATACCTGCAGGCCTATAACTTTAACGTTGTTCACCGTCCTGGCAAATTGCACAGGAATGCTGACGCCCTCAGTAGAGTTGGAATGGAGGCAGAACACGAAGAGGCCAAAACCGTGACACAATCTACACAGCCATCTACAGAGTTCCCCGAATTGAGGTGCGCAGAGTGGAATCCGGAGAAGATCGCACATGATCAGGCAACAGATGCACAAACACGAAACATATATGTGTGGATCCAGGAGGTGGTACGCCCTCCCAAGGAATCGGTAACACCCTTATCCTCGACCGCTAATATTATTACCAGCAGTTTGAAGAATGTCACCTCCATAATGACGTTCTTTACATCAATAACCGTCTGGTTATCCCGGAAAGTTATCGTAAAAATTTTACAACAACTACATGATAACACCTGGCATCTGGCCATGGAGAGGACTGTTACCCGCATCAAACAGAGATTTCGTTGGATTGGAATTCGCGATAGTGTAAAGGCATGGGTTGCCAAATGTATCCCATGCCAAAGACGCACTGTTGGCCAGCACCATATCGCACCATGTACCATACCCGACCACACCCCGAACACGCGAAACCACCCACCCACCCTCTTCCAAGGGACACCATTTCCCGCAGTCCCATCAATGCCATCACTCCAATTCGCATCCCTCATTTATACACCAAGTTCGGACATCACCAGTCCAGTCCATTTCACCGGTCCAGTCCATTTCACACTCCACTCATCGTCTGTTGACCGTCAATCTTCAGATATGAGAGAGACTGCTGCTACAGAGGAGGTGGCATCCCGCACCACATCGACCAACAATACCCCGCGGTGGGCACGGAAGCGGCCTGATCAGCAGACTCTCAGCTCGAATTTTGCGGTGTCTAAAAACTATGACAAGACACCAACCGTCGTGTAATGGGAGATGCTGTTCAAATGCCACCCTCTCCATATGGCCTACCATACTCCCCCGTGAGCAGTCAGGACACCACACCACAGACAGAACGTCAGTCACATACAGAACACACTTACCCTCAGGGCTGGATACGTCAATTCATCATGGCACGTACATCACATACATACTCGGTTATACTCAGAATAACAGAGACATTCAATACCAGCAGCAACAGCGTTTAGCAGCACCTATCGGTATTAATTAATTCCCGGTAGAGACATAAAAACTCCCGCAACAGTTCCACCCGCAAAAGATGCGGGAGAAACACCCCCACCCACCCCCACCCCCACCTCCCGCAATAACAACAGACTCGGCGTACACCAGCATGGAAAACTGGAATGCGGCCACTTCGCTTAACATTAGCATCATACAGCAGCCCGGACATCCCGACAACAACATTATCGTCAACAAACAACAGCCAACAATTCTCCCGCACACACCTCTTATCTAGTTACGAGAGAACTGATCATGTAGATAGAAGGAATGCACTGCAGCCATCTACAGTATGTGTCACGGGAGAAGCCGCCAAATCCACTCGCAACCCCCCCCCCCCCACCATTCCTCTCCCGCCACGTCGTACGAAAACAGCCAAAAATACATACATCATTTACACGTAATAACAGTTGATATTATTAGGAGAGCAAGATGCCCGCATTGTCGTCAATCACGAGTAGGATTTTACTACCGAAAAGTTGAATTTGATAATGGATTGATCAAAGTTGCATCCTACAGGTCATCCATGCTCTAAAGTAACTCTGTCCCACCCCCGGGCTCGGCCATTACAGAGCGAAATACCAGCAAGGTTGGATAAAGTTGACATCATGCCGCCGCCCCTCCCGCAAATGGCGGCAATAAAAACATCATGGAGGAGTGGCGAGGGTGAGTTGGGGGTAATTTCTGTTGACGTCACCAGGCTCCCACACCCCCCATCGGGCGCTTCCGCCTAAAATTAAAACAGGCAAGTTTATAAGCATCCAATCTGTAAAACCGCATCACACTAATTAAAAGGTGATGCTCCACGGGAATAAGTAGTACCACGTTTTTATGTTGATCGGAGAATTTTAAATCCGCTAAATTGGGACTAAGTTAATGAGCCATTCCTCCTATAATTAAAAGTACTCCCTTTATACAGGAAGAATTAATCCCTTGATGAATAGAATGGGAAAGAGAAAAACATTCCATACAGGGCCGACCGAATCACCTTCAAAACTTCCAGGTGTGGTCATCTGCGACGTCACTAAATCGTATAAAAGGAGGAAGCGCGCTCTGAAACTTCGTCTTCCCACCAAAACTCGGCATCAGGGAAGAACAAATAGCATTAGGCTTCTTTTGTGTCGAAAACTAAATTCTGCTGTTTCCTTATTATTAATTCATTATTACAATACTTGGCCTGGAAAGTTAAAAATGAAGAGATAGGGTTTTAGATTTTATTTAGGTTCCAGCAACCAACTACCATGCGGGAACGAGATGTCACTCCTTGAAGATTTAGCGTTGTCGGATTCATCTGAAGAAGAATCGGTACCAGTTTCGAAACGATTCCCATGCAGCTCATTATTAGCTAGCGGAGAACCATGTCACAGAACTTTTACGCGAAATTCCGACCTCACTCTTCATGTTAACAAGGATCATCTCCTCCAGACAGCCTTCTGTATAACGTATCGATATCTCTACACAGCCACCCGCTACAGAGTGACCCATGCGCTCTATCATAAGCACCATATGTTAGAAGTGACATTAATTCCTGGAGAAGAAAGCGAGGATCGTGCCGCTTTAGCCACCCGTTTTGAATCTCAGTTACTAGTCAAAGAAGAAGACCGAGAAGATGGCCCACACGAAAAACACTACCCGCAGACATCCCGCTAGTTATCGTCCTCCCGCGGCTAGATTAGCAAATGTGTCAGCAACCAGGCGTGAAATTCCACCTTCAGTCGCATCGGGGAGTGCTATGCCGCGTCCAGTCACTACATCCTCCCACACCGCAGTGCAAAACTGGACAAATTGTATTTAAACCCAATGACAGGTTAAAGGATTAGTTCCATAGGACCAGGTGATGGGTGAGATGTGCATCCCCGCCGAATTCCATAAGTATGTCTGGGCATGATATTTAGATCTGCCACGCCCTCAGAGGAAGGACATTTATGGTGGCCATTCGTCTCTCTTACCCCCCCACCATAACGATAGATCAGTTGCCTAAAATGCTTTTGTGAAAAGTAACCAGTGTCTTGTGACGTTTTATGTGGTTACGGAGCGAGATGTCCAGATTCTTATCCAGTTCGGGGATCTTACTAGGTAACATGTATGAGCGCTGTCTTCAGTATTGATGTCTTAGGGTGTTCGTTCTCAATGACAGCCGTGTCTAACGGCTAGGTAGATACCTGCCATTGGCGGCCTAAAATAGTTCTTGTTTCTAAAAAAACAACTAAAAGCTAGTTAAGCAGAGCAGAAGGCATGCATGAATAAAGCGGCAACTACTAATTCAGCATTCTAAGAATCACATAAGATGGCGACGTAGGAATACCTCGGGAATCATTCGTCCCGTCTTCACATGAACTGGCATCGTCATTATACGACACGTGTGCGGTTATATTATCAAGTACCACCACAGTTGAGCCGGGACAAGAACAAAACTTATGGGCCACTGAACCACAGTTAGGAAGCAACACACACATCGCCATGCTGGAACCTGATCCTGATTATATGATCGCCTTTCAATGCGAAAGTCCCAGCAATATTAGTAGAAACTTGGGAGCGAGTGGCTATCTACGTGCTCGATACCTTGAATACGACGGATGATGGAAATAAATACATCCTCATATTACAAGATTACTTTACGAAGTGGTAGAAGCATTTGCTTTGCCAGACCATGAGGCATCCACCATAGCGGAGGTCTTGGCAAGCAATGCCTTATGAGTTGCACTCCGATCAAGGAAGTAATTTTGAGAGCTGGCTCATATCAGAGCTCTGCAAATTGTTCCATATCATCAAAACAAGGACGACTCCATACCACCCCCGCAGTGATGGGATGGTAGAGAGATTCAACAGAACTCTCGCGGAGATGCTTACTAAGGAAACTCGCCTTGATTGTAGAGATTGGGACCTATGGCTCCCGTATGTACTCATGGCTTACCGCACTTCAGTACATTCCAGCATGGGATATACCCCTGCTCGGTTAATGTTAGTCTGTGAATTAGCCGTACCCCTGGATCTGGCCATGCCTCGGATACCAGGAGAGAAAAATTCACCATCTCTCTATGTTGAACTGTTGCAGCAGAGGATAGAACAAGCCCACGAGTTAGTGAGAGAAACATTATCCACTGCACACCGGCGGCAATAGACATGGTACGACCAGAGGGTGCATGGAGATCCGTATGAAGCAGGAAGGATGGTTTAGGTACACGATTCACGACGATCTGCAAACGTGCCAAGTAAACTGAGTTACCAGTGGAAAGGCCCCTATGTGGTAGTAGGTAAGATGTCAGACGTGACCTACCGTATCTGTGCTTCAGATGGCCTGACCTCAGTCATCCACTTCGACTGACTTAAACCTTGTGTCAGTGATGGCCCAGCACCAGAGCTCGGACTGGGCGTTTCTCATGACACCGGTACCCAGACAGATATTTCTACGGAAATTAGTGTTCCCACGGTTAGTGCAGAGCACCGCGGTGCCAGTTCAGCCCCACTTCTACCAAGCCAGAATGTGGGTTAACAAGCGGCTAATGCTGACAACGATGATGAGATATGTACTCGCCCTCTCCCTACTCAGCGCGGGTCTACTCGATCTGGGAAGTCATATCTGAAGAATTTTGTGTTTGTTTTGTCCAAGGGACCGGATGGAAAAGTTGTTCCTCCGATCTCTTCCTGTTCCCACCAACTTAATGCTGTGCCCCCATCATAGAGTTACCACAAGCGGAAGCTGAGGCTGACCCAAGCCAGTCTTCCTGTGGGGTGGAACATATGGTGAATAGCATGGAAGTGAAGAGGCTGTATGAAGCCTTGGCGTGTCTAAAACCGCAGAACCATACAACAAGGTGTACCCGACCACCTCCCAAAAATGCCAGACCAATTCTCGTTCAGGCGGCACCCGTATCCATCGCCGCACCCCCACCCCAAATCCAACTGGCGTCCCTAATCAATACACCAAGTTTGGACATCACTGGCCCAGTCCATTTCACACGCCACTCGTCATCTGTTGACCGTCAATCTTCAGATATGAGAGACTGCTGCAACAGAGGAGGTGGCATCCCGCACCATAGTGACCCCCATTAACCCCCCCACCCCACCCCCACGGTGGTGGGCAGGGAAGCAGCCTGTTCAGCAGACTCTCGGCTCGAATTTTCCCAGTGTCTAAAAACTATGACAGGACACCAACCGTCGTGTAATGGGAGATGATCACATGCCCCTGTCCAAAGGCTACCCCATCCATTTGGCCTACCATACTCCCCCGTGAGCAGTCAGGACATCACACCACAGACAGAACGTCATCACATACAGAGCACAGCTGCCCTCAAGGCTGGATACGTCAATTCGTCATTGCGAGTACATCACATACCTACTCGGTTATACTCAGCATAACAGAGACATTCAACATCGGCAACAACATCATTTAGCAGCACCTACAGGTATTAATTAATTCCCGATAGAGACATAAAAATTCCCGCAACAAATCCTCCCGCACAACCTGCGGGAGAAATAATATCTCCTGCAGACCCACACCTCCCGCAATAACAACAGACTTGGCGTTCACCAGCGTGGAAAACTGGAATACACCCACTTCGCTTATAACATCGGCATCCTACAGCAGCCTGGACATCCCGACAACAACATTCTAATCCAGTTACAGGAGAACTGATCATATGGATATAAGGAATGCACTACAGCCATCTACAGTACGCGTCACAGGAGGAACGTTTGTCCAACGTTCTTCCCCCTCCCTTTTTCCCGACGTCGTACGGAAACAGCCAAAATCTACATACTTCATATACATGTAATAACAGTCGATATTATTAAGAGAGCAAGATGCCCGCATTGTCGTCAGTCACGAGTAGGATTTTACTACCGAAAAGTTGAATTCGATAATGGATTGATCTTCCACGCCCTCAGAGGAAGGACATTTATGGTGGGCATTCGTCTCTCTTACCCCCCCCCCCCCCCACCACCACCATAACGATAGATCAGTTGCCTAAAATGCTTTTGTGAAAAGTAACCAGTGTCTTGTGACGTTTTATGTGGTTATGGAGCGAGATGCCCAGATTCTTATCCAGTTCGGGGATCTTACTAGGTAACATGTATGAGCGCTGTCTTCAGTATTGATGTCTTAGGGTATCCGTTCTCAATGACAGCCGTGTCTAACGGCTAGGTAGATACCCGTCATTGGTGGCCTAAAATAGTTCTTGTTTCTAAAAAAACCCTAAAAGCTAGTTAAGCAGAGCAGAAGGCTGCATGAATAAAGCAGCAACTACTAATTCAGCATGCTAAGAATCACATAAGACGGCGACATGGGAATCCATCGGGAATCGTTCGTCCGGTCTTCACATAAAACAGCACGCAACCCTATAGTCATAATCTCACTAGGTATGGTCTTTTCTTTTTAAACATTTTGGTTGAAATATTGGAGTGGGCCCATTTTTGCCTACTACTCTTCTCCCACTTTAAGTAGTGGCGACACCTTCCTGAGATGGAGGCCCGCGCGAGGCACTTGCCTCTCGCAAGGATTCAGCTACGACAGTCCACGCGAGGATAATACTCCTCACCCAAACTAGCACTAGGGGTAGTGCCCGCATGAGGCACATGATTTTTCGTCCGAGATAATCTTCTTTCCTTTCAGATTAGAGGTATAATAACTTATATTAAGTTAATTAGTTAAGTCTTATGTACGGGAGCCTCCCTTGCGGGGATACCTCTGTGGACCTACGAGTCTGTGTGGTACCTCCGGGAGCCCCATGTTTAAAAGTTCATCTGGTTGTCTCTATGTCTTGTATTTTCGTATGCACCTCATTTTATCTAGCATACTCGGCAGTCTGTTTAGGTAAAATCATTGTATAGACTTATTTTAATTAGGTCACCAGATCAAACCTTGTAAGTCCATAGATCCCGAAATTGCTATGGACAGGCATACTGGTGACACAAATTCTTGGGATGAGACCGTTGTATTTAATGTTCGTGACAATGGTCGCATGGCCCCACCAGAACAATTGAGTTCCACCAGCCTTAGGAGCCAGTTTTTGTTAGCCGCAGGGCAGTCTCGTACAAGATCCGTCACCCCGAGACCGGATGCTAACCAGCGTCATCATTCGTCGTGCACTTGCAACACGGCGAGTCGACATAATACACCGGAACGCCCCGACACTACCCGGCGAGCTACAGTATGTGACATGTAGGTTGGAACTTGTTCTTGTGTTGTGCGTATGTATGTCTGCATCTATTGAAAAAAGATTGGATAGAGATGAGGGTAGGTTGACATTGTGGTAGTCCTTTAGAATCGCATATAATTGAACCCTTCCAATGTTTTCGAGTTTTAGGATTTTGTTACTTTTGAAGGTATCTTGTCCACCTGCTGTTTGCGAAAATAGTTTGATAGATTGCTTTTGTAGTGATTTTAGTTTTTTTAGTTTATTTTGATATGTATATGCTCCACTGCAAATAGTATTAATGAAATTTGTTAGTGGCATTGGGTAAATCATTCATGTATAGTAAGAAGAGCAGGGGCCCAATGATTGGACCCTGAGGTATGCCGCAGACTAATTCTTTGGTTCCTGAAATAGCACCATTAAATTGAACACATTGAATCCTGTCAGTCAAATAATTTTGAATCCAATCCAAAGCGATGCCTCTTATACCATAATGTGATAATTTTTTCAATAAGATTTCATAGTCAATAGTGTCGAATGCTTTAGAAAGATCCAGGAACACCCGAGTGTATGTTCTTTATTTTCCAAGGACTCAGATATTTTTTCTATCATATCCACAATGGCAAGCATAGTAGAGTGTTTTTCTCTGAAACCATACTGAGATTTGTAGATGATTGAATATCTATTTAGATAATTAAAAATGTTGTTGTAATATAATCGTTCCAGGAGTTTCGGAAAAAGTGGAAGCACTGAGACTGATCTGTAGTTAGTAAAATCAGATGGATCTTTAGCTTTATAAATAGGTGTTACTCGTGCTATTTTTAGACGTGATGGGAATATACCTTGTGAGAGTGAGAGATCTCAGATGTGATTTAGTGGGGTGAGTATTTCTGTTATACAGTGTTTAAAGATTTTCCATTTAGAGTTGTCAATACCTGCACTTTTATAGATCTCTTCTTCATCTGTTGGTGTTAGGAACGTTGAGTGATGGTAGCTGCCTGACAAATAGTCTTGTATATTTTTGGCTAAACTGGATTAAAATGTTTCAACATGTTTGTGATATGTTTTGAGATTGTTTTGTAATATGCTTGAAAATCTTTGTGTCATCTGCATACATATATTTTGTTATGTCTTGAGGTTTATTTTGCTTTGCAGGTTTCAAAGGGTTAATCCGGAAAGAGGATAATGGGAATAACCTACACATACCTTGAATTCGAATCTTGTTAACACACCGCCATGCAGCGCCGATTTGATCACAGACCTGGAACCAGTTATGTCTCGATTTCCCAGTATATCTAACGCAGACGCGGACGCGTTAGAGTCTGTGAAAAGCCTAATGCGTCTATGTCTGTGAGAAGTTCTATGACACTCAGATTCCTTACCACCACATATCTAATTAGTAAAATTCCAAGGCCAAAATTGTAACCAACGTGTACATTTTTTGACGAAGTTTACAGTCTAATTTATATATAGTTAACTACATCTATGGGTCCACTACAGAGAGCGACTGGGTCCCAACTCATCAAGAATGTGAAACGGAGTCTATTTCCCAGCATTCCAAGCGTGTAATTTCGGTACTTTTCCAGGCCATCCCAATAAAACTGTAAACAGCGAAAAATCCCCTTAAATTTTGCATAAGCTCGGAAAATAAATTGCGTTATTCTGAATCTAATCAGGCTGTCGTTGTAGACACAATGGGTAACATAAACACTGTCGGGCCTAATGAGGTTATGGTTATATCAGGTATGTCATTATTTATATTACAATTTACAATTCCAATATATATATATATATGTGTGTGCCCTGTATTTGCGCATCCCCTCTCTTTGCGCATACGCATTCAACCTCTTGTGAGAGTCCCTCACGATCGGCACGCACACATATTGATTTACATGTCAATCTATTGTTATTTATTTTGCTCATGCAAGACTTTCGCCGCTTGAAATTCTGAAACTACTTGTCAATATGTCCTATGGTACCCACATATTGTGCATGTTTGGATTATCGCCTCCTATCAAATAGTCTGAGCAAAAGTCGTAATTGTTGAATAAATATAAGAAACTAGTATGGGTTCTTATTCACCTGTATGAAACTTGCCGTTTTAATTGCCAGTCTGCGTAAAATAGGCCTACAGCATAAAAGGGGAAGCTACCGAATCTAATTGTGTACCCACTTTTTGCGCACGGGAAAAAGGTATGTGTTGCGCAGCATATGCTACTACATCTTTAACATATGTTTCACATAAATGCATTGTTGCTGAAGATTAACCAATGGTAACATATGTATCATATTTGAAAGATCGTTTGACAAATGGTGACCCTGACTGCGTAAAAACGTTTGTGCTATTCTTAAAGGTCTTGTGAGGACTTGCGGTTGATAACGAGTTTCAATTAATTTTATGGTCTGCTACACTATTTAAACACAATAGCGTCACTTTGGAGTGAGAAAAATATGTTAGGCAACCCAAATAACGAGGTTAAATGACGTCTCAATCTGAATCACATCACCACTCGCTGTGACATCACACCGGGAATGGTGCTGTGAACTGGGTAAATATTTCTCTGTCTGTAGTACAAAGGTAACATATTTTAAAACGTGCGTTTAACAGGATAGACTTCACCTACCATAACAAATTATGTCAGGTTGAAGCTAAGTCTTCAAGAAATAAAAATCATGATGTTCAATGTTGCAGTACGTATCAGCTGCTGAGAGAAGAGATCTGGCCTTTGTCAACCTCTTCTTGAAAAGCTGTATGGGCCTGTGGAAGAACTGCAGAAAACCACAGATTTCATCTTGATAACGGCTCTCCAAGTGTGATACCAGCGATTGAAAAGAAGAAGATATTTACTCATTGTTTTGGTTTCATGGATATCTATATTCGCATAATAATAGGCCTATAACTATGGTAAACCATGGGCAATGCTGAAAATCGGCAATATTTCAATGCATGTGACAAATACTCTGTAGTCTAGTAGGCCTAATTACGGATCCATTACCATTCTTGAAAGGACTGGGTGTACTATGTAATATCTGGGATGGATGGATGTGAGCGTGATGATCAAGGTGGGTGGGAGAGGTTGACGATGGCTATAATTGTACTATTATTCATATCTAAATGTATAGGCTACAGAGTGCAATTACAACTTTTTCTGAAGCTTATGAATGTACAATAAGTGTGTCAGTGTGTCCTATGTGAAATTTCCCGTGATTACTGATTAGAATGTAATTGTTTACCTATAAGGTTTTAGCAGTATTTGTATAATAACAATGTAGAGGCATGTACGGGTCAACACGTACGTTGGTGTGTGTGTGTGGGGAGGGGGGTGCGTCATGCCTGTGACAACCATATGAACTATATCGTTTTCAAACCAACTTCTTCCATGTATGGAAGTAGGATACACTCATATTTCAATGTTATGAAAAAGCAAAACTGTAGTGGATGAACAAATTTTAAATAGGTAGCTGAACTGACAGATGTTCAGAGGTCGCTAGCGTATCATCTTTACTTACAGTGCAGCTCATAAATAAATGCTTCCAAAGCAAAACCACAAATATTTTAGTTAGAACCATATGAACACGATACAAGAAATGTAATGTTGAATATTTTGAACACAATTTGGGTTGAAATCCAACCCAATTATGTTCAAAATATTCAACAGTATATGTTATTTAAGTTGTACTATAAGCGTGCGGACGGCAGTGAAAGCCTCGCTACGCGCCTCGACCGCTGCCTAAATTGTAAACAAACCGTGTACTGTCAATAATATGTCAATGTAGACTATACGCAAATAGATTAGTTTAGATTAGATTTATATTTACCCGACATTTTAGTTAATTTTAAACACATAGCTGGAGTAACTGCTATATATTGCAATCATAAATTTATTCATAAGCCTACAAAATGGTAAATTGCGATCGTACGTGCACTGAGCGGTGTAGGCCTACTTAACTATCATTTTAAAAGGTGTACCTTTGTGTACATGCATGCCTATCATCTATGCTAAATCTCTGCAGTCAATCCAGAAAGATAAGTTCTCCTTCGATCAATACTCACCATTCTGTTACTTCTGATATACAGCTGGCCCTGACAGCGGCTCTAGGATTATAGACTTAGAAAGCTTTACCGACTCCTGGGAACTGGGTACTCGGCTCCCAACTGCCGAGTACCCGTTTACCATAGAGCTCATTCTTGTTTGCATAGCAACAAGAGCAATACATGCTTTCTGCATTGAGGATTTTAGTGGTTTTTTGTGAAAGAAAATCTAAGTCTTTAATCTGTGATAGTTTGTGTGTTCGTGAAAGGATTAACTAAGGATACTATGGAGAATACCGCCGAAGATAACCAGGTTGTATCGTTCTTTATTATCCATAGTTAAAAGACTTAGGTCTCTAAATTTCGTTGTGTCGCATGTTCCAATTTCTGACCCCATAGAATCTGGGACGTGTGCTAACAACGATATATGCCAGACGATCGCCTTCTTTAACCCCCAACAGGCGATCGGCAGATATGAAAATAGGTGTTATGCTACAGTATTTCTAACACGAATATCGGCTGACGTCGTTCTCCGTAGGATCCGAGCGGGTGACGTCACACCCGGTCGCTCGGATGTTTATGTGAAGAAAATTTTTCATTAATTCGCGCATCTTGTTCTGGGTGCTGCGTACTAAAAATGGTACCGGAAACTTTAGAATGGTCAAGTTTACGTGCGATCACGATCGGTTTGCAATGATCGGTGGTGTCAAAATTCTTGAGAGATGCGTGGTCTGCGGTTTTACCGTGTGCTACAGCAGTTTGTTTACATTTTGTTGTTTCTTCACATATCGTGTCGGCTTTCGTTAGGAGTATAATTTATTTGATTGGTAAATATACCCCGAATGCTATGCGATATGATTCCTGGAGCCGTGATACATCCTGGAGGATCAATTATGTGTGTATTTATGCCCGCTTCGTTCTTGTCGTCATAATCAATGCAATCTTTGCTGTAACATTGCGGGGTGGGGTGCGGGAGGGTTACAGTTAATTTATGGTCAAATTTATTTGAAAATTAATTGTCTGCCTTCCATCCGTGTCTCGTTCAGCTTGCTTATTGTAGGTTTGTGCTTATTTTATAGGCCAAGCCAGCCCCGCCATCATGTGACAAGTGCCATAAGTTTGTACGAGTCGTGTTTAAGGACCATGTCTGTTTTAGGTGTACGCCCCGTAACCTTGATCATAGATGTAATGTGTGCGCAGTGTGGTCCGTCGATATGATGGTAAAGTTCCTTGGCCAGAAGGATGTGGCTGGGTCTGACGCGGGGTCAGGCGGTCCGAGGTTAAATCGTGGAGCGTCCGGTTCGGCCGGTGGGGGCGCTCCACGTCCCCAGCTGGAGGTGGCGGAGATGGCACCGCCGGCGTGGTTCGGTCCGGCTATGCAGGGTTTTCTGCATAGCGTTCTGCCCACGCTGGTGTCGTCGCTGCTACCGAAGGTTGGGGGGCAGTTTCTCCCCATGCCTGGTACGGACCCTGTCCGTGGACAGGGTTCTGGACTGGTTACCGAGGGGCCGTCTCATACGGCCCCCTGGCAGTCCCGTCTGGCTCCGGCCTGGCGGGTTCTGTCTCTCTGCGGCCACCTCCGGGTGGTCCAGTAGCGGTGGCCGGTCCGTCAGGTGTGGGAGTCGTCCGCCAGGACGGCTCCGCGGTTTCCTCGTCTGGTGACAACTCTTCGGAGTCTGAAGACGAGGAGGCCGAGGAGGAGTTATTGCTGCAGCCTGTGATGCCACGGGTGGAGCATATGGAGGTCGATTTCGTCCTGGACGGAACCGCCCTCCATCTGTCTGGCTTGGCGCAAGCCAGGGCAGCGGCTCCGCCTGTGGTTGAGGCCAATCTAGTACCGGGCACCGGTTCCGTGTCGGTTGGTTTGGCACCAGCTGGCACGGTGACCAGTGTGCCGGGCCAGGCGTGGTACTCACCTATCTCGCCCGGTCCGGGGGTCGGACATGGGGTGCCATTGGCGCCCGTGTTTGGCCACGGTTCCGCGTCCGCTGCGGGTCCGTACGGTTTTCCGTGCGGACCTATCCCATGGACTGGTATGGTTCATGGGGTGGCGGCGGAACCGGGTGGTACCGGAGTGCCTGGTGTGTCAGCCGCGGCTCCTTGCCGGGAGGCCGTGGCTGGCAGGCCTGTGAGCACGTCAACGGGTGACGTGTTTGCGGGTGTTTCCTCCTCGGAAATAGACTGGTCCGAGGCTCTGGCTTGGCTAGCCACGGTGGACCCGTCTGTGGTTTCGGCCACGGCCGAGGAGGATGCGCCCCATCCGTCGGTTGCATCGATTCGGACGGGGATCTTGCCCGCGGCCCGGATCCAGTCAGTGGGACTGGATCCACGGTTCATAGCGTTGTTGGATGCTATTTATAGCAAGCAACTTGCGACCAAGGGCCAGCTCCCTGCGGCCTCCAGGGAGGTGCGGGCAAGGTGTCGTATTCCGCGGGGGGAATACGACAGATATGGTGTAGTGCCATCGGTCACTGAGGATGACCGATGGGTCCTGGTGGTTCAGAGTGCTGGAGCGGGTGGCCCCGGTCCGGCACTTGTGGACAGGTCCAAGGTACACCAAGAGGAAGTCCTGTCCCTATGCAATGAGGGTGTGAGGGCAGCTATGAGTGCTGTCAACCACTCTTATCGTCTCCTTCAGTCGGTGTGGGCTGAAGCGGGGGCAGGCCACCCTGTGCCACCTGTGGCGCTTTCGTGCGTGAATGACGGCTTGGTGCTGTCTATGAACGCACTGGCAAGGGTGCAGGCGCGTGTGACCAAATCCAGGAGGCAAATGGTTATTGACCATATGCGTCTGGCTACGGCAGTCAGGGAGCGTCTTCTTGGGACGCCCCTGACAGGGCCTAGCATCTTCGGTGGCCAAGCGTGGGCCATCCTAGAGGATACGGGCAGCATCGCGCAGAATCAGTTGGCGGTCAACCTACAGCTGGAGCTAGTGCGGCAAGCGCAAGCACTAGGGGCTGTGGGGAAACCGCTAGCTGGACAACCTCCAAAGAAGCAGAAGAAGCATAAGGGCAAGGCGAAAGCTAAGCCTGCTGCGATTTCTGCTTCAGCTGGATTTTCTCAGCCGCCGCCGGCTAAGAAAGCCAGGAAGGTTGTAGAGGCTCCTACCCTCCCCACGGTTGCTCCTGACCGCCCTAGAGGCGGGAAGGGTAAGGGTAAGTCCTCCAAGGGCGGACAGAAGGGAGCGGATCGTACCTGAGGGTACGAGAGCTCCCTTCATATCCGCCTGGACCGCACCTGTGTGACAGGAACAGCGGTGCCAGTTAAATACCCGCCGTGCCGAGACCAAAATGGTTCTCTCTCTCGTTAAGAGAGGGGGGGGGGAGCGGACCGCGAGCCGGACAACCCCGTTAGACGTCGAGGCGTCTATGGTGGGTGGAAGGCTCATGCGTTTCGTCGAGGCCTGGCGAGGTGTGACGTCAGACAGTCTGGTCCTGGGATGGTTATCCCAGGGTTACATGCCGGAGTGGTGGGACTTTCCGCCACAAAATCTGTCTTTGGCACCTGTCTGGACGCCCGTACCAAGGGAGCCAGACAAGTTAGAAGCCGGGCAAAAGGAAGTGTCGGGTTTGCTTCTGAAGGGAGCAATAAAACCAGCGAACCGGAACACTCCAGTCTTCTATTCAAACATGTTCCATGTCCCTAAGAGCACGGGGGGATGGAGACCCATACTCAATCTCAGGCCATTAAATTGGTTTATCCATACGCCTCGGTTCCAGATGGAAACGCCGAGGTCGGTAATGGCGGGATTGAGGAAGGGAATGTGGTGTGTGTCGATCGATCTGAAAGATGCATATTTCCACATTCCCATGAACCGGAGTTGGCACAGGTTTCTGAGATTTGCGTTTCAGAATCAAGTATGGGGGTTTACTGTTCTCTCGTTTGGCCTGTCGACAGCTCCGAGGTTTTTCACAAGAGTGGTCCTTGCGGTGACAGCGTTTCTCAGAAAAGAGAACGTGGCGCTACACACCTACATAGACGAATGGCTGCTCAAGGCAGACTCGGCAGCCAGGTTGAACGTGGATACTGCTCTGACTCTGAAGTTACTTTCAGATCTAGGCTGGATAGTCAACGAGGAGAAATCCGAGTTGACACCCACTCAACATTTCGTTTATTTGGGGATGCGATTCGATCTCGAGGAGGGCAGGGTTTATCCGTCAGAGCCCAGAGTGGTGTCTCTGTTAGCCATCCTCGAGAATTTTCGAGTGGGAAACCACATTCAGGCGAGGCGGTTTCTTCAGATGCTGGGAATGATGGTCTCCATGGAGCAGGTGATCCCGTTCGCTGCTCTAATGAGAAGACCTATCCAGTTGTATCTGATGTCTCTGTGGAAACAGAGAACAGAACCCCTGTCAAAACCGGTGCCAGTTTTGGAGCCGATAATATCGCATCTGCTATGGTGGAAACAGCATCAGAATCTCCTAGTAGGGGTTTCGCTGCACCTACCTCGGCCCCAGCTGTCCGTGTACACGGATGCGTCGCTGGAAGGTTGGGGTGTCTGCCTGGGAGAACACCAGGTCTCGGGCACATGGACTCTCCTGGAGAGTCAGCTACATATCAATCTGTTGGAAATGATGGCAGTGGAACTCGCGTTGGAAGAGTTTCTTCCGATGATCAGGGACAAGGTGATATTGATACGGTCGGACAATTCGATGGTAGTATCATACATAAATCGCCACGGCGGGACCAGGTCACCCACACTTTGTATCAAAGTGTGGCACTTGATTCAATGGTGCAGGAATTACTCGGTTGTTTTGAAAGCAGCTCACATTACTGGCCGATTGAACATTCTGGCGGATGCTTAGACAGAGAATTCTGCCGACAGAATGGTCCCTCAACCCTCCAGTTCTACGAAGGATCTTCGAGCATTGGGGCAAACCCAACGTGGACTTGTTCGCCACAAAGGAAAATGCTCAAATCATGACTTATGTCTCGCCGATTCCAGATCCAAATGCCGTCGATACAGACGCTCTGACGATAAGCTGGAGGGGGATGCACGCTTACGCGTACCCACCCACCATCCTTCTGCCGAAGGTATTGGTGAAGATCAGGGAGGAACCGTGTCTGGTCCTGCTAATAGCGCCGTATTGGCCAAGCAGGGTGTGGTTCACGGATCTGCTGGATCTGCTGGTGGAAAACCCAGTGCAGTTGCCCGAGATTCCGAACATAATCTCCCAGGCCAAGGGACGCTTCCTACACGAGCATCCCGAAATGTTCAAATTGACTGCGTGGATGTTATCAAACAACGTTCCACGTCGGAAGGCTTTTCTCGACAAGCTGCTGATTTCATCTCGGCTGCGAGAAGGAGGTCAACCTTCAAGTCATATAACAACACGGTTAACAGATTTGCAGACTGGTGTGAAGAAAAGGGTATTGATACCTTTCAATCCACTATTCAGCAAATAGCAGACTTTCTCTGTGAGCTGTTCTTTTCAGGACTATCTCCCGTCACAATTGCTGGATACAAGTCAGCTTTGGCATCAGTTATCCCTTGTCTACCCAACAGGGATAGTCCAGAGGTGGCCCAGTTAAATGTGATGGTGAAGGGAATGAGCATTCTCCTTCGATCAATACTCACCATTCTGTTACTTCTGATATACAGCTGGCCCTGACAGCGGCTCTAGGATTATAGACTTAGAAAGCTTTACCGACTCCTGGGAACCGGGTACTCGGCTCCCAACTGCCGAGTACCCGTTTACCATAGAGCTCATTCTTGTTTGCATAGCAACAAGAGCAATACATGCTTTTTGCATTAAGGATTTTAGTGGTTTTTTTGTGAAACAAAAGATCTAAGTCTTTAATTTGTGATAGTTTGTGTGTTCGTGAAAGGATTAACTAAGGACTATGGAGCATACCGCTGAAGATAACCAGGTTGTATCGTTCTTTATTATCCATAGTTAAAAGACTTAGGTCTCTAAATTTCGTTGTGTCGCATGTTCCAATTTCTGACCCCATAGAATCTGGGACGTGTGCTAACAACGATATATGCCAGACGATCGCCTTCTTTAAACCCCAACAGGCGATCGGCAGATATGAAAATAGGTGTTTGCTATGGTATTTCTAACACGAATATCGGCTGACGTCGTTCTCCGTAGAATCCGAGCGGGTGACGTCACACCCGGTCGCTCGGATGTTTATGTGAAGACAAATTTTTCATTAATTCGCGCATCTTGTTCTGGGTGCTGCGTACTAAAAATGGTACCGGGAACTTTAGAATGATCAAGTTTACGTGCGATCACGATCGGTTTGCAATGATCGGTGGTTTCAAAATTCTTGAGTATATGCGTGGTCTGCGGTTTTACCGTGTGATACAGCAGTTTGTTATACATTTTGTTGTTTTCTTCACATATCGTGATGCTTTCGTTAGGAGTATAATTTATATTGATTAGTAAATATACCCCGAATGCTATGCGATATGATTCCTGGAGCCGTTACACATCCTGGAGGATCTAATATAGTTTGATGCCCGCCGCGTTCTTGTCGTCATAATCAATGCGATCGTTGTTGTAACGTGGCGGGGTGGGGTGCGGGGAGGTTACGGTTAATTTATGAGTCAAAATTATTTGAAAATTAATTGTCTGCCTTCCATCCGGGTCTCGTTCCGCTTGTTTATTGTAGGTTTGTGCTTATTTTATAGGCCAAGCCAGCACCGCCATCATGTGACGAATGTCATAAGTTTGTCCGTGTAATGTTCAAGGACCATGCTTGTTTTAGGTGTTACCTGTGTAATATAGATCATAGGTGTAATGTTTGTGCAGTGTGGTCCGTCGAAATGATGGTTAAGTTCCTTGCCCAGAAGGACTTGGCTGGGTCTGACGCAGGGTCAGGCGGTCCGAGACGAAATCGTGGAGCGCCCGGTTCGGCCGGTGGGGGTGCTCCACGTCCCCAGCTGGAGGTGGCGGAGATGGCACCGCAGGCGTGGTTTGGTCCGGCTATGCAGGGTTTTCTGCATAGCGTTCTGCCCACGCTGGTGTCGTCCGTGCTACCAAAGGTTGGGGGGCAGTTTCTCCCCATGCCTGGTACGGATCCTGTCCTCGGACAGGATTCTGGACTGGTTACCGAGGGGGCCGCCTCGTACGGCCCCCTGGCAGTCCCGTCTGGCTTCGGCCAGACGGGTTCTGTCTCTCTGCGGCCACCTCTGGGTGGTCCAGTAGCGGTGGGGGGGTCAGGTGTGGGAGCCATCCACCAGGACGGCTCCACGGTTGACTCGTCTAGTGACGGCTCTTCGGAGTCTGAAGACGAGGAGGCCGATGAGGAGAGGTTGCTGCGGCCCGTGAAGCCGCAGGTGGAGAATATGGAGGTTGATTCCGTCCTGGACGGAACCGGCCTCCATTCGTCTGGTTTGGCGCAAGCCAGGTCAGCGGCTGCGGCTGAGGCCAATCCGTTACCGTGCACCAGTTCCGGGCGGCTTGGTTTGTCACCAGCCGTCACGGGAACGGGTGTGCCGGGCCAGGCGTGGTACTCACCTATCTCGCCTGGTCCGGCAGCCGGATGTGGGGTGTCGTTGGTGCCCGTGTCCGGCTACGGTTCCGCGACTGTTACGGGTCCGTACGGTTTTCCGTGCGGACCTACCCCATGGACCGGAGTGTTCCATGGGGTGGCGGCGGAACCGTGTGGTAGCGGAGTGCCTGGCGTGTCAGCCGTGGCTCCTTGCTGGGAGGCCGTGGCTGGCAGACCCGTGAGCACGTCAACGGGTGACGTGTTTGCGGGGGTGTCTTCGTCGGAGGTAGATTGGTCGGATGCTCTGGCATGGCTAGCCAGGGTTGACCCGTCTGTGGTTTCGGCCACGGCCGATGAAGATGCGCCCCGTCCGTCGGTTGCGTCTATTAGGACAGGGATTTTGCCCGCGGCCCGGATCCAGTCAGTGGGACTGGATCCACCGTTCATAGATTTGTTGGATGCTATTTATAGCAAACAACTAATGACCAAGGGTCAGCTCCCTGCGGCCTCCAGGGAGGTGCGGGCAAGATGTCGTATTCCGCGGGGGGAATACGACAGGTATGGTGTAGTCCCATCGGTCACGGAGGATGACCGATGGGTATTAGGTGGCCCCGGTCCGGCACTAGTGGATAAATCCCAAGTACACCAGGAAGAAGTCCTGTCCCTATGTGATGAGGGTGTGAGGGCAGCTATGAGTGCTGTCAACCACTCTTATCGTCTCCTTCAGTCAGTGTGGGCTGAAGCGGGGGCAGGCCACCCTGTGGCACCTGTGGCGCTTTCATGTGTTAATGACGGCTTGGTGCTGTCAATGGACTCATTGGCAAGGGTGCAAGCGCGAGTGACGAAGTCCAGGAGGCAAATGGTCATTGACCATATGCGTCCGGCTACGGCAGTCAGGGAGCGTCTCCTTGCGATGCCCCTGACAGGGCCTAGCATCTTCGGTGGCCAAGCGCGGGCCATCTTAGAGGACACCGCCAGTATCGCGCAGAATCGGTTAGCGGTAAACCTACAGCTAGAGCTAGTGCGGCAAGCGCACGCACTAGGGGCTGTGGGGAAACCGCTAACGGGACAGCCTTCAAAGAAGCATAAGGGCAAGGCAAAAGCCAGGCCTGTTGCGACTTCTGCTTCAGCTGGGTTTTCAGAGCCGCCGGCGAAGAAGCCCAGGAAGGTTGTAGAGGCGCCTACCCTCCCCAATGTTGCTCCTGACCGCCATAGGGGCGGGAAGGGGAAGGGTAAGGGTAAGGCCTCAAAGGGCGGACAGAAGGGGCCGAAGCGTACCTGAGGGTACGAAAGCTCCCTTCATATCCGCCTGGACCGCGCCTGTGCAACAGGAACAGCGGTGCCAGTTATACCCATCGTACCTAGAACGAAATGGTTCTCACTCTCTCTCGTTAAGAAGGGGGGGGGGGGGGGGTGCGGACTGCGAGCCGGACAACCCCGTTAGATGTCGAGGCGTCTATGGTGGGTGGAAGGCTCATGCGTTTCGTCGAGGTCTGGCGAGGTGTGACGTCAGACAGTCTGGTCCTGGGATGGTTATCCCAGGGTTACATGCCGGAGTGGTGGGACTTTCCGCCACAAAATCTGTCTTTGGCACCTGTCTGGACAACCGTACCAAGGGAGCCAGACAAGTTAGAAGCCGTTCAAAAGGAAGTGTCGGGTTTGCTTCTGAAGGGAGCAATAAAACCAGCAAACCGAAACACTCCAGGCTTCTATTGAAACATGTTCCTGGTCCCCAAGAGCACAGGGGGATGGAGACCCATACTCAATCTCAGGCCATTAAATTGGTTTATCCATACGCCTCGGTTCCAGATGGAAACGCCGAGGTCGGTAATGGCGGGATTGAGGAAAGGAATGTGGTGTGTATCGATCGATCTGAAAGATGCATATTTCCACATTACTATGAATTGGAGTTGGCACAGGTTTCTGAGATTTGCGTTTCAGAATCAAGTATGGGAGTTTACAGTTCTCCCGTTCGGCCTGTCGACAGCTCCGAGGGTTTTCACAAGAGTGGTCCTTGCGGTGACAGCGTTTCTCAGAAAAGAGAACGTGGCGCTACACACCTACATAGACGACTGGCTGCTCAAGGCAGACTCGGCAGCCAGGTTGAACGTGGATACTGCTCTGACTCTGAAGTTACTTTCAGATCTAGGCTGGATAGTCAACGAGGAGAAATCCGAGTTGACACCCACTCAACATTTCTTTTATTTGGGGATGCGATTCGACCTCGAGGAGGGCAGGGTTTACCCGTCAGAGCCCAGAGTGGTGTCTCTGTTAGCCATCCTCAGGAGTTTTCGAGTGGGAAACCACATTCAGGCGAGGCGGTTCCTTCAGATGCTGGGCATGATGGTCGCCATGGAGCAGGTTATCCCGTACGCTGCTCTAATGCGAAGGCATATCCAGTTGTATCTGATGTCTCTGTGGAAACAGAGAACAGAACCCCTGTCAAAACTGGTGCCAGTTTTGGAGCCGATAATATCGCATCTTCTCTGGTGGAAACAGCGTCAGAATCTCCTATTAGGGGTTTCGCTGCACCTACCCCACCCCCAGCTGTCCGTCTACACGGATGCATCGCTGGAAGGGTGGGGTGCCTGCCTGGGAGAACACCAGGTCTCGGGCACATGGACTCTCCCGGAGAGTCAGCTGCATATCAATCTGTTGGAAATGATGGCAGTGGAACTGGTGTTGGAAGAGTTCCTTCCGATGATCAGGGGCAAGGTGATATTGATACGGTCGGACAATTCGACAGTAGTATCATATATAAATCGCCAAGGTGGGACCAGCTCGCCCACCCTGTGCATCAGGGTGTGGCACTTGATTCAATGGTGCAGGAATTACTCGGTTGTTTTGAAAGCAGCTCATATTCCTGGCCGATTGAACATTCTGGCGGATGCTTTGTCTCGCAGACAGAGAATCTTGCCAACAGAATGGTCCCTCAACCCTCCGGTTCTGCGACGGATCTTCGAGCATTGGGGCAAACCCAACGTGGACTTGTTCGCCACAAAGGAAAATGCTCAAATCATGACATATGTCTCGCCGATTCCAGATCCAAATGCCGTCGATACAGACGCTCTGGCGATAAGCTGGAGAGGGATGCACGCTTACGCGTACCCACCCACCATTCTTCTACCGAAGGTATTGGTGAAGGTCAGGGAGGAACCGTGTCTCGTCCTGCTAATAGCGCCGTATTGGCCGAGCAGGGCGTGGTTCACGGATCTTCTAGATCTGCTGGTGGAAAATCCTGTGCAGTTGCCCGAGATTCCGATCATAATCTCCCAGGCCAAGGGACGCTTCCTACACGAGCATCCCGAAATGTTCAAATTGACTGCGTGGATGTTGTCAAACAACGTTCCACGTCGGAAGGCTTTTCTCGACAGGCTGCTGATTTCATCGCGGCTGCGAGAAGGAGGTCAACCTTCAAGTCATATAACAACAAGGTTAACAGATTTGCAGACTGGTGTGAAGAAAAGGGTATTGATACCTTTCAATCCACTATTCAGCAAATAGCAGACTTTCTCTGTGAGCTGTTCTTTACAGGACTAGCTCCCGTCACAATTGCTGGATACAAGTCAGCTTTGGCATCAGTTATCCCTTGTCTAGCCAACAGGGATAGTCCAGAGGTGGCCCAGTTAAACGTGATGTTGAAGGGAATGAGCAATCTCCGCCCGAGACAACCGGTAGTCATTCCAGCCTGGAGTCTATCTTTAGTGCTTAATGTACTGGCCAAGCACCCATTCGAACCGTTGCGTTCGGCTAGTCTAAAGCATTTGACTCTAAAGGCGGTCTTTCTATTGGCAGCTTCCTCAGCTAGAAGGCGCAGTGAGATCCATGCGCTTTCGGCAGAGAGGACCCGATTTATTGTTTCTGGAGAAGGTCTGCGTCTTCTGCCAAGAGCAGAGTTTATTTCAAAGAACCAATCTTTGAGATATCCCGGCAAACCGATCATTATACTGAAGTTAACTAGGTTTGATCGTGATGCCAGTGTCTGGTGCCCGGTCCGTGCTTTGACTAAGTACAAGAAACGGACTGACTCGTTACGGTCGAACGATAGACATCTGTGGATCTGCCATAAAAAGCCTTATGGCGCCGCATCCATGGATACTATCTCTCGTTGGGTGGTCGAATGCATTCAGACTACTCACGAGATGGCGACTGGGCACCAGGTGCAGGGCGTAAGGGCACACGATGTCAGAGGAATAGCCGCCTCGACCGCCCTTTACAATGGTGTTCCGTTAGAGGACATCATGGCCGTTGCACAATGGCACTGTGAGTCCTCATTCACGGATTACTATATGAGGGATGTGTCAGACTCAGCCAATCCACTCGCTTTAGCTGTTTTGAAACGATAGTTAGTGACCACACTGCTTTTCCCCTTTTTTCACTTTGGTAAGAAAAGAACCTAAAGCAGGCATGGTCAGGCGAGAGGATGTCAACCAGATTGTGTCACTGATGGCCGAACCGGTGAATGGTTGGAGGCGGTACGTCTGAAGTCCTATTATCATAAGGTAATTCAATAAGTGAGAGTTTTTTGTATTATGTATATGTATCATGTTCATTCATCTTATATATTCATGCTCATTCCCAGGCTAATACATGGAATATGCAGGGAGTAGTTAACCCTCTTGGCATATTGGTGTTTTCAGGCGAGATACATGTTCGTTAGTTCTCTCCCTTTTCTTAGGAGGAAAAAGGGGGGGGGGGCTGTGACGCGAATGTGATTCGGTTCCGTGAACTTGACGGTCCTTTTAGGTCTCTGTTAGTCAAGTTTGAAGTCTAAAATCTTTCTCCAAGGGGCAAAATTAGCATTTATGGCTTGCCCCTTCCCACCAGGTTACTGATCAAATCTGGTGTATATCAGAAGTAACAGAATGGTGAGTATTGATCGAAGGAGAATGCAGGAAATGTCAATTTCCCTTTCTCCGAGATCTAACAATACTCGCCATTCTGTTACGGACCCAGCCTCCCAGCCCCACGGAGGCAAGCCATAGTTTTCTCTTGTTTCGTGGCTATGCAAACAATATGAGCTCTATGGTAAACGGGTACTCGGCAGTTGGGAGCCGAGTACCCGGTTCCCAGGAGTCGGTAAAGCTTTCTAAGTCTATAATCCTAGAGTCGCTGTCAGGGCCAGCTGTATATATCAGAAGTAACAGAATGGTGAGTATTGTTAGATCTCGGAGAAAGGGAAATTGACATTTCCTGCAATCTCCGACCGAGACAACCGGTAGTCATTCCAGCCTGGAGTCTATCTTTAGTGCTTAATGTACTGGCCAAGCACCCTTTCGAACCGTTGCGTTCGGCTAGTCTAAAGCATTTGACTCTAAAGGCGGTTTTTCTATTGGCAGCTAGAAGGCGCAGTGAGATCCATGCGCTTTCGGCAGAGAGGGACCGATTTATTGTCTCTGGAGGGGGTCTGCGTCTTCTGCCAAGAGCAGAGTTTATGTCAAAGAATCAATCTTTGAGATATCCCGGCAAACCGATCATAATACCGAAGTTAACTAGGTTTGATCGTGATGCCAGTGTCTGGTGCCCGGTCCGTGCTTGGACTAAGTACAAGAAATGGACTGACTCGTTACAGTCGAACGATAGACATCTATGGATCTGTCATAAGAAGCCTTATGGCGCCGCATCCATGGATACTATCTCTCGTTGGGTAGTCGAATGCATTCAGACTACTCATGAGATGGCAACTGGGCACCAGGTGCAGGGCGTAAGGGCACACAATGTTCGAGGAATAGCCGCCTCGACCGCCCTTTACAGTGGTGTTCCGTTAGAGGACATCATGGCCATTGCACAATGGCACTGTGAGTCCTCATTTATGGATTACTATATGAGGGATGTGTCAGACTCAGCCAATCCACTCGCTTTAGCTGTTTTGAGACGATAGTTAAGTGGCCACACTGCTCTTCACCCTTTTTTCACTTCGGTTGGAAAAGAACCTAAAGCAGGCATGGTCGAGCGTGAGGATGACAACCAGATTGTGTCACTGATGGCCGGACCAGTGAATGGTTGGAGGCGGTACGTCTGAAGTCCAGTTATCATAAGGTAATTCATTAGTGAGAGTTTTTTGTATTATGTCTTTATATCATGTTCATTCATCTTATATATTCATGCTCATTCCCAGGCTAATACATGTGGATATGCAAGGAGCAGTTAACCCTCTTGGCATATTTGTGTTTCAGGCGAGATCCATGTTCGTGTGTTCTCTCCCTTTTCTTAGGAGAAAAAAGGGGGGGGGGCAGTGACGCGAATGTGATTCGGTTTCGATAACTTGACGGTCCTTTTAGGTCTCCGTTAGTCAAGTTGTTACGTCTAAAATCTTTCTCCAAGGGGCAAAAGTAGCATTTATGGCTTGCCCCTTCCCATCAGGTTACTGAACAAATCTGGTGTATATCAGAAAGTAACAGAATGGTGAGTATTGATCGAAGGAGAATGCAGGAAATTTCAATTTCACTTTCTCCGAGATCTAACAATACTCACCATTCTGTTACAGACCCAGCGTCCCAGCCCCACGGAGGCAAGCCATGGTTTTCTCTTGTTTGGTGGCTATGCAAACAATATGAGCTCTATGGTAGACGAGTACTCGGCGGTTGGGAGCCGAGTACCCGGTTCCAAGGAGTCGGGAAAGCTTTCTAAGTCTATATTCCTAGAGCCAGCTGTCAAGGCCAGCTGTGTATCAGAAAGTAACAGAATGGTGAGTATTGTTAGATCTCGGAGAAAGGGAAATTGAAATTTCCTGCAATATATATGCATTTGTAGAATTGTATTCCAAGTGTGTGGGTGGGTTTGATTAAATATAGCCTAATTCACGTACATGAAATCCGATGTTACTGTCACCTCTAACAGGCCTATACGTTAGAATTGTGATGTCAGGCACCTTGACCATGGGGTCTGTCCTTTAAGTTTAATCAACAAAAATATCATCAACTTTGATGTTGTTGAACCTCTGTGGATCTCGAACAATGTAGTGTCCCTGTGTGAACAATGAATTGTCAAAGAATAGGGGTAGGTGCCTAATATGCGCAGCAGTAGAGAGCCTAGCTATGCTCCCCGAGATAATAATCTAGACTAATAGGAATTGGTGTTATCCCGATGTGACGTCACAACTCTAGTGCGATAGCTAAAAACGTTTGGTTGTCAAGGTGGTTGCTATATATATGCTTATTTCAGCTTTGGCTGGGCCGATTACAAAAATTTTAAAAGCATTTTGTTCTTCTAGTGAAGGAGTATCTGTATTATGATTGTCAAGTTAATCAGAGCGATCGGGTATCTAGTCCTCACAACATCTTTAAAGGGGAAGAAAATGTCATCTAGTATTATTTAATCACCAAATATAGGTACGGGCCTTCATATTTTATGTTTCTAAGAACAATTTTTGTGATAGATATAACAATTCTGAATTAATATTCCAGTGTCAAAAATCAACAGCACTGCTTTAAACCTATATTGACAAGTAGTTTCACAATTTCAAGCGGAGAAAGTCTTGTATGAGCAAAATGAATAACCATAGATTGCCATGTGACTCAATATGTGTACGTGCCGATCGTGAGGGACTCTCACAAGGGTTTGAATACGTATGCGCAAAGAGAGGGGATGCGCAAATACAGGGAACACAATGATACGTTTAAAGCAGTGCTGGTGATTTCTGGCACTGACATATATTATTTCAAAATTTTAATATCTTTCGCAAATATTATTCTTAGAAACATAAAATATTAAGGCTTGTACCTATATTTGATGCTTAAATAATTTCAGATGATATTTTCGTCCCCCTTAAGAAAAATACAGACGTTTTTATGCAATCAGGGTCACCATTTGTCAAACCGATCTTTCAAATATGATACATATGTTACCATTGGTTACTCGTCAGCAACAATGCATTTACGTGAAACATGTGTTAAAGATGTGGTAGTATATGCTGCAAAACAAATACTTTTTGCCCATGCGCAAAAAGGGGGTACACCATTGGATTCGGTAGCTTCTCCTTTTGGGCTGTATTTTACGCAGACCGACAATTAAAAGGTCAAGTTTCATACAGGTGAATAAGAACCCATACTAGTTTATTATATTTATTCAACAATTACAATTTTTGCTCAGACTATTTGATAGGATGCGATAATCCAAACATGCGCAATATGTGGGTGCCATAGGATATGTACAGTAAACATGGTAAACAGTTTTGCAATTTGCATGTTTATGCACATTTGGTCTTTAGCCAGTATCCCATAAATCCTTGCGTAATACAGTCTATATTATACAGACTCATTTATGAATCCTGGTGATTTCTCCCCGATTCATGTTAAGACCCGAGTCGTTTCACAAATTCATGCCTTTGCCTGTTCGCCATGGACTGTTTCACCCATAGGCACTTTTAGCGGGATGTCGTACCCTCATCTATTTATATATAATATAGAAGGTTTGCATCAGTTGGCGACTGAAGTTTTAGTGCTACTCAACTTGATAGAAGGTTTGCATCAGTTGGCGATTGACGTTTTGATGCTACTACGATTCCTCTGCACTGACATAAAACCAAGGGAATTTATTTACTAAATAATATGTTGCAGTTAGAGCTGATACATATATCTATCTAACGTTTTATAACATTGTGACAAAACCACACCGAGAATCTCATAATATACGAAAACATTTAAGTGTATATGACGACATTCCCGGTCAAACTAATATAAGTAACAAAATGTGACATTTATAAAGTATTCAATACTTCCTTAATTTCATATGAAATGTACACAATTTGCATAAATAAGTTGTGAATTGTTTCAATAAACCGACAATTCGCTACTTTTGGTTGATATAAATGTTATTAGGACTACCTTCTCGTCAATTCAACAGTAATCATCCATTTCGTTGCGCAATGTTTACAAATTTCAAAATGCTCAAGTTCGTTCGAGCAGTTATCCGGTTCCATTTGCTGGAATTGAGTCCCTAGATACAAAGGTCAATGTTACAATATCCAGTCAATTCATCCTATGTACAACTCGTCCTACATACCAAAATTGTCAGAGAATCCTGAATGAGAAAGAAAATCTGGAATGTGACAACCTGAAACCACCCACAAACAAAGCTAATATAAGTTCTGTTTTTGAAAAACTCTTGTTGAGCGTCAATGTTACTGAATATAGATTTGTAATCATTCCTTTCTAAATGCTGCAATTGTGTTTAAACGGGTACCAAATATGCTATTGCTCAATTACCTGACTCCAAACCTTGCCGTTGATTATCAAACCACCAGGAGCCGGTAAAATGTATAAGTTTGACGTGAAACTGTATTAGTTTTCTTGAAAGATTTTCATATATTGTGTAATTATATGCCTGCTGTTGACATAAATTTATATACCATTTGGAAGATACATGCATCCGCTCGAGGTTCAGTATATTATTTAATGGATGCATACCTTATCGCACCAACCAAGCCCAAGAAGCCACCTGGCCCCCAGCAGCTAATCTGCATCCCATTGTGCTCCTCAACAGCACACGGAAAATCCTATCCAATGTTACTCTATGCCGCAATTGGGAAAAGATTGATGGCTTCACTGGATCATGTTAAAGTGGCTTCAAACGAGGACGCAGCTGCTGCGCAGATATTGTATCCGGGCTCAACGAACGCGTGCTTGTGTCGGTAGTCATGTCCAAACACTGGGATTTCCACAAAATGGCATTGACATGTCACAAGCTTTCGACACAATTAAACGCTCAAAGATCGTAGATGTACAATGCCAGGCCAGTTGCAGTGAAGATGAGCTACGACTAGCGAGACTACTGCTTGCAGACACCAAGCTGAGAGTACGAGTCAAGTCTATAGAGTTTGAGACATCAATCGGCTCCCTACAGGGAGATGGTTTATCTCCAGTGCTTTTCACCTGTTACCTTGCTGCTACATTGAAATCTGTCTGGGAAAGTTCCACAAGACCATTCCCCCCCCCCCCATAGTGTCAATACAGGGTATGCCGCTAGAGATGAAATATGCTGACGCTGTGGACTTCATAAGCGAGGAAAATAAACCCGTTGACTACCTTCTCCCAATAGCTATAACAGGGGTTGATGTAAGCGCTGGCCCGAGGCCAGTGGCCCGTACATCAGGCCAGTTAAACATTCAAGTAACCAGTCCGACGGGCCAGTTAAAATTTCCACCAAAATAACTCACTTTTAGACCCCACACCCAATACAATGGTACTGCATAATCTAGCAAATGAGCATAACATAAAAATACCTTTTAAAAATCTGCTATGTAATGCTTTCGTCAGACTAACAATCGTTGAATTTGAGATTTCTTCAAAATTTAATTCTCCACATATGTTACCGCTTTTTTGCATCGGCAGCTAGTGCATTGATATATACTCATAAGCTAAATCTATGTTAGCCGATGTCGGGAATGAGAACGTTTGTTTTTAATCTAAAATGGAGAATGCAATCATATCAATATTTAATCTCGCCAATAAAAAGTCATGGGCTGTATATCGGGGGTATATCGGCATTAAATTGTATTTTACTAGTAAAATAGGAATGTATTCCTCATTTCTCCCCGCTACATATCTCATGAACATAAATTACGATCAGCTGTTAAAAGAAAATTTTCTAAACGACACGCGCATGCGTATATGTGCATTCAGAACGATAGTGTTTTTGCGTTACTGCTTTTGGCAATATAGGCCTAAACAAATGACTGACGGTGGCATTTCTGACCGATCACGTGTCGCAAATATGGTAAACCTCATTCAAAATCGTAGCGTTTTACAGGTTACTGCATTGACTAAATAAACAAGTACGGTGCATTTTTTACCATGATATATTACATACCAAAATTGTAATTTGCAAAAACGTGTAAAATCGTAATTAATTGTGATCGTTATTAGTGAATTAATAAAAAAGATAGCCATTTTACATCTGAATAACTTCAGTTTTTACATGCACACACGCATGCACACACACACCAGCCATTCACTATATACTTGTTTATGTTAGCATAGCAAGTAATTGCAGGTGACATTTTCGGACCAGTTATATTCCTGTCGGGCCAGCTACTTTTGAACTTAGCTGGCCCGATTGGCCAGTAGACTTATCGCTTTATAAATGAATCCACAACAGAGTTCACCCACATATACCTATCTACCTAAATGACGATTCACTTCATGGCGGCGAACCATGGAGGAAAAGTAAAATCCTGGACTAAGTGCTTTGCGGTACTGCTGACATTGCTGCATGCTGTGTCATGGGGAACATAGCTTTGCAGTCCTTCTGGCTATGGATTCGTAGATCAAAGATGCCCTTGATAAAATGACTACGTTTATACAATGCAACCTGCGTATCCTTGATGCTGTATAACTGTAACGGCTGGGCAGCTCCAAAGGCAGCTCTAGACAAATTCGATGCCTGCCACTGCAACAACCTACGCACAATCACTGGATACCAATGGCTAGACAGCATAATTTCCAACGATGCACTATACGAGAGGTGTAATACAGCACAGCTGTCTGTAAAAGTCGCCCAGCAAAGATGGCCCATGTTTGGCCATGTGCTAAGGATGCCAGAAGAGACACCAGCACAGAGAGCCTTCTAATTCACCATACTCAGAGCCAGCAAATGCAAAGCCAGGAGAGGACATCATTGCATAAATCGGCTAAGCATGCTACAAGGTGACCTCAAGAAAGCAGGACTCGGTACACTCAAATTAAGAATGAACCTGAGGAAGCTAAGTATTTCGGCTGAGGACAAGACACAGTAAGCCAAAGCGAAGAAGGACTGATTGCAGCAATATATATATAACATAAAGGGTGGTTTCCCATCTATAGATACTGAACAGGCGGTTAGGTGGGAGGGCTAGCTGTAGGGCTGCATGGTTTGACTTACAACCATGTCTGTTTCGATATGACTTTTCGTATTGGTTTTAGCTGAATATCGGTTTTATAGGTGACTTCTATCACAAAAATGTTGAAATCCATTCTCTAAAACACTTAAAAATCAGTCGGCAATAACACGAAAATAGAAGTTGTTATTACACCACAAAAACATCCATTACCGTTCAATCACTACTTGCTAAATCAATTATCTGCATTTAGCTATCAGAATAAGATTTTTATGCCTGCATACACACCTCCCCATGCCTATTCCTATTAATATGGACCCTCAACCAGGCTACTGGTTAAGTCCATCTCCAGCATACTGACAGCTATAGACTGGCACCAGTCTATACTCGCCCCATAGTGACGCTTGCCACTAAGCGCGCTTGTGCATGCGCACTGGAGCCCAAATAGGAAACAGATTCACTTTTCAATTAGTCTGCAAGCAGAACAACTGCACAAATATTATCAGAAAGTTTTTATAGCTTTGCGCTGTGTCAGCTTACCCTTGAAGGACTTCCTCACGCTAAGATATGCCTATTATGAAGTCTATCCTCCCAAAATTATGTTTTTGGAACTATTTCGTGGTTATATTGAACTTTATAACTATGTATATAGATGTTACCGGTTTTCGTGGTAACAACTTTAACATGCCTAAGTCAAAGATAAAAAATAGTGCGTTCTCGTTTTATGGTAACTTAATTACTATGCCTATATCATCATCATCATCATATTAATTCTCAAGCATTTAACCAAGAGCCCTTATCAATTTACCTCTAATGCATTATAATGATTATCATTTATCCCTATGCAAGTTTGTTTTCATGTCGATAGGGATTTTGATTTCTAATTTGAACTTTCCCTCCTTTTTAGAAGTGCGTTTTATGTTTCTAGTCTACATTTACGATTTACTAAGCGCTATGCTTCATTTTTACGCTTTTTTCATTTTTAGGAGTCCGTTAAGGATATCTTCTGCTGTTAAGGAAGCTAAGAAACAGGACGTTTCTTCAAGTTCTGACGATAGCCCGAAGGCTAGCGGGCGTTCCCGCAAATGGGGGAAACTGATCCCTCTAACCTCCATGGCTCTCGAAGGTGGGCTCGTGTAGTGCACTGGGTCAAACCCACATAAGACTTGAGGGTGACGGGCATAACCCACAAGCCATGGTGGCGGAGGCTGAGGCTGACGCCCATAAGGCTGGTACTTATGCTACTGCCAATTTTTCGATAAAAAAGAAATCTAAGCAGAAGTCTAGAGCGACTAAGCTCTCGAAGGTGGGCTTGTGTAGTGCACCGGGTCGGGTTAAACCCACATAAGACTTGAGGGTGACGGGCATACCCCACAAGCCGTGGTGGCGGAGGCTGAGGCTGACGTCCATAAGGCTGGTACTTATGCTAATGCCAATTTTTCCATTATACCGGTCATCAAGGTTCTTTGTAGATCGCCCATTGCCAAGAATTCGATTCCTAGTCTTGCTAGTTCTTCCGGTTCCGTTGTGGTGGACTCGGGTTTACTTCCTTTTTCCGTTTTAACTTTCGGTTTAGCAAGACATCCGGGTCTTCAGGATCCGGTTCTTTCTTCTCTGGCATCCGTTTCCGTTAGGACTTCCGGTTTGGCAGGAAATCCAGGTCGTCAAGATCCGGTTATTACTTCCGTTCCTTCCATTTCCGGTAAATCTTCCGTTTTTGTAGGACATCTGGGTCTTCAAGATCCGGTTCCTAGTTCCGTTTCCGGTTTTAACAGCGCTTCCGGTGATGCCGGATGCCGGGGTCTGTGGACTGTAGTTTTCGTCTTCCGGTAGAAGCGCTTTCGCTTCCGGTTTGGATTCCTGTCTGTCCACTTCTGTTTCTAGAGGTGTACTTCCGGGTCGTTCAGACTCGGATAGATTTCTGTCCTCAGGACAGGGGTTACTTCCGTTTTCTGGATCTACCTCCATTCTTTCCGTATCCGGTCTGACTTCCGGTTTTGCGTATTTCCGGTTCCTTTGTTTATTCTGGTTTTTTACTGTACATCCAGGTTCAGTTTCCGGTTGTCTTCTTCCAGTTTGCACATTTCCGTTTCCTATTTTTTCACTTCCGGATTCGTACATCCAGGGACAGGGTCATTACCAGTTTCATGGTGTTCTATGATTAACTTCCGGTTCTGTTTTCGTTTTTTGGATTTCCGGTGATAGCTCTTACTGAGATTCCAGGTTAGTCTTATTTCAGTAAGTGCTTTTAAAATCGGAATGTTTAATAGCTGAAAATATTAATTCCGAGACGTTGCCAGTGTTGAAGTCTCTCTTGAAATTGTAGATATTCAGCATTTATTCTTTTATCAGTGAACCATTTCAACGTAATTAAGACTTCCGATGTGTTGCCGGATGGGTTTTTTGTTGCAGTCGATAAGTCAGTCTGTATTCTACGCATTATCACTAGATGTCGCAATTAAAATTAGTTTTTAATTTCATCCAACTTTAGATGGCCAGATGTCTTTGGGCCGTTCAGCCTTTTTTCGCGCTCTTTTTTCCTCTTAAGTCGGCAGGTTGACATATTTATTTTATCCAAAAGGAGTTATTTTCTTGAAGAAAATCTCCGTTTCTAGCGTAATTCTTAGTCTAATTCTGACAGGCACTGAAAGGAATAGTTTCAGTAGTTGACTCTGCCAGAAGGGAATCGACCTGTCGAGTTTACAAGGGTCGACTTAAAAAAGTTTTTGCTGGGTGGTTTTCAGACGAAGGTTTCGTGCCCAATTTTGTTTCTATACCACAAGTATTAGATTTTTTATCCTATCTGTTTGATTCTTTACATTTGTCAGCTAATACGGTCAGGGGGATATAGATTTTCTCTGGCGTCTTCCCTTCCTTGTCTTCTGAATGCTTATGTCAAGGATACTAAGACTCTTAATATTTTTGTTAGAGGTCTAGGTAATATTCGTCCTCCAATTGCTAAGCCTTTACTTTCCTGGAATTTGGCTTTGGTTCTTCAAGTTTTGGCAGGTGGCCATTTTGAACCTATTTCTTCTATCAGTATTAAGCTTTTAACTCTCAAGGCTGTTTGTTCCTGTTGCTGCTGCCTCTGCTAGAAGGCGTTCAGAGATTCATGTTCTTTCTGCTGAAAAGGATAGATTTATAGTTTCAGGAGACGGTTTGGTTTTATATCCCAGAAGGTACTTTTTATTTAAAACTCAGTCTAACCGCTTTCCTGCTAGTCCGATTATTTTAAAATCTTTATCGACTTTTTCGCTATCCGATAAATTTGGTGTCCTGTTAGGGCATTAAGAACCTGCAAACAGCGAACCGATTTTAAAGAGTCGATCCATCCCATTTATGGGTTTCCTACGCGGAAGAGTTATCTAAGCCGGTCTCAAAATCTACGATTGCCAGATGGATTTGTGAGACAATTAAGCTTTGTTATGAGATAGCCTCACCGGATCAAATTAATCTCTCCCAGATTAAAGCCCATCCGTTAGAGGTATGGCTACTTCTTTCGCTCTTTTGATGGTTCGTCTTTAGATGAGGTCATGCAGGTGGCAGGATGGAAATCTGAATCCACTTTTACATCCTTTTATCTCAAAGACCAGAGTGCAGCAGCCTCCTTCTTTCATAACATTACTATTTTAACTAAAAAAGCTGAAGACCATTTACCAAGCACTTTCCACCATTTTCGTTAGGACTGTGCATCTGTGAGAAATGATGAGAGTCTTATTTTGGTTCTTATTTATTTCTTTAAGCTCTAAGTTTTCCTTATTTGTTAATCACGGTGTGATTGAGTTAAATGCACTATTATGTTATGTTATTAACATTTGGATAAGAATGGTTCGATTTTTATCCTTGTTTGTTGATTCTCAAATCTCCTCCCACCTAATGTTTAAATGGGGCACTGACCAAATCTACGGGTTTAGCAAGTAGTGATTGAACGGTAATGGATGTTTTTGTGGTGTAATAACAGCCCCCACGGACCCCCCCTTGTGGGTTGGTCTGTTGTTTTATTAACCACTATAAAAACATACTTACCGTTCAATCACTACGACCCGGCCTCAGCCACCCTGCGTGGTAAGATTTGAGAATTGGCCTTTAATATTTAGCACTTAAATTTAGAAAAGTGAATCTGTTTCCTATTTGGGCTCCAGGGCGCATGCGCAAGCGCGCTTAGTGACAAGCGTCACTATGGGGTGAGTATAGACTGGTGCCAGTCTATAGCTGTCAGTATGCTGGAGATGGACTTAACCAGTAGCCTGGTTGAGGGTCCATATTAATAGGAATAGGCATGGGGAGGTGTGTATGCAGGCATAAAAATCTTATTCTGATAGCTAAATGCAGATAATTGATTTAGCAAGTAGTGATTGAACGGTAAGTATGTTTTTATAGTGGTTAATAAAACAACAGACCAACTCACAAGGGGGGTCTGTGGGTTTTTTAATTTGTTTTACACATTTATGCTTAATATACATCAACTAGGTTCCACGATCCCAGCACACACAAATGCAGACATACTTTGAGTAAATTTATGTCCCTTCTTTATTACAGCAACACACATGCACGCACATGAATACGTACACACATGCACACACACACACACACTCACGCATGCATGCACGCACACACAAACACAAGTACACACCCACACGCATGCACAAACATGCATACATACGCACAGGTACAGGAATGCACACACTTTTCCATCAACACATAGAAACACACACCACACCACACCACCAAAGCAGCAACACCACGCCAGGTGGTTCCACCATACTTATGAGCAGAAAAACAAACAAATGATATGTCGCAGGAATAGATGAGCAACAACACCTCATTAACCATGGTACAAAAACACGCCTCGGATGAGTTCACATTTTGAATGAAACCCAAGGAGTCTGAATCAAAAGAACTTTGTTTCACACCCCATATCCATCCTTTCTCCTCTCCCCCTCCCCCCCTCTAACCCGCAGAAATTCCAGAAACAGGCCAAATACATCCAGCAACATATTGACATTGGTCACAAATGACCTTTCTGAACATTTTACACCAAAAACCACCAGAACCCCCAAATAAACCAAAAATCAAGTTTAAAGAAAAAACCTCGCCAGACTCCTTCAAAACCATCAGAACCACCAATATAAGGTATCAATCAGTCTATGTTAACGGTATCCAGTCTACTCCAGTTGAACTCACGTGTGGTGTGCCACAGGGATCCATACTGGGACCTGTATTATTTACCCTTTACACGAAGTAGCTGAGATCAGTCATAGACAATCACGGCCTGTCGCACCATTTCTACGCTGATAATACTCGGCTTATAAACAGTTTCCAGCCATCAGCACCCGCTGCGGCCGAAGCCGTCAAACAGATAACAGACTGCTGTCAAGATATAAAAACATGGATGAACACTCATATGCTAAAGCTTAACGATGATAAGACAGAAATACTGCTAGTGGGGCCATCTATTAAGTGTGCAAAAATTGAGCTCAATGCCATCACTATTGGTACTAGCCCTGTTAGTTTGTCTAGTACGGTAAAAGACCTAGGGATTGTTTTGGACTGCGAGCGTAGTATGGATAAGCAAGTCAATAATCTTTGCAAGGTGTGCTTTCTTCAACTGAGAAACATCAGTAACATCAGAAAGTACCTGACTAAGGAGGCTACCACTAAACTTGTAGCTTCATTGGTCTTATCTAGGCTAGATTATTGCAACAGCCTGCTATCAGGTGCGCCAAAAAACCTCATTCAGAAGCTTCAATCAGTCCAAAACGCCTCAGCTAAGATAGTATCCCTCCATGGCAAATATAAGCACATCTCCCCCGTGCTATACGACTTACATTGGCTGCCTATAACTCAAAGAATTATGTATAAGATCATTTGCCTGGCCTATCAATGTATAAATAATACGGCACCGACCTATCTGTCTGACCTTCTGCAGCCATATTCTCCCGGCCGTTCGCTACGATCTGAAAATAAGCATCTGCTCAAAATTCCTAGTGAAAAAATGTCAGCGTATGGGCAAAGATCCTTTTCTTTTACCACTGCTACTGAATGGAACAATCTCCCTACAAGCCTTAAATTGTCTCCTACCTTGCCCACTTTCAAATCTAGTCTAAAAACATTCCTATTCACTCAATCGTATTCACTAAATTAAATTTAATGTTTTCTCATATTGTATGCACTTAGAGCATGCTACTGCATGGAGTTTCGCGCGGTATAAATGTACTTATTCTTATTATTATATTCGGTTATAACTCCCCCAATCCCAATCGACCTCCCCGGCAGGTATAAGAGGAGCGAGAAACCCACGCTCAAATCATACAGACTCGGGATCTCACAAAGCTAAGACCAAGCATCAGGCTTGCATTTCACATTAATTATAAGTAGACTGCTAAAATATTTAAGGCATGAATATTCACTCTTTGGCTTCTTGTTTGATAATTTGCTTGTTTGTACCTTGCTCAAACTTTAGGCATGTTGGGTGAGCAATAAAGTTGCTCACCTAACATTTGCCTACACAAGTAAGCTTAAAGATGTTGTGAGGACTAGATACCCGATCGCTCCGATTAACTTAACAATCATAATACAGATTCTCCTTTACTAGAAAAACAAAATGCTTTTAAAATTTGTGTAATCGGCCCAGCCAAAGCTGAGATAAGCATATAGCAACCACCTTGACAACCAAATGTTTTTAGCTATTGCGCTAGAGTTGTGACGTCACACCGGGATGACACCAATTCCTATTAGTCTAGATTATTATCTCGAGGAGCATAGCTAGGTTCTCTACTGCTGCTCGTATTAGGCACATATGCACATATTCTTTGACAATTCATTGTTTACACAGGGACACTACGTTTTTCGAGATGCACAAAGGTTCAATAATATCGAAGTTGATGATATTTTTGTTGATTAAACTTAAAGGAGAGACCTTATGGTCCCGGTGCCTGACATCACAAGTCTAACGGCCTGTTAGAGGTGACAGTAATATCGGATTTCATGTACGTGAATTAGGCTATGTTTAATCAAACCCACCCACACACTTCTTGGAATACAATTCTACAAATGCATATATATATTTTATCTTTCTGGATTGACTGCAGAGATTTTGCATAGATGATAGGCATGCATGTACACAACTTTTTAAATGATGGTTAAGTAGGCCTACACCGCTCAGTGCACATACGATTGTGTAGGCTTATGAATAAATTTATGATTGCAATATAGCAGTTACTCCAGTTATGTGTTTAAAGTTAACTAAAATGGCGGGTAAATATAAATCTAATCTAAACTAATCTATTTGCGTATAGTCTACATTGACATATTATTGACAGTACACGGTTTGTTTACAATTTAGGCAGCAGTCGAGATGTGTAGCGAGGCTTTCACTGCCGTCCACACGCTTAAAGTACAACTTAAATAACATATACTGTTGAATATTTTGAACATAATTGGGTTGGATTTCAACCCAAATTGTGTTCAAAATATTCAACATAACGTTTCTTGTATCATGTTCATATGTCTCTAACTAACATATTTGTTTTTGCTTTGGAAGCATTTAAACTTATTTAAGAGCTGCACTGTAAAGATGATACGCTAGCGACCTCTGAACATCTGTCAGTTCACCTACCTATTTAAAATTTGTTCATCTGCTACAGTATTGCTTTTTCCTAACATTGAAATATGAGTGTATGCTACTTCCATACATGGAAGAGGTTGGTTTGAAAATGATATTGTTCATATGGTTGTCATAGGCATGAGGGCCCCCCCCCCCCCCCCACACACACACACACCAACGTACATGTTGACCCGTACGTACCTCTACATTATTATTATACAACCACATTGCCAAAAGCTTATAGGTAAACAATTACATTCTAATCAGTAATCACGCAAAATTTCACATAGGACACACTGACACACTTATTGTACATCCGTAATCTTCAGAAAAAGTTGTAGCTGCACTCTATAGCCTATACATTTAGATATGAATAATAGTACACTTATCGCCATCGTCAACCTCTCCCACCCACCTCGATCATCATGCTCACATCCATCCATCCCAGATATTACCTATTACACCTAGTCCTTTCAAGAATGGTAATGGTAGGCATACTAGACTACAGAGTATTTGTCACATGCATTGAAATATTGCCGATTTTCAGCATTGCCCATGGTTTACCGTAGTTATAGGCCTATTATTATGCGAATATAGCTACCCATGAAACCATTAAAAATGAGTAAATATCATAATAGATTTTTTTAAATCATGATTTTTTATTTCTTGAAGACTTAGCTTCAACCTGACAAAATTTATGTTATGGTAGGTAAAGTCTATCCTGTTAAACGCACGTTTTAAAATATGTTACCTTTGTACTACAGACAGAGAAATATTGACCCATCTCACAGCGCCGTTCCCGGTGTGACATCACAGCGTGTGGCGATGTGATTCAGATTGACGCGTCATTTAATCTCGTTATTTGGGCTGCCTAACATATTTTTCTCACTCCAAAGTGACGCTATTGTGTTTAAATAGTGTAGTAGACCATAAAATTAATTAAAACTCGTTATCGACCGCAAGTCCTCACAAGACCTTTAAGTCAATGAGAGCAACTGATCGCTCCATTATAATATTCTCATGAAGAGGCATGCATGTGTATATACATTTAATTGTAATCTCTTGCTAACTTCAGGTGGTTGCTGTGGTGCACAGAACAAAAAGATGATTATTGGTGGCTGGGGCTGGGCGTGGTGTCTCATTACAGACACTCAACGGTATGTACTATTCAGATTATGCATATGGGTAATTTTCTCAATGAGGGCACCTGGCCTGCTAATTTTTCACTAGATTTATTGCGTTTCAGTAAAAATCTTGACCATTAAAATATTGATTGGGTCCATGTCCACTGGAAAATGAACTTTCAATACTGTATTTGCACGTCAACACTGAGTTTCACAGTGGAGAATGGAAATCTGTGCACAATTTTAGGATGAGTGAAAGGAAGGTTATTATATTCAGTGTGTTATTTTTTATAGGCATTCTTCATTTCCAGATTTTTATTACCATGTGTCGATTCAGTATTGCCAATGGTATAATTCCGGTCCATGCTTTCCTATAAACTGTTTCTAAAAAAGGCCCAGAAAATTCAGGTGTCCACGCAAATGCACTTCACTCCATAACCATAAATGCACAGATTCCCTATTGAGATAAAATCTTTTAAAGTAAGAAATTTGGCCCATGCAAATAAATGGTTAATGTCACCACGGTTCCTGCCATGTGCAATGCCGTGAAAATCTCTTCTCGGTTTTTGTGAATTTTTGCTTAATACTTGGAACTACGTGTACATATCCTTTTTAAACTCCACCCGTTGCAATTATTAGTATCTATTCTAGTTGTTGAACAATATTTTTAGCTCACCTGAGTTTACGCCGTGGGAACCATTCATCAACTTTTACTTTAAAGCGTATCTCCTCCTAAACCGATCGGCAAATTTTAACCAAATTTGCCTGGAAGGATCCTATGGAGGTAGGTTCTAGAATGTCTATTCAGATTTTTGATTCACACATATTTTGTTAAAGAATTTTAGATTTTATAAAGATTTACGGTAAAGTGTCAAATGGAGGCTTAGCTGCTTGGCAGATTTCAACTAGAAGGATCCTGTCTTGGTAGACTACAACATCTATTCAGAATTTTGCAGCTTTTGCTTGGTAAATTTTTTTGGTGAAAATCTTGGATTTTATGAAAAATTGGCAAAGCACAGCTTCTTAATCACTTGGTCGATTTTAACCAAATTTGGTCGAAGGGATCTTTGGTGCCCAAATTGAATTTACTGAAAATTTTAAATGCTATTCCTCAATTGATTTCAATCAAACTTGAGTGGAACAATCCTATGGTGGTACGCATCAACATATCATATTTGCTTGGTCAATTTGTTTTTGGGGGTTGGAGGTTTTCTGAAAATTATCCATTATGTCTATTTAAAGAAAAAGGCTTCAAATGCTAATACTTCAGGCGAGCGTCACAGGCCCTTGTTTGTGATGACGATTAAGCAGGTCCTTCCATAATACATGTACATGGCAGGAAGCTTCAAATTCTCAATGCTAAAGGGCTATGATTCATTTTATATAAGAATTTCAACTCTGTAACCTCCACTCCATTAGTTTTTCAGTTGACATTTAATCAATCAAGCACTTATCCAATCGCATAAAAACTTTATACAGTTTTGTTTTATACCATTGATTTTTTAAATTTTTTCCTATATACCATGCTTACGCCCAGAATTAGAAGAATGTTAAAATCTTTCAATGGTCTTTTAATTTATCAAAGGCTTATCCGATCCAAACGAAACTTTACTGATTTGTTCTATATCATCATCGCATTCAGTTTGTACCAAAATTAAAACAGTTTTGGGTTTTTAGCTCACCTAGGTGAGCTTAGGCCGTCCCTAAAAAGAATTAGTTTCCTGCAGACCGGGCGGGGCAAAGAGACTTCAGTAGGGAGGGAGGAAAATTATTTTTTTTCAATTATTAATTTATTTTGAAAAGGTCAGAAATATTTGTTTTTCAGATATTTAATTAGATGTCCATTAAATATGGTTGTAATTGTCAAGTGTTTCATGTTTTCCATGTCTCAATTAGAAAAAAGGTTTCACATACAAATAGGATTAAAACATTGTAATTTGTATGGTTTGGCAAATGTATGCATGTTTTAGCTAGGGCTGGGTGGTTTGGGCTAAAGGAAAACCGGTGACGGTATCACTAATTAAACCGGTATTGACGAAATACCGGTTTAAGGGGTTAGAATGATCGAAAATAATTTGAAATATGAAAATATGCCGTTTTCATTAGCTACAGTACATGTATTTTGCGATTTGACAACTGACGTAAATTGCCACGAAATTAGAACGGTAACTACGTACGACTGCTCACCTCGACGCTATCTATCTCAAAATAGTAGTTAAAATAAATAAAATAAATAAAGTCTGGTTCATGTGATGTCGTGAAAATAACACTAACTAATTAAAATGTTGATTTTCTACACTGTTATTAGGTAACTATTTTCGAAAGCGTAGTAAAATCTAATGCGTGTAAGTAGGAACCCGGATATGAGAGCGAGTTTATGCTCCTAGTAAGAGTACTGCACATACGGTTAGAGTTCGTATAACCACCTACAGTATGATCCAATCTAAACATAGAGCCGTAGCTTCGTGCTATGCCGAGAATACAGCTATCTCGCTCCCGTTTAGCATAGGAGATCTCGCGAGAACACGAATCCAGTATGATCTAGTCTAGTAAGTCATGTGTTTGTATTCGAGTACTCAGTATTTAGTAATACTCCTCAATAAACTCGTTCAAGCGGATGAATGTCATTCAGCACGTAACTAAAGAGTAGTTATTTCCCGGAAATCGTGCCTCAAGAATTCTCACAAAAAATGTGTTTGACTATTTTTCGAGGTTCATATGTCATATAATAAAGAGATTATGATAATTTGACAACATAAACGCAATGATTCGTGAATCTAACTTAAATCTACTTAAGTCAACACTCAAGATATACGATGACGAAAAAGAACGGGCCGTAAAACAAAACAATGTGATTCTAACGCCTATCGAGCAGAAAAGTCACATGATAAAAAATACTACGAATTTCATACGATAGTAGTGAATATCCCGGCGGAAGAATTTGTTAACAACCAATCACATTACGCCTGCTCGTATTTGAGAGGCTAAGAGGTATTTTACTTTGTAACTACTCCGCCAACGTAAGAAGCGACTTAATCGTTTTCATTTCTCGGGCCTTCAAGCAATTTGTCTCGTATGTCGTAGTCCGTGATGGATCATTTTATGTTTGTCGAAATCTAAGGGAAATAATGATTTGTTTGGATTGGGAGTTCATTGTATAGCATCGTTGTTTTCGCAGTGCATTTCTTGATTTTTTTTTGTATCATGTCATATTTGGAATCCTAATTAAACATAGTACAAACTCAAATTGAAAAAAGGATTATTTGTTGCAAAGAAGAAATTTAGATTTTCAAATTATTCAATCTTACATTGAACCCGCAGAGCTTACGTCATGTAAAATTCATTGCTGGCCAATCAAATCATATTAGCCGAGGGTCGTCCTCGGCCGATTTGTTGGGATTTCACCAACACCCTTGCTTTCCCACGGCTAATAGTTATAGATGACTGTATTTTATGTCTCTAGTAGCAAATGGTTACACTAGATAATAATAGTGCAAGTCAAGAACAAACTAGTTTAGGACAGTCACCAGATTTTGCGCAATGGTGATCTTACGGACGGTTTTTAGTTTTTTTTAGTTTTCGTAATGGTTTTTAAACCGTCGGCAAAAAAAACGTGAGACGATGTGAAATCGGTATACTGCCCAGCCCTAATTTTAGCATTTATGCTGGGTAGAAAAGGTTTACTTTTTTTATTCCCGGTTGGGTGAAAAAAAAAATTTCACCAGGGAGGTTTACAGTAAATGAAACTATTTATTATTTTGGCCTTATACAATCGCAATTTGTCTGTTGTCTGTCAGCAAATGTGGTACATTTCACCGGTGGGGGTGGGGGTGGGCAAGGGATATAGCGATCAGCATGTCCGGCATCCATCCATCTGTCTGTCCGTCCATCTGTCCCCCATCTTGTCAACGAAACTCCTAGAGGTCTCAATGGATTAACTTAAAATTTTGTCCACATTGTCAGTATCATGTGCAGATGTGCATGTTCTTTTTTCGTGGCCAAGAAATGGTTCATTACAGAGTTACCCCCCTTTAAATATCTTAAAGCCAATACATAAAACTGCATTGCCAATCATTTCTTGTCAACGCAACTCCTCTTACAGTTTAGTCCCGATTCTTTAGAAATTTGGCAAGTGTTATCATTACCACGTGAAGGTGTGCATGCGCTATCCATATACCTGTACATCCATCCGTCTGTCCAAAATGTATGTATGTCCGTCTGTCGGTCCATCCATCTCTGACAATCATTTCTTGTCAACGCAACTCCTAGAGGTCTCAATGGATTAACTTAAAATTTCGTCCACATTATCAGTATCATGTGCAGATGTGCTTGTGCTTTTTTGCTGGCAAGAAAATTTTCATTACAGCGTTATCACCCTTTAAATATCTTAAAGCCGATACATAAACTGCGTTGCCAATCATTTCTTGTCAACACAACTCTTCCTTCAGTTTAACTGTGATTCTTTTGAAACTTGGTAAGTGTTATCATTACTTATTATTTTGTAATGGCGCCGTCCGGGCAGGCAGCGGAGTGGTTTCCGGATGATAATTCTGTTACCGTTTGTCGGATCGCATTGAAACTTCATAGGGTGGTTGGACTAGGTCTTGGGAAGAAACCTCTCGAAGTCGATGATGATCCGAAATCCAAGATGGCCGCCAGCCATTGGCGGCCATCTTGAAAATTGGTTTCCGGATGATAACTCTGTTACCGTTTGTCGGATCGCATTGAAACTTCATAGGGTGGTTGGACTAGGTCTGGGGAATAAACATATCGAAATCGATGATGATCTCAAGTCTAAGATGGCCGCCAGCGACCAGTGGCCATCTTGAAAACTGGTTTCCGGATGACAACTCCATTACCGTTTATCAGATCGCTTTGAAACTTCATGGAGTGGCTGGACTAGGTCTGGAGACAAAACCTGTGGAAATTGACAATGATCCGAACTCCAAGATGGCCACAGGCTGCCATCTTGAAATTGATTTATGGATGATAACTCCGTTAGCATTTATCAGATCACTTCCTAGGGTCGTTGGAATATGTCTGGTGAAGAAACTTATTGAAATTTACTATAATCCAAAATCCAATATGGCCGCCAGTCAGCGGCAGCCATCTTGAAAATTGGTTTCCGGACGATACCTCCTTGACCGTTTAACGGATCGCATTGATACTTCATAAGACTGATCTGATGTGTCTGAGGAAGAAATAAATATTTTTCGAATATTTTTCTCATTCATTGGTTTGTCATCATATCGGGGTATTATGAACCGTTTGCGGAGCTCTTGTTATCTAATGCTCTCAATTGCTTTGTCACTGAATATGTTACTTGAAGAAGCAGTGTTATGATTCCATTTTGAAGAAATGCAAACATATTTTCCTGAGTTATCTTCCTTGAAAACTTAAAATTCACCAAAATTGTCTTGTCCAGAGATAATAGTTAAATGGAATTGAACCTACACGTACAAATCTATCTTCCTTTAAGGTGAGATGCACCTGTCATTTCATTTTTCATTGATCAGTTTTTCTAAAATATTGTCCTTTACAGTTAAAGTTACATGTATGTCCACTGTTGATGTATGTTTATCTGAAATGTTTGGATCGGGGTGGGGTGGGGGTGGTGGTGGGTGATATGCCGTCTTCTGATGGCTCTTGTTACTGTGAGCATTGATCCATTGGTAAATGTCATCTGTTGGGTCAATAATGTCAGGGATGGCTGTCCCATTGATCAATCATACATTTCCCATTGTTCAATAATGTCAATCGGACACCAATATTCTTGCATTTCCTCATCCAATTTCTTTAGTGTGACCAATGTCCTGCTCAATCGTACCTTTCACATTGATATATAATGTCAATGACATCAATATTCTTGCATTTCCTCATCCAATTTTTCTAGTGTGACCATTGTCCCATTTGTAAATGTCATCTGCTTGTTGAATCATGTCATGGATGGCTGCACCATTGATCAATGATACCTTTCCTATTTGTCAATAATGTCAATGATACCAATATTCTTGCATTGCCTCATTCATATTTTTTTACTGTGACCATCGTCCAGTTGGTAAATGTCATCTGTTGGATCAGTAATTTTAGGGGTGGCTGCCCCATTCGTCATACTTCTCCCATTGGTCAATAGTGTCAAGGACATCAATATTTTAGCGGGATATTGTGATGGCGCCATCCGGACAGGTGGTAGAGTGGTTTCCGGATGATTACTCTCTTAGCGTTTATCGGATCATTTTTGAAACTTCATAGGGTGGTTGGACTAGGTCTGTGGAAGAATCATTTTGAAATTGATCTTATATCCAAGATGGTCGCCAGCCACCAGTACATGGTGGTTGGACAAAATCTGGAGAAAAAACTCATTGAAATCCACTTTGAAAGTTGGTTTCCGGATGATAACTCCATTAGCGTTTATCGGATTGTTTTGAAACTTGATTATATGGTTGTTGGACTAGATCTGGATAAAGAAAGTATTGAGTTCGACGATGATCCTAAATCCAAGATGGCCCCCAGCCACTGGTAGCCATTTTGAAAATTGATTTCTCCATTTCTGTGTAGCGGATCACTTTGAAACTTCATGGGATGACAGGACTAGGTCTGAGGAAAAAACTTATTGAAATTTACATAGATGATCCAAACTCCAATTTGGCCGCCAGCCACCGGTGGCCATCTTGAAAATTGATTTCCAGACGATAACTGTTTAATAGCGGATCATAGGGTGAGTGGTCTACATCTGATAGCTCTCATTCATTGATTTGTCATCATGTCGTGGTATTATGCCCTGTTTGCGGAGCTCTTGTTAAGTATTGAAGCCTATTGGGAAAATATGCATTTGTGGCACGCTTCATTATTAGCTCACCTGGCCAGAATGGCCAAGTGAGCTTATGCCATGGCGACCGTCCGGCATCCGTCCGTCCGTCTGTCCGTCTGTCAACTTTTTCCTTTAAACGACTTCTTCTCAATAACCACTTGGCCGATTTCAATTATATTTGGCAGGAAGTATCCTTAGGGCATAGGGATCCAAGTTTGTTCAAACAAAGCCGATTTGGCCGGTGGCCATCTTGGATTTTGGCCGATTTTAGGAAATGGCTTTAAAAATCTTCTCCGAAACCGCTTGGTGGATTGATTCAAAACTCACGAAATATCATATAGGGCTAGAGCTGAACCAAGTTTGTTCGAAGGAACTTGATTGGCCAAATGGTTCGGCGGCCATCTTGGATGACTTAGTTTTCGTAAAAACGACTTATTCTGCAGACCCGCTGAACGGATCGGGCTGAAATTTTGGGGATATGATTATGGACTAAGGGCCATTAAAGTTTGTTCATGGGAAGTTGATAGGTAAAAAACATGGCCGCCGTGGACCAATCAAATTTTAGCGTGTTTGGCTGCCATATTCAATTTTTTTATTTGATGGATTGTGAAGCCGAAATTGGTTTTCTTAACTCCGCTTACGTGTCAGTCAGCTATTGTATAGCGATAACCCTATCCGTCTTCTGTATGTCCGTCCATCCTTCTGTTTGTCCGTCACCAACAATGATGGCTCATTTTGTTATTTCTTGACGGATTGACACCAAACTTGGTCACAATGTTAATGACGGCATCTAATATATGTGTTGTGAAAATGAAACTGATAGGACGTCAAATGCCAGAGTTATCACTCCTTAAATATTTGCAGTCTCACTTTCATAGGGCAAATTGTTTGTTCCCACCGTCTTATCACCATGTCAGATTTTATTGCCAAACTAGATATTAAATTCCAATTAACAGATTAACCTTTCCAATACTGCAGAAATATTTAAGATATGTATCATGTGCTCTGACATCTATGCTCTTAAAAATATTTGAAATGTATTTGATTGAAATTTGTTGCTGCCTTTGGCAGCAATGAAAGTTGTCGCTGCCTAAGGCAGCAATGACTTTCTGTCAAATTATTTTCTAAATCAAGTCCAGCTCACCCTACCCCTGCTGCTAACTCAGTGATTCAGCCAGATGTGCATGTGTTAAATGGATTGTGTGGTGGTGGGGAATAACCTGCTATAAAGACCACCTACCTGCCTTTAGAGACCATTTTCTTCAAATTGTATTTAAACCTCTAGTAAGCGTCTGACTGAGTTTTTGCAGACGACATATTCCAAAGGTTATATCTCTGAACCTGATAAATATTTTGAAAACAATTGGACTGAAAGTTGTTGGTGGCTAAGCCACCAACAACTTTCAGTCGAATTGTTTTCAAAATATTCAAAAAGTCAAGAGCTTTTGAAAATTGAAATTATTGGCTGCACTGGCTTGCAGCAGTGAGACAGTTAAGAAACCAGCCATTGTTAGCACTGATATCATCTATTTTCACTTAAACATTGTTCAAAATCACTAATGCAAAAAAAACCAGTCCAGAGATTGTTGTCAATATCTCGAAAACTAAATCATTTGACTGAAAGTCATTGGAAGTGACACCGATAGATGTAAAACTTAAGTAAGATTAGTTTGATATGCCAATGTTCCAGGTGAGCGATACAGGCCCATTGGGCCTCTTGTTTATTGATGGATTAAAACAAAATTTGGTAGATATGTTCATTTAGGCAACATCTATTGGAGCTATGAATATGAAGTGGCCATACCCTCAAACAAGGGCCATAACTCTGATTCATTAAGGCGTTTTTAAGTGTTGAAACCTATCGGGGGAAAATAAATGTTTTCGCCAATTGTTCAGATTAAAACCAAATTTAGTTTAATTTAATATATATTCTTTTAGTCAAATATCTATTTGAACTATGAATATAAAGAGTCTGCACCTTTAAACAAGGGCCATAACTCTGGTTCATTATGTCTTAAACTATTGAACCATATGTTGAAAATTCATTTGTTTCGTTAATTGTTGATGGATTAAAACCATATTTGGCAGATATGTTTCTAAAGTCAAATATCTATTATCCCTATGCATATGAAGAATCCACAACTTGAATTAAAGGCCATAACTCTGACTCACGGCATTTTTAAGTATTGAACCCTATGGCATGCATGGAGAAAATTATCTGTGTCATGTTTCGTAAATTGTTAATGGATTAAAACAAGATTTGTCAGAAACGTTTATTTCGTACACTTAAATAATTTGACAATAGTGTCAGGGATGGTGGGCCCATTGATTAATGATGGTACTCAGATTCCTGTTGGTCAATCATGTCAATAGTCTTGCATTTCTCCATCCAAACATTTAACTGTGACCTCACGATTGCCCCTTTGGTAAAGGGCAGTGTTGTGACACTTGAACTATTGATCAATAGTGTCAGTGATGGCTGCCCTATTGAGCTATGGTACGTTTCCCGTTAGTGAATAATGTCAATGACACCAATATTCTTGCATGGCTTCATCCAAATTATTTACTCTGACCATTGTTCCATTGGTAAATGTTATCTGCTGTATCAATAATGTCATAGATGGCTGCTCCATTAGTCAATGGTACCTTTCCCATTGGTCAATAGCGTCAAGGACACAAAAACTTTTGTATTACCAGCATAAATGTTTGCTTCTGACCAATGGCCATTGGTAACTGGCATTTGTTTGTACATCTGAACTATTTTGATAATGCTGTCAGGAATGGCTGCCCCATTGATCTGTTGTACTTTTTCCGTTGGTCAATAATGTCAAGAATGCCAATATTCTTGCATTTCCTCTCCAAGTCTTTGCTTGTGACCATTGGCTATTTCTAAATGGCATTTGTTATGTGTACCCCATGAGCCAATGCAGCTTTCTCTGGCATGTCTGGTGGTTAGTAGTGTTAGGGATTAATTAATGTAAACATGTTTACAGTTCCTTATGAGCTAGGTGAGCACTATGGCCCTTGGACATTTATTTCCATACTGTTACATAGCTTGAACTTAGTTTATTGCTGTGTGATTTGTGTCCTTTTCAAGAATTAGAATGATGTGTGATCTGCTGAAAAAATAAAGGACTTGACACATGGGACGCAGTCTTTCCGGTTATATACCGGGAAATTGTGTCCAATTTTCATCGTATTATTTAATACTTTATAGACCTACATGTTGGTCGCTATAAACCGTCAAATTCTAACCATTAGTACATGTACATGTAAATTTGATGCAAGAGTTTGTATGTGCAATGATTCCTTGATAATTTACAATTGAAAATATCTCTAGCCCTACCCACCCATCCACCCCCTACCTCCACTCCCACCTGATGCTGCAGTATTTGCACAACACTTTTGGGGTTATTGCAATCACCTCTGTTATATTTCAGACTTTCATTGGAGGTCATGACCTTGAACCCGATTTGTGAACATGTCGAGACATCGGAAGGTGTACCACTCACAGTGACTGGGGTGGCACAAGTGAAAGTAATGACAGAGTCGCAAAGCATTTTGCACAGTGCCTGTGAACAGTTCCTTGGTAAACCGGTTCGTCACGTTGAACATTTAATATTGCAGACTCTGGAAGGCCATCTTCGTGCTATTCTAGGTAAGAAACAAGTGAATAACTAGTTCAACAGTTTCTCGTCTGCACAGCAGAATTGAGACAGTACCGAGTACATGTAGAAAAATGTATCACTTCTGACCGTGTCGACAATGATGCTTTCTGCATTATTGGTAAGTTTCCGTAAGCAAATCGCTTTGAGTCATATTTTAAGCTTGGCTAAGGCTATCGGAACCAAGCTTAACTGGTACTGTCTTGCTGGTGTAATTGAGAAGCAGTACTAATTTAAGTAGATGTATTGCACAGCTACTGCACATACCACTGCTTCCCCGTAACCTCTCTTAAATACTCATTTGCATTATAGGCAATTTCATATTTAATCCTTTAACCCTCAAATTTATTCAAGAAAATTTTCAAAAATAGTGTTCTTTTGCTCTGCAAATGGACATTTCTCATGACCACTGCAGAAGTTGTTTTTGGCTGATATGAGTGTTAAAAGGTTAACTACTGTACCTGTATGTACTTCACGCCAAGTTTTCTTGTTAATTTTGTGATTGCTGTTAATATGATGATAAACTCCATCATGTCCATGCTTTCAGAGTGATAGGTAACAAATTTTATGAAAATAACTGGAAGATTGGTGAGTGTGTGTATATTTTATATTTAAAATAATGCAGAAAAATACTACATTGTATGATCTGTTGTGTAATTAAAAAATTTGTTTACAAAGGGATGATGATATGATACGCTGTCAAACATGGATTCTCATAGGCGTCCTTTTGACATGTTTGAGGGTATACAATGGTATATAACCCCTCCCCCCCCCCCAAATCACTTGGAACCTCCAAAAGTAATAGCAACAGGTCCCATGGGATCCCAGACAATCTTCTATGATTGTTATGTTAATTATTTTTTTTTTTGCACAAAAATACATACAAAATCTAGCAATTGGGAACCCCATAAATCATTGTTGTGTCCCAGGGCACAAATTCCTAAAGCTTAGCTTAAGATGACCTTACAGGGTACATGTAATTCTAGGTACTGCACCTTATTTGAATCTTAAGATTCATAAAAAGATATAAGTGACTTGCCTACTAAAGCACAGCAAATAAATAACTTAAAACCGCGCTCCAGCTCATTGCTTAGGAACTTATGTTCCTATCATGCTCATTTCATTGAGATTTGTGTCGCGTTTCTCCGGCTTTGAAATCAGCCATGGTAGTGTAAGTAGGGTAATCCTATAGAATCACTGAACCACTAGACGCTTAAGCTTCTTGGTACATGTAAACCACAGGATTCGCTATCTCATTGCTCTTTTTGATGATTCTTCTCTTGGTAATGCTACAGTACAGATCTTAGTTAGCTTTACTTAAACGCATCCTAAAGCTTATTTCAAACACGTCTGTATGGCGTCATTTTCTCGTAGTGATTTGCTTATACACAATACGTTTGGTAAAATCTCAATATGCATCTTGAATTTTATCTTGATGGGTTAAAATTTGGACACTACGAGTTTGACATTTTGAATGACAGGTTTAACCTTTTGCCATGCGTATCAGTGATTTTGACCTTTTGGCCAGGACATCATTGTGTGATGCCGTGTCATTATAAGGAGGCATGTGTCCAAGTTTAGGACCAGTATGATCAACCAAACATGAGATATAAACAGAAAAGTTTAGCAAAACGCAAATTAGACGCCGGCGGGCGACGTGCATGGTATCACAATAGCTCATTTTACTTCGTAGTTGAGATAAAAATGGCCTCTTGCACTCTATAGTAACCTACAACATTTGTTTGAATTCCATCCACCGCTTTTGGAGGAGTTGCATTACACAGAGACTGGCGTGGATAGCTGTGGAAAATCTGGAGGGGGAAATGATCTGTGAGAGCAGGGGTTAAAATTAACATGAGGGCGAGGTTAGCAGAAATTGACCAGGGCTAGGACAACTTGTAACTGACCAACCCAATGGTAACAATTTGACATGTCAACTCTTTAATGGTCAAGGTGGTAAAAAAATGCCTCTATTGTGAGCAGAGCAAGACAACTATTTTTGGAAATTTACCAGTAGAATAACTGGCTCGATAATTGAGCCAGTCATTTCAGTGGTAATATTTAAAAAAATAGTCTTCCCTTGGTCTGCAAAGATTTGATGCGCTATAGTAGAATCTTGTAGTCACTAGTACTATCTAAATGTAGTGGCTCATCTGTCTTAATTTAAAACTATTGAGAGGGTGTCAAATGATGTGCGAGAGTGTGGGCAGGACTATGGGAAATCTAGATAAATCAGGAAGACCCCAATCTCTGACTACATAAAATAAATGTTGTCAGCCAATCCACAATCATATGGATAACCCACATACCAAATTTGGTTGAATTCCACCCAATTGTTTGGGAGGAGATAGCATGATGAATGGATGGAGACAAATGTATCCTAATTTTTTCAAAACATGGAGATAAAGAAAGGACTCGAGGAGATTTTAAAGGTAGGTAGGTGATTAATTCAACGTCATCATACTAAAATAAAATTTTCTTTCGGATTGAGAAATTAGGCTACCACCATCATTTAACATGCCACATTGTTTTCAGGACCTGTCGGTGAAAGGGTTAAATATAGCAAAAGCTGGAATTGGCATGCGGATAAAATAGAAATTTAGATTTTCTAATGGATGGATCCACTTTTAGCTATGCCCCGTGCGACCGTGTGTTGGGATCAGTATGTACTTTGAATCCTGAATTCCAAATTTCATGGTAACTATAGATACAGCTAACCTGTTGAATATTTTGAAACTAATTTTAAGTAATTTGACTGGGGTCTGTTGTTAAATATTCAACAGAATGTTTGCTAAATGGTAAAGACATACAATTCGTACAACTGACTCTTAAAAGTTCAAAAGATTTAGCTACGTCAGCCTACATATGATGTAATTCATTATGACATCATATACATAGCACTTTAACACTCATGCAGGGTTTTGCGGAGGCAGGGCCATTGCACCATTTAGTGCTCTAAAATTCACACCATCCAATCATTACCTTCACACATAGTTCATTGGCCTAATGGAGTTTAGGACATAGATATCTTCCATGTATGTACTTGATCCAACATTTGTCAAAATGACCCATGATTTCTTGAGGAAGTGGGACAGTTCACCCCACTAAGCAACCGGATCGGCAGAACCCGGCTCATATCATCCAAAACCGGTTTCTGCAGTGGTGTTGAGAAATATTTATTTGCAGACCAAGAAAAGGCTATTTTTGAAAATCTATCACTGGAATGACTGTCTTGATAAGCGAGCTAGTCATTCGAGTCATAAATTTTCTAAAATACTCTTCTCTTGTGGTGGTATAGTGAATATCACTATGAGCAATGTACGCTGTACTCAGACAGAGTGAGATTATAGTAGCTAATTTATTATTGTGGCATGAGACTGAGTGGTGGTAGTTAAACACTTGACCGGGCAGTGCACCAGTATCATGTCAAAATACATGTAGCATTCTATCAGTATTTGTGTTGGTTCACTTATTAATAATTTATTACATAATGTACTTGTACCAACACAGATAGATTGCTATTTTGTCATGGTACTATTACAGTGCTAGGTCAGGTGTTCACTACCACCGCTCAGTCTTACTTATAGTTTTGCCCAATGGAGGAATCAAGTTTTAGCTATTCCCCGCCCATCTCTAGCTAAGCTCCACCCAAGCTTTACCTGCATTGGGATCGATCTCTGTACTCTCTGAATCTCAAATTCCTGAAAACTACATGTAAGCTGTTGATATGACAGCAACAACTCCCAGTCAAACTAGTTTTAAAATATTAGACATCATTTTTATTAACCCTTTAATAGTCATGCCGACCAAAACTGGCCTCTGTTATGGCCTTGTGGAATGTCCATTTACAGGCCAAGAGAATAGAATTTTTGAAAATTCACCACAAATGACTGGCTCAATGACCGAGCCAGTAATTTGTCATAAATTTTCAAAAATTGCATGCTCTTGGCCTCTAATTGGACATTCAATAGGTGGATATTAAAATTTTCTTCACCAAATTTGTCCGTTAAAGGGTTAAATAGAATACATATAGTCCGTCATCAATTAAGTGTCTGTGAAGATTGACGAACTTATCTATGTCATTCATTATGTCATTGATTATGTTGTCATCCTTATGCATCATGTAGTTGATTATGACATCATGATTGATGGATAAAATGGAAAGGTCCATTATGTAATGCTTATAACTCCCTGTGTAATCATATTTGTTTCATTTTCTATTTCAGCTACTGTTGAAACAAAGCCAGACCACAAACAAATGTTGCAAAAATAAAAGTACAAAATCTGGAACAGTAGGACAAAAATTTGAAAGACCACTCAGTGATATATGACCTGTGACCAGCAACATCATTCATCAACACAGACAGTAGCATAACCATAAAACACCGCTGATCACCAGCATGGACAATATTATATAGGACCAAGATAGTTTACTGTTGTTCTAGAGACTGGACTTGTATTGTTATTGATCATCGATAACAATACAAATCTCAAAATCAACAGTAAAGTAAACTTAATCTTTGTCCTTTATAATATTGCTCATGCTGGTAATCAGTGGTGGTTTGCGCTACTGTCTGTGTTGGTGATTGTTTGAGCAAACACTGCATTATATCAATATGGCAGCATTCAATAACAATAACATTACACTTTTTAAGTGAATGAATAAACAATTTAATCAAATCCAAAATGACCTGGTTTGACTTATTTACTGTATGTAACTAAAGGTTGTATGGTGTTTTCATCATTTCTTTGATCTTCAGTGGAACAAGGATTGAGAATTTTTCCCCACTGTGAACAGCGGAACAAGGTAGTTAAAGGTAAGTAAAGCTCCAGCTTTACAACCCTTTGCTGTCCAATATTTGTCAAGAAAATGTAAATTTCTGCTGAACCCTTTAATGGGTAAATTTGGTCAAGAAAATTCCAATTGTCTCATAAAATGTCAATATGGTGATCAAGAGTATTCTGGGAGCCAGTCATTCCAGTGATAAATTCTCAAAAATAGTATTCTCTTAGTCAGCAAAAGGGCATTTCTCAGGAACACTGCAGAGGCTGGTTATGGCTGATTTGACCATTAAAGGGTTAATAAATGCCCATTTGCAAGCCAAGGCAATTTTTTAACATTTAGAGCTGTAATGACTAGCTTGGTTATCAAGCCAGTTATACCAGTGGTAAAATCTTGAAATAGTCTTCTCTTGGCCTGCAAATGGTCATTTCTCAAGACAATTTGAGGCCAGTTTTGACCACTCACTGAGTCACGGTAAAAAAATAATTCTTGTTCTGCATATGGACATTTCCCAAGGCCACCACAGAACATGTTTTCACCAGCTAGAGTGTTAAAGGGTCAATTGCTAAAATGTACAATTCTTATAACTGACTAACTACTAACTCTTGGTATGTTATTGGTATATCTAATCATGTTAGTTAGAGCTAATTCAATATAACAAACTTTAACAGTTAATTAAATTCAAACGGCACAAATGATCATGGTGAATGCACCAAAATAGCCCAAACTTCAGGGCAAACTCTTTGTCACTGATTGGAGAAGTTCACTCAATCTGTAGTGTACCAGCGTTCATCTTCAAGTCTTTCCAGTAGTGTTGGCTTCCTCATCGTCAAACATGTCATCATCAGAAGATTCACTGTCCCACACATTAGCTGTCTCACCATTACTATCAGTGTCTGATTCCACGTTTACAACGCCACGATGAGTGATATTTGGTTTAAACTATATGGCACAATATATAGCCAGTAATATACTATATACATGTACTGTTAGGCCCTATGACCTGACAGCAGCTGTTATGGTCATACACCGCCCTCAGACTTTAGCGCAGAAATCAAACACATTATTCATAGTTTCGCACATCCGGGCATCTTGAATTCGGCCGCCATTAAAGTTGGGGCAAACTTACTACATGCTAAAGAGGACTGCCCATACAAACTCATTGTATACATTTTCCTTGATGTTCAAACCATTAAATTCTGTGTCTGAGAATCTGTAATAACCCTGTCAGGTATCAGAAAACATGAAATCATGAGTGAATTTCGCAATATATTAAAGAAAATGTAATTAAAGTTTAAAGGCCCATTGCTCGTAATGTTAAATTATCCCCTCTGAAAATGGCGTATCTCCCAGGGTATTATGGGAAATTTGATTGTGATGACTTCATTGTGATTCTATGAATATAATACAGGGTGGGACTATCGCCTCAAACAAGGGAGTACTTCTACTATTGCATTAACAATTTCAAACGACAAGAGAAAATAATAAATTTGTTACGAATGTGTCAAAATTCTGGTGAATATTTTGAAACTAATTTGACTGAAAGCCAGCTTCCAGTCAAATTGCTTTCAAAATATTCAACATCATACTTATATAATGACTGTAAAAGTGGAATTCAGGGATTTCAGGTTCAAATGGGTAAAATGTGATAATTCATTGGTTTAGATTTGGGGCCTACTTCCCTGATAATGCGGGTTACTAGGCCAATATTGGCCCAGTAACCTGCATTATCATTCTTGTTTTAGTAAATGTGATGTCACCGATAATGAGAAAGTTATTGATTGTCGCAAGAGAGCCGCAGACACAAAATATATATATATATATATAATATCCATTTCGTCCTGGTCGAGAAAAAACAATGTTGAAGATAAACAATCCGATAAACTCGATCATCGACGCGTGTCTTTGTTTACAGTTTTCGAGATAACTAACTTCAAGCACTGTCAGTAATAAGCCTGAGTTAAGGTGCCGAAGCGGTCAAATATATAGGCATCACACTTTCTGATTGGCAGTTTCGTTATTCCGTGTTATCTGTCTACTTTTTAGTCTGTGGCGTACATGAAATGTGCGTAGATTGATGAATTGCACACACAAAAATATGTTATTTTCTAAACAGTTGACGCCATCTTTGCTAGATCTGATTAAATATGCGTGTATTCTCGGATGTCCGGTGTATTCTCGACCAATCAGACGGTGATACCCGTTGCCCACAACGGGTAATAACGTTACGTACTCGGATACTCCTGGAGTGAGTTCAGGAAGGCGAATGTTCGGCGAACGTTCGCGTTCTATGCGGTACCGGTACAGTGTTCAGTTAATACGGAAATCGTTTTTCGCGGTCCTGAACGCACCCCAGGCACGGGTAAAACAACTATGTACGCATGTGCATGTCTATGTAAAAGCGGAGATTTTCGGTTACATATTATGTTGAAATAGCGAAATCGAAAACAACTGAATGTCAGGTTTGCAGATTTTGTAAATGGCTTCCCTTTCCGTTATAAGACAAATTTGGCATAACACTAGTCGCAACTGGTGCATATATTGTTCTAAAAAGTTATGCCTATTACGTCGGCTCAAATTATACTATATTGTAATAAACCCATTTCAGAGAATATCTTGGTTTATTCACCCAGATTTCAAAAGAAATTGTGCATTGAGAATTTATTAAAATAGACGCACAGTCATCACACTAGCTTCATACTCAGTAAAGAATACCCAGGTGCGGAGTTCACACACATCCATTTTATACAAAATTACGATTGATTACGATGATGACATTTCGACAATTATCATTTACAGCCACAAACAAAGCTAAAGGTGATGCATGTACTTAACACATATACGGCTCCAATTGCAATTTAAATTTACATGTACGGGTCCTTGACAAACTATAGACCGATTCCACTTTATGTTTAATGACGCGTAGTAAGAATCTTTGTAGCGTTAATGAATACATTTGATTGCGCGTTTGACTTTTTCCGTGACATGTTTTAAATATTTCATGATACGTTTAACATATTGTATAAAATAAATAAAATGCGTTTGGTGTTTGGCCACGCCTGGAAACGCTACGAGGTTTTGACGCGAAAAAGACGCATTTTTGTTTCGTTTTTGCTTCGTCCAACAGTAAAGCTAACTGTACTGTACACAGGTTTCCATCTGGAATTTAGAATATACTTCCATTTCATAGAACTTTATGATAGTGGTCACTTTCTGATTCATTGTCAGCCAGTGGGCGGGGTGTGTGACCTACATGTACATTCATTTCACTATTCCTCATATTTTGGACCCTTCCTAGGTGGTGCGACGCCTTTTCACCTTCATCTCCAATCCTGCTCATATTCATCTAATTATACATGTAAGTGTCTTTCAGGCCATTTCATTCCATTCCATGTCATTTCAAGCTCACTTCACTATATTTAAATCTCAACTCACACTATCTCAACATTATACATGTCATATTGCTTACTTTTGTTGCATTTCATCTCAACATATCTGAAATATGTTCTCATGTCGTCTACATGTAGCTATGGACCTTTCCATTTTTAGCTACATGTATGTTCTGCCCATCTCTAGCTAAGCTCCACCCACACTTTGACCGTGTTGCAATCAATCGATCCCTGCACTCTCTGAATCTCAATTCCAGAAAACTGTACAGGATAGCTGTTGAATATTTTGAAACTAATTTGACTTGGTCCTGCCTCTCTGTTTGTTTGTTGGCATCCAATCTTGGTTAACTTTATATCTCGGCAGGGTTTCACCCTATTGAGACCAAACATGCCCACATACTTCCTTATATGAAGGGGATTGAGCATAATGATATTGAGGTCAAAGTTCAATGTCACTGTGACCGTGGTATAAAAGTATTTTTTAAGTCTTGTTTTAGCTCAGCATATTGTCTTACATCTCAGGATTGTTTCACCTTATTGGGACTCATCTTGGACACCGGTTTCCTTATATCAAGGGGATGGAGGCTCATGGAGCACAGTGATGGTGAGGTCATGAGGTTCAAAGTTCAAGGTCACTGAACTGCTATATCTATTTTTAATGGTTAAGTTTTTGGTTTAGATTGTCTTAAATATCTAGTCATCACTTCACCCTATTGGGACTAAACTTGGACACACGCTTCCTTATATCAAGGGAATGGTCAAAGTTCACGGTCATTTTGAACAATTTTTTATGTCTAATTTTCAGTTTAGATCAGCATATTGTCTTACAAATGTATATCTCAGATTTGTTTCACCCTATTTGGACTAGACTTGGACACATGCTTATACATGTATCAATGGGATTGTGCACAAGGACATTTAGGCCATGGGATCAAACTTCCATGTCACAGTGAACTTGGTATAAAACACTTTGTTTGGCCATCTCAGATTTTCAGAAAATTTCTGAAAATCACTTAAGCACCTACTCCTCAGTAACTGCTTGAATAATTTCATGAAAACTCAGCTAGATGGTCCCTAGAGTGCTGTGCTTCAGAGTTTGTATACAGAATTTTGATTGGTCAATTTGTTCGGCAGACATATAAAATTTTCAAAAAAATGGCTGGAAATGGTTTAAATACTCCTCATTAACCCCTTGTTCCAGTGGTCATCTTGACATCTCAGAAACTTCTGTACGGATCAGACCGAAACTAAGTAGATTTAACTTCATCGATAACTACGGGTGATTAAAGTTTGTTCAAGAGAGCTTGATCCTTGCTAAAACATGGTTGTCATGGACCAATCAAAATTTCTGGTTTGATGGATATATTGGATTTTTTTTATTGGCTGGATGGAACCTAAGCATGCTACGTTTCAATCTGATTTTGTGGTCATCATTCCTCATTAATTTCCCACTAAATATTAATTGTACTGATTTCCCAATTTTGTATTTTATGTCTTGTTGCTGCTAAATTTAAAGTATTATATCTGTTCAAATGCTAATGGTTCAGGTAAGCGTTAAGGCCCTTGGGCCTCTTGTTAACAATGCGAAAAGCATGTGTCCATGTTCGGTTTTTCGGTATTTATTATAAGCATTTTTAAACTGTCAGCGCTGACTGCATGATAATGCTTTGCAATATGGTATCTGTGTATCATGTAGCCCTAGTCTACTGTATAATATCGTTACCATCTCCTGAAAGACTATGTATGGCCCAGTTCCAGTATCTATCCTGTTTGAGCTAAAAAACAGCTCTCAACCGTCTTACCGGCATACCAGATCCAGTTATTAATTCTTTGCCATTATGTTACAAATTTTCTGTGGAAGATTGAACTAATTTGAACTGAATCTATTTCGTCAGCAGCTTCTAGTGAAATTATATGTAATTTCTAAGTATTCAACATATACAGTAGGTTACAGTATAAATGTATACGGGTATTTTCAAATAAATTCTAATATACTTGGATTTCAACTGGCATGAAGGTTCTCCTAACATGCCTAAATGCAGTTTCTCTTTATAACTATGTTTATCTACATGTATATAGTTTGTGTATATGAATTCACAGGTACACTCAGTGTTGAAGCAATCTTTCAAGACAGAGACAAATTTGCTGAACTTGTACGCGAGGTCGCTGCACCAGATGTTGTCAAAATGGGCATTGAAATTATGAGCTTCACAATCAAAGATGTGTTCGACGATGTGGAGTATCTATCTTCTCTTGGTCGTGCACAAACTGCAATTGTAAAGCGAGACGCTGATATCGGGGTCGCTGAGGCAAACAGAGATGCAGGAATTAGGGTAATAGAGAGTGATGAGCTTTAATAAGCATTTAGTATTCAATTGTGACGGGTCTTAGATTTTGAAGATGGTAGGAACGCTCCTTTCTGTACTTGTGATTTTAATACTTTTTATTAGCTCAGCTAACTTGCAGTCAGCTGAGCTACAGCGATCACTCCCCATCTGTCTGTCTGATGAGTGTCTGTCTTGTCTGTCTGTCAACATTGCCAAATATGTCTTTATTTGGGAGGTCACCTTCCAGTTCAGTGGAACCCCCTATCCAGTTACAAAAGAGGTTTAATTTGGCCTTGCACCGTTTTCGATTGTCTTATGTCGGTCGGACATATGACAATACAATGACTTGTCAGTTTGAGTTTCATTTCATCATTTAAGAATGATACATGTAAGATTTATAACTATAGTACATAGAATACTGTTATTACAGATAATATAGCCCACAATATTGGTTATTACAATATGGCAAGAGGAAATAGTGGTTACCCTTTGCTGATAGCGTATCCTTAGGTTGAATTTTATGTCCGAGAGGCCGTTCTGACCCAAAATTCTGACACACGCACGCACACACATGCACACACATTCTTGCGCTGAGTAAAATGAGCAAAAAACAGTGTATAATATACATGGAATCACGGTACCTGTGATTTCGGCTCACAAATATAAGTATTCCAGATCAATGTACTCGTATTATTTAAAGTTACTGTAGATAATTAATTTATAACCCCACGAGTCACAGTAAGCTAGACAATGACATATGATAGACCTACATGTAGCTTTCTGCTTATTTTCCATGATATTTCAAATAATGTGAACACATGTGTAACATAGCTTTGTTATGCAAGCGGGCCAGGTTATGTACTAATTTGTAGAAGAACTGCTGGTAGTAGTAGCATAGGTGCCATCGCCCCATAACAGCTTATTGAATATGAATTTCAAATCTGTCTATGATCTGCATGAAAAACATGGATGCGAATTGGGAATTTTTTTTTTTATATGCATATCCCTGAAACTTCTTGTCCAATCTGGCTGAAACATGTTAGATTTTGAGACAACAAATGATAGGACCGTTCATTAGGAGTCTATGATGTTACAACTTTGGTTGGAATCTGTACAGTGTGACACAAATGGGAGGGCATTTAACATGTTTATCTTTTTGTTTCAGCGTCAATAATGAGTAACAAGTCAGTAGCAATATGAAATAGCTTTTGGAGTTACCGTATAACGATTTTGGTGGCTAGACTTATCTAAGCCATTTAAAACAAAAATCTGATGCATCAAATTCTTTATGATGCAAGGATTATTATGTTGAATAATCTGAAACTGATTTATAATAATAATAATAATAATAATAATAATAATAATAGTACATTTATAATGCGCTGAAATCCATGCATGTAATGCATGCTCTAAGCGCTTACAATTGATATTTATGTATAAGCCTGTTTAAAAAGATATGTCTTGAGATTTGATTTGAAACTGGATAGTGGGAGAGATTTTGATATCAAATGGTAAATTATTCCAGTTAGACGAAGCAGCAAAAGAGAAAGTTTTGTGGCCATATGTTTTTGTGCAAACGTTTGGAATTTCTAATAACATTTGATCTGCAGATCTGAGTTGCCGAGGAGGATTGTATATCTGTACAAGCTCAGACAGATAATCTGGCGCAGAGCCGTAAACACACCGATATGTTAGACTTAGAATTTTGAACAGTATTCTTTGTTCAATCGGAAGCCAATGCAGATCTTGCATGACTGGACTAATGTGTGCATGCTTGTTGCTAAAGGAAACAATTCGTGCAGCCGTGTTCTGAATTTTTTGGAGCCTAGAGATTAGTTCCTTAGGGGCACCGATAAGAAGGCTATTGCAATAGTCCAGTCTTGATATCACTAGGGCTAACACAAGCATGATGGCCGCTTCTCGTGTAATGTACTTTCTAATGTTCCCGATATTGCGCAGCTGCATAAAACAGATCTTACAGAGATAATTAACATGTTGTTCCATACTCAATTCACTGTCCAGCATAACGCCGAGATCCTTTACATAATTAGATAGCTGAATCTGACTTGAACCAACTGTGATGGTATTTAACTCTGTCTTAGCCCGTCTAATTTTAGGTCCAACAAGTATAGCTTCAGTTTTGTCATCATTTAACATCAACATGTTTGAAGTCATCCACAATTTGATGTTATCACAGCAATCAGTTATTTCTCTGCTAGCTGTATGGCCGGCGGAAATGGATGGCAGGAAACTATTGATAAGCTGGGTGTCGTCAGCATAGAGATGACGCTGAAGATTATGCATCTGGATGACGGATCCTAGTTGATGAGTATACAACGTAAATAGCACAGGCCCTAATATAGACCCTTGCGGTACGCCACATGTAAGCTTGACTGACTCTGAAAGTACCGTTTATATAGACTGATTGGTATCTGTCTGTCAAGTACGAATGAAACCAATTCAAGACAAAGCCTGATACACCAAACACGCGATTTAATTGAGACAAAAGCTTTTGATGATCAATTGTGTCAAAAGCGGCACTTAGGTCGAGTAAAAGCAGGAGAGACACATTGCCTTTATCGACAGCAGAGTGAATGTCATTTAAAATGCTGTAATGCTGTCTCTGTACTATGACATTGTCTATACGCGGATTGAAATGGTTCATAGAGCTTGTGTGTTGTTAAATGTACAGATAGGCGTTTACATACTGCCCTTTCAACAAGTTTGGACATAAATGGCAGATTTCCCTGGTACATGTTGATGCCTATGTGTTGCGGGAATATGCTGTCTTCTGATGGCTCTTGTTTTCACTTTATTTCTAAGAATATTAGCAGTGGTCCAGAAAACAATCTCAATTGTTCTTCAGTTATTCTAAGTATTTACATGTATTAGAAAATCATGAATTTTACATGGAAATAATAAAGAAAAAACACGGCTCTTTCCTCTTCTAATTCTTCTTTCTTGTCTCCTCTGGTCCTTTCAATTGACAATTTGGTCATTGACATGTTAGTTTTCTTTGTGAATTATGTTAATTCTAAGGATTTTATACATACATGAGTGTTCAGCCTAGGGTAGGTTTTCCTACCCTGTCATTAAATCTTAGTAAAATGATCTCTATTCACTCTGAAACATTCAAATCTGCATTAATTTTAATTTAACAAGGGTATGTTATGATTAAATCTCATGATTCTTGCTCCCAAGTCAAGATGGAGACCATCTCCCAGGTCATTTCCAGTCCAGATCAGGGTATGTGGTCGTTTCCATCGACCAAAATGACGCCTTCTTTCATGTTTTCATTTACCCTTCCTTCAGAAAATTCCTGAGATTTGCTTACTAAGATCGAGTTTGGCAGTTTTGCGCCATGCCTTTTGGCCTGACCACGGCTCCTTTTCTTTTTCTCGCCTAGTCTCAGCCGTGGCATAAATTTTCACTGTAGTTCTATCCATCTCCACGTTTATATAGACGATTGGTTAGTAAAGTAAGTCTTCTTCAATTCTCTCAGGAATTCTTCCAGAGGTTTGCGGTCTGTCATGCAACCTAGGGTGGATTTTAAATCTAAAGAAATCAAGCCTATGTCCCTCTCAAATCTTCACGCATCTAGGCGTTTCTTTCGATCTGGCCCAGGGTCTAGTCTTCCCCTCAGATACAGGAATAGAGGCTTTATCAGTGGCAATGGAAATCCTGTCTTCTTCTTCCATGGTCTGAGCAAGATTTCTGCTAAGAGTGATAGGTTTGATGGTCAGCGTAGAGAATGTTATTCCATGGGCGGCGCTGATGAGAAGATCCTTCCAAATGTATTTAATGTCCCTTTGGAAGCAGTCGGTTCACTATTTACCATCAGATTCCCATCACAGAACACTTGATTCCTCTTCTAGATTTTTGGAAAGATCGTTCTCTGCTTCTGGTGGGTGTTCCACTGTTAAAGTCCTCCCCTCAGGCGATTATCTTCACAGACGCTTCTCAGGAGGGATGGGGAGCGGTCTGGGACTCGCTGTCAGTTTCCGGTCTTTGGTCCCTGGAGGAGTCGACAGCTCATATCAACATTCTGGAATTGTGTGCTGTCAAGAAGGCTCTGCCTTCATGGTCAGATCTTGCGATAGGTCTCAAAGTCTCGATTCGGTCGGACAATTCGACAGCGGGCTCTTATTTCAACAGGCAGGGTGTTCAAGGTCATCCCTCCTTTGTCTAGAATTGTGGAACTTTCTCTTATGGTGTCGCAAAAATCAGATTCTTCTAGTGTCTTCTCATGTCCCAGGCAGTCTGAATTTTCTTGCGGACCAACTGTCACGTCCAAGCAAATTCGCCCACACAGAGTGGCAGTTAAAGAGGTCGGTTGTCAAAACGATTTTCAGTGTTATGGATCGTCCTCGGGTAGATCTGTTTGCAACATCGCTGAATGCTCAGATCTCCTCTTACATGTCTCCTTTTCCAGACAGTCACGCCCTGGCGGTGGATGCCCTGTCTCAGTCCTGGACAGGAATGTTCGTCTATGCGTTCCCTCCAACGATTTTGATTCTGTTAGTGTTGAAGAAGGTCAAAGAACAAATCTGCGAGATTCTTTTAATAGCTCCTTTTTGGCTAAAGAGGATTTGGTTTGTAGACCTTCTAGATCTCCTGGTAGACTTCCCTCATCTTCTTCCATTCTCCCAGGATCTTCTGTCTCAAGTAAGATGTCTTTGTCTTTATCCAAACCCAGAAAAATTCAGTCTTGTGTGTTTGGAGAATATCGAAACTAAAGTCTACGAGAATAAAGTTTCTTCAAGATCTCCAGTTATTATCGATTCTTCCAGAAGAGAGTCGCCCTGCAGAGTTTACAAGTTTCGACTTAAAATTTTTGGAGAATGGTGTTCAGACCAAGGTCTCGTGTCCGATTCTGTTTCTATTCCCCAAGTATTAGACTTTTTAACATACATGTATCTTTTTGATTCCTTACATTTATCAGCTAATACGGTTAGGGGATATAGATTTTCTCTGGTATCTTCTCTTCCTTGCCATCTGTATGCCGATGTCAAGGGCACTAAGACCGTTAATAGTTTTTATTAGAGGTCTAGGCAATATTTGTACTCCGATAGCTAAGCCTTTATTTTCATGGAACTTGGCTTTGGTTCTTCCGTCATTTTGAACCTCTCCTCTATTAGTATTAACGGCCTGTGCTAGGTGTTCAGAAATTCATTCTTTTTCGGCTGAAAGGGAGAGATTTATAGTTTCAGGAGACGGTTTAGTTTTATATCCCAGAAAGGATTTTTTAATCTAAAACTCAGTCTAACCGGTTTCCTGCTAGTCCGATCATTTTAAAATCATTATCGTCTTTTTCGCCTTCCGACAAACTCTGGTGTCCTGTTAGGGCATTAAGAATGTACAGACAGCGAACTGATTTCAAAAGATTTGATCCGTCCCTTTTATGGTTTTCTTATGCGGAAGAGTTAGCTAAGCCGGTCTCAAAGTTTACGATATCCTGATGGATTTGGGAGATGATTAAGCTTTGTTACGAGGTTGCTTTTCCGGAACAAATTAATCTCTCCCATATTAAAGCTCACGATGTTAGAGGAATGGCTTCCTCTTTTGCGCTTTTTGTCGGTTCGTATTTAGATGGTCATGCAGGTTGCAGGATGGAAATCTGAATCCTCTTTTACAACCTTTTATCTGAAAGATCGGAGTGCAGCAGCCTCCTTCTTTCGTAATATTACAATTTTAACCAAAATAGCCGAAGACGATTTACCAAGCACATCTTGCCATTTTCGTTAAGACAGCATCTGTAACAAATGGTGAGAGTTTATTTTGGTTTTTATTTATCTCTAAGTTCAAGTTTTTCTTACTTGATAATCACGGTGTGATTGATTTAAATGCACTATTATGTTATGTTATTAACATTTGGATAAGATTGGTTTGATTTTTGTCCTTGTTTGTTGATTCTCAAATCGCCTCCCACCTATTGTTTTAAGTGGTGCACTGACCAAATCTACGGGTTTAGCAAGTAGTGATTGAACGGTAATGGATGTTTTTGTGGTGTAATAACCACCCCCCCCCCCACAGACTCCCCTTGCGGGTTGGTCTGTTGTTTTATTAACCACTATAAAAACATACCATTCAATCACTGCGACCCGGCCTCAGCCACACCGCGTGGGATTGATTTGAGAATTTGCCTAATATTTGGCACTTAAATTCAGAAAAGTGAATCTGTTTCCTATTTGGGCTTCAGTGCGCATACGCAAGTGTGCTTAGTGACAGGCGTCACTATGGAGTGAGTACAGACTGGTGCCAGTCTATATCAGTTAATATACAGTACAGATCTTAGTTAGCTTTACTGTTTGACGAAGCAAAAACGAAACAAAAATGCGTCTTTTGCGTCAAAACCTCGTAGCGTTTCCAGGCATGGCCAAACACCAAACGCATTTAATTTATTTTATAGGCGCGTCTAACGGAAAGTCTACCCCGTCCTACAATATGTTAAACGTATCATGAAATATTTTAAACCTGTCATGGAAAAAGTCAAACGCGCAATCAAATGTGTTCAGTAACGCTACAAAGATTCTTACTACGCGTCATTAAACATAAAGTGGAATCGGTCTATAGTCTGTCAAGGACCCGTACATGTAAATTTAAATTGCAATTGGAGCCGTATATGTGTTAAGTACATGTATCGCCTTTAGCTTTTTTTGTGGCTGTAAATGATAATTGTCGAAATGTCATCATCGTAATCGTCAATCGTAATTTTGTATAAAATGGACGTGTGTGAACTCCGCACCTGGGTATTCTTTACTCTGTATGAAGCTACACATGTGTGATGACTGCGTATATTTTAATAAATTTTCAATCCACAATTTCTTTTGAAATCTGGATGAATAAACCAAGATATTCTCTGAAATGGGTTTATTACAATATAGTCTAATTTGAGCCGACGTAATAGGCATAACTTTTTAGAACAATATATGCACCAGTTGCGGCTAGTGTTATGCCAAATTTGTCTTATAACGGAAAGGGAAGCGATTTACAAAATCTGCAAACCTGACATTCGGTTGTTTTCGATTTCGCTATTTCATACATAATACGTAACCGAAAATCTCCGCTTTTACCTAGACATGCACATGCATACATTGTTGTTTTACCCGTGCCTGGGGGTGTGTTCAGGACCGTGAAAAACGTTGTCCGTTATTAATTGAACACTGTACCGCGTAGAACGCGAACGTTCGCCGAACATTCGCCTTCCTGAACTCACTCCAGGAGTATCCGAGTACGTAACGTCGTTACCCGTTTTTGGCAATGGGTATCACCGTCTGATTGGTCGAGAATACACGCATATTTAATGACATTTAGCAAAGATGGCGTCAACTGTTTAGAAAATAATATATTTTTGTGTGTGCAATTCATCAATCTACGCACATTTCTAAAAAGTAGACAGATAACACGGAATAACGAAACTGCCAATCAGAAAGTGTGATGCCTATATAGTTGACCGCTTCGGCATCTTAACTCAGGCTTATTACTGACAGTGCTTGAAGTTAGTTATCTCGAAAATTGTAAACAAAGACACGCATTGATGATCGAGTTTATCGGATTGTTTATCGTCAACATTGTTTTTTCGCGACCAGGGGGTAAACGAAATGGATATATATATATATATATATATATATATATATACACCTGTGCAAAAGTTAAGCACCAGCAAAAACAATAGAACGTAGAAACATGATGGTACAACTAGGCTGCCATACTTTTTGTCCCCGCGTTAGCTGACATAATTCCAAGTACGAAATGCACATGCATGCATGACTTCACGCCGCTTGATGTCCGTGCGTGGCGGGAAACAGCACACGTGTTCAGTTATGTAAAAGTCCAGTTTGAGGTGTAGAACATTACATACAGATTTAGGCGACAAGATTAGGAATTTTGTGTTCATGACCGTGGTTTATTTGTACAGAGAGAATTAGCTCTTGATTGTGAACCGCTATGGCAAGACGAAGGTTAAGTGATCGTGTGAAATGGCAAATCATAGGCATGCATACCACTGGTATGTCATGCAGAGAGATTGGCAGACAGCTGAACATTAACCATACTGTAATCAGTCGTTTGATTGCAAAACATGGGCAAACTAACGAGGTGAAGGACAGGCCTAGATCTGGAAGACCGAAGAAGACTACTGCCCGTGATGATCGAGCCCTAGTACGCCTTGTTAGGAGATCTCCATTCACCAACAGCAGAGTGCTCAGCCAGTAATGGGAAACGCGCAATAGAGTGTCAATGTCTACCGTCAAAAGGAGACTGTATGCTGCTGGCATGAAAGCTAGGAGACCTGTCAGACGTCCTCTCCTCACTGCACACCACAAAGAGGAGCGTCTGAGGTGGTGCAACGAAAGAAGACACTGGAACATGAGATCCTGGAGACGGGTACACTGGTCCGATGAAAGTCGGTTCCTGCTTCATGCCACAGATGGTCGAACTCGTGTATGGAGGTCCAGACGCACGGCGTACGACCAACGTAACATCATTGAAGAAGTTCCATTTGGTGGAGGTTCCGTTATGATATGGGGGTGCATCTCATTTGATTGTAAGCTCGATCTGTTGACTGTACCTGGAACACTAAATGGACAAAGATATCAAGATTCCATACTGGATAGAGTTGTGGTCCCTCATTTTGTAAATCATGCACCTGGAACCCACCCTATATTCATGGATGACAACGCCCGACCACATCGTGCTAGAGCTGTGCATGAATACCTCCGCCAGAATGCCATCGAAACCCTACCATGGCCAGCAAGGAGCCCTGACATGAACCCTATTGAGCATATCTGGGACATTCTGGGAAACATGGTGAGAAGGAGGGATCCTCCTGTGCAGAACCTACAGGAATTAACAGACGCACTCCATCTTGTATGGCAACGAATACCACAATGGCGTATCAGTCGGTTGGTGACCAGCATGAGACGTCGTGTCCAGGCCGTCATCCAGGCACAAGGTGGATATACCCGGTATTAATAATGACAGTCTCAAACTCGTGCACAGATGTTAAACTTCGTTTTCAGACACCATTAATGACAATCTAGCCACGTGTGTCAACTGTAGGGCAATAGTTGTCAGTTGTGTCAACGTAACCATATTCAGGCCTCGTTTTCAAGTTCAAACAAAAACATACAGTGTTTCCCCACCATCATAATCAGCATTCCTCTAGTTGCATTATTACCTCTTGCACTAAGATGGATGGGTACATAAATGTTTATGCTATTGCTTTCTTCATAGCACATGAATATACCCTCGCATGTGCGTAAAAATATGGTGGTGCTTAACTTTTGCACAGGTGTATATATATATATATATATATATATATATATATATATATATATATATATATATATATATTTTGTGTCTGCTGCTCTCTTGCGACAATCAATAACTTTCTCATTATCGGTGACATCACATTTACTAAAACAAGAATGATAATGCAGGTTACTGGGCCAATATTGGTCTGGTAACCTGCATTATCAGGGAAGTAGGCCCCAAATCTAAACCAATGAATTATCACATTTTACCCATTTGAACCTGAAATCCCAGAATTCCACTTTTACAGTCATTATATACACCTGTGCAAAAGTTAAGCACCAGCAAAAACAATAGAACATAGAAACATGATGGTACAACTAGGCTGCCATACTTTTTGTCCCCGCGTTAGCTGACATAATTCCAAGTACGAAATGCACATGCATGCATGACTTCACGCCGCTTGATGTCCGTGCGTGGCGGGAAACAGCACACGTGTTCAGTTATGTAAAAGTCCAGTTTGAGGTGTAGAACATTACATACAGATTTAGGCGACAAGATTAGGAATTTTGTGTTCATGACCGTGGTTTATTTGTACAGAGAGAATTAGCTCTTGATTGTGAACCGCTCTGGCAAGACGAAGGTTAAGTGATCGTGTGAAATGGCAAATCATAGGCATGCATACCACTGGTATGTCATGCAGAGAGATTGGCAGACAGCTGAACATTAACCATACTGTAATCAGTCGTTTGATTGCAAAACATGGGCAAACTAACGAGGTGAAGGACAGGCCTAGATCTGGAAGACCGAAGAAGACTACTGCCCGTGATGATCGAGCCCTAGTACGCCTTGTTAGGAGATCTCCATTCACCAACAGCAGAGTGCTCAGCCAGCAATGGGAAACGCGCAATAGAGTGTCAATGTCTACCGTCAAAAGGAGACTGTATGCTGCTGGCATGAAAGCTAGGAGACCTGTCAGACGTCCTCTCCCTCACTGCACACCACAAAGAGGAGCGTCTGAGGTGGTGCAACGAAAGAAGTCACTGGAACATGAGATCCTGGAGACGGGTACACTGGTCCGATGAAAGTCGGTTCCTGCTTCATGCCACAGATGGTCGAACTCGTGTATGGAGGTCCAGACGCACGGCGTACGACCAACGTAACATCATGGAAGAAGTTCCATTTGGTGGAGGTTCCGTTATGATATGGGGGTGCATCTCATTTGATTGTAAGCTGGATCTGTTGACTGTACCTGGAACACTAAATGGACAAAGATATCAAGATTCCATACTGGATAGAGTTGTGGTCCCTCATTTTGTAAATCATGCACCTGGAACCCACCCTATATTCATGGATGACAACGCCCGACCACATCGTGCTAGAGCTGTGCATGAATACCTCCGCCAGAATGCCATCGAAACCCTACCATGGCCAGCAAGGAGCCTTGACATGAACCCTATTGAGCATATCTGGGACATTCTGGGAAACATGGTGAGAAGGAGGGATCCTCCTGTGCAGAACCTACAGGAATTAACAGACGCACTCCATCTTGAATGGCAACGAATACCACAATGGCGTATCAGTCGGTTGGTGACCAGCATGAGACGTCGTGTCCAGGCCGTCATCCAGGCACAAGGTGGATATACCCGGTATTAATAATGACAGTCTCAAACTCGTGCACAGATGTTAAACTTCGTTTTCAGACACCATTAATGACAATCTAGCCACGTGTGTCAACTGTAGGGCAATAGTTGTCAGTTGTGTCAACGTAACCATATTCAGGCCTCGTTTTCAAGTTCAAACAAAAACATACAGTGTTTCCCCACCATCATAATCAGCATTCCTCTAGTTGCATTATTACCTCTTGCACTAAGATGGATGGGTACATAAATGTTTATGCTATTGCTTTCTTCATAGCACATGAATATACCCTCGCATGTGCGTAAAAATAGGGTGGTGCTTAACTGTTGCACAGGTGTATATAAGTATGATGTAGAATATTTTGAAGGGAATTTGACTGGAAGCTGGCTTTCAGTCAAATTAGTTTCAAAATATTCTCCAGAATTTTGACACATTCGTAACAAATTTATTATTTTCTCTTGTCGGTTGAAATTGTTAATGATAAGTTTTGTGTTTAACTTGACTTTGTATTCCTGGTAACACTGCTATATTTTCAGATCCATCCTCACCAAGCTTTATATATACCACTATTATTGCACCTATGCCGATACTCTACAGTACATTTGTATCATTCTGCAATGCAATTTCACCATAGGACCGTTGTCATTTCATGTTTTGATTTTTCCATAGTTAAATGGGTTAGATAAATAGATGCATTTCAGAGTCTGTACATTTAATTCAACTATTTCTTATGCCACCATACCATTAACTCATTGTTCAACACAGTGTTGTATACATGCATTATGTATCATTATAAACCTCTTACGGTAATAGTTTACGTTACTCTTCTGCATATACCAATCACATAGTATTATGTTAATTAATCTGAGCTTTGTCGTTTTTGCTGTTTGGAATTTTTTGCTCAAAGCATCCATGTAATGGTCACGAGCGCCTCCACTGTTTTGTCGCGCAACCATATACTAGCTGCAAGTTCCAAGTAAACAAGCACATGCATTTAATGTGCGATGTAGATGGCTTAGTCAGAAATATATAATAGTTGACTGACAGACAGACAGACAGACAGACTAGTTGCAAGTTTGAAACTAAACTAGCAATAGACCTTTCCAGTGTATCCATCCATCATCTGACCTCGTATGATGTCATAATCAGCTCATCGAGTGTATGATGACGCCACAATCATTACGCCACAAAGGGTTCCATATAGACCGTCATCAAATCTCAAACAGTCCGATACGTTTTATGAATTGTATGTCTTTGTAATTGTTTGCTATTTAATAAACATGCTGTTGAATATTTTGAAACTAATTTGACTGGGCGCTGTTGCTTCTATAGGCAACAACAGCATCCAGTCAAATTGGTTTCAAAATATTCAACAGCTTACCTGTATAGTTTTCTTGAAATCGTTAGTTCGGGAGTTCAGAGATCGATCGATCAACCCCAACGCTTAGCTAGAGATGGGCGGGGCATAGCTAAAAATGGAAAGGTTAATTGAGAGTCAGATATATAATTTGAAGCTTTATTCTGTAGGAGGCAGAGTGTGAAAAGGTTCGGATGGACACACGATACTCTGCTGATGCAAAGATTGCTGACTCAAACAGGGGATACCAGATGCAGAAAGCGACCTTTGATATTGAAGTCAATGCCATGGTGAGATTGAATTTATAATAATTTATAATAATATCAGTGTTAGAACTACTCTTGGAACCCGGAGTGTATATCTATCTTACTGTCTGGGAACACTGTGTTATTTCTACATTCTTAGCTCACCTGGCCAGAATAGCTTATGCCATGGCACCCATCCATCCCTCCACTAACTTTTGCTTTAAGACTATTTATTCATGAACCACTTTGGTGAGTTCAACCAAACTTGGCTCGAATAACCCAGTAGTGATAGGCTTAAAAATTGCTATATAGAAAAATTTGATTCGTGAGTTTTTCTGATTGCTATCTTTAATTTTCCAAAAATTGTTGAAAAATCAGTTAAAATACTACTTCAATAAAACATTAACCCTATTTCAACCAAACTCGGTTCCATTTGAGAGAAGGCCTTTTGGCAAAAATAATTTTTCAACCCATTATCATCAAACTTAATATATCAGTAGACAAATATGCATGTAACATCAATCGGATTAAAAAATATTAATAGGTGTTTCTAGAAATTAAGTTTGATTTTAGTCATACAACTTGTGTCCTGTATTGCATGGATACATTTGATAGTGTCGACTATGCAAATCGGAATCTAGTGGGGATTTTTTTGGTCTATATAATCCTTTCACGGATGAATTCCCTGTATCTCATTTTCAAGGCAACTATACAGGAAAACTGTTGAATATTTCAAAATTAATTTGACTGAAAGCCATTGCTGCGTTAGACAGCAATGTTCTCCAGTCAAATTAATTTCATTATTAGCTCACCTGGCCTAAAAGGCCAATTGAGCTTATGTCGTGGTGACCGTCCGTCGTCCGTCCGTCAACCTTTAAAACGACTTCTCAAGAACCACTGGGCCGATTTAAATTATATTTGGCAGGAAGCATCCCTAGGGCATAGAGATTCAAGTTTGTTCAAATGAAGCCGATCGGCCAAAATCCAAGATGGCCGCTGACCAAAATAGCCGATTTTTAGAAACACTAAAAAATCTTCTCCGAAACCGCTGGAGGAATTGATTCAAACCTCATAACACATCATCTATGGCAGCGGTAGACCCAAGTTTGTCCAAGGCAACCTGATAGACCTATTTGCTTGGCGGCCATCTTGGATGACCTAGTTTTTGCGAAAAACACTTCTCCCGATCCGCTGAAGGGATAGAGCTGAAATTTTGTAAATATGCTTAGGGACCAAGCGCCTTTCAAGTTTGTTCAAGGGAAGTTTGTTCGTTAAAAAACATGGCCGCCATCAACCAATCAAAATTCAGCGTTTCTAGGTCATATTGGCTTTTTTGTATTTGATGTATTTTGATGGCGAAAATTGCAAATGGTTCGGCGGCCATCTTGGTTGCCCTAGTTGTAGTGAAAATGACTTATTCTCCAGAAGCGCTGAAGGGATCGGGCCGAAATTTGGCAGATATGATTAGGGCCTAAGGGCCATTAAAGTTTGTTCAAGAGAAGTTGATCCGTCAAAAAACATGGCCACCGTGGGCCAATCAAAATATAGCATGTTTGGTGGCCATATTGGATTTTTTTATTTTGATGGATTTTGAGGCCGTAATTGTTTTTATATGTTTTTATATGTTTTTGGGTATTCTGATCTCAAATTCGCAATTTTCGAAACTGTCGGATAAATGGTTTGCTGGCCATCTTGTTGAGAAAGAGCATTCTAGTTGAAAGGTCTATTGTCCAGGTGAGCGATACAGGCCCCTTGGGCCTCTTGTATTAAAAAAAATTAGTTTTATATCCTAAATTATAACCCCTAAGTAATGTCATATGACCATATGCTGTTATTTGATTGGTTAACATCAATGGTGTATGATCTGGTATTTCCCTCGTTAGAGGGCAATAGTACACGGTATCCCCTGCGCGAACATCGTGTTTTCGTCTTAATGCGCAGATTAATTATGATGTAACAATAGCCAATGACGAAGGTCATGATGTCATAAGTGTTGATGCATTCTGAAAATGACGTCATAAAGTGCTGAAAATTGGCAATATTTAAGATAGCATAAAATTATCTCTCTCTCGCTCCTCTCTCTTTCTTAATCTCTCGCTGGTGTCTGAGGGCTATTAATTCGTTACACCAGTGTTTTGGCGGAGGTACAGGCTGTTACCACATGTGCAAACAAATATATTTCCTGAGCTGCGCTCTGGCAATACAACATTTGCACATGTGGTAACGGCCCGTACCCCTGCCAAAACACTGGTGTAACTAGTATTTAGTTTTTTCGGGATTGGTCGATGAAAGGGTTAATGCCCGACTGATTGAGTTATTTACCCCCCCCCCCCCCCCCGACCTCCACAAGAATTTTACAGGGGAGCAATCAGTTGCTCTCCTGGATTTCAGTTGAGGTGAGTGAGGCGAGCAACCTTATTGCTCACCTAAACTTGAGCAAGGCGAGCAAAGTTTCAAGAAGTTAATTTAGAATATATGTACACACATCATGATCACGCATTATGATACATGCAATTGCATGCACACACGCGCGCATGCACGCACGCACACACGCACACATACCTACCTGAATTATAGAATATGTCAAATAAATTTCTTTTAAACTGATTCCACCTTGTGTTTGTTTTCAGTTGGGTTAATGTTAATCTCAAATTCTAGATACAATTAAATGAATGTATATTTTCCTTATCAAGAATTATTTTCATCATTTATTCTGTATTCTTATTTCTACATTTGATTCATTCTATAATCTGATCAGCACTTCCAAAAAGCATTAATTCAGGCCTTTTTTAAGCTAATCAAGTTATTAACTGGATCAAATGTCAAAATAAGTATACTGAATAAATAAGATTGAGTCTGATTCATTGGATAGTTGAAATGGATGTGTGAATAGAGCGATAAATGACCGTCACCTTAAATGTGAGTTGGTTATTCAACTGTCATGACAAGAAGAAATTTTGAGATAAGCATGGTCTCTACTGACACGCATATTACTTCCATCAGAACTAAACTTAGAGAATCACAAACAGGAAAGTTTTTACTAATTGCTTCCAAATACAATCGTTTCTCTTGACAAGTTGGACTGTTGCAACCAAAGGTAAGTTAGCTTCTTTACTACAGTTGGTGGAAACAATAGTAAATACTGGTATTAACTATTTATTTTATTTTGTATTCAATTAGGATGGTGAGTTAAAAAAACCTATGTTGATGAGAGCTATTGCTAACAATAACATGCTAAAAAGCAACAGTTCTCAGCAACGCTTCAGAATGAGAATCTGTGTGGATATGATTAAATGACCTAATGCAGACCAAATAATGGAAGTTCTGGTTGACAATTCTACAGTACACTTGACAGGCTTGACTGTTGTGACAGGTTTATCGAATAAATTAAAAAAAATAACAAACACATGTATGCCAACCATTTAGAGTAGTTTTAATTATTATCTTTTGGTAACGTTGGTACAATGCCTGAATAAAATCTCCAAACCAAGTGTAGTAAGTCAACTGACAATGAATTATAACTCGGAAATGTTAACAAAGTAGCGTTCAGGTCCAAATATTCCTGTTTCATTTCAATTTCAACAGCATTATTACAATCAGGGTTTGTATTCACTTTGCAATGCTAAATTCCATGACTTTCCAGATCCTAGAACTTTCCATAACCAAAATTACAAAATTCCATGACCTAGAGGGTAGAGGGTAAGAGCAGAGCAAATATTTCTATTCCTGACAATGTTTTAACCTTTTGAACATCAAAAAGAAGAAACGTTAATTCCATTTTTAATGTGTATCCGGTTGAGTATTTTGAAAAAATTTGATTGGGAGATAGTGCTGCAGCAACAGTTTCCAGTGAAATTAATTTCAAAATTTTCAACAGCTTACTAGTGGATGATTGTCTTGAAATTGAGATAATGGGGCTTCAAGGTTCCAATGCTTAATTTTCCATGACATTTTCCAAACATATGAGAAAGGGATTGATATAATTTTCCATGATTTTAAAATTTGAGTTTCCATAACTTTCCAGGATTTCCATGACCAGTAAGAACCCTGATAATCATGATAATCAACACTCTGAAGATGACACATGTAATAAAATACCATTACTGAGTCAGCTTGGGGGGTCATCATGGATGGACTTTCAACTGATGTTTGCGACATTGGGTGACTCGATGTCATAATCATCAGTTGATGCCCCCTGATCAGAATCTGACTGTATCCATCGTGTCCACCTCAATCGTGTCATCTCCAGACTGAGAGGCTGGTTCCTCGTCCATGTCATCACTTGAATCATCATCATGCCTGTCCGGCCCATCATAATCAGTCTTAGGTACTTTCACATTATCACTGACATTATTAGCAAATAATTGGGCTGATCGATGTTTACTCAGGTAAACATCAACTGCTTTTTCATTGATTCTGCCTTTTTCCATTTCCGTCCATACATTTCGATTATTTCGTATTATTATATATGCCTCAAGATTCTGATGTTTAAATGACAGTCTTCTGCCAGCTAGCGTATGTGTCAAGTAACTAAAACCACGTTCAACAGTGCAATTGGATGCCGATACTGGCAAAACAATTTCAGCAATCATACACAGATTGGGGAATGACTTTCTTTTATATCTGAAGATGTATGGCCAAACACCTGAACATGATTTATTTGGAAGTTTTGTTTTTACTTCAATCTTAAAATTGCGCCACTCCTTTTTGATTGCGCTTTTATCATACTAACTTTTCGCCAATGTATCACTGAAAATATTTTCAAGATAATTTATTTCTTTTAGACCATATGAACTGTCTGAAAGATCCCAGTTTTGGGGATCAAAACATCCCATTGCGTCAAACACCTCATGATCAAATGAGGAAAATCTCTTAGTGTATGACTGCAAAAGTTTTGGTATGACATTATTTTTAATCTTCAATGTCAAATCACGTGCACTGTTGACATGTGATTGTGTTACATTAGATTCAAGAGTAATATGCTGCTTGTTTGAATCTTTCTTTCTGGTATCTCCAGCTTTGACAAAATTTCTTCTTATTACATAATTATCATCCTCATTTTTAACCAACTGGAAGTCAAAATCTGCGTTTAATTCAACAAGGGATGGTGTCTCTTCATGGAGGACCTTTAAGTGTTCTTCAGTTTTGTGTATTTTGGATTTAACATTGAATGCCATGATGTTTTCTTTTTCAAACTGTTTGCATAGATGACTTAATGCCTCTAAAATCTGTTTATAAACGCAAACAGCTGACAAAAAATCATATTGTGACAGTTTTTTCACAAATCCTTGTAGCTTTGCTTTCACGTCACCTGTTGCCCCGCCATCAGCTAGAACATTCTCATAGGTTGCCTTCAGTGGAATCCACATATGTATCAGTCTTTCAAAGCCATTTCGGCGATGGTGTTGAAATCGGGTCCCATGTATTTTGGGGAATACATAATAAGTTATATCATTTGCACCACAATATGCAATTAGTTGGGATTTAACCTTGCCAGACTGCTTAAGAAAATTGTAGTTTGCAATATAAAAACTCTCAACATCTTTGAGTTCTTTACTTGACATGAATGCATCCTTAGCAGAAAGTTCAGCTCTATGTGCGATGCAATGTATCTTTATAAGCCATGCTCGTGATTCACCCATCTGTGTAAAGACACCAGTAAATTTACCAGTGTTTACTGATGCACCATCTGCAGTAACAGACACACACTTATGTTAGTAATCATCGCCATTTATATTAAGCTTATCAATGAAAACATTGTCAATGGCTGTCTTTATTGAAGTTGCATCGCAGCCACCAAATTGTGACATTTCTTGCAACCCTAGACAGTAATATACTGGAAGACCATCGTTGACTACGCGAATGTAAACGAGCTCCAAATCAGAACCATCTTTTTTCGGTTGGCTTCCATAATTTAGTATTGAACAGGCCACTTTAGTCACAACTAGCTGAGCAATTTCTTCTCGAATAACATCTGCCAAAATTATGCACATTGTTGCACAAACGCGGTCATTCTGTTTATCTTGGACTAATTTCACACCATTTTGTTTCTGAATATCAACAATATATTCAAAGTCAAGGAATGGTTTTCCATTTGTCACAATGTTATATGCAGTGTTAAAGAGCTTAGTATAACATTCTTTTGAGGCCCTTTCTAACATTGTCATTATTTTCGGCTGTGAAGGGGTCATTTGAGATGTACTGGCCTCACCGCGTTCAGATATGATTAATATAGGATTGTCCTTTGCTACGGCATGTGACATAGCAAGCGAATGTGCTTTTCCTACAAGGTGCCATTGTAAATTATACTTTGAAATATAGTCAGTTCCAATAGCATAATTCAACATGTCCTGTTTGGCCTTTCCCTTACAACTCGGGTGTAACTTAATAGCCGATGAATTTTCAGCACAGACTGTACAGTATACATATGTAACGTATGCGCGTTGTTTATCATGACAATACTCTTCTTTAATTTTAGTGTTTTGTAATGTCTGGATCCAAGCGTAAATAGGTGGGCAATTCCATTTTGTGACCTCCCATAGTGAATTAATCTGTCTCGTTGTCAGCTAATACTAAATAACACGGAATAAAATGCCCGATCAATCGCAATGATGACAAACGTCAGACGCTAGAAGATACAAATGATCGCGGCAAAATTTATATTCGGCTGCTTTCAGACACCCGATATAGAGATTACTCATATCCGAAATTCACCGATTGCCAAGTTATTTATTCTAAGCGACTGCGAGGGGATTTGCTATAGGCTGCGCGGAGATTACAACGTCGTAAAAGGTCAAGTCATCAGTATTTGATTACATACGGTTAAACGCAAAACTATTCACAAGGATGTGTTGGATTATTTTATTTCATGTTATTTTATTTGGAGAAACGATCGCAGCAATAACTTTTTCTACTAAGAATACAGTGACCTTTTTCCGTGATTTTCGCTAATTTCGTTTCGGGCCAAATTCGTCCGCACACCAAATGTTACTGTGTGTCCTTGTGGTTATTGGTCAGGAAAATGTCGCTAAATGCCAAGAACCATTGAAATAGAGTGGCATACATTCGTTGTCAACAATTTCTTTTGCCCGTGGCACCAATATCTCCAGGTAAAATAAAACATGTTTGGAGGAAAACCAGCTGTCCTCAAATGGGACGAATACGGGTTGAGCCGAATTTAACGCAAGTGCGGGAAAAGTACATGTATGTCGTAAAATGTTACGTAAAAATTATTCGTGTAATGAATTCTCTGACTAAAATAAGAGTCAAACAACACATCCTTGTTAATATTACGCATGTTGAAGATTAAATGCACCAATTTTAAGGCCCTAAACACTGGTGAAAAAAATTATCTTTCCCACAGCGAAGGCGAGCAATGAGATGCTCGCCTAAAATAATGTGGAGGCGCGTGCGAGCGACCGCTCGCCTCTCGTGATTCCAGTTAATCATTTTCAGCGAATAGTTGGCCAATTTTTTCTGATCTTGCTATGTTTAAAGATTCCTGTATGTTCAAATTCAATGATTCTAGGTGAGCGTAGCAGGCGCTATCGCTTCGTGTTTTATGTTGTAAAAAAACCCTTGTCATTGGATCAATGCATTCATCCACTTTTAGCTATGCCATGCCCATCTCCATCTATGCACAGTCCACGCTTTGCCCAGTTTGGGATCGATTGAACCCTGACCACCCTGAATCTCAATTTCCAGAAAACCATACAGGTAAACTATTGAATATTTTGAAACTAATTAGACTGGTTGCTGTTGCTGCTTACAGCTTATGGCAGGAATACGCAATTGATTGTGGGTCTGAAATGCGTGCATGATGCGTTGAAGGCCCGTTTCCAACGTATCGGTTTTAAAAACACAATGCATTCACAACGCATCTGGTTAATTTTTTTAATGCATTTAAAATAATAAATATATGCGTTGAGAACGAGCATTAATTGTGTAAATAAGCAAGTTTGAACTTGTTTGATGTCCCCCAAAGATAGTGCCAAACGCGTTGTTAAAAGCAAAACGGGACAGACGTCAAATTTTAAATGCGTTTAAAAGATTCATTTGTGCATTGCGTAATACCCGGCATACATACCAACTCTGCAGCTCCAACTACCCGGGATCCAATCAAACTTAGCGGTACATCACATTTCCTAGAAGGGGCAAAGGTAAATATGAGAAAGTTTTCCTAAAGAAGACAGCGGGACATAATATTAAAAGTCAAAATTATAAATATTACGAAACACAAAATCATGATTCCCGGGTGAGAATTAATGTAACGATATTACATTGATGCGCCCCTGAACGTTTTGCGCCCCTGAACATTTTGCATCTAGTGCAAGAATCGTAAGCATGGGTTCGTTTCACATTTAACTTTTATAAACATCCAGCGCGGCGAAACATGCCAACTGGCGAGATTTGACATAGGTTAATCGTAGTGAAAATTGTCTGTAAGCAACTTCATTATCACTTCTACGCATCACCTGTGTTCGCGATGAACAGACAGCGAATAAACGCAAAATTATGAATTAAAGATGTCAAAATATAGCTTTTTATTGATAATATGACGCACAAATTAGCAGATTCGTGTCCGCTACCGCAATATCCCCATTGGTGCTGTACACGAAAAAAGACTAGTTCAGGGCTAGTTATGAAATACTATGCGCCCCTAAAGCTGTAACATTACCGCTATCGCATTGGCTTTTCGCGGAAATAAAACGCCTGTAATGATTTAATGATTTTGTTTTTGTGTAGCTTTCGGATTCACTATACTGCACTGTAATGTAGCCGAGTATAACACATTGTTGTTGCCTCACTCTGGAACCAGGCCAAGCTAAATGAGCAATCGCCGCACCACCCTCTACGTAGCAATAACATACTTTTGTAGCTAGATGATAAATAGTGCCTTAATAAACCTGTGAAAGTTAACATTATAAATAGTCAGGGAGCTAATTTCACTATATTTCATGAACCAGCCATTGTTTGTTTTATTAATTTAAAAGTCAAAGTGAGTGTTAAGATATTGCTTTTAAAAGCGGCACCGCGAATATGTGTACATTTTGCGTTTCGCCATTGTTGATTGTGAGTCGCTGAGAGACTGGTTAAAATAAATCACGTCATCAATTCGTTATGATTGACAACGAGACACGTGATCAAAATTTTACTATGATAGTAATTTTCATTCATTCATAATGATGTCAGATGACCAGCAAGCCAATCAAATTACGGTTACGCTTTTCCAAGAATCTACGACTGCGCATAATTATCGATCGGCGAGAGTCGCATTTCTCATTAATGGTGAATTTAAGCAGTGAATAAGTAACCGGGTTCATTTTGTTCTGTAAGAGAGGAATGTTTACGTTACCAGGCAGCTGTATCGGAACTGATAATGCGACATACTGCCAATTATTCAACATTGAATGAGGCCTCCCCCTAAAATCATGACAGGAATTTTGCGAAAATTTATGGTACCCTGGCAAAATATAATTGCATAATGTGTGTATGCCCGAGTAATCGGTTGCCCTTCTTGGTCGACTCGCATAATGTCGTTATACCAGCGCGGCATAATTATGAACGCGTTTCACGTTATCAGATTTCAAACGACTTGTCTAGCCAATATCATAAATGCGTTGTGTGATAAGTTCTGACGCATTGTCAAATTGTTTCCAACCCATTTGTTTTACTTTCACACCGCGTTGTTTTACCGTTCACAATGGGAAAGTGATGCATCCATTATTTTAAAATAGACCCGCTATGTACGCGTCATGCACGCATGTAATTGATTATGACATCATATATATATATATGACCATGGCACATATGTGAATTGATAACTACTTAATGTTCCAGTGAGAAACAAAACATATGTAAGCCATGAATGAACACACACTGGTGATAAAATTAGTCATTGATCAAGAGTAAAAGAAAATGAGTGAAGTGGCTGTATACAATGGACCCTTCCAGTTTATCCGTCCATCATATGACTTCATTGTCAACTATGTGACATGTAGGATGACGTCATAATCAATTACAGCATGAATGACATGATTTACATGTAGTCCATCTTAAATGCTTAATAGTCCAGCATGTTGTACGAATTGTATGTGTACTATTTATGTTGAATATTTTGAAACTAATTTGACTGGGTGCTGTCGATGCCATACACAGCAACTGCACCCTATCAAGTTTGTTTCAAAATATTCAACAGCTTACCTGTATAGTTTCCTGGAAATTGATAGTCAGGGAGGTCAAGGATAGATCGATCCCAACACGGGCGAGATGTGGGTGGAGCTTAGCTAGAGATGGGCGGGGCATGGCTAAAATTTGAAAGGTTCAGTGCTGACATCCTGTAGCATGAATGGCATGTACATCGTGCATATTGGTGTATGAGGTTTACAAGATACATGTAGTTAACAAAGATCCTCTGAGTTGAGCTGTGAGATTGCATGATGCAATGAGGACACATGTCTATATAGCAAATCTGTTATTGTATCCAAGTGAAATTGGGAAGAAAATTGATCTAATAAAAGGAATATGGATAATGTTTACCTGTTGTGAAATATAGCTACGAATAATTAATTTCAATCCAAGTTTGAATTTAATCTTTAATACTTTTTATGCAGCCTGTACTCGGCTTTATTGAATTCATTCACAGAATTTTAGCTTTGACTCTTACTTTGTATCATCAACTTTATTACCAAAATTCATTTAAATTTAATTTATTGTATTTAGCTGTTCATAATCTTACACTGATTTTGATACTGTTAAATGATCAGAACTGCTGTCCCCGATCTAATCTGTAAATCATTACCCTTACAATAAGTCTACCAACCCATATATCGGTATTTGTTGGCTTGCCTCTCAAATTTATTTTCTTATGACAGAAAGCTGATGCAGAACTGGCATATGAACTGCAAGCGGCTAAGGAGAAACAGAAGATTCGTAGTGAGGAGGTTGAAATTGAAATTGTTGAGCGACGGAAACAAATTGCCATTGAGGAGAAGGAGATTATAAGAAAGGAGAAAGAGCTGATGGCCACAGTGAAACTGCCAGCTGAGGCCACAGCTTTCAAAACTGAGATTATGGCAGCCGGTCTAAGGTATGTCTGATTTGACAAGGTGCATTCTCTAACATGTCTAAAGGCAGACCAAAACTCTGGAACTGTCTTCCATCAAACATTTGAATTTGCTACAACATTGAATCATTCAAAAAACTTCTAAAAACACATTTATATCAGACGGCATATTTTTCTAATCTTTAATTTAACTAATTGTCGCTACATACATACATACATACATACATACATACATACATACATACATACATACATACATACATACATACATACCGCACGTTGCCAGTGCGTCAATAAAATAAAAATACATATACTGCCAGAGCCGTGCTGGAGTCCGAGTACAATAGGCGTAAAAGCCTAGGATTGATTGTGACAGATGCATCCACAGATAGTCCCATATGAATCGTCAGTGTGTCAGTATATCAGACATGTGAAAACTGGTCGGCCAATCCTTGACTTTTAGTCTTGGTGCGGTGGTCCAGTGGAAAGATGCCTGGTTGCTGATGCTATGCGGAGTTGCAGGATGACGGTTCGATTCCCCGACCGGGAGATGGTGATCAACAAATTAAACTAACGGGTGCAGCACTGTCGGCTAAGTTAGCACATGGAAATTGAAGCCGCACGTTGCCAGTGCGTCAATAAAATAAAAATACATATACTGCCAGAGCCGTGCTGGAGTCAGAGTACAATAGGCGTAAAAGCCTAGGATTGATTGTGACAGATGCATCCACAGATAGTCCCATATGAATCGTCAGTGTGTCAGTATATCAGACATGTGAAAACTGGTCGGCCAATCCTTGACTTTTAGTCTTGGTGCGGTGGTCCAGTGGAAAGATGCCTGGTTGCTGATGCTATGCGGAGTTGCAGGATGACGGTTCGATCCCCCGACCGGGAGATGGTGATCAACAAATTAAACTAACGGGTGCAGCACTGCCGACTAAGTTAGCACATGGAAATTGAAGCCGCACGTTGCCAGTGCGTCAATAAAATAAAAATACATACATACATACATATGGCAGGTGCATCCACAGATAGTCCCATATGAATCGTCAGTGTGTCAGTATATCAGACATGTGAAAGCTGGTCGGCCAATCCTTGACTTTTTAGTCTTGGTGCGGTGGTCCAGTGGAAAGATGCCTGGTTGCTGATGCTATGCGGAGTTGCAGAATGGCGGTCGATCCCCCGACCGGGAGATGGTGATCAACAAATTAAACTAATGGGTGCATGACTGTCGGCTAAGTTAGCACATGGAAACTGAAGCCGCACGTTGCCAGTGCGTCAATAAAATAAAAATACATATACTGCCAGAGCCGTGCTGGAGTCAGAGTACAATAGGCGTAAAAGCCTAGGATTGAATTGTGGCAGGTGAATCCACAGATAGTCCCATATGAATCGTCAGTGTGTCAGTATATCAGACATGTGAAAGCTGGTCGGCCAATCCTGGACTTTTTAGTCTTGGTGCGGTGGTCCAGTGAAAAGATGCCTGGTAGCTGATGCTATGCGGAGTTGCAGAATGGCGGTTCGATCCCCCGACTGGGAGATGGTGATCAACAAATTAAACTAATGGGTGCATGACTGTCGGCTAAGTTAGCACATGGAAACTGAAGCCGCACATTGCCAGTGCGTCAATAAAATAAAAATACATACATACATCCAAGGATTGAATCGTGGGCAGGTGGCAAACTGGTCGGCCAAACCTTGACTATTTAGTCTTGGCACGGTGGTCCAGTGGAAAGATGTCTGGTTGCTGATGCTATGCGGAGTTGCAGAATGGCGGTTCGATCCCCCGACCGGGAGATGGTGATCAACAAATTAAACTAATGGGTGCATGACTGTCGGCTAAGTTAGCACATAGAAATTGAAGCCGCACGTTGCCAGTGCGTCAATAAAATAAAAATACATACTGCCAGAGCCGTGCTGGAGTCAGAGTACAATAGGTGTAAAAAGCCTTGTATTGAATCGTGGCAGATGCATCCACAGATAGTCCCATATAAATCGTCAGTGTGTCAGTATATCAGACATGTGAAAGCTGGTCGGCCAAACCTTGACTTTAGTCTTGGCGCGGTGGTCCAGCGGAAAGATGTCTGGTTGCTGATGCTATGCGGAGTTGCAGAATGGCGGTTTGATCCCCGACCGGGATATGGTGATCAACAAATTAAACTAATGGGTGCATGACTGTCGGCTGGTTAGCACATAGAAATTGAAGCCGCACGTTACCAGTGCGTCAATAAAATAAAAATACATATACTGCCAGAGCCGTGCTGGAATCAGAGTAGAATAGGCGTAAAAAGCCTAGGATTGAATCGTGGCAGATGCATCCACAGATAGTCCCATATAAATTGTCAGTGTGTCAGTATATCAGACATGTGAAAGCTGGTCGGCCAAACCTTGACTTTAGTCTTGGCGCGGTGGTCCAGCGGAAAGATGTCTTGTTGCTGATGCTATGCGGAGTTGCCGAATGGTGGTTCCATCCCCCGACCGGGAGATGGTGATCAACAAATTAAACTAATGGGTGCATGACTGTCGGCTGGTTAGCACATAGAAATTGAAGCCGCACGTTGCCAGTGCGTCAATAAAATAAAAAATACATATACTGCCAGAACCGTGCTGGAGTCAGAGTACAGTACAGATCTTAGTTAGCTTTACTGTTTGACGAAGCAAAAAGGAAACAAAAATGCGTCTTTTTCGCGTCAAAACCTCGTAGCGTTTCCAGGCGTGGCCAAACACCAAACGCATTGTATTTATTTTATAGGCGCATCTAATGGAAAGTCTAACCCGTCCTACAATATGTTAAACGTATCATGAAATATTTTAAACCCGTCACAGAAAAAGTCAAACGCGCAATCAAATGTATTCAGTAACGCTACAAGGATTGTTACTACGCATCATTAAACATAAAGTGGAATCGTTCTATAGTCTGTCAAGGACCCGTACATGTCAATTTAAATTACAATTGGAGCCGTATATGTGTTAAGTACATGCATCGCCTTTAGCTTTTTTGTGGCTGTAAATGATAATTGTCGAAATGTCGTCATCGTAATCGTAATTTTGTATAAAATGGACGTGTGTGAACTCCGCACCTGGGTATTCTTTACTGAGTATGAAGCTAGTGTGATGACTGTGCGTATATTGTAATTAATTTTCAATCCACAATTTCTTTTGAAATCTGGATGAATAAACCAAGATATTCTCTGAAATGGGTTTATTACAATATAGTCTAATTTGAGCCGACGTAATAGGTATAACTTTTTAGAACAATATATGCACCAGTTGCCACTATTGTTATACCAAATTTGTCTTATAACGGAAAGGGAAGCGATTTACAAAATCTACAAACCTGACATTCGGTTGTTTTCGATGTCGCTATTTCATACATAATATGTAACCGAAAATCTCCGCTTTTACATAGACATGCACATGCGTACATAGTTGTTTTACCCGTGTCTGGGGTGCGTTCAGGACAGCGAAAAACGTTTTCCGTTATTAACTGCACACTGTACCTCGTAGGACGCGAACGTTCGCCGAACATTCGCCTTCCTGAACCAAGAGAAGACTATTTTAAGATTTTACCACTGGTATAACTGGCTTGATAACCAAGCTAGTCAACAGTTCTAAATGTTAAAAAATTGCTGTGGCTTGCAAATGGGCATTTATTAACCCTTTACTGGTCAAATCAGCCATAACCAGCCTCTTCAGTGTTCCTGAGAAATGCCCTTTTGCTGACTAAGAGAATACTATTTTTGAAAATTTATCACTGGAATGACTGGCTCCCAGAATACTCTTGATCAGCAAATTGACATATTATGAGACAATTGGAATTTTCTTGACCAAATTTACCCATTAAAGGGTTCAGCAGAAATTTACATTTTCTTAACAAACATTGGACAGCAAAGGGTTGTAAAGCTGCAGCTTTACTTACCTTTAACTACCTTGTTCCGCTGTTTACAGTGGGGAAAAATTCTCAATCCTTGTTCCACTGAAGATCAAAGAAATGATGAAAACACCATACAACCTTTACTTACATACAGTAAATAAGTCAAACCAGGTCATTTTGGATTTGATTAAATTGTTTATTCATTCACTTAAAAAAGTTTAATGTCATTGTTATTGAATGCTGCCATATTGATATAATGCAGAGTTTGCTCAAACAATCACCAACACAGACAGTAGAGCAAACCACCACTGATTACCAGCATGAGCAATATTATATAGGGTCAAGATTAAGTTTACTTTACTGTTGATTTTGAGATTTGTATTGTTATCGATGATCAATAACAATACAAGTCCAGTCTCTAGAACAACAGTAAACTATCTTGGTCCTATATAATATTGCCCATGCTGGTGATCAGCGGTGTTTTATGGTTATGCTAAGTACTGTCTGTGTTGATGAATGATGTTGCTGGTCACAGGTCATATATTACTGATAGTGGTCTTTCAAATTTTTGTCTTACTTTTCCAGATTTTGTACATTTATTTTTGCAACATTTGTTTGTGGTCTGGCTATGTTTCAACAGTAGCTGAAATAGAAAGTGAAACAAATATGATTACACAGGGAGTTATAAGCATTACATAATGGACCTTTCCATTTTATCCATCAATCATGATATCATAATCAACTACATGATGCATAAGGATGACAACATAATCAATGACATAATGAATGACGTAGATAGGTTGTCAATCTTCACAGACACTTAATTGATGACAGACTATATGTATTATATTTAACCCTTTAATGAACAAATTTGGTGAAGAAAATTTTAATACCCACTTATTGAATGTCCAATTAGAGGCCAAGAGAATGCAATTTTTGAAAATTTATGACAAATTACTGGCTCGGTCATTGAGCCAGTCATTTGTGGTGAATTTTCAAAAATTCTATTCTCTTGGCCTGTAAATGGACATTCCACAAGGCCATAACAGAGGCCAGTTTTGGTCGGCATGACCATTAAAGGGTTAATAAAAATGATGTCGAATATTTTAAAACTAATTTGACTGGGAGTTGTTGCTGTCATATCAACAGCTTACATGTATAGTTTTCAGGAATTTGAGATTCAGAGAGTACAGAGATCGATCCCAATGCAGGTAAAGCTTGGGTGGAGCTTAGCTAGAGATGGGCGGGGAATAGCTCAAACTGGATTCCTCCATTGGGCAAAACTATAAGTAAGACTGAGCGGTGGTAGTGAACACCTGACCTAGCACTGTAATAGTAGCACGACAAAATAGCAATCTATCTGTGTGGGTACAAGTAGATTATGTAATAAATTATTAAAAAGTGTACCAACACAAATACTGATAGAATGCTACATGTATTTTGACATGATACTGGTGCAGTGCCCGGTCAAGTGTTTACCACCACTCAGTCTCACGCCACAATAATAAATTAGCTACTATAATCTCACTCTGTCTGAGTACAGCGTACATTGCTCATAGTGATATTAACTATACCACCACGTACCTCACCGATAATATTTGTTAGAATAAACCAGCACGATTATAATCATGCCAGTTTATTCATTCATTTTGTTGGGTGACATGCATTGTGGTACCTGATAAGCATGCTGGATTATTCATTAATTTTTCTGGGTGGCATGCATGGTGGTTACAACTCAGGTGATGTGAAGTTTGAAAGAAAAAATTCTATGGAAACTAGTAAAAAAATATTTAAATTTCATAGACAACAAAACAGCCCTTAAGCCTATTTATACCTGGCCTCAGCTGCTCTCGGAGAGCATCTAGACTTCATAGTTTTCCAGTGGAAAGTTGGTGTTTCCAGGTGAATGACCGCTGAGGACAGTGAATCGCACATGTCAGTAGAGTGCAAGACTGATTCAAGTCAGACCACCAACGACCGATAGGAAAATATCTATTTGCAGAACAAGAGAAGACTATTTTTGAAAATTTATGACTGGAATGACTGGCTTGGTTATCGAGACAGTCATTCCAGTGATAAATTTTCAAAAATAGCCTTTTCTTGGTCTGCAAATAAATATTTCTCAACACCACTGCAGAAACCGGTTTTGGATGATATGAGCCGGGTTCTGCCGATCCGGTTTGCTTAGTGGGGTGAACTGTCCCACTTCCTCAAGAAATCATGGGTCATTTTGACAAATGTTGGATCAAGTACATACATTGAAGATAACCATGTGTGAAGGTAATGATTGGATGGTCTGAATTTTAGAGCACTAAATGGTGCAAGGGCCCTGCCTCCGCAAAACCCTGCATGAGTAGTATGATGACGTTGAATTAATTACCCACCTACCTTTAAAATCTCCTCGAGTCCTTTCTTTATCTCCATGTTTTGAAAAAATTAGGATACATTTGTCTCCATCCATTCATCATGCTATCTCCTCCCAAACAAGTGGGTGGAATTCAACCAAATTTGGTATGTGGGTTATCCATATCATTGTGGATTGGCTGACAACATTTATTTTATGTAGTCAGAGATTGGTGTCTTCCAGATTTATCTAGATTTCCCATAGTCCTGCCCACACTCTCGCACATCATTTCACACCCTCTCAATAGTTTTAAATTAAGCCAGATGAGCCACTACATTTAGATAGGACTAGTGATTACTAGATTCTACTATAGCCCTTCAAATCTTTACAGACCAAGGGAAGACTATTTTTTTAATTTTACCACTGAAATGACTGGCTCAATTATCAAGCCAGTCATTCTACTGGTAAATTTCCAAAAATAGTCGTCTTGCTCTGTTCACAGTAGAGGAATTTTTTGACCACCGTGACCATTAAAGAGTTGGCATGTCAAATTGTTACCATTGGGTTGGTCAGTTACAAATTGTACTAACCCTGGTCAATTTCTGCTAACCTCGCGCTCATGTTAATTTTAACCCCTGCTCTCACAGATCATTTCCCCTTAAGACCTCCAGATTTTTCACAGCGATTAAACTTTTTTAAGTGAATGAATAAACAATTTAATCAAATCCAAAATGACCTGGTTTGACTTATTTACTGTATGTAGGTAAAGGTTGTATGGTGTTTTCATCATTTCTTTGATCTTCAGTGGAACAAGGATTGAGAATTTTATCCCCACTGTGAACAGCGGAACAAGGTAGTTAAAGGTAAGTAAAGCTCCAGCTTTACAACCCTTTGCTGTCCAATATTTGTCAAGAAAATGTAAATTTCTGCTGAACCCTTTAATGGGTAAATTTGGTCAAGAAAATTCCAATTGTCTCATAAAATGTCAATTTGCTGATCAAGAGTATTATGGGAGCCAGTCATTCCAGTGATAAATTTTCAAAAATAGTATTCTCTTAGTCAGCAAAAGGGCATTTCTCAGGAACACTGCAGAGGCTGGTTATGGCTCATTTGACCATTAAAGGGTTAATAAATACCCATTTGCAAGCCACAGCAATTTTTTAACATTTAGAACTGTAATGATTAGCTTGGTTATCAAGCCAGTTATACCAGTGGTAAAATCTTAAAATAGTCTTCTCTTGGCCTGCAAATGGTCATTTCTCAAGACATTATGATTTCAGAGGCCAGTTTTGACCACTCACTGAGTCACAGTAAAAAAATAATTCTTGTTCTGCATATGGACGTTTCTCAAGGCCACCACAGAACATGTTTTCACCAGCTAGCGTGCTAAAGGTCAATTGCTAAAATATACAATTCTTATAGTAGTGACTAACTACTAACTCTTGGTATGTTATTGGTATATCTAATCATGTTAGTTAGAGCTAATTCAATATAACAAACTTTAACAGTTAATTAAATTCAAACGGCACAAATGATCATGGTGAATGCACCAAAATAGCCCAAACTTCAGGGCAAATTCTTTGTCACTGGTTGGAGAAGTTCACTTAATCTGTAGTGTACCAGCTTCAAGTTCATCTTCAAGTCTTTCCAGTAGTGGTGGCTTCCTCATCGTCAAACATGTCATCATCAGAAGATTCACTGTCCCACACATTAGCCGTCTCACCATTACTATCAGTGTCTGATTCCACGTTTACAACGCCAGTAATATACTATATACATGTACTGTTAGGCCCTGTGACCTGACAGCGGCTGTTATGGTCATACACCGCCCTCAGACTTTAGCGCAGAAATCAAACATTATTCATAGTTTCGCACATCCGGGCATCTTGAGATCGGCCGCCATTAAAGTTGGGGCAAACTTACTACATGCTAAAGAGGACTGCCCATACAAACGCATTGTTTACATTTTCCATGAAGTTCAAACCATTAAATCCTGTGTCTGACAATCTGTAATAACCCTGTCAGGTATCAGAAAACATGAAATCATGAGTGAATTTACATATATTAAAGAAAATGTAATTACGGTTTAACGACCCATTGCTCGTAATGTTAAATTAGCCCCTCTGAAAATGGCGTATCTCCCAGGGTATTATGGGAAATTTGATTATGATGACATCATTGTGATTCTATGAATATAATACAGGGTGGGAATATCGCCTCCAACAAGGGAATAATTCTACTATTGCATTAACAATTTCAACTGACAAGAGAAAATAAAAAATTTGTTACGAATGTGTCAAAATTCTGGTGAATATTTTGAAACTAATTTGACTGAAAGCCAGCTTCCAGTCAAATTGCTTTCAAAATATTCAACATCATACTTATATAATGACTGTAAAAGTGGAATTCTGGGATTTCAGGTTCAAATGGGTAAAATGTGATAATTCATTGGTTTAGATTTGGGGCCTACATCCCTGATAATGCTGGTTACTAGGCCAATATTGGCCCAGTAACCTGCATTATCATTCTTGTTTTAGTAAAATTGATATCACTGATAATGAGAAAGTTATTGATAGTTGCAAGAGAGCCGCAGACACAAAATATAAATATATATATATATATATATATATATATATATATATATATATATATATATATATATATACACCTGTGCAAAAGTTAAGCACCACCCTATTTGTACGCACATGCAAGGGTATATTCATGTGCTATGAAGAAAGCAATAGCATACACATTTATGTACCCATCCTTCTTAGTGCACGAGGTAATAATGCAACTAGAGGAATGCTGATTATGATGGTGGGGAAACACTGTATGTTTTTGTTTGAACTTGAAAACGAGGCCTGAATATGGTTACGTTGACACAACTGACAACTATTGCCCTACAGTTGACACACGTGGCTAGATTGTCATTAATGGTGTCTGAAAACGAAGTTTAACATCTGTGCACGAGTTTGAGACTGTCATTATTAATACCGGGTATATCCACGTTGTGCCTGGATGACGGCCTGGACACGACGTCTCATGCTGGTCACCAACCGACTGATACGCCATTGTGGTATTCGTTGCCATTCAAGATGGAGTGCGTCTGTTAATTCCTGTAGGTTCTGCACAGGAGGATCCCTCCTTCTCACCATGTTTCCCAGAATGTCCCAGATATGCTCAATAGGGTTCATGTCAGGGCTCCTTGCTGGCCATGGTAGGGTTTCGATGGCATTCTGGCGGAGGTATTCATGCACAGCTCTAGCACGATGTGGTCGGGCCTTGTCATCCATACACGAGATCGACCATCTGTGGCATGAAGCAGGAACCGACTTTCATCGGACCAGTGTACCCGTCTCCAGGATCTCATGTTCCAGTGTCTTCTTTCGTTGCACCACCTCAGACGCTCCTCTTTGTGGTGTGCAGGGTGGAGAGGACGTCTGACAGGTCTCCTAGCTTTCATGCCAGCAGCATACAGTCTCCTTTTGACGGTAGACATTGACACTCTATTGCCCGTTTCCCATTGCTGGCTGAGCACTCTGCTGTTGGTGAATGGAGATCTCCTAACAAGGCGTACTAGGGCTCGATCATCACGGGCAGTACTCTTCTTCGGTCTTCCAGATCTAGGCCTGTCCTTCACCTCGTTAGTTTGCCCATGTTTTGCAATCAAACGACTGATTACAGTATGGTTAATGTTCAGCTGTCTGCCAATCTCTCTGCATGACATACCAGTGGTATGCATGCCTATGATTTGCCATTTCACACGATCACTTAACCTTCGTCTTGCCATATCGGTTCACACTCAAGAGCTAATTCTCTCTGTACAAATAAACCACAGTCATGAACACAAAATTCCTAATCTTGTCGCCTAAATCTGTATGTAATGTTCTACACCTCAAACTGGACTTTTACATAACTGAACACGTGTGCTGTTTCCCGCCACGCACGGACATCAAGCGGCGTGAAGTCATGCATGCATGTGCATTTCGTACTTGGAATTATGTCAGCTAACGCGGGGACAAAAAGTATGGCAGCCTAGTTGTACCATCATGTTTCTATGTTCTATTGTTTTTGCTGGTGCTTAACTTTTGCACAGGTGTATATATATATATATATATGTAATATCCATTTCGTTTACCCCTGGTCGCGAAAAAACAATGTTGAAGATAAACAATCCGATAAACTCGATCATCGATGCGTGTCTTTGTTTACAATTTTCGAGATAACTAACTTCAAGCACTGTCAGTAATAAGCCCGAGTTAAGATGCCGAAGCGGTCAAATATATAGGCATCACACTTTCTGATTGGCAGTTTCGTTATTCCGTGTTATCTGTCTACTTTTTAGTCTATGGCGTACACGAAATGTGCGTAGATTGATGAATTGCACACAAAAAAATATGTGTTTTCTAAACGGTTGACGCCATCTTTGCTAAATCTGATTAAATATGCATGTATTCTCGACCAATCAGACGGTGATATCCGTTGCCGACAACGGGTAATAATGTTACGTACTCGGATACTCCTGGAGTGAGTTCAGGAAGGCGAATGTTCGGCGAACGTTCGCGTTCTACGCGGTACAGTGTTCAGTTAATACGGAAAACATTTTTCGCGGTCCTGAACGCATCCCAGGCACGGGTAAAACAACTATGTACGCATGTGCATGTCTATGTAAAAGCGGAGATTTTCGGTTACATATTATGTTGAAATAGCGAAATCGAAAACAACCGAATGTCAGGTTTGCAGATTTTGTAAATAGCTTCCCTTTCCGTTATAAAACAAATTTGGCATAACATTAGTCGCAACTGGTGCATATATTGTTCTAAAAAGTTATGCTCATTACGTCAGCTCAAATTAGACTATATTGTAATAAACCCATTTCAGAGAATATCTTGGTTTATTCATCCAGATTTCAAAAGAAATTGTGGATTGAAAATTTATTAAAATATATGCACAGTCATCACACTAGCTTCATACTCAGTAAAGAATACCCAGGTGCGGCATTCACTCACATCCATTTTATACAAAATTACGATTGAATACGATGATGACATTTCGACAATTATCATTTACAGCCACAAAAAAAGCTAAAGGCGATGCATGTACTTAACACATATACGGCTCCAGTTGCAATTTAAATTTACATGTACGGGTCCTTGACAGACTATAGACCGATTCCACTTTATGTTTAGTAAGAATCTTTGTAGCGTTACTGAATACATTTGATTGCACGTTTGACTTTTTCCGTGACAGGTTTAAAATATTTCATGATACATTTAACATATTGTAGGACGGGGTAGACTTTCCGTTAGACGCGCCTATAAAATAAATAAAATGCGTTTGATGTTTGGCCACACCTGGAAACGCTATGAGGTTTTGACGCGAAAAAGACGCATTTTTGTTTCGTTTTTGCTTCGTCAAACAGTAAATCTAACTAAGATCTGTACTGTACAATAGGTGTAAAAAGCCTAGGATTGAATCGTGGCAGATGCATCCACAGATAGTCCCATATGAATCGTCAGTGTGTCAGTATATCAGACATGTGAAAGCTGGTCGGCCAAACCTTGACTTTAGTCTTGACGCGGTGGTCCAGTGGAAAGATGTCTGGTTGCTGATGCTATGCAGAGTTGCAGAATGGTGGTTCGATCCCCCGACCAGGAGATGGTGATCAACAAATTAAACTATTGGGTGCATGACTGTCGGCTGGTTAGCACATAGAAATTGAAGCCGCACGTTGCCAGTGCATCAATGACATAAAAATACATATACTGCCAGAGCCGTGCTGGAGTCAGAGTACAATAGGTGTAAAAAGCCTAGGATTGAATCGTGGCAGATGCATCCACAGATAGTCCCATATGAATCGTCAGTGTGCCAGTATATCAGACATGTGAAAGCTGGTCGGCGAAACCTTGACTTTAGTCTTGGCGCGGTGGTCCAGTGGAAAGATGTCTGGTTGCTGATGCTATGCGGAGTTGCAGAATGGCGGTTCAAAATTAACCCTATATAATTGTTTTGCTTATTAATGAATAATAATTTATCATGTGATGAATAAAATATTATAATTTTCTAATAGAACTCAGACAGTCAAAGCAGCGCAGGCTGAAGCTGAACATATTCGTCTTCTTGGTGCTGCTGAGGCTGGTGCTATTGAAGCTGTCGGTAAAGCAGAAGCTGAGAAAATGCGTCTGAAAGCGCTTGCCTACAAGCAGTATGGCCATGCTGCTATGCTTAACCTTGTCCTGGACACGCTGCCAAAGGTAAGATAATCAGTATGCCAGACTTAATCGAGGTGTGCATTTTATGCAGTGACTACTGGAGGGATCTATTTCCATCTATGTCCCGCCCATTTCTAGATATGCCATCATCCGTCGTCATTCGTCAACCTTTCTTTAAAATGATTTCTCAGGAACCATTGGGCTGATTTCAATTATATTTCGTAGGAAGCATCCTTAGGGCAATAGAGATCCAAGTTTGTTCAAACAAAGTCGATTAGCCAATTTGTCTGATTTTTAGAAACGTCTTTAAAAACCTCCGAAACCAATTGGGTGTGTGTGGGTTGTCTGTGTGTTTGTCTGCGTGCACGTGTTGGGGTGTGGGTAGGTGATGTGGGCATTGTCGGTGGGTGTTGGGGCTGGGGTGACTTTCGATTCAAAACTCATGTCATATCATTTATAGGAGAGCTGAGCCAAGGTTGTTAAAGGGAACATGATTGGCCAAATGGTTCAGCGGCCATCTTGCATGACCTGGTTTTCATGAAAATGACTTCTCCAGAACCGCTGAACGTATCGGGCCGAAATTTGGGAGATATGATTAGCAACTAAGGACTATTAAAGTTTGTTAAGGGAAGTTGATACGTAAAAAAAATAAATCCAGTATGGACCAATCAAAATGTAGCGTGTTTGCCAGCCATATTGGATTTTTTATTTGATGGATTTTGAAGCCGAAATTTGTTTTATTATACGTTTGCTGTTTCTCGTTTGCTATTGCTATTTGTTGATTTCAAATTTCCCTTTCTAAATTGTCGGATAAACGGTTTGACGGCCATCTTGGGTCTTTTTCCCGCCAAAAACTCCCATACTAAAGCAATAGCAAATGTAAAATCTGTTCTCGAGAACCACGGGGTCGATTTGAATTAGATTTAGCAGGAAGCATCATTAGGTTGTAGAGATAAAAGTTTTTCAGAGGAATCCGATCGGCCAATTTGGCAGGCAGCCACCATTGACCAATCAAAATGTAGAGCGTTTCGCAGCCATATTGGATATTTTTTTATTTGATGGATTTTGAAGCCAACATAGGTTTTATATAGTTTTTGGGTATGCTGATAATTTCCACTTTCGAAACTATCGGATAAACCATTTGGCTGCCATCTTGGAGTATTTTCCCACCAAAAAAACGCTACTAAAGCAATACAAAATTTAAAATGTCATCCTATCGAGAACCACTCGGCCGATTTCGATTGTATTTGGCAGAAAGCATCCTTAGCGCATAGAGATCCCAGTTTTTCAAAGGAAGCCAATTTGGCCAGTGGCCATCTTGGATTTTGGTTGATTTTTAGAGATGTTTAAAATTCTGCTCTGAATCCTCCTGGGATATCGATTCAAAACTCAGGAGACAATATGGGGGCAACAGCTTTGCAAAGTTTGTTAAAGGGAACTTGATTGGCCAAATGTTTCTACTTCGAATAATACTTACCAGATGTACTATTATGATAATGTCTATTTCACTTCAAGAGTATACTTACCTCCCTAATACTTTTGATATTGCTAAATATTGGCTTTCACTCAATAAACACTCAGATTTAAAACAGTTAGGTGCCCCTACTGGGCAGGGAGTCAGAGCGTAGTCTGGCGGATGCCAGCCCCACCACCGCGCATGCGCAGACTAGCACTTCCTCTTTGCTAGATTATTGGCAAAGAGATCACACATGTTTTTTTGTTCAATAGCTTTTTCGCTCTCTTAAACTGTTTAAGTGGTGTTTGTTTGGAGTGTTAGTCACTTTTTTGGATGGCGGATAGGAATACGTCGCCACAGGAGGACGGAGGACCTTTAAATCAGGTGACTTCTAGTAAAATTAGCGAGTTTTCTTCCCGGTGTATTGTGTTTCCGGGACTCGCGTTTACCGTGATAAGCGCCTTGGTTGGTTGGGTTATATCAACTCGGTGCTACCTAGGACTAATTTCTCTTTCTGTTTATGTCCACAGGTCTGTATGACGCTAGGTGGTGACGTCACAGTACCAGAGAATTAGTATTCTCTCCACCATGGTTCCATTTCCTACTAACACTGTTAGGTTATCTAACCAAATGAAAAATTATGTCCAGTGAGTTGGAGGCCTGGTATAAAGGTCTTCTCACTTTGCCCTCTTGATCCAATTCCTTCCCCATGAGGTGGAGAGAGTTAAGAGGCGTGCAGATGGTGGAGTTTCCGGTTCGTCACGTTGGATGGTTTGTCTATACAAAGTGTCAGGTATCTAGTTATTGATAATGTGGTGATGTTAATTATTGTAAACAATCAAAGGGAGATAATTAACATTTTTGCCAGAAAAGAGTTATCTATATGTATCTGATGGTTGTGTAGTCAACTTATCCATTCAGCATACAATTCGTCTTTGCACTTGGATGTTTTGTTGGGATCGAATTTTTCCTGTCACGGGATTAATGACGTCATAATCAGCTGGCTATGTATTTATTAGCAATTCAAGCGCTATGCTGGTTTTTGATGTATATTGATCTTTATGATCGTTTTCCTTCTCCTTGAGTTGGATTGAGTTTCTAAGCTTAACTAGTTGCTCATACTCCTTGTCCTTTGCCCTGTTTCAGGGACCGGGTTGCGCGTCCTGTGGACGTTTTATGCATGTGAAGTTCTGGCCGCATCTGTGTTATCGATGTAGCCCTTGTGGTCCATTGATTAATTGTGACATATGTAAGCACTGGGGGGGCGAGTTAATGTCCGAATTCTTGTGCTGCTTACAGGCGACGGACAAGGTGGTAGAGGAGGAGAAGAAGAAGAAGCGGAAACGAGAGGTTGTAAGTAGGAAGGGTAAGGGGAAGGTCTCGTCCGCGGTGGATATGGAGACCTTCCGGACCGAGATGTTGGGAGAGATGAAGAGGACAATAAAAGATTTGGTTCCAGGGTTGCTTCGTGGCATGCTTCCTGGACCAGATCCTTTATTGTCCTCATCATCGGCTTCGGAGCAGGTAATCCCCGCCTCTGGATCGATTTTCCTTAGTCCGCTTCCGTTGTCCGACGATTCAGAGGTGGCCCCATTAGAGGGGGCGTTCCACGGCCCTGGCAGCAGGCTTATTGCCGCGCCGATAGGGGACCGTGGACGGTTGTCGCTGGAACCCGCTGGCTGCTTATCAGTCCAGGGGTATCCGCACGCCGCGGTGGCCAGTACCTCCTATGGCACCGTTCCTGGTCAGCCCGGGTTAGCTCTCTTTGCTGACCCGGGGTCTAATCTTTCTGACCAGGGTGATGAGGATTACCTGATAGGGTCGCCGTCTGACGACGTGGACATGGATGAAGACGTTTGTGCACCCCTCGCGGGGAATACAGGCGCTTTTTTCCACGGTATTACTCACCCTGGAGTAAGGTCCGCGGTTCAGGTGGTGGCCCAGGGCGCTGCTGATGGCCAGCGGTACCGCATACCTCGGCTTGCCGAGAGTGTAGCTGGTGCTGGCCGGGCCCGTGGTAGGGCTATATTTACCCCGCGCTCTACCGCGGTGCCTGCTCCTGGTCAAACCAGTGATATTCTCATGCCGGTGCTGTCAGGCCCGCATGTTTTCCCTGGCTTGCCAGGTGTATCAGCGTACCCGCCGTCAAGCTCTACTGCTTGCGCTCAGGAGGAAGACGAAGGACCCCGTCTTGTAGAGCGCTCGCAGTTAGCCACGGAGGAGGATTGGTATGACGCTTGCCAGTGGTTGGTGAGCGTTAGGCCTGATCTGCCCGTGGAGCAGTCGGCTAGCCACCGTGTTCACATGCCGTGGTTAGCTGGGAAACCAACTGCTAACGCTATGCCTTCTCTGCCGCTGGCGGAGCATGTCGTTGACATGTTCAAGGCGGCGGAGGCGTCCATTAACACGAGTGGACGTCTCGCGAAGGCCCCTCGCGAGGTGGCCAGGCGTTGTCGCATCGTGCCCCTGGACTACCAGCGGTACGGTGTGGTACCCAAGCCCAGCGTGGATGACCGCGCGGCTTTGGGTGAGGATACGCGGCCAGGCTCCCGTTCTGACGCGGGGGTCTTGTGCGCGAACGCGTTGCGTTCGGCGAATACCGCGTTGCGTGATGCGGAGGAGAGTGGGAGGGCTTCGATTGCCGCTCTGTCCCACGTCTCCCAGCTGTTACAGGGGGTAGTAACGGCATCCGCATCGCGCCAGCCAGGCCCGCTCGCGGTCCAGCGAACCATCCAGGATGGTATTAACCTGGCGCTGGACTGTATGACGCGGGCGGTGACCAGGAGTGTCAGGGCAAGACGCACATTTGCCCTGGACAATCTGTGCCCGTCTCAGGACCTGTATAATAGGCTACTCCGTACGCCTATGACGGGTCCTGGTCTTTTTGGAGGTGAGGGATGTCGCCACCTCCAGGAGACGGTCACCCTGGTGAATAACCAGAGGGCGCTGCGCGAACAGTTTGAGGTACTGCGTCGTGCTAACGTTCGCGCCGCGGCCCCTGCGTATCGTCCCCTGCAGGCTCGAGGTGGTGCTGGCCAAGTCAGAGGCCAGCCGCCGTCGCAGCGCCGGCCTCGGCCGCGTGCGATTCGGCCAGCAGTGAGGGGGGCGCAGGCTCCTCAGCCGCCGTCAGCCAGGCAGCCGCCCGTGCACCGAGGTGCGCGCGGGGCGGGGCGGGTCGCGCGAGGATCTGGGCGTGGTTATCGTTCCTGACAGGGCGCTTACCGCGGTAAGGACCACGCCGGTGTGTATGGCGACGGAGACAGTGCCGCTCTTGCATGCCTTGTGTCCACCGCGGTCCCTAGGTGGACCGGTGGGAGGCCGGCTAGCCGACCACATGCAAGAGTGGGAACGGTTAACTCAGGACCGTTTAGTCTTGCGATGGCTTTCCGTGGGGTATCATCCAGAGTGGATGACAGGCCCGCCGTCGCGACTGTCTCTGGTGCCAGTCTGGACTCCCATTCCGAGAGATCCAGATCAAAGGTTGTGTATCGAGGAGGAGATAAATTCCCTCGTACAAAAAGGAGCTATTCAGCCGGCACAAAGGTGTCCGGGCTTCTATTCAACCCTGTTCTTGGTAACAAAACGCACCGGTGGGTGGAGACCGATTCTCAACCTCAAACCATTGAACAAGTTCATCGAGACGCCCAGTTTCAAGATGGAAACGGTGCGCTCGGTGTTGGCGGGGTTGGAGAGGGGGATGTGGACGGCGTCGATAGATTTGAAGGACGCTTATTTCCACATCCCCATCCACAGGAGTTTCTGTCGCTTCCTGAGATTTGCATTCCAGGGCAGACAGTGGGAATTCAGGGTGTTGCCCTTCGGAATTTCCACGGCTCCTCGGGTTTTCACCCGTGTGGTTCTTGCGATCACAGCATACCTCCGCAGGAGAAGCATAGCAGTCCACACGTACATAGACGACTGGCTGTTGAAAGCGCACACCCGGGAAAGTTTGTCCGCCAATCTGGAGATTGTTTTGAAAATTCTCACAGACTTGGGCTGGATGATCAATTTCCCAAAATCAGAGCTGACTCCATCCCAGAAGTTTGTTTACCTGGGGATGTTCTTCGATCTGGAGACAGGATATGTTTATCCTACTCAGGAGAGAGTTCAAATACTCATCTCGTTGATTCAGTCAGTGTGCGACAGTCGTCATGTCCTGGCACGGGTTTACTTGAGAATGCTGGGGTTGATGGTTTCGTTGGAACCAGTCATTCCTCAGGCCGCCTTACGCAGGCGGCCGATCCAGTTGTTTCTCATGACACAATGGACCCAGAGTACAGGTTCGCTGGACTCGAATGTGTCAGTGTTGGCGCCTCTGATTCACCACCTGCAATGGTGGTTGAATACAGAGAATCTCTTACCGGGGGTTTTGCTAACCCCTCCCCACCCTCAGGTGACTGTGTATACAGATGCATCGATGGAGGGCTGGGGAGCTTGCCTGGAAGAATCCACGATATCAGGGCTTTGGAATCTGGAACAGTCACAGGAACATATAAATCTACTGGAGCTAAGAGCAGTAGTCCTGGGCCTGGAACATTTCTTACAGAAAGTTCAGGGCAAGATTGTTCTTATTCGTTCAGACAACTCAACAGTTGTGACTTACATAAACCGCCAGGGCGGAACGAAGTCGCCCAGTCTCTGTATGATGACATGGAAACTGCTTTGTTGGTGTCTGGATCACCAGATTACCTTGAAAGCAGTTCATATTCCGGGAAGGTTAAACCTGCTAGCAGACTCATTGAGCCGAAGGATGAGTGTTTTACCCACGGAATGGCAACTAAATCAATGTGTGGCGGATCGTCTGTTCGACCATTGGGGGAAACCCAACATCGATTTGTTCGCAACGAAGAAGAATGCGAAGATGACGACGTACGTCTCTCCGATTCCGGATCCAAGCGCTTTCGCAACAGATGCGTTAGCTATCAGCTGGGGGAGAATGTATGCATACGCATTCCCTCCAGCAATCCTGATTCCAAAAATTCTTCAGAAAATCAGACAAGAGGAATGCCAAGTGCTTCTGATCGCCCCGGATTGGCCAAGCCGATCATGGTATACGGATCTGCTGGACCTTCTGGTCTGCAATCCGGTTCCTCTGCCTCTGATGGACGATATTATCTTCCAGGGCAAGGCCCTTCACAACAATCCGTCAATGTTCAGATTGACTGCGTGGATGTTGTCAAGGAATCTAGAATTAAGGAGGGCTTTTCTGAGCAAGCAGCCATGTTTATGGCCAAAGCCAGGAGGGGGTCAACCTCCAGAGCATATAATTATAAAATCAACAGATTTGCAGAATGGTGCTCAAAAAGATGTATTGATCCAATGGATTCATCTATTCAAGTAGTAGCTGATTTCCTCTGTCACCTCTATGATGCCTATAGCCTCAAGCCTAACTCTATTGCTGGTTATAAGTCAGCATTAATGTCTGTTATTCCTTGCTTGGCTAAGAGGGGAAGTGATGAAGTAAATACATTGAATGTATTAATTAAAGGCATGGGCAATCTAAGACCAAGGAATCCTCCTGTGATTCCGTCTTGGAGTTTATCGCTAGTGCTTCAAGTACTAGGTGATAAGCCTTTTGAACCACTTAGTTCCATTTCTATGAAACTATTAACACTGAAGACTGTGTTTTTAATTGCTGCGGCCTCGGCTAGGCGTAGGAGTGAGATTCATGCCTTATCAGCCGAGGATGACCGTTTTGTGGTTTCAGGGGAAGGCCTTAAGCTGCTACCTAGGATTAATTTCTTGGCTAAAAATCAGTCGTTGAAATATCCAGGTCAACCTATTATTTTGCCTGCTTTAACTAGATATGATCCTAATTCTAAAGCATGGTGTCCCGTCCGGGCGCTGCGCCGGTACAAACAACGTACGGCGGCATGGCGCACCGACCAGTCAGCGTTATGGTTGTCATATATTGAACCCCATGGGAGGGCTTCTAAGGACACCATTTCCAGGTGGATTGTGGAATGCATTCAGTTTTGCCATAAATCCGCCACCGGGAAGCAGGTTGACGTGGCCAAGGCTCACAGTGTCCGCGGCGTAGTGACATCCACGGCCCTATTTAATGGGGTCCCTGTGGATGATATTATGTCGGTGGCTCAGTGGCACTGTGAGTCAAGTTTTACAGACCATTATCTCCGTGACACCTCTAATCCTCTCGCCTTGTCGGTTTTGAAAAAATAAATCGGTTTATATTTTTTGAGGTGATTTCCTCATTACTTATATATATCACAATTAATTTATGGAAACACCCACTTTTTTGGGCCTGCATCAGTCTTTACCGATGGGAAGATGATGTCAGCAGCCATTTTCAACAAGGTCAGTCTTGTTCATGTGTTGTCCGTTGTTGATTGTATTGTCACGATTACCCGTTATTAATATGGTGATGGTTTGTGTATTTGTGTGGTTCATTGTTGAGAGTTACGAAAATGGAGCTTTTTCGTCTCTGTCCTGTAGTACATGGCACTTGTACGTAGAGAGCGTATAGGACATTGAGGTCAGTCGACTCTTCCTCCCAGGAAGGAGGGGGGGGAGCGCATATGACATTCGGTCATCTCTCATACATCGGTCGTGTTATCCGATGGTTAGTCAAATCCTGACTGTTTTTTCTTACAGTTTCAGAAGTTTAAGTGCCTTAAACGCAGAAAAGCGTATAGGGATGAGCTGGTCTTTTGACCTCGCCTCCCTCCCGCCAGATTCACTTTCGAATTCTGGCAATATCAAAAGTATTAGGGAGGTAAGTATACTCTTGAAGTGAAATAAACGAAATCTAGGATTTCTTTTTTCACGAGAGAGTTGATACTTACCTCCCTAGATACGGACCCGGCCTCTCCACCCCACAGAGGCTCGGTCTTCAGGCTCTTAATAGTTGCATGTGTGTCAGCCAATAATCTAGTCAGAGGAAGTGCTAGTCTGCGCATGCGCGGTGGTGGGGCTGGCATCCGCCAGACTACGCTCTGACTCCCTGCCCAGTAGGGGCACCTAACTGTTTTAAATCTGAGTGTTTATTGAGTGAAAGCCAATATTTAGCAATATCAAAAGTATTAGGGAGGTAAGTATCAACTCTCTCGTGAAAAAAGAAATCCTAGATTTCGTTTATTATCTGGTCTAGCTCAAAATAAACAATTAAAACTGCACTCTCCTGGTCCTGCCCATACTGTGTCCGGGAATTACCATAGCCGCAGGTACCGAGTCAATTCCCAATCACAGTCAGATTCGTCTATTTTGCTGACTCTTCAAGTCGCATGTTTTGTGCTCTTAAAAATTTGCAATTTTATTCGGATTAACGCGTTTTTTCGCTAATCAATCGCTGGCTTCATGGAAGGGAAAGAAAGTTCATCTCAGGGGCAGGTTGTATCAATCTAGAATGAGTGATTGAAATTTTCTTAAATTGGCACATTATTTTTAAATGGTAGCCATTGTTGGAGTCGTTCCGGTACCCGTAACTGTTTAAGCATTATGCAGGTACTCGGTTAATTTTTCTTGCGACTCGGTTCCTTCCAAGATGGATGCGCTCTTAGCCAAGATGGCAGCGCCCATGATTTATGTTTGCCTTCAGCTTGGCGTGTCTATGCACTCTGATTGTGCCGATCTTTAGCCTTCACTTCATTTATGAAGGTGTTTGTAGCGATCAGTACATTTTTCTTGGTTATTTTAACGGTTAGTTAATTACCAAGCCGTGTTTATTAAATTTCACTCTAAAAAGTTTCAACTATTTCCTGCCTTAAGTCTTGATTATCATTAATTTAAGAGAAAGTTAATGTTTCTAAGTAATTTTAATATTACAATCAAGTCATTGTGCGTTTGCTCGTCATGTATGTCATGTGCAGCGTTTTAATTCTTGCTTTGTGTTCACAGAAGGCTAAGGGCCTGGATACTTTGTGCAGGAAATGTAATCGGTTCATGAAGAGCAAGTTTGCTGGTCACTACTGCGTAGCTTGCGCGAAGTGCAAGGTTGGGAATCCTTGCGATGTTTGTGTGAAGTGGTCATCGGAGTTAGTGGTGGAGTTCGACCGTGATCGGCGTGCGCGACTGGAGAGGATCGCGAAGGACAAGGCGGCCAAGGCTAATCAGGCGTCCACCAGAGGCTTCGAGGAGCGCCTGAATGAGAGAATGGACTCGGCTTTGGGTGTGTGGGCGACCCAGTTTAAAGCCATGTTTGAGTCCCTGCAATCCACGATCCCGTCGATGCAGTCTGGTGCAGGACTACCTTTCGGTGGTCCGGCTAGTGCTGCGGAGGGTGTTGCACCTGTCCCTCCTGCTGCATTGGCTCAAGAGCCGATGGCAGAGGAGGACGAACTTTTGCTCATGGAAGATTCCGGCATGCCGGATCTTTCCGCGACGGCTGTACCTGGTACATCCCAAGGTTCTCCTTCGGGTTATGTGCGGGTTTGCCAGCCGGGTCGTGATGTTGACGTTCCGTCGGGCATCTTCCATCCTGATTTTGTTCATACGGTGCTGCCGTTGGAGTCTTTTTTGACGGCTTCTGATGGCATCCCGTCGCCGGTGGTTACGGGTCCTATCGGATTTCCGTCGGCTACCGTGGTCAATGCGGCTGTGGTCCCGGCTCCCGTGCTGGAGCCAATGGATTTCAGTGAGTCCGTATTCAGCGAGTCATTGGATGTTGGAGCAGCGGCTACTAACCCGGTCACTTAGATCCCTAAACAAGCAAATGCTCAAAATCCCAAAATACAAAATGAATTCATACGGCTTTAGAACATTTTCTTTCTCGGCCGCCACTGAATGGAACAACCTCCCTATTCATCTAAAATTGTCAAAAAATCTTACAACATTCAAATCAAATCTTAAAACTCATCTCTTTAAACAAGCGTACCAGAATTTAAATTAATGTTTATATTATCATTTCATTGTCTTGCGCTACGAGCATGCTTGCGTGGAGTTTGGCGCGTTATAAATTCACTTATTATTATTACATGGTCTGTGGACGTTGTTTGCACTAGTAAACAAGCCTGCAGTCCTCAGCATGGATCGTTGGTGTCTTTCTCGTCCAAGGGCGAGAAGGAAGATGAGAACGGCAGTTCCTTGTTGGATGAGTCGTCCTTTTCCACCGAGCCTGAATGGGTGCAGGTCCTTGAATGAATGTCCGGCCGTCTTAGGTTGGCATCAGATCAAGGATCTCAGCAAGATCCGGCAATGGCGCGGATGTCAGAGCGAGCGGCTAGCGCTCTGTCCAGTGACTCTTCTGCCATGCCTTCTCTGCCTTTGGATATGTTGACCTCTGACATGTTGTAGGTGGCGGCATATCGTATGGTCCAGCCAGACTACGCTTCCAAAGGCCCCGAAAGGGATTAGGAGTAGGGTCCGCTTTCCGGAGCATGCCTACCATCAGTATGCCCGAGTTCCATGGCTTTCCGTCGGGGAGAGACAGGCACTGAATAGGCCATTGACTGGCAAAGCTAAGGGACGTTCTCGTCCTCTAGTTTCGCAGTCAAATAAAGATCCATTCAATGAGTTGACCCTCATTGAGGATGCGACGAGAGATGCCATGGCGGCGCTTTCGCATGGCTGTACTGTCCTGCAGGGTATGCTGACCTGCGTGTCGGAAGGTGGTGTAGTGCCAGAGGCTGCTCCCGGAGTTGTCCAGGACACCATGCGCCTATCTCAAGATTGCCTGGCCTGGGTGATCACGAGATCATTGGCTGATAGACGGAGAATGGTTCTCGATTCTGTAGAACCAGGACCTGAAATGATGGCTGCGTTGTCTTCCGCACCATTCATAGGTCCAGGCCTGTTCGGCGGCTCGGCACGGCAAGCCTTATCCAAGGTCGCATCAATGGTTGCGGAACAAGAAGTAGTCAGCAAGTCGTGGAAGTCGACGAAAAGGACTCAGCCGCAGCAGTCCTATAAGCAGCACCGACAGGAGCAGCAGAGGCAGCGCCAAAGATCACCCTTCCATCCTTCTGGCCGTGATACCCATCGGGCATTCGGTTCGCATGGTTCTGGTCATTCTTCCTCATACAAGTCCTCTAATAAGAGGCCGTATGAGGAGGCTAGGAAGGGTGGCAGTTCGGGTCGCGGCGGCTACCGTAAGGATAGCCGTGGTGGCGGTTCCGGACAGTCGTTTTCCAAGAAACCACGGGGTGGCCGTGGGGGACGGTCCTGACGGGTTTCCGGCGGGATCCGCTCCGGTATCACCAGGAACGAGGGGAGTCGAGGATCTTCACCTAAGCGAATTAACGTCATCTCGTGCAATCTCGATCGCGAGTTGTGTGCAGATTCCTTCCGTCGGAGGCAGACTTCAACTGTTCTCAAACCAGTGGGATCAAGTCGTGCAAGATTGTTTGGTCTGTCAGTGGTTAAGAAACGGCTACGCACCGGACTGGCTCATCCGTTAATCATTAGTTCTGTTAACATCGACTCCAGTGTGGACTCCCGTTCCAAGGGAATCCGATCATCGAGATGCCAATTGCTCAGAAATCGAAGATCTTCAGCGGAAGAATGCGATTCACTTAGTCCGCAATCAGTCATCCCTAGGCTTCTATTCGATGATGTTCCTCATTCCGAAATGCACCTGAGGGTGGAGACCGATTCTCAATCTCAAGCCGTTAAACAAATTTATTCTGTCACCAAAATTTCAGATGGAGACTGTAGAGGGTTGAGAAAAGGCATGTGGGCAGTGTCGATAGATCTGAAGGATGCATATTTTCATATTCCAATGTCGATTCCTTTTCAGAAATACCTTCGCTTTGCAGTCCAAGACAATGTTTGGGAATACAATGTGCTTCCATTCGGCCTAACCACAGCACCGAGGGTCTTCACCAAAGTGGTTCTCGCCATGACTTCTTATCTTCGCAGGAGAAACATAGCTGTTCATTCTTACATAGACGACTGGCTGCTGAAGGCGGGGAATCCAGTTACTCTGCGCAACATTCTTCAGGTAGTCCTAGCCTTACTAAAGGATCTAGGATGGATCGTGAATCTAGAGAAATCAGAATTAACTCCATCCCAGGAGTTTGTTTATCTGGGAATATTTTTCAATCTCAGGGACGGCGTAGCTTTTCCGGCGGAGATCAGAGTCAAGAGCCTGATTGCAGTTCTGGGGTCGGTTTCTCTAGGAGCCTATCTGACGGCGCGCCAATTTCTCAGAATACTTGGTTTACTAGTGTCTCTGGAGAAAATGGTTCCTTATGCGGCACTCAGGCGCAGACCGATTCAGATGTATCTAATGTCATTCTGGTCTCAGAAAACGGATCCGTTATCTCTGAGAATTCCAGTAAAAGAACCATTGATATTCCATCTTCAGTGGTGGTTATCAGAACAGAATTTCCTGCGAGGTGTTCCTCTACATCCTCCTCAACCACAGATGTCCATCTTTACAGATGCATCGACGACGGGTTGGGGAGCAGTATTGGACAATCGATCAGTGTCAGGAAAATGGGATCGGACCAATGCGCAGATACATATCAATGTTTTCGAATTATTAGGAGTGACATTAGCACTTCGAAAATTTGAGAATTTAATCCAAGACAAGATTGTCCTAATAAGGACAGACAACTCAACAGTAGTGTCTTATTTGAACCGCCAAGGCGGGACGAGGTCACCAGAGTTGTGCATGATGATTTGGAACCTTCTGCTGTGGTTCTTCGGGCAGCACACATTCCAGGAAGACTGAACATCCTAGCAGATGCGCTCAGTCGAAGGATGGTTTGTCGTCTGATGGAATGGCAGCTCAACCAATCGGTAGCGGAGGTTCTATTCAAACATTGGGGCAAACCAAATGTGGATCTGTTTGCGATGAAACTGAACGAAAAGATGGTCACATTCGTGTCACCGATCCCGGACCCGCTAGCCTTGGCAGTAGATGCACTGGCGATAAGTGGGAAGGAAATGTACGTGTATGCGTATCCTCCAACGATTCTCATCCCGAAAGTTCTGGCAAAGATAAGAGAGGGAGTATGCCAAGTACTACTGATCGCCCCTCATTGGCCAGGCCGATCATGGTTTACGGATCTGCTGGACCTTCTGGTCTGCAATCCAATCTCTCTTCCAGACCGAAAGGATCTAATCACTCAGAACAAGCGTCTGTGTCTTCACGACAGACCAGAAATATTCAAATTGACTGCATGGATGTTGTCAAGCAGCGTGCAATTGAGGGTGGCTTTTCTGAGCAAGCAGTGAAGTTTGTCGCTTCGGCCAGAAGAGGGTCAACCACCAAAACATATAATTATAGAATCAACAAATTTGCAGAGTGGTGTCAGGGAAGTGATATTAATCCCTTGTCTGTATCTGTTCAACACGTAGCAGATTTTATCTCATTTATACGAAGTTGAAAAACTTGTACCTTCAACCCTAGCAGCATATAAGTCTGCATTAGCTTCAGTCATTCCCAGTCTGGCCATTGAAGGAGTGGAGAATGACACTTTAAATGAAGTTATTAAAGGAATGAGCAATCTGCGACCTAGACAGCCAGTTATTATCCCAGCATGGAATCTATCTCTTGTTCTACAGGTTTTAGGGCATGCTCCCTTTGAACCGATTAGATCTATAGATATTAAACTGTTGACTATTAAATCAGTTTTCTTGGTTTGCAGCAGCATCGGCGAGAAGGAGAAGCGAAATTCATGCGCTTTCTGCCGAACAAGACCGTTTTGTCGTCATGGGTGAAGGTTTAAGACTACTTCCACGTCTTTGTTTCCTGGCAAAGAATCAGTCACTTAAATATCCAGGATAGCCGATCAATTTGCCAATTTTAATTAGACATGACCCAAACTCTTCTGCTTGGTGTCCTGTCAGATGTCTGAAAATGTACAAGAAACGTACTGAGGAGTGGAGAGATGACCTGAAATCTCTGTGGTTATGTCTCAAAGCTCCTCATTTGCGCGCCTCGAAAGATACTGTTTCTCGTTGGATAGTTGATGCTATTCAGATGACGCACACAATTGCTACAGGAAAGCAGATTGATCGTGCGAACGCCCATCATGTCCGAGCATTAGCAGCAGCATCAGCCCTTTTTAAGGGTGTTTCATTAGAGGAGGTGATGTCTGTAGCACAATGGCATGCCGAGTCGTCATTTACTGATTTCTACCTTCGCGACATCTCCAGCGCACTTAATCCGGTAGCCATCGCCAATTTGTCGAACCTTAGTTAAGCCACATCCAACCACTATTTCACAAACATCGCAAGTTACTTCCTCCTGCACTGAACAAGAGCCATGCACATGACCAGTGAACGACCATGGATTGGGCTGAGCTCCTGGGATGATCAAGAAAGAACAAACACTCAAAATGATGAGTGTTTACATTAATTAAGTGACTATAAATAATTTACTTACAGTCGAAATATCAGACTGCTTAGGTAAATAGTCTGGTGTAAGAGTATACTTATCCTCTCAAACAGACATTAGACTTATTCCAATTTGAAAACTTAATCGATATACTGATATTTATTTCAAAATTAGAAGTTGTAGTAGCTTCTTTGCACTCTACTGAACTGCCCTAGCTGAGACTTGGGGCTGACATGGGTCTGGTTGGTGTTGCATCCCCTTTTCGACAGCCCTCTGGATTTGTGCAGACAAAAGAGGGGGGGAGCGCGGTCTAGACCATGGAAGTTTAGCACTCTATGGGTCAGATGGCAGAACCCAAGCGTATGCCAGGTTTCTAGTCTCTTGTCAACCTTCTCTGTTGGATGGTAGATGAGTGCTGGTTCGAGGCTCACCTCCTCCCACCGGTATTTCTTGGCTGTTGAAATCCGGAGTTTATCATAATAGTACATCTGGTAAGTATTATTCGAAGTAGAATAAAAAAAAGCATCCGCTTTTGTTTCTACGAGAATTTTTAATACTTACCAGATGTACTATGGCCCTCCCTCAGCCGCCCCGCTGAAGTGAGGCCGAGCTGCTTTCGCTGTTTATCAAGGCAAATATAAGATGAATCTGACTATGATTGGGAATTGACTCGGTACCTGCGGCTATGGTAATTCCCGGACACAGTATGGGCAGGACCAGGAGAGTGCGGAGTTTTAATTGTTTATTTTGCGCTAGACTAGATAATAGACATTATCATAATAGTACTTCTGGTAAGTATTAAGAATTCTCATAGAAACAAAAGCGGATGCTTTTTTGATTCAGTGGCCATCTTGGATGACCTAGTTTTCAGAAAAAACAAATCCAGTACCAGGCTGAAATTTGGGTGATATGATTGTGGATAAGGGTTATGTTTTGCGGCCATCTTGGATTTTCTTTAAATTTCTGAGAAAATCATATAATAGGTTACTTATTAAACGCTGTCCCAATTTTAATAAAACTGATTAAAACCATTTAACCCTTTAGTGGTCAACCTGGTCAAAAATGGCATTCACAGTGTTTTTGAGAAATTAAGTATTTTTTTAAATTACGACTGGAATGGCATGGCTTTAAATAACCAAGCCGGTTATTCCAGTGGTAAATTTTCGAAAATAGTCTTCTTAGTCTGCAAATAGAAATTTGCTGAGAATATTAAAATTTTCATGACCAGATCTGACAGTTAAATGGATACATGTAATAATGCAGACAAGATTTTGCATAAAACATGTTTAAGAGTGTATACATAGGCTTGTAGCCATGCACAAAACATGTTTTTGTGTGTGCACATGTACAGTACAGGCATACAGCCATGCACATAACACGTTTTGCCATGTGTATACATCTACAGGCTTGTAGCCGTGTACAAAATACCTTTGGCCGAGTCTTCACGCCTGTAGTCATGTACAAAATACCTTTGGCTGAGTGTTCAGGAATGTAGCTATGTACATGTTTTGCTGTATTTATAGGCGTGTAACCATGCATGAATCCTGTTTTGATAAAAACAAGAGTTGAGTAGATTTGTATTGCTTGTAATACCTTATTTGTTTATTTGTGTTGTTAGATTGCGGCCGAGGTCGCAGCTCCATTGGGCAAGACAGAAGAGATTGTGATGATCGGAGATGACAGAACCTCGAGTGAAGTGAGCAAATTGCTCAGTCAGTTACCACCCGCTGTTCAAGCATTGACCGGTGTGGATCTTTCAAAGGTGACAATGTTTCTGTATTATCAGTAGTTACAAATTTTCCAAGAAATAGGTAGATGACTTAACCGTTTTAATTCCTTAACCCTCATATCAGTCAAAAATGGCTTCTGCAGTGATTTTGAGAAATGTCACTTTGCAGACCAAGAGAAGACTATTTTTGAAAATTTATTGAAAATCACGGTTATCAGTGGCAAATTTCTCTTCTCTTGGTCTGCAAATGGACATTTTCTGTGTGAAAATTTGAAATTTTCTTTAACAAATTTGAGTGTTAAAGGGTAAACTCAAGTATGTATGGTTACTGTATTCTGCGGATTTCTGCAGATTTCTTATGTTACCAGAGTTTTGCTAAATACTGGATCAAGACAGATTTATCAGCCACTAGTTTCATCGTGAATGATTTTAATTTTGTGGCAACCATGGTGGTTTTAGATTCTCATCAATATGATACAAGCAGTTCTCAATCTCTTGTTATATTTACAATAAGATTGAAAAAATTCTGGCTTACAGTGTGTTGATTAAGAAACAACTAATTTAGAAATATCCGTATATGAATCCTGCTTCTACACTATGAATTATATGTATTCGAAGATCGTTAATTATACAGCCAGAATCTCAAAGTTGAGATCATTCTATCTAATTTTTCAGCTGACATCAAGTAGAATAACGTGAAAATAAACGCTAACTGTGTTTTCCTTGTCAGGTCCTGACCCGTGTGCCGGGAGCACAGTGAACATGTAAGCTGCTCATTACATCATTCATCATACTTGGCATGTCTCTCATGCGTGTACTCGGATTGACCTGTTCTCTGTTCACGGCTATCCCTGTACAGAAATCATCATCGTTATGGTCAGAGTGACCTCTTCTCTGGTCACACCTAGAGCTCTACATAAATCATCATTACGCTCCCAATGATGCAATACTCATCACCATAAAGACATGTTATAATGTAATGCCTGACCTATGCTATCAACATAGTTCAAAATGCAAAAGGTCTAACATATTTTGCACATGTAAAATCAGAATTCTTTGGTTTGCATGCTGTATAAGATAAATGGAATCTTGAGTCCCTCGAATGTCACATTTTGCACATTTAACAAAATGTTTCAGAAGGTGCGCTTTCGAACCCATGGCTAGCCTTCTTGTATTTCCTATTATTAAGTCTCCAGAAGGCCTTCAGAGAGATACATGTATAAAGGTTCCAGAAATACAAGCGCATGGTTTTATATAAGACTTTTACCGTTTAACACCAGAATCAAGAGGGTCCTTTGGAACCACAAGGGCAAGTGTCCGCCAAACTTTTGTGACGATTCCTCGAATAGAACCTGTTTACGACACAGACAGACACACACGCCGTTTCCACCACAGACAGACACACGGGTTGTTTACACCACAGACAGACACACAGGTTGTTTACACCACAGACAGACAGACGCATGCAGGCCGTTTACACCGCAGACAGACACACAGGCCAGGCTATATTACAAGTCACTATACAATCACATTAGGAAAGTATTTGAAAATTTCAGTGACGATTATCGTCTTCTGAGCTGCCATTTTACTTAGATTTTTATAGATGCCATTATTTGAGATTCTATTGTTCTCACTGTTGCGCCAAGTACAGTATAAAACCATTCTGGTAACGCGAATGCTAGTCATTGTACTGTTGGCATCCAAGGTGAACAGGTCTACCTGTATAATGGTGTAATAAGTGTATAATAGTTCGATTCTAAATGTGTATTTCCTATTGGAAACGTGAAACATGCTAAGCTAGATTTTTTTTTAAAAGCAATTTGACTGATAATTGGTGCTGCTGATAGCAGCAACAACTTTCTTTCAAATTATTTGAAAAATTATCACCAGAAAATGCAAGTTCTACTATCTATATGTTTTGAAAACGATTTGACTGAAAAGTGTTGCTGTAACAATTTCCAACCAGATTGTTTCAAAACAATCAGTAAGACTATCAATATAATAACACATTCTGACGATATTCGAGCAATTCGATTGACAGTCCTTGCTGACCAAATCGGCAACAACTATAAACTTATTCCCAGAATTATCATTGTCAGGTTTGCAATGTGGTTAGCTAACATGTTTGTACAATTCGGTAGGCCTGTGTCATATACATTGTCACGATCAGATGTAAAATATGTTTAAAACTGCCCAGTCAGTAGGTAAGCTCGTCACTCCAGGCGCATCACTGACCTACTCATCTATGCAAATAAATTTCACTAGGAATCTCTATTACGTTTATGATACAGGCCCATCTAATTGTACAAACATGTATTAGCTAACGATATTGGCAGCTCGACACTTATTCTGAGAAGAATTTGATAGCGTCGTTGCAGCCTTAGTCAGCAACGACTGTCAATCGAATTGCTATAAATACCTTCAGAATGTATTACCACATTGAAAATCCTGCTGATTATTTTGATAACAATTTGGTTTAAAGTTTTTTCAGCGCGATTTTCAGTCAAATCATTTTCAAAACGTTAGCTAGCATTTTATGCTGATTATTTAGCAAATAATTTTGAAGGAAAGTTGTTGCTATTATCGCCAGCAACAATTATCAGTGAACTTGTTCTAAAAATATCTAGGCTAGCACGTTTCACATCTACCATTGAAAATACACAATTAGAATCTACTATGCGCTTACTGCACTCAATACAGGTTGATATGCGCACCTCAGAGGTCAACAGTACACTGACTAGAATTAGCGTTACAGGAATTGTTTTATAGTGAGCATTGGGCAGAAGCGAGAACAATAGAATCCCAAATAATGGCACCTGCAATTTTCAAAATAAAATGGGTGCGCAAAAGAAGACGATCGTCACTGAATTTTTCTAAATATTTTCTAATCTTAATGCTTCAGGATGTCTTTAAACATGCATAGACAGATTACTGGTGTTCGTCTCTCAAAAGAAAATAAGTTTACAGCAGCACATTTTGAAGTGAGTACCAGCTCTTAGTCATAACAGAGACATAAATAAGGCATACTGATGCAGTCAATTGTGTAAATCTTTAATTGTCAAGAAAATCACAAGAGAAGCTTAGTGTATTGCCATTTGCAGGCCAAAAGAAAGCTATTTTAAAAATTTACCACTCAAATAACATGCTCGGTTATTGTGCCAATCATTCTATTGGCAAATTTTAAGATTATCATCTCTTGGCCTTCAAATGCACCTTTCTCAGGATGACTGCACAAACCATTTTTGCCCGTCTTGACCATTAAAGACTGAATATCTGTCATTGATTGATTGATGGATGCAACAGGGATTACAAACACTATTACACTGTACTATCATGCTATAAATATGTTGTTACATATTCTTAAAATAATTTGACACAAGCAACAGCTTTGCTGCTTCAAATTACTATAAAATCTTCACCTGCTTACTTGTATGATGGCTGTGAAATTGAGAGATAGTGGGATTTTAATCCTCAAGCCCTCCAAAAGCCACTTCTGCAGGGGTCTTGGAAAATGGCCATTTGCAGACTTTTAAGTGACTATTTAGCACTGGAACGACTGGCTTGATAACCTAGTCAGTCATTCTAGTAGTAAATTGTTAAAATAATCTCTTGGTCTGCAAATGGACATCTTCTATGAGAAAATTTAAACTACCTTGAGCAGTTTTGAGGGTTAACGGGTTAACACACATCCACACCAAGTTCTAGTGTCCACCGTATTAATTAGGTTGGATATTTGCTTTAATATAATTATTTTGCAATTATGCCTGTCTGAAAAATGAAATTATGGAGTAAAACTGTATATAGTTTTATAAAACTGATTTTTACTACAAATCCAATATGTTTTATGTGTTTTAAGAAAACGACTTATTAAATATATTGTATTAGTTGTGTAACTACAACCTATTGTATTGAATAGTGTATAAATCCAGAACATATTCATTTCTATGAAGTATAGGTATTACATGTATGATCCATCATCTGTTTTCTATGATCCTGTAAACTGTTAATTTCAAGGTTAATACCTAATTTATTTTAATTCGACTTTACGAAGTAAAACAAGCTATTCTGATACCCTTCTCATCGTCTTGTGGCGGTGATAGCGACTATGGCATCCAATTTGTCTTTAGTTCAACTTATCAGTTCATATCTCGTTTGGCTAATCATACTGAACTCCACCTTGGACCACATGCTTCCTTATAATTAGGGAGCATGGCAAAATGAAGTTATAGTCACTGATAAGTGTATTGATAAGTGTTTAAAATCAATGTATTTTATGTTTGAAGTCTAGCTTTGTAGTTCATTGCAGTCGTATAGTCGAGTCATGGTTGCATTGCAACTACATTTCTGCTTGTAAAGCCAATCAGTTTGAGTTTTGTCTCAAATATTTTTGTATGTAAAAGAGGCACAGTTTACGCTGTTAAATGGCATTAATTCCTGCGGGTTTTTAGCCAGGTTGATTGCATGTCTTGTAAGTACTTTGTATCTAGATGATCATCAAGCATGCAATTAATTCACCTTAACCGTTTAACCCTTACAGACAAAAAACACACACATTGTATGTATGTATGATTACTGTATTCTGCGGCGGTAGTAGTAAAAACATCCTAAAGCTGCAATCAGTCTTTCGCTTTTGCGCAGTGTGTTGTTCTCAGCCGAAATCCTTAGCTTCCTCAGGTCCATTATTGACTTGAGTGTACCGAGTCCTGCTTTCTTGAAGTCACCTCGTAGCACTCTTAGCAGATTTATGCAATGACGTCCTCTCCTGTCTTTGTATTTGCTGGCTCTGATTAGGGCGAATTCCAAGGATCTCTGTGCTGGTTCTCTTCTGGCATCCTTAGCACATGGCCAAACATGGACCATCTTTGTTGGTCGACTTTTACAGATAGCGGCGACGTATTGCACATCTTGTACAGTGTATCATTGGAAATTATGTCTGGCCATCAGTGTCCAATGATGGTGCGTAGGTATTGGCGGTGGCAGGCATCGAGTTTGTTTAGAGCTGCCTTTGGAGCTGCCCAGCTGTTACAGTTATACAGCAGCAAGGATATGCAGGTTGCATTGTATAAATGTAGCCTTCTAATCAAGGGCATCTTTGATCTACGAATCCATAGCTTCCAGGATTGGAAAGCTATGTTCCCCATGACACAGCGTGCAGCAATGTCAGCAGTACTACAAAGCAGTGAGCCCAGGATTTTACTTTTCCTCCATGGTTTGCTGCCACGAAGTGGATCGTCATTTTCTTTAGTTTCATGCTTTGTAGATAGGTATATGTGAGTGAACTCTGTTTTGGATTCATTCATAGAGATTCTCAATTTTTAGTTTGCTTGCAGTTATTGGGAGAAGTTCGTTGAGGGGTTTCTTTTCCTCGTCTATGAAATCCACATCATCAGCATAGTCTATCTCTAGCGGCATACCCAGTGTTGACACCCAGTATTGTTTTTGTGGAACTTTCCCGCACAAGGTAACAAGTGAAAAGCACCAGAGATAGACCATCTCCCTGTGGGGAGCCGATTGATGTCTCAAACTCTAGAGACTTCACTCATACTCTCAGCTTGGTGTCTGCAAGCAGTAGTCTCACTAGTCATAGCTCATCTTCATTGCAACTGGCCTTTTGTAGTACATCTAGGATCTTTGAGCGTTCAATTGTGTCGAAGGCTCGTGACATGTCAATGCCCATTTTGTGGAAATCCCAGTGTTTGGACATGACTACCGACACAAGCATGCGTTGAGGTCATACAATGTCTGCAGCTGCGTCCACGTTTGAAGCCACTGACATGATGCGGTGTGGTCATCGATCTTGTCTTGGATACGGAATAGAGTAACATTGGATAGGATTTTCTGTATGCTGTTGAGGAGCACAATGGGCTGCAGATTGGCTGGGGGTGGGGGCAGGTGACTTCTTGGGCATACACATTGTATACGTTGGAGGAATCTGTTGAGTATATTGAAAATAATTTTAACTGGGAGCTATTATTAGGCACAGCCTCCGGTGGACTCCCTGTTATCATATTGTAATTTGTTATATTTACCAAGAGAAAAATCGAATCGAATCAAATCAAATCAAATCAAATCAAATCAAATTGCCTGTGGAAGTGTCCATCCAGTTAAATTAAGTTAAAAATATCCCCCAGATCCCCTGTATAGTGTTCTTATTGAATTTATGACACTGATATTTCAAGGGTTAAAGGATTAAACAAGATGTATACAAAAATAGGTCAATTTGACGTAACTAATGCTTCACTGAACATATAATCATATTTTGTTTGATCTGTGATATCACCACCCTTCCACCCATTAAAAGCAAATGTGTTGTAAGGGGGCATCTTATCAATATGCTGAAGATGTGTAACGTAAATTACGTAGCTCAATGTGAATTAACTTTCACGGTTCGCTGAATTTCAAAGCAGTCGTGCCTGGCCTGTAAATTCAAGTTTTCAACTTGTGGTCAGGAACAAGTAAGCGTGTGTGTGAGGTTAAAAGTGTAATGTGTATTAAAACTTACATGTTTCATTCACCATCAGTTTGACTTATTGCAACTAAGAGATCTTATTAACCCTTTAACCCTCGAACTTATTCAAGAAAATTTCAATTTTTTCTTAGAAAACCTTTTTGCAGACCAAGTGAAGAGTATTTTTGAAAATTTAACACTGTAATGGCTGGCTCAGTTATCGAGTCAGTCATTTCAGTGGTAAATTTCCAAGAATAGTTAAAGATTAATTATTTAATGAATAGCGTTTATATGTGTGAAGATAATTTGTCTCTAATTGGTTATTCCTTCAACACATGTTGCGTATGACAAGTTTAGGTATCTACTATGGCAGCTATGAGATTAGCATCAAAATGCCAATGTTTGTACTTAAGTACGTACCCTAGCCAGCCCTTAACAATGGAAGCTTGAGTACCTCCTTAGCTCACTCTAATGGTTTACCTTACTAACCAGTTGGAGCTAGTTTTACTATACCACTAATGATCGATGCTCTGATAACCAGAGGTTTTCATATTTGTGTTTTTGTACGAATGGCAGCTTGATTAATTTTAATAAGTTTGTGTTGTTATTGTTGTTTTCTGTATTACAGTTCTATTTCTACATTTATTTTTGTTGTTTATACGATGCATAATCATCCAACTTACATATGTTATATACTGAACATATTGCGTACATTTTAGTATTAGAATTATTAACATGTATTCAGAAATAACTTCTTACTAATATTGTAGAGATCACATTCATTTGCGGGTTGCTGGGCGCGAAACTGCCCCAGCTTAATAACAACTAGCTGCTCTTCAAATGCGTCATTTAAAAAACTTACGACTTAGACTATTTACCCGTACCTTCATTAGATCGGATATATCATCACCATCTGTTTTTATTATTGATTGCACAATGAAGATATAATTATCTGATTTCAGTATGATTATCAAAGAGATGTAATCTCTCATTGTAGTAAGTGGCTAGTCCTTGGCATACATCGAGTGAGATGTTTCTACAAATTTTGTAATGTGTAAATGGCTACTTTAATTTGTGTATTAATCAAGTTACGTCCGTTATTGATTTGCAGTAAATAATAATAATAATAATAATAATAAGTCACCATTTTATCAATTAATATAACATTTTTTATTAATCAGTATAATTTTTATCGATATCAATCCAGTATGAAGACATTAAAAGTGAAAAGAAAATGGCAGTTTATCTTAAACCTTTAATGGTAAAATTTGGTCAGAAAATTTAAATATTTTCTTACTGAATGTCCATTTACAGACCAAGAGAATACAATTTTTGAAAATTTATCACAGAGCCAGTCATTCCAGTGGTAAATCTTAAAAAATTGTATTCTCTTGGCCTGCAAATGGACATTCAGTAAGACCTTAGCAGAGGGCGTTTTGGCTGATATTACCATTAAAGGGTTAATAGAATTACCGCGTCCACATGAATAGAACTGTTGAGTAATAAACCAGGAATTAGAAACAACAATTATCTACTAAACTAGGAAACCACTGCCCAGGAATTATGATGCCAAACAGCTTTCATACCAAATGGGCTTGATGACCAGGATTTTTATGAACCCATAAACTTTCCCAATTGCATTAATGTCAAAAAGTATTTTGATCATATTTCGAATTGTCTAAATAAATCACGGAAGTCTGCATCCACTAAAATACTGAAGATATCTCGTCATTTTAATGTTATAAAATTTCTGTGGTTGCCACGATTTTGGAATTTATGAACCAGTAACCACGAAGGGTGATTGAATCTTAATTCTTGTGAACGATTTACTCTCCCAATCACTAGCCAAAACACACTATGTATGAGAGTCACATATCTTGATTGTAACATCTGCTGACTTGCAATGTGACATATTTTACTGCTAAGCTTCTATCAGCATATTCTGTTCACTGTAATATCACTCTAATAGCTTTTAACAACAGTAGTTTTGCAATTAAGAATATTCCTTCAGAAAGCGCCTGCATTTCTGTGTGAAAGTAGATTGAAATATTCATCAGAAAATGGGATAATATTCTGAGCTTTGTTAGTGATCTTTACTGTTCCTAAAAACCTTTTGTCATCTTCATATACTTCATGCTATCGAGCAGGTATGACAGATTCTTGCTTCCTAATGCAGCAAGTTTGTAGTAAAATTAATTTCAAAATATGTAAATGCGTTAACCTGTATGGTCATTTGAAATTGAGTTACTGAGACTTAACTGTCTCACTGCTGCAATCCACCAGACAATAATTTTAATAAGCAAAAACTAACTTGCTGAATATTTTGAAAACAATTTGACTGGAGGGTGGTGGTGGCTTAGCCACCAACAATTTTCAGCCAAATTGTTTTCAAGATATTTAGCAGGTAGAGCGATATAACCCCTGGAATAGGTCACCTGCAAAGACAGTCAGGTGGTTAAGGGTTTCTGCAGTATGTATGGCTCAAGTGTGTTATATACAGGTAATTATAATCTTAATGGAAAAGAATATTTATTCGCTCACCTGGCACAACGGACCTGGTAAGCTTATGCCAGGGCATCTGTCCATCCATTGTCTGTCCATCTTTGAAAGACTACTCGTCATTAACCCCTCTTCCCATTTTGTTGTCCTTTTCCCAGAGCTCATCAGATGTGTACATGTTAACCACTTTCATGTTTATCTCATACATCTGGTTTCAATGTAGCTAAATTGGAACCCTACTGAATAATCTGACTGAATGTGGTTGCTTCTTTGCAGCAACAACATTCAGTCAAGTTCATTTTTAGCTCGACTACAAACTGAAATCAGCTATTGCGATACACTCCTCATTGTCTGGTAGCAACGTCGTCATCCAATTTGCATTTAGTACAACTTCATATCTCATGGGTTAAACTTGGACATATGTTTTCTTTAAATAAAAGGACATGACCAGATAACATTGGGTTGAAAAGGTGAGAGTCATTGTAGAGTTAGTAAGGGCATAGACTTTTATAATGAGAGGAAATGACAGTGTCTTTAGGGTCAAAAGTTCACAGATTATTGTCACTAATATGTGTATTGATAGGCCTTTCCTAGTTAGCCTTCATCCAGGTACGTAGAATTATATTGGAAGTTAATCTTCATAGTCTCTTCATAGTTCATTGCAATGTCGTAACGTCAAACTTCATGGTTGGATGGACCTTTCCAGTTTATCCATCCATCATATGACGTCATAATCAACTACGCGACGTGTAGAGTAGAATAATGTCATAATCAATGACGTCATGATGGATGTAGATAAGTACGTCACGAACGCATAATTGATGACGGACTAAGCACACATTTTATGTCTACTATTTAATAAAGATGCTGTTGAATATTTTGGAACTTATTTGACTGGGCACTGTTGCTGTCATAGTCAAATTAGTTTCAAAATATTCAACAGCTTACCTCTATAGTTTTCTGGAAATTGATAGTCAAGGAGTTCAGGGATCGATCGATCCTAACACGATCAGGGTGTGGATGGAGCTTAGCTAGACATGGGCGGGGCATAGCTAAAAGTGCAAAGGTCCATCGCATCGACATTTCTAGTTATAAACATAATGATCTTCCTTCTCCATTGTACATGCTGGAATTAATGGCTACCTCTGTTCTCACTATTCCCCACTGCTCCCCTCATTTGCAGACTAAAATTAAATTTTCGTTCAGGTATTAATGTTCCATGTGAGCACCACAAGCCACCTTGTTTTTTTAAAACATTGTTATTTCCACTATTGTTTGATTGTTAAATTTCCCCACTTATACCTGCTGTCATAAAGAGGCACATTGTAGTGTGATGCTAAAGTTTATTTGCATAGCACAATTTATAGGAATACGGTAGGAATTAAAATATCTGTGTGCACAAATGTATTCTCATCATGTCTCCCTTCTCGATTGTGTAAGGAATAGAGAAACACAATTATAAATCTATAGATTCACCAGAACTTCCAATGGACCTTTCTACTTTATCCATCCATCATATGATGTCATAATCAACTACGTGTAGAATGACATCATAATGAATGACATAGATAAGTATGTCACGAACGCATATTTTAAGATGGACTATGTGTTGTACGAATTGTATGTCTACTATTTAATAAAGTCTGTTGAATACTTTGAAACTAATTTGACTGGGTGCTGTTGCTGCCATAGGCAGTTTCTGGAAAATAATTGTCGGGATAGTTCAGGGATCGATCGATCCCAACATGAGCAAGATGTGGGTGGAGCTTAGCTAGTGATGGGCAGGGCATAGCTAAAACTGGAAAGGTGCACTATCAATTGTTTTTCTTTGAGTAAATTAAGTTTGCATAATTCATTTAATTCAAGACTGAATTGCTGCATAATTTAAACCTTTTCACTGTACAATTTATTGTATGATAATTAGGGAATTATCATGGTCTCATAAATTGGACATTCAAACAGAAAATGTAGAAACTTGGCAGATGCTTTTGTACTAAAATAGGATGTTAATATTGTTTTCTTAAATAAAATATTCGTATGTCTTTTGAGATGTTGTGGGTATGGTTAATTTAGTGTTTTACTTCGTCATGTAAAACTAATAAAACAAATACTACTGTCTCGTTTTACTCAGGGAACTCAAACACCATGCTAATTATTTCAGAACATTATGATTAAGACACAAAACAATGTAATCCAGTTTACCTGTTGTGGTAGTAATTTTAAGCTGTTAATAGAATTCAAAAGAGCAAATGTTTATTCATCCGTGACTAGCTTTCCGTGGCCTAAATGATATCAAAAGCTTGCCAGACTCAAATAAGCTTATTTTACCAGATTAGCAAATTTTCAAGCTAAACAAAATTTCAAGAATGTCCATTTAAGCACTGGAAAAATAGATTTACAGGCTTTTTAACCGGCATGACAGGAGTTCTACTCGGAGTGAAAATATAGATGCCTCATCTATCAATGATGTGTGTCTGTTATCTAATCTGTGTTGTATTCTAACTTAGGCATGTGCGATTATTGTTTTGAGTCATCACGATTGATTATGTAAGAATAATCCTGATTACTTGATTAATCAGTCTGGCTAGAAATTACACAGATATAACAGGAAAGGCATATCAATGATGAAAGTTGCAATGATGCATAGAAATGTCCATTTGCAGGCCAAGAGAAGACTATTTTTGAAAATGTATCACTGGAATGCCTGGCTCGATGCTTGAGCCAATCATTCCATTGATACATTTTCAAAAACAGTCTTCTCTGGGCCTGTCCATGGACATAGATTCGTTGAGAAAAATGTAAATTTTCATGTCCGATCGCATTAAAGAGTAAAAAAATAAATTTTATACAATAGAAATTGTGATTATTCACGCTTATTCGATTCACAATTAAAAAAATAATTTTTGATTTAATCACGTACACCTATTCTAACTAATGTGTCTCTTTTTAAGCTACATTAAAGCAGATCTGTGGATTAATGTTCATAGATGTATTTTCATATTGCCAGTGAATCACAGTGTCATCTGGCATACGATCATCTCACATCAGCATATTGATGACCAATTCTGAGTCTTAACATTCTTAACCTTTTAGGTCAGATACGATGTAAGAGGTATTTTCTTAATTGGCAGCGTTTGATTATATATGTAATCCTCTATAATTGTGTCATAAGAAAGTTTTAAGAAATTATTGCATTCTATTCTAATTGCTCAACAAAATATTTTTAGTAATTTAAAAAGAATGAATAAAATAAGACTGACCAGTTTATTAAGTAAGACTAGCTTCCAAGTCACTGGTCCTTGAACTACAGGGAGCAAACTGGTACATTGTCAAACCTACCACAAGCACGTCAACACCTTAAGATCACAACTAGTAAGACCCAAAGATAAACTGACCACAGGTGAACGCTCTGGAGTCATCTACAAGATCGAATGTGACCAATGTGAGGGGTCATACATAGGTGAAACCAAAAGGCCTCTCAGCACCAGAGTCAAAGAACATCTTAAAATCAATTCCAACTCAGCTGTGGCAGAGCATACAGTATCCACTGGCCACGTCATCCCCGCCAGCAGTGCCTCGGTCATCAACATTTGAGACCAACTTATTCAAACGGAAGGTTAAAGAGGCCATAGAACTTTACAGGCATCAACCAACCATAAACAGAGACGAGGGCTACCGTATACCAGCAGTCCACCAGTCCATGCTGTCACGTGACTCAACAAGAACTGACCAGAGTGACGTTGCCAGCGACCGTCAGTTAGTGCTGAAGAAGTGACCGAAATGGTCATGAAAGCTACACTCAAACAATTTCTACATCCCGGTGAGGTAACTAATCTTTCCTTATTATGGTACATTGTCATTTTCCGTTTAATTTGGGTTTTTTGTCTCGTCATACATTTTATTTTGTCTTTCTGTTCGCTCAGTTATACATATCTTCGTTTATTACATAGCTGTAGAACAAAGATGAACACTAACCAAATTAATTAAAAGCATGTATCATCTTGAATTATTTCTATCTTTACTTCAATATTTTATAGCCACCAAAACATCATGGAAACGTTAGAAAATCTAGAAGACAGGACCGATTACATTTGTATCTCTCCACTTCGATAACAAGAATGCACGCACTATACTTGCAACATAGACAGCCATAATAGAAATGTAAAAACCTAAGACCCAAAATAAAGTTGCAAGTCACAATTAAACATCGTAATGATTAACTTTCTGCAGTTAAACCTGTCTAGCTAGCACATTAGTGAAGCCATCATTGAACACAGCCAGCTTCTTACAACCATACAACAGGGCATCACTAGACAGCTGCTGGTTTATGAATAAATGACATCATTGAAGAGTTTTCATTGTTTATGAATCCAAATCACTTGGATGCAGTCAGACATGAGTGTAATGACATGGTGGTACTGTATTTATTAGTTTAGTTTCAGACACACATGAAAAGACATGGTGGTACCTAATATAGTTTACTTGAAAAGTTTATTTATACAAGTAGTCATGGCATTACGGTATACTGGCACTGAAAGGGAATCCAACCCACAACCGGCGACAGCGACCAGCTTCATAGTCCACAAACGTTTCCACCACACCAATGCCGCAAGACAAAAGTCTTGCTTTGCCAGAGGCTTTCGCGAAAATAAGAATACGTTTGTCTTGCGGCGTTGGTGTGATCGAAGCGTCTGTGGCCTTGGCACTTCCGCTGGTTGTGGGTTCGATTCTCTGTCAAACAGAAAGTTTATGTAATTCTTTCTATAAGAACGGATGAATTTACTTAGGCAAATTTACAAAATGACCCATCGACATTAACGGCCAATCTCTAGAGATCATTTCCATAGTGGTTTAAGAAACTAATGATTGACCAACATATTGTCATTGTAAATAAAAGCACATTATGGTCAAATCAAACCAATGTCTAGAACATGCAATCACAGACAATTTAGTTACCCATGTGATTTATTCAATCAATGTTGCTCATAATATACCGGTAATACTATCAAGAATATTATTGCATATTAATTAACTATCTATTGTATTGTGCAATTTATAATATACTTAACCATATAACTCTTCTCGGAATGTTAGTGCAGTGTGTATTGCTGAAATAATAATAATAATAATAATAATAATCATCAATTAGACTCAAATTGGCCAATTATATACAAACTATTTATTATAATAAACTAATATTGTATCTGGATATGACAATGTGTGGTGTGCTGTCTATATAATAGTAATTAGAAGTAGTATTCTTGCATTAGCTTATACCTTTAGCGTTTATCCTGCTTCTTCCAAAGGTCATGACTGTGGTGCAATTTGAAAATTGTTCTGCTGAAAACTTCTTTCATAGCAACACTGTCCTCAAAATGTATTGCAGTTATGCAGAATGGACGTGAATAATAATGACCAATACTTCAGCAGGATAAGGGTTAATTATAGATCTGGTTAGTCACAGATGTGTGTACAACCTCACATCTAGTTTTTATTTCTATTCATCTTCATATCATTTTGAAACTAACTGTGTACATTTTATATTTAAGAATTCAGTGTAAATCCTGTCATTTACTCTCAAGTTTATTGTTCTTATTTAGCACTTAAGTGCAGATAGTGCAGTATTAGCTCACCTGTCCACAAGGACCAAGTGAGCTTATAACATGGCGACCATCCGTCAATTTGTCATCCGTCGATCAACTTTTGCTTTAAAATGCTACTCCTTAAAGTTCTTGTGTCCCGTTAAATATAGACACTTACATGAGATGCCTGTTGATTTATGTTCAAGTTACCCATCATGCAATGCTACCAAGCGTGCAATGCTACCTAGCATGTAATTCCCTGACTCTATAATCGTTGTAACTATTGGACGCCATATTCATTTAGTCTATTGTGTGTACAAGCCAGGATTTCTCAAAGAAAAGCAACCTGCTTGCACGTGCAAATAGTCATTTGTCCGCCAGCTCTGAAAGCGTAGGCATGCAAGTAGGACGTATTCACGGCAGTACATTCAACAGTCTCTATTTCAATACTGTTCCGAGAAAGTGTGTCAATTTCCAGGAGAAAATACGAGAGCTTTTTTTAATATTTTGACAATAATTTGCATGAATGTTGTTGCTATCAATGACAGTAACAGCATTCAGTCAAATTATTGTCAACATAATTAGTAGGTAACACGATTAATACCTGCTACGGATTTGATACTAATTTGAATGAATATTGTTGCTGCAACAGCCTTCTACGTCGAATAATACTTACCAGATGTACTATTATGATAATGTCTATTATCTAGTCTAGCTCAAATTAAACAATTAAAACTCCGCACTCTCCATGGTCCTGCCCATACTGTGTCCAGGAATTACCACAGCCTCCATGTACCGAGTCAATTCCCAGCTACAGTCAGATTCGTCTATTTTGCTCCTCAAAGCGGTCACGTTTTTGAGCTCACAAATATTGATTAATTTTTGCGAATTGCGTGGTCTATTGGATTATTCTTTCGTGGAACAATGGAGGGAAAAGGAAAATTGTCGCAGGGGCAGGTTGTATCAATCTAGAATTTATACATTCGTGCCATAATGCCTGTTTGAAATTTTCTTAAATTGACACATTGTTTTAAAATGGTAGCCATTGATGGAGTCGCTCCGTTGCCCGTTAACTTTTTAATCTTATTCGGGTACTTGGCTAATTTCTCTTGTGACTCGTTTCCTTCCAAGATGGATGCGCCCGTAGCCAAGATGTCGGAGCCCATGATTTATCATGTTATTTTGGTTTGGCAAATCTATGCACTCAGTTAAGCCGGTTATTTAGCTCTCGCTTCATTGTCGAGGGTGTTTGTAGCGATCGGTCTTAATTTATTGGTTATTTTAACGATTGTTAATCTCCATGTTGTCTTTTTAAATTTTCACTCTAAAAATTTTCAAATATTTACCTACCTAAAACCTGATTAACATTAATCTAAGAGAAAGTTAATGTTTTAAAGTAATTTAATGATTGCAATCAAGTTATTGTGCGCCATGCTCGTGTTCACCTTACCATGTTCAGCATTTTAATTCTTTATTTTGTGTTCACAGAAAGTCAAGGGGCAAGGCAAGGCCCCGCCGGATACGCTGTACTCCCGGTGTAACCGCTTCATGAAGCCGAGGTTTGCAGGACATGACTGTGTCTTCTGTGCACTTGCGACGTATGTGTTAAGTGGTCGTCGGAGTTAGTGGCAGAGTTTGATCGAGATCGACGTGCACGCACCAAGAGGATCGCAAAGGACAAAGGCAGCCAAGGTGGATCAGGCGTCCGTCTAGGGATTGGAGGAGCGCCTGAATGAGCATATGGATTCGGCTTTGGGTGTCTGGGCGGGCCAGTTTAAGGCGACGTTTGCATCTTTTCAGTCTTCGGTCCCGGCGATGCAGTCTGGTACAGGACAACCAATCAGTGGTCTGGCCGGGTCTGCGGAGGGACAAGCACCCGCCCCTTCTCTCGTGTCGGCTCATGAGCCGATGGCGGAAGAGGAAGATTTCCTTCTGATGGAGGATTCCGGCATGCTCCAGGATTTGTATGGGTTTGCCAGTCGGGTGGTGATGTCGACGTTCTTTCGGGCATTTTCCATCCAGATTTTGCTCCGTCTGGGTCCAAGCCGTCTTTTGCGGTTCCCGTCGGCATCACGAATGCGGGCATGCCGGCTCCTCTCAGAGTCGCATGCCCTGCCGTGTTAGTGGACATAGTCATGGCTCCCGTGCTGAAGCCGATGGATTGTGGGGATTCCGTGTCTGGTGATTCGCTAGACACTGGAGCCGCGAGTAGCCGAGTTACGGACCCGCTTCGAACTGGAAGTTTGGTCTGAAGTTCTCAGCATGGATTGTCAGTGGCCTTCTCTCATCCAAGGCTCAGGAGGACGAGAATGGCAGTCCTTTGATGGATGAGTCTTTGTTCTGTACCGAAGTTGAATGGATGCAGGTCCTTGCTTGGATGTCGAACTGTCTCGGGTTGGCATCAGTCCAGTGATCTCAGCAAGATCCGGCAATGGAACGGATGTCAGAGCATGCGGCTAGTGCTCTGTCAAGTGGCTCTTCAGCTATGCCTACCCTTCCGCTCGATACTCAGTCTTCTGATATGTTGGATGTCGCGGCATACCATTTGATTCAGCCGGAGTATACTCTCCCGAAGGCCCCTAAGGGTATAAGGAGTAGAGTCCATTCTCCGGAGCAGGCCTATCATCAGTGTGCCCATGTTCATCATCTCGGTCGGGGAACGTGAAGTGCTGAATAGGCCATTAGCTGGGAAATCCAAGGGTCGTTCTTGACCATTGGTTTCGCAGACCAACAACGACGCCTTCAATGAGCTCACACTTATTGAAGATGCGGCGAGGGCGACTATAGCTGCTCTCTCACATGGCTGTACCATCCTGCAGGGGATGCTGACCGGCGTGGCGAAAGGTGGAGAACTGCCAGAGGCTGCTCCCGGAGTTGTCCGGGACACCATGTGCTTGTCCCAGGATTGCCTGGCCAGGGTGATCACCAGATCATTGGCAGAGCGGAGAATGGTTCTCGATTGCGTAGAACCAGGACCAGAGATGAGGGCTGCATTATCTTCTGCGCCCTTCATTGGTTCAAGCTCTCTCCAAGATTGCGTCCATGGTTGCAGAACAGGATGTTGTCTGCAAGTTTTGGAAGGCGACTAAAAGGACCGCCCTTCCGTCCGTGATGCTCATTGGGCATCCAGTTTTCAGGGACCTGGCCGTTCATCATACAAGTCCTCTAATAAGAGGCTGTATGAGGATGAGAGGAAGGGTGGCGGCTCAGGACTTGCTAGTTACTGTAAGGATAGCCGGGGTGGTGGTTCCGGGCCACCATTTTCCAAGAAGTCCCATGGGGGATGGTCCTGACGAGCTTCTGGCGAGACCCGTACTGGTGCTGCCAGGAACGCAGGGAGTCGAGAATCTTCACTAAAATGAATTAACGTCTTGTCATGCAACATCGACCACGAGCTGTGTGCAGATTCCTACCGTCGGAGGCAGACTTCAGCTGTTGTCAAACCAATGGGAATAGGTTATGTAAGACTGTTTAGTCTGTCATTGGCTAAGAAAACGCTACAAACCGGACTGGCTCATCCATCAGTTGTTTGTTCCGTTAACTTTGACTCCTGTATGGACTCCTGTTCCAAGGGAATCCGATCGTTTAGAGATCATTCACTCAGAAATCGAAGATCTTCAGCGGAAGAATGCGATTCATTTAGTCCGCGATCAGTCCTCCCTGGGCGTCTATTCGATAATTTTCCTCATTCCGAAACGCACCGGAGTTTGGAGACCAATTCTCAACCTCGAGCCGCTGAACAAATTCATTCTTTCACCAAAATTTCAGATGGAGAATAGCTGCGGTGAGAAAAGGCATGTGGGCAGTATCGATAGCTCTGAAGGATGCATATTTTCATATTCCAATGTCAATTCCTTTTCAGAAATACCTTCGCTTTGCGTTCCAAGACAATGTCTGTTCACACAGCTGTTCATACCTACATAGACGACTGGCTGCTGAAGGCAGGGAATCCAGTCACTGCGCAACAATCTTCAGGCAGTCCTGGCCTTACTAAAGGACCTAGGATTGATTGTGAATCTAGAGAAATTAGAATTGACTCCATCCCAGGAGTTTGTGTATCTGGGAATTCTTTTCAATGTAGTTTGGCTGGAATGACCTTATTGGTATCGGTTTCAGAGCATGTACATACATAATTTTGATTGGTAAATTTTTTGGATAAAATCTGGAATTTTATCAAAATTTACCGTATATCGTTTAAAACGCTACTCCTCATGAACCATCAACCAGACTTGGATAGAAGGCCCCTATGGTGGCAGGCTTAAGATATTGTTTGCGGAATTTTGATTTGTAAATTTTTTGGCGGCCAGCTTCGATTTTCCAAGTTTTGGTAGATAATTTAAAAGCCTACACCTCATTAAACCTGTGGCATATTTCAATCAAACTCATCTGAAAGGACCAGGCTTTAGAATGTATATACAGAATTTTAATTGGTTAATTGTTTTGGTGGCCATCTTGGATTTTAAGATAATTATCCATCATTTCTATTTAAATGCAAATGGTTAAAATGCAAATGGTACAGGTGAGTGCCACAGGCCCTTGGGCCTCTTGTTTAGATGCAAATGGTTCAAATGCTAATGGTCCAGGTGAGCATCACAGGCCTCAGGGGTATCAGTGTAGCGGCTGATATGAACTGATAGAAAATTTCGCCAACTCTTGGGTAGACCGCTATTAAAGTTCTCATCTACTCATAAAAGATACATATCCTAGCTAAATGTAGTCCTATTTGTTACTGTATGGACACTAACTGACTAGGACTGTAGCCACCATTTTAGATAGATATTCGCGGGCGGCATTATTTCATACTGTTGTCTTTGCCAGTGCACAATTGTTGGTATAAAACCATTCTCGTAATGCTAATGCTAGTCATTCTTCTGCTGGCTTCCACGGTGAGCGCATCGAAGTGCATAGCATAGTACACAAGCTGTGTATATTTCCTATGGTGCAAGTGCCAACAAACATATTTATAACAAGTTTACTGAAAACTGTTGCTGCCTATATAGCAGCAGCAGCAACAGCTTTCTGTCAAATCGCTGTCAATATAATCAGCTGATAATACAATTGTCATTAGATAAAGATTTGATAACAATTTTGCTGAAAATCGTTGATGCAACAACTTTCAATCAAATTGTTCTCAAAATAATCAGCAGGGCAGTCGATGCTGTAAGACTTGTTGAAGATAGTGCGAGCAACTTTATCGAGTCATTTCTGACTAAGGTAGCAAAAGCGTTTTCAGCTTTTTCTCAGCTAACAAGTGCATTGTAAAATTAGTTAGACCTATTAGATGTACTGAATCTAGATGTGTCTGAATTATTATACCCTGTTTCAGATATGCTCGAAAATTCTTTTCATTTCATTGTCAATCAGGAGGTAAGTATGTTATTCTATTCACTGTGGGCCTATGTCAGAGGCGATCGCGCACATGCTGGTGGACTGGCTGAACTTTGTGAATATATTTCACAACTGGAAGACGCATATCATATAGGCCTAGCTAATTGTGTATGTATTTGTTAGCTAACAAAACAAACAGAAAGCCCGCTGATTATTTTGAGAACAATTTGATTGAGTTGTTTCGTCAATGATTTTCAGCAAAATTGTTATCAAATCTTTATCTAGTGACAATTGTATTTATCAGTTTATTGACAGCAATTGACGGAAAGCTGTTGCTGCTATAGGTTTTCAGTTTACTTGTTATAAATATATATGTTGTCACTTACACCATAGGAAATGTACAACTACTATTGAACTATGCTATGCACGCGCCGTGGAAGCTAGCATAAGAATGACTAGCATTAGTATTACGAGAATGGTTTTATACCAACCATTGCGCACAGGCGAAGACAAGAATCTGAAATAATGGCGCTTGCAAATATCTATCTAAAATGACGGCTACAGTCCTAGTTAATTAGTGTCCATAACGTAACAAAACAGTCCTAAATTTAGCTAGGCTATGTATCTTTTAAGAATAGATGAGAACTTTAAGTGTCTGATAGTACAGAGCTTCTATGGAAGTCTCAGCATAATATATTATATATGCCTTGCTAAAGTATTGTAGGTGAAGCAAGACCAATCATAGAGTGCACACCATCACCCTCTCATTTTTTCAGGCTTTCACGCTGAAGGAAGTTTTTCAGATGTTTCGTATTTCCTGGATCACACGCAAAGTTGGGGAATCTTGGTATACTAGTCGAACTCGTGGAGATACATGGTAGCATGTGCTGGATTCTTATTAGTTTAAATACTTTTGAAAACAATTTAACTGAAAGGAAGTTTTGTCAATGTTATCTATTTCAGGATAGACAATGTTTTCAGTAACATAAATAATGTATGTTACCGCTCTCTTTCTCTCTCCCAGTCCCTCCCTCTCTCTCTCTCACTATTCATACATGAGTCTTCAGTGGATTCTTTGAGCGAAAATCTTTTATGAAAAATCTACCAGAAATGGTCAAAATGTTACTCCTTAGCTGCTTGACATATTTCAACCAAATTGGACTAGATCCATTCTATGGTTAGACTCTAGAACTGCTTTTCAGAATTTTGATTGATCAATTTTTTGGGTGAAAATCTTACATTTCATGAAAAATCTACCGGAAATAGTCAAAATGCTACTCCTTAGCTGCGCGACGTATTTCAACCAAATTTGACTAGATGCATTCTATGGTCACCGGTAGGCTGTAGAATCTCTATTCAGAATTTTGATTGATTAAATTTTTGGATGAAAATCTTACTTTGTAAAAAAATTACCGGAAATTGTCAAAGCACTACTCCTCATTAACAGCTTGGCGGATTTCAACCTAGTTTAGCTGGAAGGACCCTATGGATGTAGGTTTCAGAACTTGTATACAGAATTTTGATTGGTAAATTCTTTTGGTGAAAATCTTGAATTTTATGAAAATTTACCTGATATCGCTTAAAATGATACTCCTCATTAACTGCTTGGTCGATTTCAACCAGACCTTGGATGGAAGGACCCTATGTCGGCAGGCTTCAGATCTAGTATGCAGAATTTTGATTGGTCAATTTTTGGGTGGTCATCTTGGATTGTCCAAGTGTTGTTAAATCATTTAAAAGTCTATACCTCAATAACCGTTTGGCAGATTTCAATCAATCTCAGCAGGAAGGACCCTAGGTGGGTAGGCTTCAGAACATATATACAGAATTTTGATTGGTCAATTCTTTTGGTGGCCATCTTAGATTTCTGAAAATTATCCCCCATATCTTTAAATGCAATTGGTTCAAATGCTAATGGTCCAGGTGAGCCTTGGGCCTCTTGTTCTATAAATGGTCACCCTGTGTTAGAATTTTACCCAAAGGTAGGACCGAGAAATCCACTGATACAGATTACTGTTCTTTTATACGGATCACAGTCAAACTCTGAAAAACATCTTCCACCGCGAGCTCCTTGGTTGTGTAAAAATTGGATGCAAATGGGAGTAGTTTTCTAGATACAGCTCCAGTCTCGCACAAACGCATGCAAACACGCATGTAGGCAAGCACCCGATCACAATACCATCTAGTTTTAAGCCCAGCAGCAGAAGCAGCAGCGATGTACATAGTATATTAAAATTTATCACATGGATCACAAAAGCTGTCAATCGCGGGCATCTATGAACATGCACTGGGAATGACAGGAGCTAGCGGAAATCTTCAGATGTTCCTAGAAACGACTGGCAGGTCACTGATGAAAATGATATAACCTGTATCAATGTACTATCAACGATTTCGCTAACAGCGAGGTACCAGTGACTATAGGAACATTGGATTCGGTCAATTTTACCATGCTGATACTGCACCGGACCCGCTGATAAGGCATATCGGAAATGTTATCAGAGTTTTGATTTGGTGAACCCTAACCTATGCGAGAGGCATTCCAAGGTATTTTGTCACAAGATGGACCGATTCATGCTCAACGCTGATTAACCATAAGGGCTAAGGAATCAATAGCTGGAATCCTAACAGACAAGGAGTATTGATTAATACCTCCATATTGGCTAATATTTGTTATCAGTTTGCATTAAATATGATGAAGCCACTTAGCATCATGGTAACAAACCCATCGTACAAAGTTACCCTCACTCCATAAGGGGAAGATGGTATTGTGATCAGGCCTGTCTGCGTGCATGGGTGTCAGTCTGTCCGCACTTGTACCTCAAAAACTAATTTTAACAATAAAGAAATTGGCGGTGCAAGAGGATTTCCAGACTGTGGCCATGACCCGGATAAGGGAACCAGGATCTGGATCAAATCAAATTCTGAATCGGTGGATATCTCAGAAACACATGAAAGGATTTCACCCTACACTGGGATTCCACAACTTTGGGTCTGATCCAGGAAAACCTTTAAAAAATCTGGAATATCAGAAGACGGGAGAGCGAGGGGCTGCAATCTTTGATTGCTCGTTAGTACTTGCCATAAAACCTTTCTTAGTGACCTTGGAATGAAAAGTGAGAAGTTAAGAGTAGAAGGTAGAAATGATGTGAAGAAGAAAATGAGATTGTAGAAAATAACGCAGACTATATACATCTTTATATTAATTGGATTTACTATCCGAGTATGTGTCATACCATGAAGTGTATTGTATGTGTAATATTTATACATCTATACACAGGTTTAGTTATTAAACATTTTCAACAAGGAAGTTCCAGAATCTCGTCTAAGACATTTATAGAGGGAAGCTGCTGAATATTTTGAAACTATTTTAACAGGAACTTATGGCTTTTCCACTCAAGTTAATTTCAAAATAGTCAACAGAATATTTCTTACAAATTAAATGTTTATGTCTAGTCTGGCTTGATATAGGGATCCAAATGCCGTGCAGCCAGAATTCAATAAATGTTAATTTATGAAAGGCTCCGATCTCAATAAAATGTTAGACTAGTTGTATAGCATCATGCGTGCGTGCACATGTATGTATTTGTCTGGATGAGTGACCATGTTTCCCCCCACCTACAACAGTCAACTATATTACTTTAAACGTGTCTAAAATTAATTGGAATAACGTCCCCACCTGCCAGCATCTGCAACCATAAACATACTAACAGACACTCAAAATCCACTAATAATATACAGCCGCATACATGCGTCAATACTGGCATACAGCTGCACATGTACCGACAACTACATGGGTGGCTAATGGCGGACATCTTAAGGGTGGCTATTCGGATACATCAAATGCGGCTATGGCGGGAAACAATGGTAAACTGCATTACCCGCATCCAGATCACATGTAGCATTGTTACACGCACCAAGAACATATATAAAGAGGCCAACATTTGGCCAGTGACATCCACTCTTTTACACTAAGACAGCGTCAGCAATTTAGGTTTTAGTACATTGGATGGTCAAGCTTTTGGATCTGACTAACAGACCAAACGTTATGCAATAATTAACTGCTGAATCAGGAGCTAGACCATATCGTTATTACCATACATTGAATGCCCTTGTTATTAGTCCCCTACCGGGGGGGACTAGGTTTGCACTCCATCTGTCTGTCCGTCTGTCGCAGTTGGTTTTCCCGCAGTCCTTCAAGGTATTCAACTGAGAATTGGTATATTTAAGCGAAAATTGGTGCATCGCTTTAGTATAAGGAGTTACTGAGCAAGTTCAAGTTTCAGACATTTTCGTAAATTTTTCATGTAGTTATGCTCCCTTTTGACATGAAATACGAAAAATATTAGTTTTCCGCACTTTTTTTCGCAGTCTTTTGAGATATTATACTGAGATGTGCTACATTGCTTTGTTATGAGAAGTTACAGACCAAGTTGGAGTTTCAGGCATGTGCGTCATTTTTTGATGGAGTTATGTCCCCTTTCGACTTATGAAATACAAACATATCAGCTTTCAAGACTTTTTCCTTCTCCTTCACCATATATAACTGAGACTTGGTTTATTGCTATCTTACAGATCAAGTTCGAGTTTTAGCTGCTTTTGACAATTTTCAATGAAATTTTTGACTGTCAATCTCTAAAGATTTATATCACCAGGTAGGGGACATGTATTGCAAAGCAATACTTACAGAATGCTTGTTATTTTAAGAATAGTTCGATTAAAACTTGTTGCATCAATGATTTTCAGTCAAATAATTATCAGAAGTTTAGCTGGTAATACTGGTCTTGTGTGCAGATTATTTGGAGAACAATGATGGAAAGTTGCTGTTACAATATATAATAACTAACAATATTCAGTCGACTTGTTATAAAAATAATTAGCCTTATTAGCGAGATCCACTTGTACCATCAGAAATACACAATTGGAATTAAACTACTGTACGCTTGGACATACTGGCCTGATGGCATGAGCAATGAACTATTCAAATATGACATTATCTCAAAACCTATTACGCATCTAATCAACTCAGCTTTTATGCACCACCTACCCATCCATGCTGTAGCCCAAGGCACCCTTATCGTGCTATCCAATCCCAAGAAGCCACCGGGCCCTCAGCTAATCTTCGGCCCATTGTGCTCCCAATAGCGCATACAGAATATCCTATCCAATGTTACTCTATGCTGCATCTGAGACAAGAGCGAAGTCAGTGGCTTTAAACGTGGATGCAGCTGTGCAGACATTGTAAGGCTCAACGGATGTTTGTGTCTAATCATGTCCAAACACTGGCATTTCCACAAAATGGGCATTAATATGTCATGAGCCTTCGACGCCATTAAATGTTATCCTAGATGTACTATGCCAGAACAGTTGCAATGAAGATGAGCTTTGCCTAGTGAAACTACTACAGACACCAAGCTGAGAGTTCAGTCTGCAGAGTTTGAGACTAATCGGCTCCCCACTGGGAAATGGTCTATCCTCTGTGCTTTTCACCTGTTACATTGCTGCTGCATTGAAATCTGTGTGGGGAAATTCCACAAGACCAAATCCCTACCCCCCCCCCCCCCCCCCCCCCCCTGTCCAGACTATACAATGTGTGTATTACATCGCCGCTATCCGTAAAAGTCGCCCAGCAAAGATGACATACTAGCAGAGGGCCTTGGAATTCTCCCTTCTAGGAGCCAGCAAATATAAAGACGAGAGGATGTCATTGCATAAATATGTTAAGCGTGCTGCATGGTGACCCCAAGAAAGCAGGACTCGGTACACTGATCAAGAATAGACCTGAGGAAGCTAAGGACTGACTGAGGACAAAACACTGGGCAAAAGCGAAGGACTGATTGCAGCTGTATGATGTTTCTACTACTACAACCACAGAATACAGTAATCATACATACTGCACGGAGGCAGCTTTGCTCACCTTGGAAACCAACAGAACAATTATTTTCATCATCATCATCATTTTCTCAGGACTTAAGCCGTAGGCTTTTCGTCTAGTCCCGTCGATGTCTTGAAACATAATTAGCTAATACGGAAGAGAGAGGATATGACATTGTTAAGTGCTATTACTTATTAGTCATAGATATTGTACATATCTTAATATTTGCTAGTTGTTACTATTTGAATATGCATGTCCAGCAGCCGCCAGCTGCGGTGTGCCGCCTACAGTTGCTGGACTTGGCATTAAACGCTGCTTTATAGGATGCACCTGCCCAACAGCCGCGGTATGCTGCCTACAGCTGCTAGGCACTGGTTTAAGTGTTAGCTGCAGGGTGCCACCTGCGCTTCCAATTTACATAAAAGATTTCTGTATTTGATATCCTGTATATTGACTGTATGCGGAGAAACTATACACCTGTGCAAAAGTTAAGGACCACCCTATTTTTACGCACATGCGAGGGTATATTCATGTGCTATGAAGAAAGCAATAGCATAAACATTTATGTACCCATCCATCTTAGTGCAAGAGGTAATAATGCAACTAGAGGAATGCTGATTATGATGGTGGGGAAACACTGTATGTTTTTGTTTGAACTTGAAAACGAGGCCTGAATATGGTTACGTTGACACAACTGACAACTATTGCCCTACAGTTGACACACGTGGCTAGATTGTCATTAATGGTGTCTGAAAACGAAGTTTAACATCTGTGCACGAGTTTGAGACTGTCATTATTAATACCGGGTATATCCACCTTGTGCCTGGATGACGGCCTGGACACGACGTCTCATGCTGGTCACCAACCGACTGATACGCCATTGTGGTATTCGTTGCCATTCAAGATGGAGTGCGTCTGTGAATTCCTGTAGGTTCTGCACAGGAGGATCCCTCCTTCTCACCATGTTTCCCAGAATGTCCCAGATATGCTCAATAGGGTTCATGTCAGGGCTCCTTGCTGGCCATGGTAGGGTTTCGATGGCATTCTGGCGGAGGTATTCGTGCACAGCTCTAGCACGATGTGGTCGGGCGTTGTCATCCATGAATATAGGGTGGGTTCCAGGTGCATGATTTACAAAATGAGGGACCACAACTCTATCCAGTATGGAATCTTGATATCTTTGTCCATTTAGTGTTCCAGGTACAGTCAACAGATCCAGCTTACAATCAAATGAGATGCACCCCCATATCATAACGGAACCTCCACCAAATGGAACTTCTTCCATGATGTTACGTTGGTCGTACGCCGTGCGTCTGGACCTCCATACATGAGTTCAACCATCTGTGGCATGAAGCAGGAACCGACTTTCATCGGACCAGTGTACCCGTCTCCAGGATCTCATGTTCCAGTGTCTTCTTTCGTTGCACCACCTCAGACGCTCCTCTTTGTGGTGTGCAGTGAGGAGAGGACGTCTGACAGGTCTCCTAGCTTTCATGCCAGCAGCATACAGTCTCCTTTTGACGGTAGACATTGACACTCTATTGCGCGTTTCCCATTGCTGGCTGAGCACTCTGCTGTTGGTGAATGGAGATCTCCTAACAAGGCGTACTAGGGCTCGATCATCACGGGCAGTAGTCTTCTTCGGTCTTCCAGATCTAGGCCTGTCCTTCACCTCGTTAGTTTGCCCATGTTTTGCAATCAAACGACTGATTACAGTATGGTTAATGTTCAGCTGTCTGCCAATCTCTCTGCATGACATACCAGTGGTATGCATGCCTATGATTTGCCATTTCACACGATCACTTAACCTTCGTCTTGCCATAGCGGTTCACAATCAAGAGCTAAGTCATGAACACAAAATTCCTAATCTTGTCGCCTAAATCTGTATGTAATGTTCTACACCTCAAACTGGACGTTTACATAACTGAACACGTGTGCTGTTTCCCGCCACGCACGGACATCAAGCGGCGTGAAGTCATGCATGCATGTGCATTTCGTACTTGGAATTATGTCAGCTAACGCGGGGACAAAAAGTATGGCAGCCTAGTTGTACCATCATGTTTCTACGTTCTATTGTTTTTGCTGGTGCTTAACTTTTGCACAGGTGTATAGTTGTGGATCATTTTAGATATCATGTCTACATTCTACATCATATTCGAAATATTAGTCGAAGAGATATGCCGAGTTTGTCATATACGAGTCCAGTTTTGCCTTGAATTCGTCTAAATGTGTGCAGGTAGGTGATTCCAGATTGGTGGGGTACGTTTCTACTTTCTTAAGTTAGTGTTGCAGCTTTGAATTCCTAGTTTGAAGCTATGACCGCGGGTGATGCTTGTGGAGGGTTCACTGAAGAGATTGGATGGATCAACACTGTAGATGTTTCTCGTCACTTTGTACACCTAAATCAGGTCACGTGTCCTGCGGTACTTCAAAGAACAAATTCAATGATCTTAGCCTCCATTCATAACTGAGGTGATGTATGTCCGGGATCAACTTGGTCGCTTGTCGTTGTACCCTCTCTAGTGTCCATGACTGTTTCAGGTGGGGTGCTCACACCGTGCTTCAGTATTCCAGTATAGGTCTGACTACGCTTTTGTATAGCAGTATCAATATTGTGGAGTCCAGATAGGTAAATGTTCTTTTTATAACGCCTAGTATGCTGTTTGCCTTATTGACAATGGTGTTTATGTGGTAGTCAAAGTTTAATTTGCTGTCGATGTGGATTCCCGGATCTTTTTCACAATCCATTTTGGTTATTGGTTGGGCAATTGGAGTATCTGTCATGTTGTACTGTATTAGTGGGTTATTTTTGCCCAGATGGAGAACATGGATTTTTGTCGAATTGAATCTAAGCTGTCAATCAAGTGACCACTGGCATGTCCGATTGATGTTTTTCTGTATGTCTGTTGTTTCATGATTCCCAATTAACTTTGTGCCATCAGCAAAGATTTTGCAGATACAGTCGATAACATCTGGCAGGTCATTTATAAAAAGAACAAAAAGTACAGGGCCCAGGACACTGCCCTGTGTCACCCCACTAGTTACATCCTTGTAATCAGATTTAGTTGATGCCAGTTGCACTCTCTGCTTTCTGTTGGTGAGGAAATCACGAATCCAGTTTATGTGGCTACCCATTGCGTATGCCTGCAGTTTGTTAAGTAGTCTTACATGCGGTACCGTGTCAAATGCGTTTTTAAAATCTAGGTAGATTACGTCAATTGGCTGATGGGCATCTAAGGTTTGGGCTAGGATTTCTAGATATTCTAATAACTGTTACACGAGCTTCTGGACCTAAAACCATGCTGGCATTCAGATAGGTGGTGTTCAACGTACTCCATTATTGCATCCCGGACAAATGATTCCAATACGTTACACAGTATACATGTGAGACTAACAGGCCTGTAGTTTCCAGGATCAATTTTCGGGCCTGTTTTGTAGATACATGTCACATCCGCTGTTTTCCATATACTTGGTAATGTTCCTTCGTCTAGCGACTTGTTGAATGAGATGCATATTGGTGTGCTGATTTCTTTGGCTGTCTCTTTTATAATTCTTGGTGGTATCTTGTTAGGCCCTTTACTTTTGTTTGGATTAAGTTGATTCAGGCTATTTTCTACAGCAACTGGAGTTATTACGATGTTGGCTAGAAAATTTCGACCATTTCTTTGTGAAAGTTCTGGGATTTTAAGGTTTTCAATGGTAAAAACATCTGAAAAAAATGTATTACGTATTCACGATTTCTCTGTATCTGTTGTTGCAATATTTCCACTGTTTGGATCCTTCAAGTTGCCAATGTTGTCTTTTAATTGTGTTTTGCTCTTCACATAATTCCAGAATGCTTTTAGGTTTGTACTACTCTCTGTGGCTTTTTTGTCTTCGAATTCACTTTTTGCTCCATTAATTTTTGCATTGGCTGCGTTTCTCGCATGCTTGTAATTGTTGTAATCGTTGGTACGTTTAGTCTTCTTGAATTTCTTAAAAGCGTTACGTTTTTCTTTAATCGTATCAAGTACAGGTTTATTGGTCCAGATGGGTTTCCTGTTTTATTTGCTTTTGCTGTAGGGATGTTTTTTGACATCATATCGTCAATTTTTTATAAAAGAAGTTTGCTGCATCCTTTGTAGTTAGATTATTCATTATGCTCCAATCAATTTAAGTCAGTTCCCTTCTCATGCTGTCATAATTTCCTTTGTGTCATAATTTCCTTTGTGGAGAAGTAATTTGTCTGTTTCCTGAGTGAAGCTGTCGCCGCTGATTAGGTTAGGGTGTAGATGTATTTCTAGCGTGTCATGGTCACTTGCCAAGAGGGTCAAGGAGTCACATGATTGAGCACTAAGGGACTTGTGTGTGTAAACGATTACTCCTTTCAAAGGGCTGGTGTTTGTAAATGTCATAATTTTTCAACTGCAGTTCACTGTGTTTGATAGTTGTGTGTGTGTACTTTGGAAATGCTTGTTATGCAGATCATAGCTGGGTTGATTTCATTTGCTATAAGTTAAAACTCCTGTCTTTTGTTTAATAAATTATCACTGTTAGTGTATATACAAATAGAACTGCTTGGTGAACAAGAACTATTTACATGTGTTTTAACTGGCTTTTGTTTCAGTCAGTTTCTCGGTCTTCTTTTAGTTTGGTCCAGTTTGATGATCTTATCATTCCGGATTATCAGTAGATCATTTGGATTGTCTTCTCTCTGCTCTGCTAGTTGCCTTCTCAAGATACGGTTTTCTTCTTCATCCTGTGGGGTTCTATCTGGGTTGATGTAAATTCTTGAACCTTTGCTATTTTTGGATTTGTTGTACTTAAGTGCATCCTGGATTATTTTGTCCCTACTTTCCTCTGACTTTAATACCACCTTGATCGGCCTAGGCTTGTCTCCCTTTTTTCCTAACCGGTAGAAGGATTTCTGTCATCTGTTATACCTGATCTACTTTGGATTTATCTGCAAGCTTCCTTGCTTCATAATTTTCTTGGTTGTTTTCTTCTATATTAGTCATGATCACATTTTGTTTTCTATTCCAACAATCTATTAATTCGTCAAAATTTTCCTTGACTGATTTCCACTGTTTTCTGCTCATGTATATGTTTTAGCTGATCGTTTTTTTATGATAACCTGCTCCTCGAGCATTGTCAACATCAGGTCTATTTTGCTAAGTCTGTCTTCTTGTTTATTTTTGTTTGTCATGCCATTCCTACATAGTGTGCAGTACCACATCAGTCCAAGATTCTTTTTCTGCAGTACTTTATAGTCTGTGTTTGTTATTTCTTGGCACTTTGTGTGGTACCACGTATCACAGTTTTCGCACTGTAGAGCCATATCATTTTTCTTCATATCGTAATTGCAAGATCCACATGTAGTCTCTCAGCGATGACCTTTCAATGCTACCCATGTTAGAGCTTGTTGACTCTTTTCTGCCATCTGAATGTGCCATACTTTGTCATGTGAAGTGCTGTATTTATGCCAATAAGTACATGCTTAGTAATACAGACCTGATCGCCGAACAGTAGCTGTTGACAATCACAAGGAACAACGACAAGTATTTAATTTTTTATTACCATGGATACAATGATGATGGTATACAGTTATATTTTTGTGGTATGTAATCCAGTTGAAAACATAAATTCTAACACATTTGGCTGGCTAATTCGATACTAATGACTTTAGATGCACCAACAATGAATTCAACAACCGCATTTATTATACAATTATTATATTATGAAAATTCTTATTTAAAAATCCATTTTGATTTAAATTTCAATTTGGTAAAGAAATTTTTATCTCTCCACGCATCATTTTCATTAGCATTAAGGGAATTATTTTATACTGCACAACAGTGAATACAATGTAATTCATAATAACGGCGGCTGCAAATATCAAATAAAAGGGCCGCTTTGAAGACGATCGTCACTGAAATTTTATAAATACTTCCTTCTAGCCTTAATGCTCCAGGATAACTTTATTGATCCATGGACTGAGGTACAAGCCAAGCCAAACTGTCAAATCTGAAGCAGTTTCTTTTATTTTCTGGCTAATTTTCAAACAGGTAATTGAGCTCAGATGTGTTTATATTAACCAATTAAAAACATACTTATTTTAAAGGAATCCACATTCCGCATGCATGATCCCATAAGGGGCCCAGCATATGTGGTTGGTGTGTTCAGTACATTTATTGTTTTTATCCGAAATCTGGTTTCTGGGGATCCTCAGGTCTTGAGGAAGAACATGTGTGGTACGGTTGGACATCTTCTCCACTATATTTCTGTAGACATAAAAAATGTTCTGCAACAGGTTGTATATATTGGCATGTTTTGCTATATTGTGTACAGGTAAGTGGGTGTATTACATAGAGAATGAGGTAATATATTTGCATCTGCATTTCAATCCTGTGGAGGTCGCTGGTGTGCCACTTCCTTTTGGTCATTTTGTGGCAGAAAAATATTTCTAAGTGAATGGATCAATCAGATTCTGCTAAGTTTAACCCTGATAACTCGCTATGGCAGGTGTTCAAATTCGTCTTCTTTAGTTTCGATTCATCCTATGGTCAAACATTGATGGCACGGAGGAAGTGTTCCTACGTTCCTACACTTGGAAGCACAATCAGTCAGTTCCCATTATTTTGAATGTGCTTTATGGCTTCGCGAGTGGGAGTTCATAATGCATGGAAGGCACTTTATATCTCGCCAAAAAAAATTTGGTGGGGTATTATGTAATGCCACCATCTGTCTGGGCGGGCGGGCATGAGGGAGGCAGTGATTTCCGGATGATAATTCTGTAACTTTGTCGGATCGCATTGAAACTTCATAGGGTGGTTGGACTTGGTCTTGGGAAGAAACCTATCGAAATCGACGATGATCTGAAATCCAAGATGGCCACCAGCCACCGGCGACCATCTTGAAAATTTGTTTCCGAATGATAACTCCGTTACTGTTTGTCGGATCGCATTGAAACTTCATAGGGTGGTTGGACTAGGTCTGGGGAAGAAACCTATCGAATTCGACGATGGTCCGAAAGCCAAGATGGCCACCAGCCACCGGCGTCCATCTTGAAAATTTGTTTCCGAATGATAACTCCGTTACTGTTTGTCGGATCGCATTGAAACTTCATAGGGTGGTTGGACTAGGTCTGGGGAAGAAACCTATCGAATTCGACGATTAGTCCGAAATCCAAGATGGCCACCAGCGTAGGGCTGCGCTGTTTGGCTTACAGCCATATCGGTTTCGATATGACTTTTCATATCGGTTTTAACCGAATATCGGTTTTATGGACATGAAGCAAAAAATTTAAATGATAAAAATTAGCATGAAAACAGAACATATTTTCACGCCCTGATACATTCGTAACGTTTTACGCCTTTAAAGCTTAATATAACTTATAATATCCATCATCGTGGGAGTGAAATTATTAATTAGACCGCCTAAATATTACGCACAGTTAAATACACATCGTTTATTTTGTCAAAATTAATCATAAATCAGCATAACAGGTTGAGAAAAGACGTAAATCATGCGATTGTAATTAATTATGATGTAATTATCTCCCTTTGTTCTTTCATTTCCAATTCGTCCCGAGGACGAAATCATGCCTTGAAGAAAATATTAACTGTAATATTGCGATCGCGAATTTCATAAGTTAATATGATATTGTGTATAGAAGATAACGTTTTAAAAACGGTTTGAGTAATAATTTTATTTAAAATTATATTCTAATCAGCAAAATGTATTCAGCATTATATTTATTGGCCAGATTTTGATGCATTCGGGCGATTTAGTGTTGGGACGACTTTGCATTATGTTAATTAGCCGGTGACGTAAATAAAATGGATGCCGTTGTTTAGAAATGTTTTCCCCGATACAAATTTTAATGACAAATTAAACTACCAGAGAAAAGACGAGTGGATATTTATTTAATTAATTCGCTGCTTGATTTCTCTCGGCGTACAGCGAGTTACATGGAGTTACACAATATGCGCAATTGGGGCCACGTTCAATTATTAGTTGCCCCGAACATAGCTTAATGGAAAGTATGGCCATTATTATTCATTACGATTTTCATGCTCGTTAGTATCTTTTATTTTTAACAATCCTGATACGAAAAACCGAAAATATGTTCATATTCGGTTTTTCGATATTTATTTTTTACAATCGGTTATGAAACCGTCAGTAGTGGATATCAGTTTTAAATATGGTATCGGTATATCGCGCAGCCCTACACCAGCGTCTATCTTGAAAATTGGTTTCCGGATGATAACTCCGTTACAGTTTATCGGATCGCTTTGAAACTTCATGGAGTGGTTAGACTAGGTCTGGGGAAGAAACCTATCAAAATTGACAATGATCCGAAATACAAGGTGGCCATCTTGAAAATTGGTTTCCGGAAGGTAACTCTGTTACCGTTTATCGCATCACTGGCACTTCATAGAGTGGTTGGACTAGGTCTGCGGAAGAATCCTATCGAAATCTACAATGATCCAAAATCCAAGATGGCCGCCAGCCACGGGCTGCCATCTTGAAAGTTGGTTTCTGGATGATATCTCCATTACCATTTATCGGATCACTTCCTAGGGTCGTTGGAATATGTCTGGTCAAGAATCGTATCGAAATTTACGATAATCCAAAATCCAATATGGCCACCAGTCAGCAGCAGCCATCTTGAAAATTTGTTTCCGGACGATACCTCCTTGACCGTTTAGCGGATCGCTTTGACACTCAATAAGGATTACTGGTCTGAGGAACAAATATTTTCTGATAAGTCATGTATTAGTTTGTCATCATGGCGGGGTATTATGCGCCGTTTGCGGAGCTCTTGTTGGCATTGTTATTATTTGTCATTGGGAACACATGATATGGCTACGAGCATTTTTTTTATTAACCACTATTTTCATGCTTAGCTTTAATAAGTCTGGTTTCAATATGTCTATATTGGAACCATACTCAATATTATAAAAATAATTTTTAAAATCATCAGCATTTGAAGTATGTAGATTCTTTATCCCCCAGCTTTTTTTGCAAAAGCAGGGGTGGGGTGGGGTGGGGATTATATTTTCGCTGCCATCCATCCATCCGTGCGTGCATCTGTCACACAGATTTTCGTTCGATAATTTTACTTTTGCATGTATTATCGTGATGAAACTTCAAGGGAAGGTTGGCTATGGTATTACTATTAGGGAACTGCACGTTATTTTGTAGGGCAGTCAATCCATCCATCCATCTTTCTGAGTTTGTGTCCGTCTGCAAATTTTAGGATACAGAATTTTTAGCATGGTTGAGAAATACTACTTTGGAACACCCCCTCTCCCAAGATTTCAGTTGGTGACCCCAGATTTGGTGTGGTGACCCTGGGACCTCCAAAATTTGATGCCATGAGAAAAACTGCTCCCACTCATGCAGCACATTAAACCATTCAAAATAGTGGGAACTGATTGATAGTGGTACCAAGTGTAGGAACACTCCCTCCGAACCATCAATGTTTGGTCATAGGATGAATCCAACATCAAAAGCTTTCACCGAGTGGGGGTTATGTTTTCGCTTCTGTCCATCCATCACACAGTGAGCTTGGTTAAGGTAGTAGGTAAGGGCACATTATTTGGTGGCTTAGTTAGTCCATCCATCCATTCATCCATCCATCTTTCTGAGTTTGGGTCCATCCGCCTGTGCAAATTTTGTGTTTTCATTCGATAACTACTTTTGCTTGAAGTATTGTGATGAAACTTCATGGAAAGGTTGGCTAGGGTAGTTGGAAAAGGCACGTTATTTTGTGGATCTGTCCATCCATCGATCCATCTTTTTGACCATGCATCTGTCCATCCATGCACATTTTAACTTTACTTTTTCTTGAAGTATTTTGATGAAACTTCATGGGACAGTCGGCTCTTTATGCACTTTACCCTCCATCTGTCCATCTGTCTCTCTGACCATGTGCAAATTTTGGGTTGTCGTTCGATACGTTCGATAACTACTTTTGCTTGGAGTATCTTGACGAAACGTCATGGAAAGGCTGTCTTTAGTTATAGCTTTTATTCATAATCATTATTCTCTTTCATGCATGCATCCATGCGTCTATGCAAACCAGTGGGATTATGTCATCCTACTGGCTGCCATTTGGGGGGGGGGGATTATTTGATTTATATCATCTAGTTCATCAATGAATTCTTTAAGCTGAAATGCCAGGACACTAATTACACATGCACACAGATCTGCCAGTGCATATGAATACTCATCAGTAGTAGATTGATAGAATGATGGAGAGAATGACAGGATGACGCTTCTGAGAATTAGCACTACAGATGTAATTTTGTACATCAGACACGTGGGATGAAATTAGCTGGTCACATGATCAAATATGAAATTATATCTGCAAGGCAAAACCTAAGCCTCTCATGATCACCAGATAAACACACTATCTCCCTTTCAAAGCAATGATACGACTTCAAGAAAACAGGACTCAGTACACTCGGATCAAGAATGGACCTGACGAGGATAAAGATTTTGAAGACGGAGTGTTCAAAAGCGTAGGACTGATTGCAGCTGCAGGATGTTTCTACTACTACAGACGCAGAATACAGTAATCATACATACATTTTGAAATTAGTTTGACTGGGTGGTGCTGCTGCCTTATGTAGGATTGAGAATGACATACATGTACTATCTAGCTATACCTATCATATGGAGGCCAAATGGCAGTGTAAGCCACTATTTTATAACGGATCGATAGTTTTTATATAAACCGAGTTCAGAGCAGATAACGCCATTATTGAGCACTCTCATATTCTCTAGGTGGTTATCTAATGCTGATTTGTTTAACTGTCTGCCTGCTGAATTTTTGGAGGACTACATTTTTCATGGGGTTTAACTCTGGATATGCTGAATATTTTGAAAACAATTTGACTGAAAGGTGCTGGTGGCTAAGCCACTAACACGTTTCAGTCAAATTGTTTTCAAAATATTCAGCAGTCTCAAAGTTAGTGCCCATTGAAATTATTGTCTGGTGTCTTTCTGCAGTCAGATAGTTAATATTTGATTCAGCACTGCTATTATGTTATGAATCTATCACAGATCTTGAGTCAGACTATATCTGCTTCTTCATGTAAACTCTGTCTCGGACCATCCACTTTCAACATCGCTGCCTTCAAAGTCAGCCTGAGAACAGAAAGTTTATAATCATACGTCAATTACACAAAGCAAATGATTCTAACTACCGGTGTATTGAGTGGCAAATATTACGATAATGTGTAATATCACACTACTTAGTCATTATCATAGGTGCATCAAGTCATTGATGAAAACACACCATGTGATGAGTCGCTGAACCCGTTACGGCTGTTGTGCAAAATTGATTTAGAGGACTGATAATCTTTTGCCATAAAGATTGGTTCACATTACGCAAGAGTTTGGGAAAGAATAAAACTTGGTTGTCATACAATAAAGTTAACCATCAATCCGAAACATTTTGCAAAAATAAAACACCTCATAATTTATGCATATATGTCATAAGCATGAATCCCAGGATAACCCTAATCAACCAATCAAATTATTATAAAATCACACGGCATTATGACGAGTTAACATCCGATAATTTAATTGGTCCAATGAGTGCAAACTCTTCTTTCAATTCTATAAGATAGCAACATCTTGATGAACTAATTTCTTATTTCGGCCTAGAGGGGTACAGCAATTGGTAATTATCTAGGAATATTGTGCAACAAGTAAACTGCTGTGTCATATTTAGAAATGGCTAAGGCGACTGATTTGAGTCATATGTAGCAGTAAAATATACTGCCGCTAAGTTACTACAAAAATATCTAGAGAGCACTTCCTAAGTGATACCACTTCATAATTAATCATTTTATGACTGAAAGGTTCAGAGTGACCAAAATAAATAAAATGATGGCTGAAACTCAGCATTTGATTGTTACACATACTCTGATTGAGTCTAAGTTTGTTTTTGAGACTAACTGTGCATATGCACTGTAGACGCTGCTACCCCAAATAATTGAGTCAGGGATCCAGGTTAATGCCAGCTTGTAGTTCCCGAGTATGTTTAGTCGCTGGTTAATTTACTTACAAATTAAAACATACAAGTTATATAAATTTCAATGCTGTCACTGATGGCATGATTGATTGGAATTGAGAGGATAATATGAATGATAAAAATATTACTGGTTTTCCTGATTTGACCAGGAAACTGCCTAGCTCGAGTATGAAGTCGCAATGAGACTAAGACAAAATGTATAGAATATCTAGATTGCTGAAAAAATTTGACAATAAGACATCTTCTGTGTAGGGTGCTTAAATTCTGAGATGCAAATTGACTGTACAGCCTATCGACATCTAATTTTACATTCACTACCTTTCAGTTCATACATCTTTCAGATTTGATAGATATAAATTATTTTGCATATAGTGATTAATGGACCTTTCCGCTGTATCCATTCATCATATGACATCATAATCAACTGCGTGAGGTGTAGAATAACATCACAATCATTATGACATCATGATTGATGTCGATAAGTACATCACGAGCGCATATTTGAAGACAGACTATGGGTTCTTGTACGAATTGTATGTCTACTATTTAATAAATATCCTGTTGATTATTTTGAAACTAATTTGACTGGGCACTGTTGGTGCCATAGGCAGCAACAACACCCAGTCAAATTAGTTACAAAATATTCAACAACTTACCTGTATAGTTTTCAGGAAATTGAGCCATTGGAGGATAGGGCTGTGCGGTTTTGGAAAAAGTGAAACTGGTGACGGTGTTGGTTATAAACCCGGTTTTAACCGGATATCTGGTTTATTGGATGGCTAATATTAAACAGATTTAATCTCATTCGCAGTACCATGAAAATAGACTGTTTATTTTGGGTTAGACTCGAATCTGTAATCATACTATATTTAGTGAAACCGGGTTAATATTTATATAAACCATTTATGCCAAATACTGGAATACTGTCTCCGTATCATTATATTGACATGCACTCAGATATAAAACTCCCGTGGAAAATATTCTTTCAATTTACCAGAAATACATACACGCAAGTAGTCCTGGATATTTTAGAAATACCCAGCACACTGCATTCGGATTGGCTAAACCCGCTCACACCGTCTTGAGTATTTATGAAAGTGGACGCAGACATGCCTAAATATTTACAGTGGACTCACCCCTGCAACATATCAGAATGTCAATGGTTGAGTTTATTTATGATGCGAGGGGCACTTAATAAGCAGACTAATTTTGCCAGCTGGAAGCCGCATGAGTTGTTTTTATTAGCAGTCTCACTGTGAATCCGGCTGTTATGCCAGATTTAACACATTTTATCCTGAGACAAGATTAGGTCAACATCTATCTAAATTAAACTAATAATAAATCACATGTAGCTGATTGACTATTTTTTACTGAAACATGTTTCAAGCCTAAGTTAGCAACAACTTGACATCCATTATGCTTTCAAATAACTACAGCAGATATTCCATTGTGTAATACAAATAATACAGTTGGTACGCATTAAATAAGAATGCATTCTCAAAGATAAGCTTTAAATACGCACAGTCGCAGTCAAGCGCAGTGTGTTTAAGATGTCTAGGCAAGTTGCTAGGCGACCAGTTTGCGTGCGCGTGAGACTTGTTGAATATTACTATATACAATACACATGTTTGTATTAGAAGTATAGTAATAAACTCACCTAGATTCCCGGTTTGCCAGATGGTATTGTGCGCTTATAAATCACAACATGCTACTATAAACACTAGTAGGTTAGTTTCTGAACACATACAATCTGGCAACATACTCGCAAGATGTGAAAAGAAATGAAAATTATTTCCCCTTGTATTATTTTATTGATTTTCTATACATTAAGTGATGGTATGAATGCAATTTTATGCATTGATGATATATTATTGAAATACAAATATTTACAAAACCGGTTTTCCATAAATATGCGGTTTTCAAATTGTGTCACCGGTTTTCGAACCGTCATGCTTACAAAACCGGTGATGGTTCCAGTACCGGTATACCGCACAGCCTTATTGGAGGATCGATCAATCCCAATACGGTGATTAGTGGGTGGACCTTAGCTAGAGGTGGGCGGGGCATAGTTAAAACTGGAAAGGTCTATTATATCGATAGACCAAGAATCTGATCTGATCCATATCCAATCTTCTTTCACAGTAAGGTCCTTAGTCTGGTTACTTGTGTTAAAATTTTAATCAAAGTATATCTGTTCAGTAGTTTTTCAGATACAGCTTCGACATGCAGGCACACACACATGGGTGATGTACACTCACATAAACTACAGAACACAAAAGAAATTCAGTATATACACATAATCATATAGGTGAAATATAGTTTGCCAGTGTTGTGTAAAAGCAATCACATAGTTAAGATAATAAATATTTTAAAAGTAACTTTATGGCTCTGAACCAACATGACATCATGCAACATCTCTTTTATAAGAAGTCAACATCAACATTTTAAATTCCACTAGCTCAATGGATCTTTCCAGTTTGTCCATCCAACATATGTCATAATCATCTACATGACGTGTAGGATGACATCATAATCAATGATGTCATACATGACATAGATAAGTGTGTCACAAATGCATAATTGGTGACAGACTAAGCGTCATTGTACAAATTGTATGTCTTTACTATTTAATAAACATGCTGTTGAATACCTTGAATATCTTGAAACTAATTTGACTGGGCAGTGTTGCTGTCATAGACAGCAACAGCACCTAGACCAAGTAGTTTCAAAATATTCAACAGCTTACCTGTTTTCTGCAAATTGAGAGTCATGGCGTTCAGGGATAGATCGATCCCAACACGAGCGATGTGTCGGTGGAGCTTAGCTAGAGAAGGGCGGGTGATAATGTCTATTATCGAAAGACTAGCTCAAAATAACTAACAAAGATTAACTCTCCATGATCCTGCGCAGCCTGTGTCCGGGAATTACCATAAGTGCCAGGTACTGAGTCAATTCCCGAGTACAGACAGATTCGTCTTATGTTTGCATAGCAAAACAGCAAAAGCAGCTCAGCCTCATCTCAGCGGGGCGGACTGAGATGGGCCATAGTACATCCGGTAAGTATTAATAATTCTCGTAGAAACAAAAGCGGATGGTTTTTTATTCTACTTCGAATAATACTTACCAGATCTACTATTATGATAATACCGGATTTCGACAGCCAGGCATTCCGGTGGGTGGAGGTAAGGCTCTCACCTACCAACCAAGAGAAGGTTTGTGAAGAGACTGAGAACCCCAGCGCCCGCTTAGGTTCTGCCATTTGACTCATAAATTGCAAAAGCATCTAAGGTCTAGACCGCGCTCCACACCACCCACCCATCCTCATTTGTCCGCACAAATATGAGCGTTGTCAAGGGATTTTGTCAGCTCTACGTCTCGGCTAGAGCAGTCCCGGAATGTGTAAAGAAACTACTACTTCTAAGATTTGGAACACACTATCAAGATTCTGATATGAGTTTCCAATTAGAATGAGGCTTAATTCGGATATTGAGAATAAGTATACTCTTCAATCAGACAATCCACAAGTAGTCTGATATTTCGGCTGCAAGTGAAAAACATGGATTAGTCACTTAAAACTAGAAACACTCGCCACCTTTCCTAGTGGTTGTTCTGTGATCTCAAGAGTTTGTCCATTTGCTGTAGATCTGCCAGGCATTGATTTTCCTGTGCCAGAGCTCATAGGCGTCCTTGTGATGTCTAGTGCTAGAAGTCGTCGTTGTGGTTTAATTTAGATTGAGTAAGTTGCAACGGCAACTGGATTAAGCGCGCTTGCTATATCGCGAAGGTAGAAATCGGTAAATGACGACTCGACACGCCATTGTGCTAGACATCACCTATAACAAGACACCCTTGTAATGGTCTGATGCTGCTGCTAGTGCTCGTACTTGATGGGCATTCGTAGGCTTGCACGATTATCCGATATCGAAAATCAGGATTTTTTTTCAGCCCACAATTTTTTACGATATGATTTAAAAAAAATTGAAATATCACGAAAATTTTACTGTCGCGCTGTAGTCTGCCTATTTGCCATGTGTTTGTAGCGTACCATTCTATTACGCCAAGCTGTTCAATTTATTTCCAAAAAAACAACTTTGCTGGATGTGTGGGCTTACATTAGGAATAGGTCAAGAAAAAGTTGAAGTTCATTCTTTAAAATTGTTTTAAAAGATTGACAATAATACGAAAATTGAACGCCATTTACCATTACAATTTCTTGCCAACGTAGTGTATACCTCAAAACCATGATCGCGTATTTTATATAAATAATATTGTATATTTCTTAATAAGCATGCTTTATAAAATCAATTTTGACAATAAATGGTGTCGCGAAAATATATAAATCACGTGATATTGCTTGCTCTCCTGTTTTTGGAGGCGAGAGGTTCACAAATGTGATAGCCAAATGAGAAGGTATACATGCTTTAGCCAGCAATGTGAACTATTTGAGATGTTTCTGAAAGCTAACTATTATTAGTAAAATATATAAATAGTGAGTGCTCGCTCTACTGATTTTGGAGGCGAGAGGTGGTGCGTTCACAAATGTGATGTCTAGACGATATCCACACTTTAGCCTGCAAGGTGGACTATCCGAGATGTTTCTGAAGGCTAACTATTATTAGTAACTGGGTACTCGGTAAAGGCGGATCAGATCTAAACATTAGATATGGATCTAAAGTGCATTCTTAATATCACGTGATTTGTACATGTTCTTTTGATTAATTTTGATGTAATAAACGATGATTATAAGACAGTATGCAATATTTCGGTTGTTCAATGTAATAATTTCACTCCAGCAATGATGGACAGGGTATACATTAAGTCAAGGTGTAAGGTGTCAAAAATGTATACCAGGAAATTGTGTCATAATTTTGTGTTAGTAACAATCGCTCTTTAAGCATCATGGCGACTGGATTTAAAGTTTTTGTTGAAATTTACCAATTAGAAGTTATATTTGGTTATGAAAACTCATAGCGAATCCGATATGTCGACATAAGCCAAACCGTGCAGTCCAGCTCAATCCAAGACCAATTCACCCCATGAATTCATATACATGTACCATAAAATAGCCTATACAATAGATCGAAATATCGTGATTTCTTTACCACGATATATCGCGATACCAACTAGGACAATATTGTGCAAGCCTAGGCATTCACACAATCAATCTGCTTCCTCGTAGCTAATTTTTGTGTCATTTCAATAGCATCGACTATTCAACACGAAATAGTATCTTTCGAGGCACGAAGATGGGGACCCTTAAGACAGAGCCAAAGTGACTTTGGATCATCCCTCCACTCCTGAGTACACTTCTTTTACATTTTCAGACATCGGACTGGACACCAAGCAGAAGCGCTTGGATCATATCTGATTAAACTTGGCAAACTGATTCTTTGACAAAAAGCAAAAATGTGGTAGTAGTCGTAGACCTTCAACAGTAACGACAAAACGGTCTTGTTCGGCGGAAAGTACATGAATTTCGCTTCTCCTCGCCGATGCTGCTGCAACCAGGAAAACTGATTTAAGTGTTAACAGTTTAATATCTATAGATCTAATAGGTTCAAAGGGAGCATGCCCTAATACCTGAAGAACAAGAGATAAATTCCATGCAGGAATAGCCATAGGCTGTCTAGGTAGTAGATTGCTCATTCCTTTAATAAGTTCACTTGTCGTCCTCCAGTCCTGCATTGGCCAGGCTTAGAATGACTGAAGCTAGTGCAGACTTATATGCTGCTAGGGTTGAAGGTACAAGTTTGTCAACCTCGTACAAATGACATAAAATCTGCTACGTGTTGAACAGTTGCAGAAAAGGGATTAGTACTTCTTCCCTTGCACCACTCTGCAAACTTGTTGATGCTATAATTATATGTTCTAGTGGTTGACCGCCTTCTGGCTGAAGAGACAAACTCACTTCTTGCTCAGAAAAGCCACTCAATTGCTCACTGCTTGACAACATCCATGCAGTCAATTCGAACATTTCCGGTCTGTCGTGGTGATACAGACCCTTGTTCTGGGATATTAAATCCCATCTGACTGGAAGAGGCAATTGATTGCAGACCAGAAGGTCCAGCAGATCCGTAAACCATGATTGGCCCGGCTAATGAGGAGTGATCAGCAGTACTTGGCATGTGCATTCTCTTATCTTTTCCAGAACCTTTGGAATTAGAATTGTTGGAGGGTATGCGTACATGAACATCCCTTTCCAACCGATTGCCAGTGCATCTACTGCTAATGCTAACGGGTCTGGGATCGGAGACACGTAAGTGACCATCTTTGCGTTTCCTTTCATCGCAAATAGATCCATGTTTGGCTTGGCCCATGATTGAAGAGGACTTCTGTTATTGACTGGTTGAGCTGCCATTCTGTCGGATGACAAACCGTCCTTCGACTGAGTGCATCCGCGAGGATGGTCAATCTGCCAGGAATGTGTGCTGCCCGAAGAATGACATTCTTCTCTTGGCACAACAACAGAAGTTTCCAAATCATCATGCACAACTCTGGTGATCTCGTCCCACCATGGCAGTTTAAATAAGACACCACTGTTGAGTTGTCCATCCTTATTAGGACTACTTTGTCTCAGATTCTGTCCTTGAACTTTCGAAGTGCTAATGCCACCACTATTAGGTCTAAGATATTTATATGTTTCTGCGCATTTGCCTGATCCCATTCGCCCGACACTGCCAGATTGTCCAGTACCGCTCCCCATTTTGTCGCAGACGCATCCGTGAAGATGGACATCTTCAGCTGAGGAGCCTGTAATGAAACCCCTGCAAGGGGATTCTGTTCTGATAACCACTACTGAAGGTGGTATATCAATGGTTCATTCAATGGAATGTTCATAGATAACGGATCTGTCCTCTGAGATCAGAATGACATTAGGTACACCTGAATCAACCGGCATCTGAGTGCCACATAAAGCATTACCATCTCCAATGATATTAGCAAACCCAGTATCTTGAGAAATTGATCCGGCCCCAGGACTTTATATTAATGGTTCATTCAATGGAATCTTCAAGAGATAACGGATTTGTCGTCTGAGACCAGAATGACATTAAGTACATCTGAATCAACTAGCGCCTAAGTGCCGCATAAAGCACTACCGTCTCCAATGATACTAGTAAACCCAGTATCTTTAGAAATTGATGAGCCCCCAAGACTGCCAATAAGTTCCTGACTCTGCTTTCAGCCGGAAAAGGCCGTCCCTGAGATTGAACAGTATTCCCAGGTAAATAAATTCCTGTGATGGAGACAATTCTGATTTCTCTAGATTGACAATCCAACCCATCTCCTTTAATAGAGCTAGGACAATTTTCAGATTGCGTGACTGGGTTCCCCACCTTCAGCAGCCAGTCATCTATGTATGTATGAACAGCTATGTTTCCACCACCTTGGTGAAGACCCTGGGGGTTGTCGTCAAACCGAACGGTAACGCATTGAATTCCCAAACCTTGTCCTGGAAAAAACCCGCACATACTTCTGAAAAGGAATTGACATTAAAATATGAAAATAAGTATCTTTCAGATCTATCAGGCCCGTCATCACATTTGCCACCGTCTCCATCTGAAACCTGGCGACAGAATGAATTTGTTCAAAGGTTTGAGGTTGAGGATCGGTCTCCAACCCCCGGGGTGCATTTCGGTACGAGGAACATCATCGAATAGAAACCCTGAGAGGCTTGGTCGCAGACTAAATGAATCGCATTTTTCCGCAGAAGACTTTCGATTTCTGAGCGAATCACCTCTAAATGATCGGTCTCCCTTGGAGCATGAGTCCGTACTGGAGTCAATAGTTTACGGAACTGAAGTTTCTTGGATGAGCCAATCTGGTTCGTATCTGTTTCTTAACCAATGACAGACTAAAGAGTCTTGCACGACCTGTTCCCGTTGAAGTCTGCCGCTGACGGTAGGAATGTGTACACAGCTCAGGATCGATGTTGCATGACAAGATGCTAACTCGCTTAGATGAAGATCTACGACTTCCGTCTTCTCCGACGCTACCGGAATGGTTCTCGCCGGATGCCCGCCAGGACCGCACCCCCCCCCCCCCCCCCACCCACCCACATTACGGCCTCCACGATAACTGGACTTTCCGGTACCGCCCCCCCCCACCCTTCCTGCCATCATCATCATAAGGCCATTTATTTGGTGCCTTATATGAAGATGGCTGACCAGCTGCCTGAGATCTAGATGCCCAATGGGTATCACAGCCTGCGGGACGGAAGGGACATCTCTGGCATTGGCGCTGTTGCTCCTGCCTATACTGCTTATAGGACTTACGGCTGGGTCCTCTTCGTCGACTTCCATGACTTGCTGATGACTTCTTGTTCTGCCACAATTGCTGCAACAATAGACAGCGCCTGTCTGGCTGAACCACCAAATAGACTTGGCCCAATGAAGGGTGCAAAAGATAACGTAGCCCTCATTTCCGGTCCTGGTTCTCCACAATCGAGAACCATTCTTCTATGCTCAGCCAATGTGCGAGTGATTACCCTGGCCAGGCAATCTTGGGACAAGTACACAGTGTCCCGGACAATTCTGGGAGCCGCTTCGAGCACCACCCCACCTTCCACAGTGCAGCATCTCCTGCAGGACTGTACAACCATGCGACAGGGCAGCCATGGCTGCCCATGATGCATCTTCAATAAGCGAAAGCTCATTAAATACATGCTTGTGGGCTGCAGACACTAGAGGCCAAGAACGACACTTCATTTTGTCCGCCAATGGCCTATTAAGTGCTTCACACTCCTTCATCGAAAGATGAGGAACTCGTGCATACTGATGATATGCCAGCTCTGGAATGCGGACCCTGCTTCTGATGCACTTGGGGGCCTTAGGCAATGAAAACTCTGGCTGTACCAATCTGTAATCCGTGACTTCAAGCATGTCTGAAGTTTGAGAATCCAAGGGAAGCAGAGGAATGGCCGAAGACCCACTGGACAGAGTGCTAGCCACACGCTCTGACATCCGCTCCATCGTCGGATCGCGCTGAGGCCCCTGCTCCGATGCCAATCAGAGATGGTTAGACATCCATGTCAGGACCTCCACCCACTCAGCTTCTGAGCAGAACGAAGACTCGTCCATTAAAGGACAAAAATTTGGATGAGGAGGCTGCTCCCAACGATCCCTGCTGAGAGCCATGCAAGCAGCTTCCAATTCGAAGTGGGTCTATGGCTCAGCTGCTGGTGACTGTCTAAATGTCTAGGGAATCCACCGACATTGATTCTACATCGTGAAGCGGGCTCCCAACGAGAGCCGGCACGACGACCGCTGGCATGGCAGAATGAACAGCTCCCATGGGAGCTTCCAAAACCACACTCTCAGGCAACCCGGCGGGAAGGATCCCACGGAGTCTTGAGGAAAGATGCCTGTTGGAACATCTATATCCCCATCCAGCTGGGACATCCGTACGAATTCAGGGCGAGACCCACGACCCTTGAACGGGGAAGACTGGCATTGGAATATCATTCAACAGCAACAGTTCTTCCTCTTCCGCTGTAGGTTCGTAAGCCATAGCGGTCAGGGGCCAGGTGCCATCTCATCTGTAAGCTGGACCGGACCACAAAGAGGTAGCCAAGCATCCTGCTGTATCAAGGCTGGAATGACTCAAACATCGCCTTGAACTGGACTGCCCATACACCACGTGCAGAATTCATCTAAATGTGAGTCTCTCCTCCATGACCTGCAAGGCCACCACATCAGCTTTGGATGCCCGATCCTTCGCAATATGATCAAGAGGCATACAGGGTTTTCGCCTGCCCCTTTGGCTTCTGCGAACACAAATTTAGAATTAAAACGCTGAACATGATAATGATGACAAGCACACAGTACAAAAGCTTGATTATAATCAAAGATACATCATTAACTTTCTCATGAATTAACGTTAATAAAGCTGAGAGCAGGAATTACAAAAGTTAGTATGTTTCTTTTACTAAACAATCCACTTAGATATCAACGAATCTTGAACAATCTAAGAAAATTGATCAAATTTCTTTTTCACGAGTGTGATGACATACTTACCTCCCTAGCACTCTTGATATACTAGTATATCGGCTCTAAATTCAATAATATTCAGAATTATAAAGTTAGGTGCCCCTAATGAGCAGGGGGATGTACACAGTCATGACATGACAGACCCTACCTACTGCGCATGCGCATACTGGTACTTCCATTACTAAATATTGGTTGACATAGAAGCAACTATTCAAATAACCAATAACCGTGGGGTGGAGGCCGGGATCCTGTTAGGGAAGTAAGTATGTCATCTCACTCGTGAAAAAGAAATTTATCATTTTCTTATTTCACATCATGAGAACATACTTACCTCCCTAACACTCTTGATAAAAGCCAGAATTTGAAAGGTCCTGAAAACCAGTACACCCTTGAAGAGACTAGCTCTTTCAATTTTCATGAGATTTAAAACATCTGAAATTGTGTCTGAAAACACAACCAGGAATAGAATTTTGCATCGGATAATCGACCGATGAAGAGAGATTGATCAAAAGACAAATGCGCTCCCCCACCCCTCTTTCTGAGGAAGGATAGGAAAAAACGCTGCTCTAAATGACTAGCACGTTCTCTAATACTTGATGAGTATTACTAGACATTGGAAAAAGAAGAATTGCTTCATTTTCAAAACTCTCTGAAAGAACCACAATTAAGAGACATTAACCATCACCATATTAAAAATTAAAAATATGACACCATCACCAAGACAAAAAACAAAGTGGTCACATATACTGACCTTTGATGTCTTGGGAGCGGAAATAATCTCTTCCCCCACCGGATGAAAAGAATGATAGAAGAAATAGTAGGGATTCCCTACTAACAAATGTGATATTTGGAAATAGCAGAGGAGGAAAACTAATTACAAATATATACCTCTACATTATTTTCTGAGGACTGAGACGGCGAGCGGGTTGGGAGTGTCAGAGGCAATGGTCGGTAAAACTTGATTCACAGTGCCACTGGGCTACTGACACAATGTCTTCAATAGAAACACCATTAAATAATGCCGTGGAAGTTACCACACCACGGACACTATGAGCCTTGGCTCTATCTACTTGCTTTCCAGTGGCTGGCTTATGACAGAATTGAATGCATTCTACTAACCATCTGGAAATAGTGTCTCTTGACACCCTACCATGGGGTTCAATATATGACAACCATAGGGAGCATGGGTCCATTTAACTTTATTTAAAGCACGGACAGAACACCATGCTTTAGCACCAGGACATATCTGGTTAAAGCAGGTAAAATAATAGGTTGACCAGGATATTTTAAAGATTGATTCTTAGCCAAGAAATTCAATCTCGGTAGAAGCTTAAGGCCTTCATGTGTAACTATATAACGGTCAGGCTCAGCAGACAAGGCATGAATTTCACTTCTGCGTCTGGCTGATGCTGCCGCAACTAAAAATACAGCTTTAAGTGTCAATAATTTTTATAGAAATAGCACTAAGTGGTTCAAAATGTTTATCACTCAAAACTTGAAGAACCAGAGAAAGACTCCATGACGGTGTCAGTGGAGGATTTCTCAGTCTGAGATTGCCCATACATTGGATAAGAGTATTTAAAACACACTTCATCACTTCCCCTCTTTGCCAAGCAAGCGATAACAGTCATTAATGCTGATGTATATCCAGCAATAGAATTAGATGTAAGACTATAGGCAATATACAGGTGACAGAGAAATAATAATAATAATAATAATAATAATAATCTTTATTTAATGAGGGTACATCATCAATAAAAAAACTGATCTTCCTGAGGCCCTCCCAGAGTAGAGTATGTAAAGAGCGGACATACACATCTACGCACAGAAGTACACACATATACCTACGCAGGCAACACACACACACACACACACACATGCTTTATTACATTTTATACATATTTATATATATAACACTATGTACAGAACTATATATTCACCCTTTCATCGATGACTACCCCATATTTCAATTTACCAACCATACACAAAATGCCATTGAATAGTTTGAGACCTATCTGACCACAAGTTTCCGCTACCTTACGCAGCAATGGCTCTCAGTCAGATTAAGCACAAAATACTCAACAGATTAGTTCGTCTATCTACAAGAATTTGGTTTATTGGGGATTTTATAGCTGAAAAGGTCAATACAGTAGGTAAGTTATAAAATAAGTATTATCTACATTAGTCATATCTCATTACCAAAATACAATATAAAAGCTAGTAACTATTGCATACTACAGATTGTCTAAGTATTTACTAAAGAATTTACTACTTGTGTATTTAAGTTTAACCTGAATTATAATGCTTTAGTAGGTTGTATGACAATGTGCACATAGTTTCGGATTGTGTAAGACTTTGAGGTAGTGAGTTCCAATGTTTGACTACTGTGTATGTGTAGCTTCTTTTGCCATAATCAGTCTTGAATTTTGGAAGTTGAAGATGACAATGTGTTTTTGAGCGCAAGTTGAGTGAGTGTGCATCTTCTGGGAGGGTGAACAAATTCTTTATGTAATTTGGGGCAAGATTATTAAGCGCCCTTTTTGTCATAACATTTGTCTTGATGACCTTGTAGACAGAGTTGTCCAATTTAGTTGTTTATATAAATTTTCTGTTAGTTCTCTAAATGGGGCATCAAGGATAATACGTGCAGCTCGCTTTTGCAATTTCTCCAGTAGAAAATCAGCTAGTACCTGAATAGATTCATCCATTTGATTGATACATCTCTTTGAGCACCATTGTGCAAATCTGTTGATTTTATAATTATATGCTCTGGAGTTTGACCCCCTTCTGGCTCTGGCCATGAAATTGACTGCTTGCTCAGAAAAGCCCTCCTTAATTGCATATTTTTTTACAACATCCATGCAGTCAATTGAAACATTGACGGATTGTTGCGAAGATAATATTGTCCATCAGAGGCAGAGGAACAGGATTGCAGACCAGAAGGTCCAGCAGATCCGCAAACCATGATCAGCGTGGCCAATTCGGGGCGATCAGTAGTACTTGGCATTCCTCCTGCTTGATCTTCTGAAGAATCCTTGGAATCAGGATTGTTGGAGGGTATGCGTATGCATACATTCCCTTCCAACTGATAGCTAGTGCATCTATTGCAATAGCGCTTGGATCTGAAATCGGAGAAACGTACGTCGTCATCTTCGCCTTCTTCTTCATTGCAAATAAATCTATGTTGGGTTTTCCCCAATGATTGAACAGCCACACACTGATTTAGTTGCCATTCCGTAGCCAGAATGCTCATCTTTCGGCTCAATGAGTTTGCTAACAGATTCAGCCTTCCTGGAATATGAACTGCTTTCAAGGTGATCATATGATCCATACACCAGTAAAGCAGTTTCCATGTCATCATACAGAGACTGGGCAACTTCATTCCGCCCTGGCGGTTTATGTAACTCACTACTGTTGAGTTGTCTGAACGGATCAACAAAAACTTCCCCTCTACTTCTTTTAAGAAATGTTCCAGGCCTAGAATTACAGCCCGTAATTCTAGCATGTTGACATGCTCCTTGACTGATTCAGATTCCAAAGCCCTGATATTGTGGCTTCTTCCAGGCAAGCTCCCCATCCCTCCATGCATCCATAAACATCATTACTTGAGGGTGGGGAGGGGTCAGCATGATCCCCGCTAGATTCCCTCTCCATCCACCAATGAAGGTGATGAATGAGAGGACCCAACACTTGAATGAGCGAGTCCAGTGATCCTGAACTCTGCATCCACCGAGTCATCAGAAACAGCTGAATCTGCCGCCTGCGCAAGGCCGCCTGAGGAATCACTGGTTCCATTGAAACCATCAGACCTAGCATTCTCAGATAGACTCGTGCTAGAATATAACGACTGCTGCAAACGAATTGAATGCACGAGGAGATTCTCCACTCTCTCCTGGTATGGATAAACATATCCTATCTCCAGATCGATGAACATACCCAGTTAAACAAACTTCTGGGATGGAGTCAGCTCTGATTTCTGAAAGTTGATTATCCAGCCTAAATCTGAGAATTTTCAAAACTATCTCCAGATTTGCTGTCAAACTTTCTGGGTTGTGTGCCTTTAGCAACCAGTCATCTATGTAAGTGTGGACTGCTATACTTCTCCTGCGGAGGTATGCCGTGATAGCAATGACCACTCGAGTGAAGACACTCAGAGCCGTCGAGGTGCTGAATGAGAGAACTTTGAATTCCCATTGGCGTCCCTGACAAGCAAATTTCAGGAACCGACGAAAACTCCTTGTAATGGGAATGTGGAAATAAGCATCATTTAGATCTATCGACGCTGTCCACATCCCCTTCTCTAACTCCAACACCGATTTTATTGTTTCCATTTTGAAACTCGGTGTGTCTATAAATTTGTTTAGAGGTTTGAGAATTGGTCTCCCCCCCCCCTCCCCGCCAGTGTTCTTTGTCACAAGAAACACGGTTGAATAGACGCCCAGGCAATCTTGCACTGGTTGAATCACTTCTTTTAGAATTAGAGATTCTATCTCCTCTTCTATGCACAACCGCTTGTCTGGATCTCTTGGAATTTGAGTCCAGACCGGTGCCAGAGACAGATGCACTGACCTATTATCCACTCTGCACTGTATCCATGCGAAAGTCATTGCAAGACTAAGCGGTCATAAATTAACCACTCCCACTCCTGAATGTGGAAAGTCATACAACCTCCCACTGGTGCACCTAGGGTTAACAGGGTGCACATAAATTTTAGAAGTGGGTGTGTCCCTGGTACGTGTGACAACACCTGAGTGGTACCTGTGGTAAACGAAAAAATTTTTAGGCCATCAAGCCCGGTTACCACACGCCATTCCTCACATGCCTCGCCCAGCACCACGTGCACCACGGTGCGCGGGCTACTGGCTACTGCCTGTGCTTGTAGCGCTCGCTGGATGTAGTACAGCACGCTGCTGCTGGCGCGGTCGGCACGGTCTCTGAACCCAGCCAGCCTACTGGCCTCTGACACTGCCACGAGCGTACTGCCGTCGAGAAGCCGAGAGCTGACCAGGCACATGTTCTCTACGCAACACCTCAAATTGTGCGCGCAGCGCCCTCTGGTTATTCACTAAGTTCACCATCTCCTGGAGGTGCCAACAACCCTCACCTCTAAGAAGACCAGGGCCCGCCATCGGTGCTTGCAACAAACGCAATTTGAGCTCCTGGGACAGGCACAAGTTGTCTAAGGCAAATGTGCACCTTGTCCTCAGTGACTTGGTGACCGACCTAGTCAGACAATCGAACGCCAGGTTGATCCCATCCTGGATGGCTCGTTGTACTGTCACCGGACTAGGCTGTTGGTGCAGCGAGGCTGCTACTACCCCTGATAACAGCTGAGACATGTGAGACAGCGCACCAATCACTGCGCGCGAGGTCTCCTTGGTGTCACACAAAGCGGCATTAGCCGTGCGCATATCACCAGAGCACAGCGCTTCCATGTCAGCACGAGAGCCTGGCCGCGTGTCTTCCCCCATAGCGGCACGGTCGTCTGGGCGCTAGACCATACCAAGTGTACTGACTGGCAGTAACTAGGCATCGTCTAGCAACCTCGCAGGGGGGGGGGCCTTCGCGACGCGACCTTTCGGTCTGATCGACTCCTCTGCCACAGTGAACATATCTAAGATATGCTCAGAATACGGCAGAGACTGAGCTGATGTGGCCAATGGCCCCAATCAGCTCAGGTTGATTATGACATCAAACCTCAATGCAACAGTCCCTTCAAGGAGAGATATCAGAAAATGAATGCAAGAAATACCTAGTGACTACATACATTCAGTACTCAAGAATAATATAATATTAAATTATATATCCGAGAAAAACCCATGCAGAAACAAGAGAGAATACAGTGCAATAAAGCTGGCAGCAAAAATTATTAAATATTTTCAAATAATTAGGTGCCATAACTAATAAACTCCCTTACCCTGAGCACAGGCAAACCATCCCCTTGTGCAGACGAACACGTCCATCCATCCGCCGAGTCTGTAGTCTGATGAAGGGAATGGGACAAAAGGAGGGAGATATTTATTCGTCCTATATCTCCGACCCTTAGACATATCATAATGATGTCAGAAAACAGAGACGTGATCAACCTCCGAGTGAAGAACAGGAGCTCTTACCATTCATAGATGATCCTGTGGACACAAAGACACAAGGGATTAGTAGACCTAGGCACTGGGAGAATTTAACAAGGATTCACAGCGCCTAAAAAAACGCGCTAACGCCAAGTCAGCCGCGAACGAAAACCGGTAACATATAAAAGTTACAAGTCTTAATTAATATATGGAACAATATTACTTTAATGGATCTTCTTCTTTTCGATCGCTGGTATCACACTTGGAGAGCCGTTCTCAAGATGGATGATGAGGACTCCTCTGACGATTTTGCATCAGCCATTATGGAAATTGATGATAATAAACAGTGAAAATTCTCAAAAAAGAGCTTGGAAAGTTTTCCAATTGTTGCATGTGAGCCAATAGATTAGAAAACGGAAGTACCAGTATGTGCATGCGCAGTAGGTGGGGTCTGTCATGTGCGTGACTGTGTACATCCCCCTGCCCATTAGGGGCACCTACCTTTTTATAATTCTGAATATTATTGAATTTAGAGCTGATATACTAGTATATAAAGAGTGTTACGGAGGTAAGTATGTTCTCATGATGTGAGATAATAATAACCATAATTGCTGATAACTACAAACACCCTCGACAATCAAATGAGAGCTAACAACGGCTAAGATTGAGAGTAGACAGAAATGCTAACCATAACAAACGCTACTATGGGCGCTGCCATCTTGGCTTATGGGCGCATCCATCTTGGAAGGAACCGAGTCACCAGAGAAATTAACCAAGTACCCAAAAAGCATTAATAAGATAATGGGTAACGGGACGACTCCTAGAATGGCGATTGAATTAAAACAATGTGGCAATTTAAGGAAATTTCAAATAGTCATTACGGCATGAGTGTATAAATTCTAGATAGATACAACCTGCACCCGAGTCGAATTTCCTCTTCCCTCCATGGAGCCACAAATCTAATTAGTTAACAACGCGTGAAAACGAATTAAAAACTTTAATTTAGCAGAGCAAATAAAGACGAGTGTTTTGAATTCTGCAAAATAGATGAATCTGTCTGTACTCGGGAATTGACTCTGTACCTGGCGCTTATGGTAATTCCCGGACACGGGCTGAGCAGGATCCTTGAGAGTTAATCTTTGTTAGTTATTTTGAGCTAATCTTTCGATAATAGACATTATCATAATAGTACATCTGGCAAGTATTATTCGGAAAACACCATGCATTACATACTTCATTGTCACTGTTTCCAATTTCTTCTTCCACCTCATAGCTGCCATCCATCCCGGCTTCCGTCTGTTTCTCTACGCGCTCCATGCCCTCACGAGCACGAATGTTAGATGGATCACAGCTACAGCGAAAAAACAATGATCATGATTTTAACTCTTTCAACATAATTATGCTGATGAATATTTTGTAAGTAATTTGACTGAAGTTACCTAAGGGAGTAGCAACTTCCAGTCACATTACTCTCAAATTATTCAACAGCTTACCAGTATGCTAAGTCTGTGTTTGCGCTAGGGATATAGTCTAAATAAGGAGACAAAGCATATTTGCATTCATTTCTGTGAACGTGTGTCTCACACTGGCTACAAGTCTGACATGTGATCATTAAATTGAATTGTGATTGAGCATCTGTCATGTCTGTTGTAATGGTATATCTCTTGTTACAGTTCTGAAGATGAAGCAGTCTAGGAAATAATTAACCAATTTATAACATGGAAAGGTGTAGACAGGGTTTGTGCATGGCACTCTCATGTCTGTGTGCATTCGCAAGTTGTGTGATAGATTGTATTGTAAATCCATACCAGAAGTTATATTACTGGTCACTCCTCAAAAAGCTCTGAAAGAACCCTAATACTTATTGCCCTTTTGAAAATAGTCGCTTGTTAGTACTTTTCATTAATAACAATGATGACATGAAAAACTGATAATATGTGCTTATTCAGTTCTTTGGAGTTCATATTCTATATGCTGTTCTTAAATCCTCAGTGCGTGATATCTATTTTCAATATGGTATCATTATATCACGCAGTCCTACATGAATGTTCAGTAGTAGGGTTACAATCTGGAGACAAAGGCTTATAAATAGTGAGTATAAATCCAGCGCTTGTTCTAATGGAGGACAAGCATCTGATATCAATCTGTGTGTGCGTGCATACATGCATATGTGCATGCCGGTGTGGTGTGTTAGTACAACTGAGTTGATCTACATAATACATAATTTATTGCACCTCAGAGTGTGTAATGACAAGATTATATCATCATTAGTCCAAGTCAGTCTGAGTCAGCATACATGGATTGATGATCTATCTTTAACCCTTTACTGCTCAAGTTTTAGCATGGAAATTTTTTAATCTTTTTCTTAGTGTATGTTCATCTGTAGGTTAAGAGATTATTTTTGAAATTCTACCACAGAAATGACTGGCTCGGTTATCAAGTCAATCATTTCAGTGGTAAATTTTCAAAAATAGTCCTCTCTTTGTTTGGCTGGCTTGACAAAGGGTTAAAGTTCTAAAGATTATGCAATGACCACGAAAATGACTCGTGTTTCACAAACTTAACCCGAATGCGCTTACTGTAAAGCTATATTGTACTGTTCCAATGCATCCAGGTGCTGATTTGTTTCAAAGAGGAAATCTGCTAACATCTGATGGAGACGACATGTACTCTGATTCTGCAGCTGATGACGAAGTCTGAAAATATTATTATTATTATTATTATTATTTTATTATTATTATTATTATTATTTAGAGTACATTTATATGACACGTGAGATTTCAGTAGGTAACTCAGCCAGCATAGAATGTTCTTACACATGTAAGGCCCTTCTAAGCAGGCTCTTTATGAAATCCATCCCTTCTATTACTTACAATTCAATTCCCTTCTCAAACTGATGTTCCTGAGCTAGAACCTCTGCCATCAAATACACCGGCTCTAAGTAGGTAATATCTGTCTTCATTGCTTTCTCGAGGTACTGCTTGGCCTGAGGAACACAAAATTAACAGACTACATATACCATGAAACAAACAAAATTATGGATTTTTTTTCCATGAGAGAGTTGATACTTACCTCCCTAACACTCTTTGATATTCCTGAATATCGACTTTCACTCAATAAACACTCAGATTAAAAACAGTTAGGTGCCCCTACTGGGCAGGTAGTCAGATGACAGTCCGGCGGATGCCAGCCCCAACCTCACGCATGTGCAGACTAGTACTTCCTCTGACTAATTTCTTGGCTGAAAGAATGCAACTTTAGAAAGCCGGCAGACCGAGCCTCTGTGGGGTGGAGAGGCCGGGTCCATGTTAGGGAGGTGAGTATCAACTCTCTCATGAAAAAAGAAATCCGTGATTTCGTTTATTTCACTTCAAGAGTATACTTACCTCCCTAACACGCCTTGATATTGCCAGAATTCATAAGAGAATTTTGCGGGAGGGAGGCGAGGTCAAAAGACCAGCTCTTCCCTATCCGCCTTTCTGCGATTAAGGCACTTAAACGTCTGAAATTGTGAGAAAAACACAACCATGAAATGATTAGAACATCGGATAACACAACCGATGGCTGAGAGAAGACCATATGTTATATGCACTCACACACACACACACACACCCCTCCTTTCTTGGGAGGGAGACAGAATGACCTCAATGTCCCATATGCTTCCTACGTACAAGGGCCTTGTACTATAGGACATTAGACGAAAAAGGCTCCATTTTCGTATACTTTCAAGAATGAACCACATAAAACACGTACCATCACCATATTAATAACGAAGGGTCACGTGACAAAACAATCAACAATGAACAACACATAAAAAATACTGACCTTGTGAATTGCTTGATGCTGTCATCATCTTCCCATTGATGAAGACTGATGCAGTCCAGACAAGTGGCTGTTTACACTGATAAATTGTGATATATATAAAAAAATGAGAGAACCTCATCAAAATATGTACACCTAAAGTATTTTTTCAAAATCGATAAGGCAAGAGGATTCGAGGTGTCACGGAGGTAATAGTTGATGAAACTTGACTCACAGTGCCACTGGGCTACCGACATGTCATACACAGGGACCCCATTAAACAGGGGGGTGGAAGCCACTACGCTGTGAACACTGTGACCCTTGGCAAAGTCAATTTGCTTACCTGTGGCGGATTTATGACAAAATTTAATACATTCTTCAATCCACCTGGAAATGGTGCCTTTGGAAGCCCTACCATGAGGTTCAATATACGACACAAATAAGGCTGTTAGGTCCGTCAGCCATTCCTGGGTACATTGTTTGTACCTGTTTAATGCGCGGACTGGACACCATGCTTTTGAATTAGGATCATATCTAGTCAAAGCTGGTAAAAATATGGGTTGACCTGGATATTTCAAAGACTGGTTTTTAGCCATGAAATTTATCCTAGGTAGAAGCCTAAGGCCTTCCCCTGTAACCACATGACGGTCTGCCTCGGCTGATAAGGCATGAATGTCGCTTCTCCGACTAGCAGAGGCTGCAGCAATTAAAAATACAGTTTTAAGAGTCAACATTTTCATAGAAATGGAACTAAGTGGTTCAAAAGGCTTATCACCTAGTACTTGAAGCACTAGAGATAAACTCCAAGATGGAATCACAGGGGGATTCCTTGGTCTTAGATTGCCCCTGCCTTTAATTAATACATTTAATGTACTTACTTTATCACTTCCCCTATTAGCCAAGCAAGGGATAACTGTCCTTAAAGCCGACTTGTAGCCAGCAATAGAGTTAGGCTTGCGGCTATAGGCATCATACAGGTGATAGGAAATTGGCTACTACCTGAATAGATGAATCCATTGGATTAATACATCTTTTTTAGCACCATTCTGCAAATCTGTTGATTTTATAGTTATATGGTTATATGCTCTGGAGGGTGCGGGCCTTCGTCATCCTCTAGACCATTCACAGGTGATTGCGTGGCTGGAGGAACCCGATATTCCTGGCAAGCCAGAGAAAGCATGAGCACAGAGCAGGCATGCTAAACACACTGGCTTGACCAGGAGCAGGCGCCATGGCATTGTGCGGGGAATGAACTCGCCACACCACGGCCCTGGCCAGAGCCGAGGTATGCAGTAATGCTGGCCATCGGATTCAGCCCGGGCTACCTTCTGCGCCGTGAATGGTACTGCTGCATGAGTAGACCCAAGGAAAATGTTGCCCGTGTTCCCCACGAGGGGTGCACATACGTCAATTTCCATGGCCACGGCGTGAGACGGAGAACCCAGCAGATAATCCTCTTCATCCTGGCCAGAAAGATTAGGCTCCAGGTCAGCGAAGAATGCTAACCCGGACTGGCTAGGAAAGGTACCATAAGAAGTAGTGGTACATGTAGGGTGCAGATAATCCTGGGAACCCGATAAGCGGGAAGCAGGCTCCAGCGACACCTGTCCACGAACAACAGGCGTGGCAAGCCTGCTACCAGTGCCCTCATAGTGGCCTGCCCCCTCTAATTGGGCCACCTCTGAATCTTGGATGAAAACTGAGTCCCTAAAGAGTACCAATTGAGAGGCGGGGATTATCTGCTCCGGGGCAGTAGAAGAAGACAATAAAGGATTTGGCCCAGGGAGCATGATGCGAAGCAACTCTGGGACCAAATCCTTTATAGTCTTCTTCATCTCTCCCATCATCTCAAGACGGAAGGCTTCCATATCCATGGTGGATGAAGCCTTCCTCTTACGCTTCTTACCAAGACCTTCTCGCTCCTTCTTCGAGTGTCTCTCCTCCTCTAATGCCTTTTCCTTGGCCTATAATGACAAGAACTCAGTCATTAATTCGGCCCCTGCCCCCCCCCCACCACTGTTTACATATGTTACAATTTAACAATGGGCCACATGGACTACATTGAAAACACAGGTGAGGGGCGAATCTAGGTTTGAGAAACCTGACACAAGCAGAACAACCAGGTTTCTGAAAAGGCCATAAGACGAAGACAATGAGTATTTTAGTTAATGAATTAGTAAAACTCAAAACCAAAATAAAGAAAGAGGGCTGGTGGCCATAAAGACCACTACACAAACAGATAAACCAGCGTTGGACAAAACTTTATGATATTAATAATGGTGCAAGGCTGATTATGATGTCATAACTTCAAAAATAAGAAGGTAATCTGACTTGAAACAACACCCAGGTGTAAGGACGAATTGTATTCATAATCCAGAACATACTAATTGGAAAGGATAGTAATACAAACTATGCAAACATCAGATAAACAGTGATAAATTGGCAGCAGATTTTAGAAAAAATTCTAAATATATTAAAGTGCCTAATATCATAACCTAACATACCTGCGTCTTTAGCATAGACAAACCATCCGATCTGATGAACTGGAAGCTCCACCAATCTCTATGACCTCTTAAATCTTTCCACCATTAAGGGAGGGAAGTGGACCAAGAGGGCAAAGTGAGATCTTCTTAGGAGACCTCCAACTCACTGGACATAGATTTTGATTAGTTCTTATCTAACATTGTTAGTAGGAAATGGAACCTTGGTGGAGAGAAAAACATACCCTCTGAAGATGTGTCGTTCCTTGTTCAATCATAGATAGATACCTGTGGACACAAACACAAAGAGAGATTAGTATTTCATAGCGCCAGATAGAAATAAACCAGTCTTTTAGGCGCTTGACACGTCTAATCGCAAATCCCGGAAACACATTACAACGGGATTAAAACGCTAAACTAGACAAGTATGTAGTGAATTCACCTGATAATTTGGTCCCTGGCCATCCTCTGGAGACGTTCCATGGTCAGACATTATCCTTAGGTGATATTCTTTCAGAAATTGAGAGTAACTTAGCAGAAAAATAGTATAATAAAGAAATGTATGTGTCTCTTTAGCCAATAAATTGGAAAAGAGGAAGTGCTAGTCTGCGCATGCGCGAGGTTGGGGCAGGCATCTGCCGGACTGTCATCTGACTACCTGCTCAGTAGGGGCACCTAACTGTTTTTAATCTGTGTGTTTATCGAGTGAAAGTCAATATTTGGGAATATTTGGGAATATCAAAGAGTGTTAGGGAGGTAAATATGCTTTTGAAGTGAAACAATTTTAAGCTACAACTCAACTAGTAGTAGAACTCAGTCTGCGTGTTGATCAAGCTTTTGACATTTTTTTAACAAAGCTGCATTACTTGTTTGATATCATCCCAATAATAACCTAGTTATAAAGCTTCTGATAGGCCTGAATTATGATTTTGAATTTATTTGTGCACCAGATCAACTAAAAGGTTAAATTGTATATCCTCAGGGTGAGTGATGTTGATAACATGGACTGAAATACAGTGCACACTTTTGCATTTTAGAGAAATGATAAACAACTAAGAACTTCATCCATGAGAGTACTGCATCTTAATTTCAAATTTATATACATGTAAGACTAACTGGTCAAGTTACTAAAAGGAACTTAATATTCTAGATTTTCTTTGGCTGTTAAAACTAAAACGTCTAAATTTTTTAGGAGTTGACTGAGTGTGCTGACTGAATATTTAACTTGGTTACAATGAAAAAATAAACATTTGGCATATACTTGTCAGAAAAAGTCAGACTAAGGTACACTAGTTTAAACGAAATCAAGGATTTCTTTTTTCACGAGAGAGTTGATACTTACCTCCCTAATACTTTTGATATTGCTAAATATTGGCTTTCACTCAATAAACACTCAGATTAAAACAGTTAGGTGCCCCTACTGGGCAGGGAGTCAGAGCGTAGTCTGGCGGATGCCAGCCCCACCACCGCGCATGCGCAGACTAGCACTTCCTCTGACTAATTTATTGGCTGATACACATGCAACTATAAAGAGCCTGAAGACCGAGCCTCTGTGGGGTGGAGAGGCCGGGTCCGTATCTAGGGAGGTAAGTATCAACTCTCTCGTGAAAAAAGAAATCCTTGATTTCGTTTATTTCACATCAAGAGTATACTTACCTCCCTAATACTTTTGATATTGCCAGAATTCGACAGTGAATTCGGCGGGAGGGAGGCGAGGTCAAAAGACCAGCTCATCCCTATACGCTTTTCTGCGTTTAAGGCACTTAAACTTCTGAAACTGTATGAAAAACAGTCAGGATTTGACCAACCATCGGATAACACCCCCGATGTATGAGAGATGACCGAATGTCATATGCGCTCCCCCCCCTCCTTCCTGGGAGGAAGAGTCGAATGACCTCAATGTCCTATACGCTCTCTACGTACAAGTGCCATGTACTACAGGACAGAGACGAAAAAACTCCATTTTCGTATACTCTCAACAATGAACCACATAAATACACAAAACCATCATCATATAAATAACGGGTAACGTGACAAGACAATCAACAATGGACAACACATACACAAGACTGACCTTGTTGAAATGGCTGCTGACATCCTCTTCCCATTGGTGAAGATCGATGCAGTCCCAAATTAGTGGTTGTTTCCATAAATTAATTGTGAAATATATAAGCAATGAGGAAACCCCATCAAAAATATATATGCCTAGTTATTTTTTCAAAATCGACAAGGCGAGAGGATTAGAGGTGTCACGGAGATAATGGTCTGTAAAACTTGACTCACAGTGCCACTGAGCCACCGACATAATATCATCCACAGGGACCCCATTAAATAGGGCAGTGGATGTCACTACGCCGCGGACACTGTGAGCCTTGGCCACGTCAACCTGCTTCCCGGTGGCAGATTTATGGCAAAACTGAATGCATTCTACAATCCACCTGGAAATGGTGTCCTTAGAAGCCCTGCCATGGGGTTCAATATATGACAACCATAACGCTGACTGATGGGTGCGCCACTCCGCCGTACGTTGTTTGTACCGGCGAAGCGCCCGGACAGGACACCATGCTTTAGAATTAGGATCATATCTAGTTAAAGTAGGCAAAATAATAGGTTGACCTGGATATTTCAACGACTGATTTTTAGCCAAGAAATTAATCCTAGGTAGCAGCTTAAGGCCTTCCCCTGAAACCACAAAACGGTCATCCTCGGCTGATAAGGCATGAATCTCACTCCTACGCCTAGCCGAGGCCGCAGCAATTAAAAACACAGTCTTCAGTGTTAAAAGTTTCATAGAAATGGAACTAAGTGGTTCAAACGGCTTATCACCTAGTACTTGAAGCACTAGCGATAAACTCCAAGACGGAATCACCGGTGGATTCCTTGGTCTTAGATTGCCCATGCCTTTAATTAATACATTTAATGTACTTACTTCATCACTCCCCCTATTAGCCAAGCAAGGAATAACAGTCATTAAAGCTGACTTATAACCAGCAATAGAGTTAGGCTTGAGGCTATAGGCATCATATAGGTGACAGAGGAAATCAGCCACTACCTGAATAGATGATTCCATTGGATCAATACATCTTTTTGAGCACCATTCTGCAAATCTGTTGATTTTATAATTATATGCTCTGGAGGTTGACCCCCTCCTGGCTTTGGCCATAAACATGGCTGCTTGCTCAGAAAAGCCCTCCTTAATTCTAGATTCCTTGACAACATCCACGCAGTCAATCTGAACATTGACGGATTGTTGTGAAGGGCCTTGCCCTGGAAGATAATATCGTCCATCAGAGGCAGAGGAACCGGATTGCAGACCAGAAGGTCCAGCAGATCCGTATACCATGATCGGCTTGGCCAATCCGGGGCGATCAGAAGCACTTGGCATTCCTCTTGTCTGATTTTCTGAAGAATTTTTGGAATCAGGATTGCTGGAGGGAATGCGTATGCATACATTCTCCCCCAGCTGATAGCTAACGCATCTGTTGCGAAAGCGCTTGGATCCGGAATCGGAGAGACGTACGTCGTCATCTTCGCATTCTTCTTCGTTGCGAACAAATCGATGTTGGGTTTCCCCCAATGGTCGAACAGACGATCCGCCACACATTGATTTAGTTGCCATTCCGTGGGTAAAACACTCATCCTTCGGCTCAATGAGTCTGCTAGCAGGTTTAACCTTCCCGGAATATGAACTGCTTTCAAGGTAATCTGGTGATCCAGACACCAACAAAGCAGTTTCCATGTCATCATACAGAGACTGGGCGACTTCGTTCCGCCCTGGCGGTTTATGTAAGTCACAACTGTTGAGTCCCTCTATAGAACACCTCAATCAGAAGATGCCTACCATCATCTCTCGAGGCCAGAGCAAGTGACCATTTTTCGTCTCAGAACTGGACACAACAGACTAAACCAACACATGTACAGGCGGTTCCACCTTACGACATCGCCCGCTTGTCCTTGTGGAGAAGCAGAACAGACCACAGAGCACATACTTCAATGTTGCAGTACGTATCAGCTGCTGAGAGAAGAGATCTGGCCTTTGTCAACCTCTATTCTTGAAAAGCTGTAGGGGCCTGTGGAAGAACTGCAGAAAACCACAGATTTCATCTTGAGAACGGCTCTCCAAGTGTGATACCAGCGATCGAAAAGAAGAAGAAGACAACTGTTGAGTTGTCTGAACGAATAAGAACAATCTTGCCCTGAACTTTCTGTAAGAAATGTTCCAGGCCCAGGACTACTGCTCTTAGCTCCAGTAGATTTATATGTTCCTTTGACTGTTCCAGATTCCAAAGCCCTGATATCGTGGATTCTTCCAGGCAAGCTCCCCAGCCCTCCATCGATGCATCTGTATACACAGTCACCTGAGGGTGGGGAGGGGTTAGCATAACCCCCACCAAGAGATTCTCTGTGTCCAACCACCATTGCAGGTGATGAATCAGAGGCGCCAACACTGACACATTCGAGTCCAGCGAACCTGTACTCTGGGTCCATTGTGTCATGAGAAATAACTGGATCGGCCGCCTGCGTAAGGCGGCCTGAGGAATGACTGGTTCCAATGAAACCATCAACCCCAGCATTCTCAAGTAAACCCGTGCCAGGACATGACGACTGTCGCACACTGACTGAATTAATGAGATGAGTTTCTGAACTCTCTCCTGAGTAGGATAAACATATCCTGTCTCTAGATCGAAGAACATCCCCAGGTAAACAAACTTCTGGGATGGAGTCAGCTCTGATTTTGGGAAATTGATCATCCAGCCTAAGTCTGTGAGAGTTTTCAAAACAATCTCCAGACTGGCCGACAAACTTTCCCGGGTGTGCGCTTTCAACAGCCAGTCGTCTATGTACGTGTGGACTGCTATGCTTCTCCTGCGGAGGTATGCGGTGATCGCAAGAACCACACGGGTGAAAACCCGAGGAGCCGTGGAAATTCCGAAGGGTAGCACCCTGAATTCCCACTGTCTGCCCTGGAATGCAAATCTCAGGAAGCGACGGAAACTCCTGTGTATGGGGATGTGGAAATAAGCGTCCTTCAAATCTATCGACGCTGTCCACATTCCCCTCTCTAACCCCGCCAACACCGAGCGCACAGTCTCCATCTTGAAACTGGGCGTCTCTATGAACTTGTTCAATGGCTTGAGGTTGAGAATTGGTCTCCACCCTCCGGTGTTCTTTGTTACTAAGAACAGGGTTGAATAGAAGCCCGGACACCTCTGTGCCGGCTGAATAGCTCCTTTTTGTATGAGGGAATTTATTTCCTCCTCGATACACAACCTTTGATCTGGATCTCTCGGATTTGGAGTCCAGATCGGCACTAGAGACAGTCGCGATGGCGGGCCTGTCATCCAATCGGGATGATACCCGACTGAAAGCCATCGCAAGACTAAACGGTCCTGAGTTAACCGTTCCCACTCTTGCATGTGGTCGGCTAATCGGCCTCCCATCGGTCCACCTAGGGATAGAGGTGGACATAAGGAGTGCAAGAGCGGCACTGTCTCCTTTGCCAGAAACACCGGCGCGGTTCTCACCGCGGTAACCGTCCCATCAGGAACGATTACCCCGCCCAGATCCTCGCGCGCCACGACCAGCCCCGTGCGCACCTCGGTGCGCGGGCGGCTGCCTGGCTGACTGCGCCTGAGGAGCCTGCGCCCCCCTCGCTGCTGGCCGAATCGCACGCGGCCGAGGCCGGCGCTGCGATGGTGGTTGGCCTCTGACCTGGCCACTACCACCTCGAGCCTGCAGGGGATGATACGCAGGGGGTGCGGCGCGAACGTTGGCACGACGAAGCACTTCAAACTGTTCGCGCAGCGCCCTCTGGTTATTGACCAGAGTAACCGTCTCCTGGAGGTGTCTACATCCCTCACCTCCAAAGAGACCAGGACCTGTCATAGGCGTATGTAGTAGCCTATTGTAGAGGTCCTGGGACAGGCACAGATTATCCAGGGCAAAAGTGCGCCTTGCCCGGACACTCCTGGTCACCGCCCGCGTCATACAGTCCAGAGCCAGGTTGATACCATCCTGGATGGCTCGCTGGACTGTGACCGGACTTGGCTGGCGCGATGCGGATGCTGTTACTACCCCTTGTAACAGCTGGGAGACGTGGGACAGAGTGGCAATCGAAGCCCTCCCACTCTCCTCCGCATCACGCAACGCGGTATTTGCCGAACGCAACGCGTTCGAACACAAGACTCCCGTGTCAGAACGGGAGCCTGGCCGCGCATCCTCACCCAAAGCCGCGCGGTCATCCACGCTCGGCTTTGGTACCACACCGTACCGCTGGTAGTCCAGGGGCACGATGCGGCAACGCCTGGCCACCTCGCGCGGGGCCATAGCGAGACGTCCACTCGCCTTAATGGACGTCTCCGCCGCCTCGAACATGTCAGCGACATGCTCTGCCAGCGGCAGAGAAGGCATAGCGTTAGCAGTAGGCTTACCAGCTAACCACGGCCTGTGTTCACGCTGGCTAGCCGACTGCTCCACGGGCAGATCTGGTCTAACACTCACCAACCACTGGCAAGCGTCAGACCAATCCTCCTCCGTGGCTAGTTGCGAGCGCTCTACAAGACGGGGGCCTTCGTCTTCCTCCTGAGCACAAGCAACAGAGCTTGACGGCGGATACGCTGATATCCCTGGCAAGCCAGGGAGAGCATGCGGGCCTGATAATACCGGCATGCTAATCTCACTGGCTTGACCAGGAGCAGGCGCCGTGGTAGAGCGCGGGGCATATACCGCCCCACCACGGCCCCGGCCAGCACCAGCTACACTCTCGGCAAGCCGAGGTATGCGGTACCGCTGGCCTTCAGCGCCCAGGGCCACAGTCTGAACCGTGGATTCTACCCCTGGGAGAGTAGAACCGTGGAAAAAGGCGCCTGTATTCCCCGCGAGGGGCGCACAAACGTCATATTCCATGGCCACGTCTTCAGACGGCGACCCCAACAGGTAATCATCATCCTCCTGGCCAGAAAGATTAGACTCCGGGTCAGCAAAGAGAGCTAACCCGGACTGGCCAGGGAAGGCGCCATACGAGGTACTGGCAGCCGCGGTGTGCGGATACCCCTGGACTGATGAGCAGCCCGCGGGTTCCAGTGACGACCGTCCACGGTCCCTATTGGGCGCGGCAATAAGCCTGCTGCCAGGGCCGTGGAACACCCCCTCTAATGGGGCCACCTCTGAATCTTTAAACAACGGAAGCGTACTAAGGAACGTTGATTCAGAGGTGGGGATTACCTGCTCCGAAGCAGATGATGAGGTCAATAAAGGATTTGGTCCAGGAAGCATGCCACGAAGCAACTCTGGAACCAAATCCTTGATTGTCCTCCTCATCTCTCCCAACATCTCGGTCCGGAAGGCCTCCATGTCCACCGCGGACGAGGCCTTCCTCTTACCCTTCTTACTTACGACCTCTTTTTTCAGCTTCTTTTTCTCCTCCTCCAACTTGTCCTTCGCCTGCAAGCACAAGAATTCGGACATTAGCTCGCCCCCCCAGTGCTTACATATCTCGCAATTAAGCAAGGGACCACAGGGGCTACACTGAAAACATAGATGAGGGCCAAACTTGTCCCTCAAAAATCGTCCACAGGACGCACAACCAGGTCTCTGAAAAAGGCCAAAGGACGAGGAGTATGAGCAAACTAGTTACGCTTAGAAACTAACCAACTCAAGAGAAGGAAATGATCATAAAGATCATAATTTTTATGAGAAACCAGCTTCGGACAACTTTAATTGTAATTAAAGAGCAAAGCTGATTATGACGTCATTAATCCTATGACAGGACAAAATCGATCCCAACAAACATCCCAGTGCAAGGACGAATTGTATCTCTAACCAGAACATGTGCAGAATGGACATTTCGACTACACAAGCATCAGATAAATACTGATAACAATGGCAAATAGTGTTAATTATCTCCCTTTCTCATATCAATAATTAATACCTGACACCTTGTCTAGACAAACCATCCAACCTGATGAACTGGAGAACTCCACCACTGAACGCCTCTTAACTCTCTCCACCTCCAGGGGAAGGAATTGGATCAAGAGGGCAAAGTGAGAAGACCTTTATAATAGGCCTCCAACTCACTGGGCATAGAATTTTTGGTTAGATAACCTAACAGTATTAGTAGGAAATGGAACCATGGTGGAGAGACACAAACCCTCTGCTGATGTCATGTCCTTATTTCTCCTTCACACAGACCTGTGGACATAAACACAAAGAGAGATTAGTCTTGTATAGCACCTAGTTGAAAAAACCCAACTAATTAAGGCGCTTATCACGTTTAGCGAGAGTCCCGGAAACACATTACAACGGGACAAAACTCGCTAATTTTACTAGAAGTCACCTGATTTAAAGGTCCAAGGCCCTCCTGTGGCGAAGTCACTCTCTCAGCCATCTTTGTCAGCGGTAAACTTCTATCTAATAGTCTTAAAAAGCTTTGAAAAGAGTATAGAAAGATTCTATCATGAAAGCATGTGTTGTCTCTCAGCCAATAAATTAGCAAAGAGGAAGTGCTAGTCTGCGCATGCGCGGTGGTGGGGCTGGCATCCGCCAGACTACGCTCTGACTCCCTGCCCAGTAGGGGCACCTAACTGTTTTAATCTGAGTGTTTATTGAGTGAAAGCCAATATTTAGCAATATCAAAAGTATTAGGGAGGTAAGTATACTCTTGATGTGAAACATGTAAGAGCGTTAGCATATAACACATTCAATGTACCTTTCCAGTTTTAGCTATGACCCGCCCATCTCTACCTAAGCTCAATCCACACCACATTCATGTTGGGATCGATCGATCCTGAACTCCCTGACTATCAATTTCCAGAAAACTATGCAGGTAAGCTGTTGAATAGTTTGAAACTAATCCGACTGGGTGCTGTTGCTGCCTATGCCATTTTCTTAATAAGCAAAAACATACAATTCGTACAATGTGTCAGACTATTAAGCGTTAAAGATGGGCTTAATCGAATCATTCATAATGTCATGATTATGACATCACCATACATGTTGTGTAGGTGATTATGATGTCATATAATTGAATAGGGAAATGGATTCATAAATATATATATATATATACTGAGCCAAAAACGTTTAGGTACAGTGAAGTTTGGTTTGTTGTATTAAAACTATGCATCCATTTATAACCAAATTTGCAGGCATGTTTCGTCAATGTAATGTCTCACTGATCATGAAAAAATGCAAATCATTTCTTGCATTTCTCGGCCGCACGCTTACTGCATGTGAAAAAGCATTTTTCATGCACTGGCCCACATTGGCGGGTAGCGAAGGCAAAAATTCACCATATTGCAAAAGCAGATAATGAACGTTAACAGAAAACGCTTAAAAGTTTACCCTACCGAACATGGGCCACCGCCCAGGGCTACCCGAAAATCAGCGCCATGAAGCAATGGGAAGACTCACTGCTAGGAAGAGCGTTCGCGCTGTTGCTCGACATTTTAACGTTCACACCTCAACCATTTTCCGTCTCTGCCAACGTGAGTAGGAAACTGGACATGTTAATGATCGACCACAATCTGGCAGACCGAGAGCAACAACACCACGAGACGACCGCTACTTAGTGACGTCATCACGATGTCACAAGTTTGAGACTGCGCCGCGGCTGTTCCGTAATTTGCACACCGCTACCGGCACTACAGTGCATGCACAAACTGTGCGAAACAGACTCCATGATGGTGGACTGCATGCTCGTCGTCTACTTGTTGCTGTTCCGTTTACAGAGCGTCACATCGAGAATCGGTTTGCAAGGGCAAGAACTCATCAGCGATGGTGTGCTCAACAATGGAGCCACGTTCTGTTCAGTGATGAGTCGAGGTTTTGTGTGGATGTGGCGGATGGTAGGCAACGGGTTTGGCGACGTTTAGGAGAACGGTATGATGCAGCCAACATCATTCAGCACGACAGATTCGGTGGCGGCAGTGTCATGGTGTGGGCTGGAATCCATGAAAATGGCAAAACAGGTCTTATTGTGATTCGTGATAATTTAATGGCTCAACGTTACTGTGAAGAAGTTGTCGCCCCTGTTGTCATCCCTTTTACGCAAAATCATGCAGACTTCATGGTCCAGCAAGACAATGCCCGTCCTCATTCAGCTAGGGTCACCAGTGATTTCCTTGAGGCTAACAACGTTCCAGTGTTGGACTGGCCACGCGATCACCAGACCTGTCTCCTATCGAAGATGTGTGGGACATTCTTGGCCGTATGGTGCGTGAGAACCATCCACATCTTCACAATGTGCGGGAGGTGGAAGCTGCACTGTTCCAGGAATGGGATGCGATTCCTCTTCGTGACATCAGGTGCTTAATTCGAAGCATGAGAAAGCGATGTACGGCGGTGGTTAATGCGCGTGGAGGTCAAACCGGTATTGACAGCTCAGCGTCATTACTTAAATTGGACACTTCCATTGAATGATACCGTGTTAAAGGCGCGATGCTAGCGTTACAGTAACAAGAGACTGTTGTTCAAATTGGAAAATGACCTATCAATTAAATAATATATTTGAATCAATTTATTGTTTTTGTTAAATAACATTTATACAGTAATAGTCTCAGTGTTGCTAAACCTTTTTGGTTCAGTATACATATATGATGAAACATGTACACCAGAAGCATTATATTTTCCCATTAACTCCAATACATCAGAAATTGTATACGGTTTATAAGTCAGGTGTCTGAAACCGAATCAATTATCGTTTCATAATGGGAAAATGTCACACCTCAGGGATTTGAATTTTCATCCACCCATCCCACTACCACATATATCCCTACTATATAAATATAATATATAAAAGGTATGAAACTTCTATCCATGAGAACCATTGTCAGAAGCTGATTGGTTGGTTGGGTGTCAGAATTCAGTGATGTCACGATTCTGACACAAAACACCAACCATTCAGCTTCTTGCAATATATATATATATATATATATATATATATATATATATATATATATATATATATATATATATATATATACACCTGTGCAAAAGTTAAGCACCAGCAAAAACAATAGAACGTAGAAACATGATGGTACAACTAGGCTGCCATACTTTTTGTCCCCGCGTTAGCTGACATAATTCCAAGTACGAAATGCACATGCATGCATGACTTCACACCGCTTGATGTCCGTGCGTGGCAGGAAACAGCACACGTGTTCAGTTATGTAAAAGTCCAGTTTGAGGTGTAGAACATTACATACAGATTTAGGCGACAAGATTAGGAATTTTGTGTTCATGGCCGTGGTTTATTTGTACAGAGAGAATTAGCTCTTGATTGTGAACCGCTATGGCAAGACGAAGGTTAAGTGATCGTGTGAAATGGCAAATCATAGGCATGCATACCACTGGTATGTCATGCACAGAGATTGGCAGACAGCTGAACATTAACCATACTGTAATCAGTCGTTTGATTGCAAAACATGGGCAAACTAACGAGGTGAAGGACAGGCCTAGATCTGGAAGACCGAAGAAGACTACTGCCCGTGATGATCGGGCCCTAGTACGCCTTGTTAGGAGATCTCCATTCACCAACAGCAGAGTGCTCAGCCAGCAATGGGAAACGCGCAATAGAGTGTCAATGTCTACCGTCAAAAGGAGACTGTATGCTGCTGGCATGAAAGCTAGGAGACCTGTCAGACGTCCTCTCCTCACTGCACACCACAAAGAGGAGCGTCTGAGGTGGTGCAACGAAAGAAGACACTCGAACATGAGATCCTGGAGACGGGTACACTGGTCCGATGAAAGTCGGTTCCTGCTTCATGCCACAGATGGTCGAACTTGTGTATGGAGGTCCAGACGCACGGCGTACGACCAACATAACATCATGGAAGAAGTTCCATTTGCTGGAGGTTCCGTTATGATATGGGGGTGCATCTCATTTGATTGTAAGCTGGATCTGTTGACTGTACCTGGAACACTAAATGGACAAAGATATCAAGATTCCATACTGGATAGAGTTGTGGTCCCTCATTTTGTAAATCATGCACCTGGAACCCACCCTATATTCATGGATGACAACGCCCGACCACATCGTGCTAGAGCTGTGCATGAATACCTCCGCCAGAATGCCATCGAAACCCTACCATGGCCAGCAAGGAGCCCTGACATGAACCCTATTGAGCATATCTGGGACATTCTGGGAAACATGGTGAGAAGGAGGGATCCTCCTGTGCAGAACCTACAGGAATTAACAGACGCACTCCATCTTGAATGGCAACGAATACCACAATGGCGTATCAGTCGGTTGGTGACCAGCATGAGACGTCGTGTCCAGGCCATCATCCAGGCACAAGGTGGATATACCCGGTATTAATAATGACAGTCTCAAACTCGTGCACAGATGTTAAACTTCGTTTTCAGACACCATTAATGACAATCTAGCCACATGTGTCAACTGTAGGGCAATAGTTGTCAGTTGTGTCAACGTAACCATATTCAGGCCTCGTTTTCAAGTTCAAACAAAAACATACAGTGTTTCCCCACCATCATAATCAGCATTCCTCTAGTTGCATTATTACCTCTTGCACTAAGATGGATGGGTACATAAATGTTTATGCTATTGCTTTCTTCATAGCACATGAATATACCCTCGCATGTGCGTAAAAATAGGGTGGTGCTTAACTTTTGCACAGGTGTATATATATTCAAAGCTCTGTGGACACACAAACACACAGATACAGGGACATACACCAAGTTTTTATCATACATATTTGGTGTAACGGTGCTTTTTATTGTTTTAAGACATTTACCAAAATAAATGTTCTTAGACTGTTAGCAATATATCACATTATGCATGTAGTGCTGAAAGGGGTTAATATCTATACCAGTTCATAATAGAAATATTTATTGATAATCATTCACTATTTGTGTTCAAAATCATTATATTATGCTAAGGTGTGCAGAAAGTAACACCAAGAGTGATGCCTAGTGATTAAATATTGATTACCTTTAATATCATTGTAGGTTCCTTCATCAACACAGATGCCAGAAGCTGAAAAATACAAAAAGTTGGCCATTTTGTATCACGTTTAGCTCTTACTGGGAATGAAAGTCAGTCAGTGATGTCTCAAATTTTTATGAATTTAACCTATTGATATTAACTACTCAATTAAATAAGGGAAGTTTAAATACACACATCCTGGATGATGTTAAGTGGTTTTTAAGCATCATAATCATAGTTTCACTATGGTAACATCTGCACTCATGACATGGCAGCACCACTTTATCTAACTTTCAAGGCAAACACACAGAAAAGTTCTTAAAGCTTTCATAAGAATATTTATATATTGTGTAAGCCATTTATAAAATCTGATGTGTAAATAAGATACTAAATCTATTTTGACATACATATATCCTGTATCAAGTATACCATTTAAGCGTGAAAAGAAAGAGAAATGGTGTGGTTAGTGAACCACATTAGAGAGATAACATACTGTTAAAGAGCGTGCACTCCTTCCCAATATCTTCACTACTTTATAGCGATAACATACTGTTAAAGAGCGTGCACTGCTTCCCAATATCTTCACTGTATTATAGACAACATACTGTTAAAGAGCGTGCACTGCTTCCCAAATCTTCCCTGCTTTATAGAGATAACATACTGTTAAAGAGTGTGCACTGCCTTCCAAATCTTCCCTGCTTTATAGAGATAACATACTGTTAAAGAGCGTGCACTGCTTTCCAAATCTTCCCTGCTTTATAGAGATAACATACTGTTAAAGAGCGTGCACTGCTTCCCGAATCTTCAGTGCTTTATCGAGATAACATACTGTTAAAGAGCGTGCACTGCTTCCCAATATCTTCAAAGCTTTATAGAGATAACATACTGTTAAAGAGCGTGCACTGCTTCCCGAATCTTCAGTGCTTTATAGAGATAACATACTGTTAAAGAGCGTGCACTGCTTCCCAATATCTTCACTGCTTTACTGGCTAAACTTATTGCTTCTCTGATTCGATGTGTTGCTGTGTAACATTCTATCAAACCTGACACAAAGAAAGTTACAAATTTGTTACGAATCATGGAATTTCTACTACAAGTGCAATATACAAATTTGTATTAAAACTGCATTACTATAACACCTTGTCATGCATAGTAGCAATATTATCTATCCTAATCTATATATCAATGATTAAACCATAGGTAGAATTTGGAAATGGTATGATAATGTAAATGACAATGAACCATATTACACATTTAACATTAACAATACACAAGTATGTTAACCTTTTAATGGTCAAGATATGCCAATAAAATTTTGACTTAGTGAATGTCCATTTTTTGTAGGCTAACAGAAGTTATTAACACTTTGATCATCATCTTGAGAAATGTTAAATTTCAGGCCAATAGAAGACTATTTTTGTTAAATTTACCACTGGAATGACTGGGTCGACTATCGAGCCAGTCATTTCAGTGGTAAAATTTTAAAAGATAGTGTTCTATTGGCCTGAAATTTGACATTTCTCAAGATGATATAAACAAAATCAAGGATTTCTTTTTTTACGAGAGTTGTTATACTTACCTCCCTAACACTATGATATTTCCTAAATATCGACCATGACTCAATAACACCAGATTAAAAAAGATAGGTGCTCTTAATAGGCAGATAGGCAGGTGACAGTTAGCCGGATGCCGGCCACAACCTCGCGCATGCGCAGACTGTCACTGCTTCAGCTTGACTATTGGCCGACACATGCAACTTAAAAGCCTGAAGACCAAGCCTCCGTGGGGCCGAGAAGCTGGGTCCATGTTAGGGAGGTAAGGATAACAACTCTCTCGTGAATTAAGAAATCTGTGATTTCGTTTATTTCACTTCAAGAGATATACTTATCTCCCTAACACCAGAATTCGTAAGAGAATTTGGCAGGAGGAAGGCGAGGTCAAAAGACCAGCTCATCCCTTGCGCATTTTGCGTATGAAGCACAAACATCTGAAATTGTGTGACATGTAATGACCGTATGTCAAATGCGGACCCCCCGCCTTTTGGAGAGGCTATGACCTCCATGTCCCATACGCTCTCTGAGTACTGGTGCTAAGTACTAGAGGACACGAGACGAAAGGCTTCATTTCATATACTCTCAAATTCAATAAATGAACCACATAATACACAGGTACAATTACCGTAATAGTAAATAATGGTAATAAATCGTGACAAAAAATTATGTAACAACAAAAAAGGCAGTATTGACGTTATGCATGAAAGCTGTATCCATCCAGCCCACATCAGTAAAGGAAAAAATGATACACGAATATGCGGTTGTTTCCACAATTAAAATGTGCTGTCTGAGGACTGCAAGTGCAACTTATCTACAATATATAAACCTGATCATCTTTTGAATATCGATAAGGCAAGAGGATTAGTAGTGTCACGGCGGTAATGGTCGGCAAAACTTGACTCACAGTGCCACTGAACTACTGACATAATATAATCCACCGGCACCCAGTTAAACAGGGCGGTGGACGCCACTACGCAACGAACACTGTGAGCCTTGGCTAAGTCAACTTGTTTACCAGTGGCAGATTTGTGGCAAAATTGAATACATTCCACAATCCTCCTAGATATAGTGTCTTTTGACGCCTTGCCATGGGGTTCAATATAAGACAACCATAACGAGGATGGGTCCGTCAGCCATTCCTGTGTAGGTTGTTTGTACCTGTTTAATGCGCGGACTGGACACCATGCTTTTGAATTAGGATCAAACCTAGTCAAAGCTGGTAAAACAATTGGTTGACCTGGATATTTCAAAGACTGGTTCTTAGACATGAAATTTATCCTAGGTAGAAGCCTAAGGCCTTCCCCTGTAACCACATAACGGTCTGCCTCGGCGGATAAAGCATGAATCTCACTTCTCCGTCTTGCAGAGGCCGCAACAATTAAAAATACAGTCTTAAGAACTTCCCCAATCAGCCAAGCAAGGGATAACTGACATCAAAGCTGACTTGTAGCCAGCAATAGAGTTAGGCTTGAGGCTATAGGCATCATACAGGTGACAGAGGAAATCGGCTACTACCTGAATAGATGCATCCATTGGATTAACATCTCTGTTTGAGCACCATTCTGCAAATCTATTGATTTTAAAGTTATATGCTCTGGAGGTTGACCCCCTTCTGGCTTTTGCCAAAAACATGGCTGCTTGCTCAGAAAAGCCCTCCTTAACTTTAGATTACGTGACAACATCCACGCAGTCAATTGGAACATTGACGGGTTGTTGTGAAGGGACTTACCCTGGAAAATAATATTGTCCATCAGAGGCAGAGGAACCGGATTGCAGACCAGAAGGTCCAGCAGATCCGTATATCATGATCGGCTTGGCCAATTCGGGGCGATCAGAAGCACTTAGCACTCCTCCTGCCTGATTTTCTGAAGAACCTTTGGAATCAGGATTGCTGGTGGGAATGCATATGCATACATTCTCTCCCAGCTGATAGCTAACGCATCTGTTGCGTAAGCGCTTGGATCTGGAATTGGAGAGACGTGTCGTCATCTTCGCATTCTTGTTCGTTGCGAACAAATCTATGTTGGGTTTCCCCCAGTGGTCGAACAGATGTTCCGCCACACATTGATTTAGTTGCCATTCCATAGGCAAAACACTCATCCTTCGGCTAACAGCTTTAGCCTTCCCGGAATCTGAACTGCCTTCAAGGTGATCCTGTGATCTAGACACCAGCAAAGCAGTTTCCAAGTCATCATACAGAGACTTGGCGACTTCGTTCCGCCCTGGCAGTTTATGTAAGTCACTAATGTCGAATTGTCTGATCGAACTAGAACAATCTTGCCCTGAACATTCTCTAAGAAATGTTCCAGGCCCAGAACTACTGCTCGTAATTCCAGTAGATTTATATGTTCCTGTGACTGATCCAGATTCCAAAGCCCTGATACTGTGGCTTCTTCCAGGCAAGCCCCCATCCCTCCATTGATGCATCTGTTTACATCATTATTTGAGGGTGGGGTGGGGTGAGCATTACACCCGCCAGGAGATTCTCTCCTCATCCACCATTGAAGGTGGTGAATAAGAGGTTCCAACACTGACACTTCTGAGTCCAGGAAACCTGTCCTCTGGGTCCACTGTGTCATGAGCAATAACTACATAGGCCGCCTGCGCAAGGCCGCCTGTGGATTGACTGGTTCCAGAGAAACCATCAACCTCAGCATTCTCAAGTAAACTCGTGCCAGTACATGACGACTGTTGCACACTGACTGTATTACTGAGATGAGTATTTCTACTCTCTCCTGAGTAGGATAAACATATCCTATCTCTACATCGAAGAAGATTCCCAGGTAATCAAACTTCTGGGATGGAGTCATCTCTGATTTCTGAAAGTTTATTATCCAGCCTAAGTCTGTGAGAGTTTTCAAAACTATCTCCCGATTTGCTGCAAGCCACTCCCGATTGTTTGATTTTAACAGCCAATCGTCTATGTATGTGTGGCCTGCTATACTTCTCCTGCGGCGGTATACTGTTTTTGCAAGAACCACCCTGGTGAAGACCCGAGGAGCCGAGGAAATTCTGAATGGTAAGACTTTTAATTCCCACTGTTGGCCCTGGAATGCGAATCTCCGGTACCGACGAAATCTCTTCGCAATTGGAATGTGGAAATAAGCATCCTTCAGATCTATGGACGCCGTCCACATTCCCTTCTCCAACCCCTCCAACACCGTTTTGACCATTTCCATTTTGAAACTCTGCGTGTCTATGAACTTGTTTAATGGCTTGGGGTTGAGAATTGGTCTCCACCCTCCAGTGCTCTTTGTCACTAGAAACATGGTTGAATAGAAGCTCAGGCAATTTTGCGCCGGTTGAATTGCTCCATTTTGTATGAGGGAATTTGTCTCTTCCTCTATACACAACCATTGATCTGGATCTCTTGGAATTTGAGTCCAGATCGGAACCAGAGACAGTTGCAATGGTGGGACTATCGCCCAGTTGGGCAGGTACCCAGCTGAAAGCCATCGCCAGACTAAGCGGTCCTGGGTTAACTACTCCAACTCCTGCTTGTGGAAGGTCAATCGACCTCCAACGGCTCCACCTAGGGAGAGAGGTGGACATAAGGGTGTCTCTGGTTCTAGCATTGGTGTGGTTCTTGTAGAAATTGGCCCATCAGGCACGATTACCACGACCAGATCCTCGGGCGCCATGGCTTGCGCCGCCCGCACCATGGCCCGCGCCTCGCGCAAGCCGTCCATTAAGCAACCGCCTCGCCACCTCGCGGGGGGGGGGGGGGCTTCACAAGCCTAATGGACATCTCTGCTGCTGTGAACATATCCACTATATGTTCTGCTAATGGCAGAGATGGCATGGCGGTAACTGTAAGCTCTCCAGCCAACCACGGGTGCGGGTCCCGCTGGCTTGCCAACTGTTGAACACAGAGCTCTGGCCTAACGCTTACCAGCCATTGGCACGCGTCAGACCAGTCCTCCTCTGTGGCCACCTGCGAGTGCTCGACAAGGCGCGTGCCTTCGTCATCCTCTAATACACTCGCAGGTATAAATGTGGCTGGAGCCGTGGATACTGCTGGCTGGACGTGGAAAACATGAGTGCCTGAGAGAGCAGGCATGTCTTGCTCCATGGCTGAAAATCCAGGAGCCGGTGCCATGGAAACGTGCATGGCGTAATCAACAACGCCATGGCCCGGACCAGCCGCCTTCATATCCTCGACAAGCTGAGGTATACGGTAACGGCGGTCATCCACTCCAACCCGGGCCACCCTTTGAGCCGTGAAAGCTACCCCTGCAGGAGCAGTTCCATGGAAATAATTGGCCATGCTCCCTGTGAGGAGTGCATGATCATCCATTTCCATGTGCACGGCTTCAACCCAGCAGAAAATCCTCTTCCTCCTGGTCATCATAAACTGCCTCCGAGTTAGCAAAGAACGTTAACCCGGGCTGGCCAGGGAAGGTACTGTAAGAGGCGGCGGTACATTTCGGGCGTGAACACTCTAGGTGCGAGCCTATGTCCAGCGGCCCCACTCCAAGATTAACCGACGAGGCAAGCCTTGAGCCGGGATCATATAGACCGGCTTCAGGATCCATTGGCAAGGAAGCGGGCCTTCCAAAATCTACTGAAGCCATCACTGATTCTGGAACTTTTTCAGACCATGGACCACGACGGACACCATAATCACTGGTGGGGATTTCCTGCTCGAGAGCAGATGAAGAGGACAATAAATTACTTGGCCCAGGGAGCAGGCTGCGAAGCAGCTCTGATACCAAATCTTTTATTGTCCTCTTCATCTCCCCCATCATTTCCAAACTGAGTCTCCATTTCCGAAGAAACAGAGGCCTTCCTCTTACCCTTGCCACTTACAGTCTTCTACGCACCCATTCTCCTCCTCCTCCGACCCCTTAACCTTCGCCTGTAAAGACAAGAATTCAGAGAATAAGTGCCCCCACCCCCCCCAATTTACAAACATCACATTTTAAGTGGACCACAAGGTGACGGGCAAACTTCGACTTGATAGAAACGATTACAGCCATTACTTCATCTCCCCCATTACCAGTTTTCTGAGTGTCTATAACGTCTATACCATGTCACCGAATCAAAAAAGCATCCGCTTTTGTTTCTACGAGAATTGTTAATACTTACCAGATGTACTATTATGATAATGTCTATTATCTAGTCTGGCTCAAAATAAACAATTAAACACTCTGCACTCTCCTGGTCCTGCCCATACTGTGTCTGGGAATTACCGTAGCCCCAGGTACCGAGTCAATTCCAAATCACAGACAGATTCGTCTTATATTTGCCTTGACAAGCAGCCAGCCTCACCTCAGCAGGGCGGCTGAGGCAGGGCCATAGTACATCTGGTAAGTATTAACAATTCTCATAGAAACAAAAGTGGATGCTTTTTTGATTCTACTTCGAATAATATTTACCAGATGTACTATTATGATAAACTCCGGATTTCGACAGCCAAGAACATCCGGTGGGAGGAGGTGAGGTTCGAGCCAGCTCTCAACTACCATCCGACAGAGAAGGTTGAGAAGAGACTAGAACTCTGACATATGCTTGGGTTCCGCCACCTGACCCGTAGAGTGCTAAATTTCCATGGTCTAGAATGCGCTCCCCCCTCATTTGTCCGCACAAATTCTAGAGGGCTGTCAAAAAGGGGAAGCAACACCCACCAGACCCGTGTCAGCCCCAAGTCTCAGCTAAGGCAGTCCAGTAGAGTGCAAAGAAGGTACTACAACTTCTAATTTTGAAAAAACTATCAGTATATCAATTAGATTTTCAAATTGGAATGAGTCTAACGTCTGTTGCAAAGAATAAGATACTCTTGAACCGGACTATTTACTTAGTCAGTCTGGTAAATCGACTGTAAGTAAACTAATATTAGTCACTTAATTAAGGTAAACACTCACTATTTTGAGTGCTTGGTCTTTCTTTTTCATCACAGGAGGTTCGGCCAATCCACGGTCATTCTCGGATCATGTGCAGAACCATTGTTCAGTGCATGTGGAAGAACCTTGCGATGTGTGCGAAATAGTGGTCGGATGAGGCTTTAGCTAAGATTCGATAAATTGGCGACGGCTACCAGATTAAGTGCACTGGAGATGTCACGAAGGTAGAAATCAGAGAATGATGACTCGGCATGCCATTGTGCTACAGACATCACCTCCTCTAATGAGGCACCCTTATAAAGGGCCAATGATGCTGCTAGTGCTCGGACTTGATGGGCGTTCGCACGATCAATCTGCTTTCCTGTAGAAATTTTGTGCGACATCTGAAAAGCATCGACGATCCAACGAGAAATGGTGTTTTCGAGGTGCGCAAATGAGGAGCTTATGATCATGTCGATAGTCACTTAGGACTGGCGGTATGATCAGCGAACGAAAAGAAGAAGAAGGAGCTTTCAGACATAACCACAGAGATTTTGGGTCATCTCTCCACTCCTCAGTACGTTTCTTATACATTTTCAGACATTTGATAGGACACCAAGCAGAAGATTTGGGTCATGTCTAATTAAACTTGCCAAATTGATCAGCTGCCCTGGATATTTAAGTGACTGATTCTTTGCCAGGAAATAAAGATGTGGAAGTAGTCTTAAACCTTCACCCGTGACGACAAACCGGTCTTGTTCGGTAGAAAGCGCATGTATTTCGCTTCTCCTTCTCGCCGACGCTGCTGCAACCAAGAAAACTGATTTAATAGTTAACAGTTTAACATCTATAGATCTAATTGGTTCAAAGGGAGCATGCCCTAAAACCTGTAGAACAAGAGATAAATTCCATCCTGGGATAGGAATTGGCTGTCTAGGTCGCAAATTGCTCATTCCTTTAATAACTTCATTTAAGGTGTTATCCTCCACTCCTACAATGGCCAGACTGGGAACGACTGAAGCTAATGCAGACTTATATGCTGCTAGGGTTGAAGGTACAAGTTTGTCAACTTCGTATAGATGACAGATAAAATCTGCTACGTGTTGAACAGATGCAGAAAAGGGATCAATATCTCTTCCCTTACACCACTCTGCAAATTTGTTGATTCTATAATTATATGTCTTGGTGGTTGACCTTCTTCTGGCTGAAGCGACAAACTTCGCTGCTTGCTCAGAAAAGCCACCCTTAATTGCATGCTGCTTGATAACATACATGCAGTCAATTTGAACATTTCCAGTCTGTCGTGGAGATACAGACCCTTGTTCTGAGAGATCAGATCTCTTCTGTCTGGAAGAGGGATTGGATTGCAGACCAGAAGGTCCAGCAGATCCGTAAACCATGATCGGCCTGGCCAATGAGGGTCGATCAGTAGCACTTGGCATATGCCCTCTCTTATCTTTGCCAGAACTTTCGGGATGAGAATCGTTGGAGGATTCGCATACGCATACATTCCTTTCCAGCTTATCGCCAGTGCGTCTACTGCTAAGGCTAGCGGGTCCGGGATCGGTGACACGTAAGTGACCATCTTTACATTTTGTTTCATTGCAAATAGATCCACATTTGGCGTAACCCAATGTTTGAATAGAACCTCCGCTACTGATTGGTTGAGCTGCCATTCCGTCAGACGACAAACCGTCCTTCGACTGAGAGCATTCGCTAGGATGTTCAATCTTCCTGGAATGTGTGCTGCCTGAAGAATAATATTCCTCTCTTGGCACCACAGCAGAAGGTTCCAAATCATCATACACAACTCTGGTGATCTTGTCCCACCCGGGCGGTTCAAATAAGACACCACTGTTGAGTTGTCTGTCCTTACTAGGACAATCTTGTCTCGGATTAAGCTCTCAAATTTTCTAAGTGCTAATGCCACCGCTAATAATTCGAGAACATTGATGTGTTTCTGCGCATTGGTCCGATCCCATTCCCCTGACACTGACTGATCATCCTATACCGCTCCCCAACCCATCATCGACGCATCTGTGAAGATGGACATCTGCGGTTGAGGAGGTTGTAGAGGAACACCTCGCAAGAGATTCTTTTCAGATAACCACCACTGAAGATGGTATATCAATGGTTCTTTTATTGGAATTCTCAGAGACAACGGATCCGTTCTCTGGGACCAGAATGACATTACATACATCTGAATTGGTCTGCGTCCGAGTGCCGCATAAGGAACCCCTTTCTCCAGAGAAACTAGTAAACACAGTATTCTGAGAAATTGGCGTGCCGTCAGAAAACCTCCTAGAGAAACTGACTCCAGCACTGCAATTAAACTCTTGACTCTGCCGGAAAAGCTACAGCTATGTTTCTCCTGCGACGATAAGGAGTCATGGTAAAAACCACTTTGGTGAAGACCCTCGGGGCTGTGGACAGACCGAACGGAAGCGCATTGAATTCCCAAACATTGTCTTGGAATGCAAAGCGATTGTATTTCTGAAAAGGAATTGACATTGGAATATGAAAATATGCATCCTTCAGATCTATCGATACTGCCCACATGTCTTTTCTCAGCCCCGTCATCACCGCTGCTACAGTCTCCATCTGAAACTTTGGAGAAAGAATAAATTTGTTCAACGGTTTGAGATTGAGAATTGGTCTCCAACCTCCGGTACATTTCGGAACGAAGAACATCATCGAATAGAAGCCTAGGGAGGACTCATTGCGGACTAGATGAATCGCGTTCTTCCGCTGATGACCTTCGATTTCTGAGCAAATGGCATCTAGACGATCGGATTCCCTTGGAATGGGAGTCCATACTGGAGTCGATGTTAATGGAACTAATGATTGACGAATGAGCCAGTCCGGTTTGTAGCCGTTTCTTAACCACTGACAGACTAAACAATCTTGAACGACCTGTTCCCACTGGTTTGAGAACAGTTGAAGTCTGCCTCCGACGGTAGGAATCTGCACACAGCTGGTGGTCAAGTTTGCACGATAAGACGCTAAATCTCTTGGGTGAAGATTCTCGACTCCCTTCGTTCCTGACGTCACCGGAACTGATTCCGCCGGAAATCCGTCAGGACCGGCCTCCACGGCCGCCCCGCGGCTTCTTGGAATATGACGGTCCGGAACAGCCACCACGGTTATCCTTACGGTAACTGATGTGGCCCGAACTGCCACCCTTCCTGTCATCCTCATACAGCCTCTTATTAGCGGACTTGTATGAAGACGAACGGCCAGGTCCCTGAGATCCGGATGCCCGATGGGCATCACGGCCAGAAGGACGGAAGGGCGATCTTTGGCGCTGCCTCTGCTGCTCATGCCGATGCTGTTTAAAGGATTACTGCGGCTGTGTCCTCTTAGTCGACTTCCACGACTTGCCAACTACTTCCTGTTCAGCAACCATTGACACGACCTTGGATAAGGCTTGTCGTGCCGAGTCACCGAACAAGGCTGGACCAATGAAAGGCGCAGAAGATAACGCAGCCCTCATCTCAGGTCCTGGTTCTACACAATCAAGAACCATTCTCCGTTGCTCTGCCAACGATCTGGTGATCACTCTGGCCAGGCAATCTTGGGACAAGCGCATGGTGTCCCGAACTCCGGGAGCAGCCTCTGGCACTTGTCCACCTTCCGCCACGCAGGTAAGCATACCCTGCCGGAATGCAGCATCAGCTCATTGAACGGATCTTTATTGGCTTGGGAAACTAAAGGACGAGAACGCCCCTTAGATTTTCCAGCTAATGGCCTATTCAGCGCCTCTCGCTCCCCGACCAAAAGCCGTGGAATCCGGGCATACTGATGGTAGGCCTGCTCAGGAAAACGGACCCTACTCCTTATCCCCTTCGGGGGCCTTGGGCAACGCATACTCTGGCTGAACCAGACGATATGCCGCAACCTCCAACATGTCGGAAGTCTGCGTGTCCAAAGGGAGCGTCGGCATGGCCGAAGAGCCACTTGACAGAGCGCTAGCCGCTCGCTCTGACATCCGTTCCATCACCAGATTGCGCTGAGATCCTAGATCCGATGCCAACCCGAGACGGTCGGACATCCAGCCAAGGACCTGCACCCATTCAGCTTCGGTGCAGAAAGCGGATTCGTCCATCAATGGACTACCGTTTTCATCCTCCTTCTCACCCTTGGATGAGTAGGCCACCGACGATCCATGCTGAAAGCTATGGCCTGCACTTCTGCCAACATGAGGTGCGTCAATAGCCCGACTACTAGAGGCACCAGTGTCCAACGAATCGCCGGACACGGATTCACCGCAGTCCATCGACTCCAGCACGGGAGCCGGGACCACAGCCGCTTTTACTACGGTAGGTGCCGGCATTCCGAGAGGAGCCGCACCTAACGCCACCGGGATGTCGCTAGGAACCGTAAAACACGGCTCCACCGACAACACGGGTTGCACGAAATCCGGGTGGAAAATGCCTGATGGAACGTCGACATCACCACCCGCTTGGCAAACCCGTACAAATCCCGAGGGAGATCCCTGGGATGTCCTAGGCATAGCCGTCAGCGAGATATCCAGCATGCCGGAATCTTCCATTAGAAGATCTTCCTCCTCTGCCGTCGGCTCTTGAGCCAAAGCAGGAGGAAGGACAGGTGCTCGTTCCTCCACAGAATTGGCCGGACCACCGATAGGTTGCCCTGCACCAGCCTGCCTCGCCGGAACCGTGGACTGGAAAGTCTCGAACATCGCCTTGAATTGGGCCGCCCATACACCCAATGCCGAGTCCATGCGCTCATTCAGACGTTCTTCCAGACCCTTAACTGATGCCTGATCCACTTTGGCCGCCTTATCCCTCGCGATCCTCTCAAAATGCGCACGCCGATCACGATCAAACTCCGCCACCAACTCCGACGACCACTTAGCACACACAAGGACTCCCAACCTTGCACTTCGCGCAAGCCACGCAGTGATGTCCAGAAAATTTGCACTTCATGAACCGGTTGCAACGTTGGCACAGCGTGTCCTGGCCTTTCGCCTTCTGCGAACACAGAGTAAGAATTAAAACGCTGCACATGAGATACGATGATGAGCAACACGCACAATTGACTTGATTGTAACTTAAAATTACTTAGAAACATTAACTTTCTCTTAGATTAATGATAATCAAGTGTTTAGGCAGGAAATATTTGCAACCTTTTAGAGTGAACATTTTACAAACACGACATGGTAATTAAATAACGTTAAAATAGCCAAGAAATAAATACTGATCGCTACAAACACCCTCGTCAATGAAGCGAGAGCTAACGATCGGCATAAAACAGAATGCATAGACACGCCAAACCAAAACAAAACATTAATCATAGGCACCGCCATCTTGGCTACAGGCGCATCCATCTAGGAAGGAACCGAGTCGCAAGAGAAATTAACTGAGTACCCGGATAAGATTAAACAGTTAACGGGTAACGGAGTGACTCCAACACTGGCTACCATTTTAAAATGGTCCTGGCGTGGCCTCAGGCGGATTATACTTATCAGACATGATTCTAAACACTCTAGATTAACTTTATAACTAATATTGAGCAAAACTCAGCAAGTGGATAACAAAACACAAGCATGTGGTATAGGCCAATAGTCAAGAAAGAGGCAGTGACAGTCTGCGCATGCACGAGGTTGGGGCCAGCATCCGGATGACTGTCATCTGTCTACCTGCCCATTAAGGGCACCTATCTTTTTTAATCTGGGGTTATTGAGTCAAGGTCAATATTTAGGAAATATCAAGAGTGTTAGGGAGGTAAGTATATCTCTTGAAGTGAAAATCAATGGGTTAATAAGTTCTGTCAGTGATTTTACTAACTAATTGTGAGGTAACTGTTAGAAATCACAGTTGTATGACTTGATGGAAGCATGGTGGAATGTCTGTAAATAGAGGTAAATTGACATCTCTGTTCACTGTATTGAGCACAAGGTAGGTGAATATATTTTGAGCTCTCAGGATCCCACTGCTGTGAAGCATCATTGTATTCAAATAACTCTAACAGATGATTTAATAAAAGCTTAACCACAAAAGAATTTATGTGAATCGGTCTAAAAAATTAACAATATACAAATCATGTAAACATACTTGACATATATCATGTCTCACAAATGCAACAGAAACTCCAAAATAATAGCAAGGGCAACCCAGGAATGCCAGGGAATGCAGTATCTTGTATGATTGAAAGATATTAGGCGGATTTATAAATTCTGCACAAAAATACTCACATAGCATAATGATGTTCATAGCATTTCTAGTTCATAGATGGGAATTCATGGGATGTTCATAGCTCTACATCAGTGATGTTAACCCTTTAACACACCAAATTCCAGGACCTCATTTTCAGGACAACTGTATAGGAAGGCTTTTGAATATTTTGAAAGTAATTTGACTGGCATTTGTTGCTGACATAAGCAGCAATGGCGCCTAATGAAATTAGTTTAAAATATGTGTTCCATCATAAAGAATTTGTTGTTTCAGGCATGTAAGGCTTATAGGCATGATAAGGTTAACCATACGTGTATATGTAAACTTAGAAATAAGAAATAGATAGGCTGTGTTAATTGTCCTTACCACAATGAGCCTCATATCTGTTTGGAGCCAGTCTCAGTGCCTCTCTAAAATGGAGGCCTGCATTCGGTGTTTTCTTCATCTCCAGCAAAGATGAAGCCTTCAGCAGTAGACCCTCAACACTGCACGCATCCAAGGTTATTGCCTAGGCAATAACATATGCAATAACATACATATAGTATGAACATTACCGAGTACAGTAGAATGTATAAAGTTATCTGAGAATCTACAGTCGAATTTTTTACATTCCCTAACCATACATGTAAGCACTGTACAATTTCACATGTCCTCAGAACAGCTCAGATATACAAGACACAAGATTTGAAATAGAATTAATTAAATATTCATGTATCTATTAGGATGAGAGCTTATCTACCAATTTCATCTCTCAACTACACATTGCCATAAATGCAAACTTAAGTATAATGGCAAAGAACAGCAAATGAGAGGAGCATGGATGTGATCAAACACGTTATCCACCATGTTCTATTCCAAGATTAAAGGTGCATATTCACACCAGAATACTTGAAAATAAAATTGTTAAAATTGTGTCCTTTCGCACTCTTAGATTGTGCGCAGCAATGCAATCACACGAAATAATGCTGCATAAAAATTAATATAATATTTTGTGAAATTCAATTAGAGACACGAGTCCATAATTCACCTTCATATATTTAAAAAGTTATATTAATTTATACGGAATAAATTATCATATATTTCATTACATTGTGGTACACAATTTAAGTTTCTAAAGTATACAATATTAACAATTTTACTTTCGAGCATTCTGGTGTGAATGTGCACCTTTAATCTTGGAATAGAACATGATGGATAACGTGTTTATCGTTTAACGTGTTTTATGACGTTTGAAAGGGATTTATTATCATGGTTATACCAAAACGATACGTTTATGTCCTAACTTACTCGCTGTGCAAAGTATACTGATCTGGTAGCTCTCTTAGTGACCAAACACAAGTATCCTGTGGCAATCCATGGCTCTGGAGATCTGTCTGTTATAGCCATCAAGTGAGCCGACAAACTACAAAATAATAGAATTAAACATGAGTCAGTTTGTTGCTGTGCTTTGAAACTACCACATTCAATTAATGCAACTTGGCACAACTTAGAACAAACAGGAACTTACCCTGTCATGAAAAAGTGTACACTGGCACTAAACATGACACAACTGGTTGCAGGTTACTTCTTAGCAGGCCTTTTAATTGTATTCACTGACAGATAAAAAGATATTTGATGAATTTTTAGTTTTTCAGATAACTCGTGTGAATACAGACATAGCTTGTGGAAAGCTCAAGCGAGGGTTTGTGTATGCCCGTACAAAATGTGAAGCATCCATGCAGCCTTTTTAGAGTTATGAGCTGGAACCTAGATATGTGACAGTTTTTATTTGAGACTCGTAACTAGCATAACTTGGTCTGTCAGATTTTTTATATTCCTGACAAATCTCCATACTTCGCACCGATAGCGAGTCACTTGTTTTATGTGCCTAAAATTGTAAAATGGACAAATTTCATTTTACAGCAATTACCATCAAATCCTTGTCACAAGCAAAATACACAACAGCCACTTAATGGTGAAAACACACACCTCTTGTTCCGAGGTCACAGTGGCATATCCATTTGACTTCAATGTCATCATTCTGATTTCTGACTACATAGGTAACCAAGTTTAGTTATGATGCAAAGATTTAGCAAACAGTATCAAAGCCCTCAGTGACCTTTGACCTTGTAATCTCAATGTTATCATGCTTTTTCCTAATAGAATCGACAACCATGTATTTAAGATTAGTTCAACCCATTCTGAAACAAGCCCAGATTTTCTACTAAACATATAAGCATAGAGCGAATCTGTAACTGAGGCATTGCTATCGCAAATCCCCATGACTTTACCAACCTTGATCTTTTGAACATATAAGAGGATAACGATGACTCTGCCACCATTGTTAGAAATGTAATGCCTACATCTTGCTTTCTGCTTCAAAGCCCAGAAAAAAAATAGTAGTCATCATTTTGAAGTATACGCAAAGCGATTTCAGAGAAATCAATTTACTAAGATGGCTCTCTGATAAATCTGATCCAATTTAGCCAGTAGTCCTCATGTGCCCACCGCACTTATTAACATAATATTAGACCAATACATCAAACCAATGATGATACATGCATATCACATATATGGAGATAGGTAACCCACAGTTATCTCATTCACAATGCGGAGAAGCAGTACAACAAATTTCACCTTTCAAGTTCTTTGACTTTCTCTTCTCGTGCAAGGACATTACTGTATAAGTCCATGTGACGTAAACTCAGTGGATCCAATAAATGAGTCTGAAAGTATTTTATAACGGAACATATTCATATGTCACAACATTTATTAACATAACAACCACATAAAACAGAATCCTAATGATGTAAGAAGTATTCAATCAAATATTTTAAGAATAATTTGATCAAAAACTGCTCTTGTCTTAGTCAGCAACAGATTCTAGTCAAATTGTTTTAAAAATATTTGTTTCCCAGGAAATTATTTTTAAAATATTCACCAGCTTCCAGTATTGCTGCCATGCATGAAATCATTCTAGCCGTGTACCATTCTTCTAGAAACATATTCAACTGCAAGTGCACTACACAGATTTATCTTTAAAAAACTAATAATCTTTCCTTCATGCTTTCAAATGACCTAATTGACAGATGACAAACTGATCATGGTCATTCCTGGATCATGGCTGATTCAATGGTCCAGGAAGAGAATAATGATATGTCAGGCCATCCTCTGCTTCATGTATACCGCAAACACAAAACAAATACATGGACATCATTATTCAATTATTATAGAAATAACTTGATGGCACTCCAAGGAGGTGAAGATTCATGCTTTTACACTCCATTTTGTCAAGTCACTTATTGACACAGTAATCTACATATGTGCCCATTTTGGCGGAAACTCAAAGTTCCTCTACCCAGCTATAATGTGAACAGATGTGACAATTTTGTTCATTCTACTGTCTTGAAATCACATGGTAAAGTAAAAATGTGTATTCTGGTATGCCCTTAGTGATCCTGTGACCTAGATATTGAACCCTGTGCTGAAACTTCAACTCACTCTACACAGCCATAATATGATTGTACATGTATCGGCTATATCTGATAAATCTATGTCACAAGGCAGTGCATATTTTTGTGTCATAACTTGGGAAATCAAGCCGATAGGAACAGCAATTTTAATATTGTCCTGTGCTACATGTAAGTCATTTGAATTTAAGGTCAAATGGTTAAATATCTTGGTCATGGGGTCATTAAGTGCATACAGAGCTATGCACTTTAGGTCATAACTGTGTAATGAAAGAAGCTAAAATTACCACATATCCATTTATACCGTGGTGGGCTAGAAGTGGGTTTGTTCCAACAGTCTAAACGAAATCACGGATTTCTTTTTTCACGAGAGAGTTGATACTTACCTCCCTAATACTCTTTGATATTGCTAAATATTGGCTTTCACTCAATAAAACACTCAGATTAAAAAAGTTAGGTGCCCCTACTGGGCAGGGAGTCAGAGGGCAGTCCGGCGGATGCCAGCTCCACCACCGCGCATGCGCCGACTCAAAAAAGCATCCGCTTTTGTTTCTACGAGAATTCTTAATACTTACCAGATGTACTATTATGATAATGTCTATTATCTAGTCTAGCTCAAAATAAACAATTAAAACTCCGCACTCTCCTGGTCCTGCCCATACTGTGTCCGGGAATACCATAGCCGCAGGTACCGAGTCTACTCCCAATCACAGTCAGATTCGTCTTATATTTGCCTTGGCAAACTGCGAAAGCAGCTCAGCCTCACCTCAGCGGGGCGGCTGAGGCAGGGCCATAGTACATCTGGTAAGTATTAAGAATTCTCGTAGAAACAAAAGCGGATGCTTTTTTGATTCTACTTCGAATAATACTTACCAGATGTACTATTATGATAAACTCCGGATTTCGACAGCCAGGAAATGCCGGTGGGAGGAGGTGAGGCTCGAACCAGCACTCATCAACCATCCAACAGAGAAGGTTGTGAAGAGACTAAAACCCTGGCATACGCTTGGGTTCTGCTATCTGACTCATAGAGTGCTAAACTTCCATGGTCTAGACCGCGCTCCCCCCCTCTTTTGTCCGCACAAAACCAGAGGGATGTCCATGGGGATGCAACACCCACCAGACCCGTGTCAGCCCCAAGTCTCAGCTAGGGCAGTCCAGTAGAGTGCAAAGAAGCTACTACAACTTCAAATCTTTGAAAAAAACTATCAGTATATCGATTAGATTTTCAAATTGGAATGAGTCTCATGTCTGTATGAGAGGATAAATATACTCTTGTACCAGACTATTCACTTACTCAGTCTGGTATTTCGACTGGAAGTAAATATATTTATAGTCACTTAATTAATGTAAACACTCACCATTTTTGAGTGGTCGATCTGTTATTGATCATCACAGGAGCTAGGCCCAATCCACGGTCGTACTCAGTCATGTGCATAGCGCTTGGTCAGTGTAGGCGGAAGGCTTTTGTGATGTGTGCGAAGTAGTGGTCGGACGTGGCTTAGTTTAGGTTCGACAGATTGGCGACGGCTACTGGATTAAGTGTGCTGGAGATGTCTCGAAGGTAGAAATCAGTGAATGACGACTCGGCATGCCATTGTGCTACAGACATCACCTGCTCTAAAGAGACACCCTTATAAAGGGCCGATGATGCTGCTAGTGCTCAGACCTCATGGGCATTCGCACGATCAATCTGCTTTCCTGTAGCGATCTTGTGCGACATCTGAATAGCGTCAACTATCCAACGAGAAATAGTATCTTTCGAAGCACGTAAATGGGGAGCTTTGAGACATAACCACAGAGATTTCGGGTCGTCTCTCCACTCAGAAGTACGTTTCTTATACATCTTTAGACATCTGACAGGACACCAAGCACAAGAATTTGGGTCATGTCTAGTTAAACTTGGCAAATTGATCGGCTGTCCTGGATATTTAAGTGACTGATTCTTTGCCAGGAAACAAAGACGTGGAAGTAATCTTAAACCTTCACCCGTGACGACAAAACGGTCTTGTTCGGCAGAAAGCGCATGAATCTCGCTTCTCCTTCTCGCCGACGCTGCTGCAACCAAGAAAACTGATTTAATAGTTAACAGTTTAATGTCAATAGATCTAATCGGTTCAAAGGGAGCATGCCCTAAAACCTGTAGAACAAGAGATAGATTCCATGATGGGATAGGAATTGGCTGTCTAGGTCGCAGATTGCTCATTCCTTTGATAACTTCATTCAAGGTGTCATTCTCCGCTCCCCCAATGGTGAGACTAGGAATGACAGAAGCTAATGCAGACTTATATGCTGCTAGGGTAGAAGGTACAAGTTTGTCAACTTCGTATAAATGACAGATAAAATCTGCTACGTGTTGAACAGATGCAGAAAAGGGATCAATATCTCTTCTCTCACACCACTGTGCAAATTTGTTGATTCTATAATTATATGTTTTTGTGGTTGAAACTCTTCTGGCCGAAGCAACAAACTTCGCTGCTTGCTCAGAAAAGCCACCCTCAATTGCACGCTGCTTGACAACATCCATGCAGTCAATTTGAACATTTCTGGTCTGTCGTGAAGGTACAGACCCTTGTTCTGAGAGATTACATCTCTTGTGTCTGGAAGAGGGATTGGACTGCAGACCAGAAGGTCCAGCAGATCCGTAAACCATGATCGGCCTGGCCAATAAGGAGCGATCAGTAGTACTTGGCACATCCCCTCTCTTATCTTTGCCAGAACTTTCGGGATGAGAATTGTTGGAGGATACGCATACGCGTACATTCCCTTCCAACTTATCGCCAGTGCGTCTACTGCTAGAGCTAACGGGTCCGGGATCGGTGACACGTACGTGACCATCTTTGCGTTTTTCTGCATTGCAAATAGGTCGACATTTGGCTTGCCCCATTGTTTGAATAGAACCTCCGCTACCACTTGGTTGAGCTGCCATTCCGTCGGACGACAAACCGTCCTTCGACTGAGAGCATCCGCTAAGATGTTCAATCTTCCTGGAATGTGTGCTGCCCGAAGAATAATATTCCTCTCTTGGCACCACAGCAGAAGGTTCCAAACCATCATACACAACTCCGGTGATCTTGTCCCGCCCTGGCGGTTCAAATAAGACACCACTGTTGAGTTGTCTGTCCTTACTAGGACAATTTTGTCTTGAACTAGACTCTCGAACTTCTGCAGTGCTAATACCACCGCTAATAGCTCGAGCACATTGATATGTTTCTGCGCATTGGTCCGATCCCATTCCCCTGACACTGACTGATTGTCCAATACCGCTCCCCAACCTGTCAATGATGCATCCGTGAATATGGACATCTGAGGTTGAGGAGGTTGTAGAGGAACACCTCGCAGGAGATTCTGTTCTGACAACCACCACTGAAGGTGGAATATCAATGGTTCTCTTACTGGTATTCTCAGAGATAACGGATCTGTTCTCTGTGACCAGAACGACATCAAATACATCTGATTCGGCCTGCGCCTGAGCGCCGCATATGGCACCACCTTCTCCAGAGATACTAGTAAACCGAGTATTCTGAGAAATTGACGCGCCGTCAGATAGGCTCCTAGAGAAACTGACTCCAGTACTGCAATCAGGCTTCTGACTCTGCTCTCCGCCGGAAAAGCTACGCCGTCCCTGAGATTGAAAAAAATTCCCAGATAAACAAACTCCTGGGATGGAGTCAGTTCTGATTTCTCTAGATTCACAATCCATCCTAGCTTCTTCAATAAGTCTAGGACTACCTGCAGATTGCTGCGCAGAGTGACTGGATTCCCCGCCTTTAGCAGCCAGTCGTCTATGTAAGTGTGAACAGCTATGTTTCTCCTGCGAAGTAAAGAAGTCATGGCGAGAACCACCTTGGTGAAGACCCTCGGAGCCGTGGTCAGGCCGAATGGAAGAGCATTGAATTCCCAAACAGTGTCTTGGAATGCAAACCGCAGGTACTTCTGAAAGGGAATTGACATTGGAATATGAAAATAAGCATCCTTCAGATCTATTGATACCGCCCACATGCCTTTCCTGAGCCCTGTCATCACCGCTGCTACCGTCTCCATCTGAAACCTGGGAGAAAGAATAAATTTGTTCAACGGTTTGAGATTGAGAATTGGTCTCCACCCTCCGGTACGCTTCGGAACTAGGAACATAATCGAATAGAAGCCCAGTGATGACTGATCGGCGACCAGGTGAATCGCCTTCTTCTGACGAAGCGATTCTATCTCTGACTGAATGGCAACTAGACGGTCTAATTCCCTTGGAATAGGAGTCCATATTGGAGTCGAGGTTAACGGAACTAACGATTGATGGATGAGCCAGTCCGGATCGTAGCCGTTTCTTATCCACTGACAGACTAAATAGTCGCGCACGACCTGTTCCCATTGGCTTAGGAATAGCTGAAGTCTGCCTCCGACGGAAGGAATCTGCACACAGTTGTCGGTCGAGATTAGCCGACAAGACGCTAAATCGCTTGGGTGAAGATTCTCGACTCCATTTGTTTCCAAAGCCGCCGGTATTGATTCCGCCGGAAACCCGTCAGGAACGAGCCCCACGGCCGCCCCGCGGCTTCTTGTGGTATGACAGTCCGGAACCGCCGCCACGACTATCCTTACGGTAGCCGCCACGGCCCGAACCGCCACCCTTCCTGTCGTCCTCATACGGCCTCTTACTAGAGGGCTTGTATGTGGACGAACGGCCAGGCCCTTGTGCTCCGGATGACCCATGGGCATCACGGGCAGAAGGACGATCTAGGACGCTGCCTCTGCTGCTCCTGTCGGTGTTGACGGTAGGACTGTTGCGGCTGAGTCCTCTTGGTCGACTTCCACGACTTGCCGACCACCTCTTGCTCCGCCACCATCGATGCAACTTTAGAAAGCGCTTGTCGTGCCGAGCCGCCGAACAAGCCTGGACCTATGAAAGGTGCGGAAGATAACGCTGCCCTCATTTCCGGTCCTGGTTCCACACAATCGAGAACCATTCTCCGTCGCTCTGCTAAAGTTCTCGTGATCACCCTGGCCAGGCAATCCTGAGACAGGCGCATGGTGTCCCGAACAACTCCGGGAGCAGCCTCTGGCACCTGTCCGCCTTCCGCCGTGCAGTCCAGCATACCCTGCAAGACGGTACACCCGTGCGACAGCGCAGCCATGGCTGCCCTAGCCACATCCTCAATGAGCGTGAGCTCATTAAACGGGTCTTTGTTGGTCTGGGAAACCAACGGACGTGACCGCCCCTTGGCCTTCCCAGCCAACGGCCTATTCAGCGCCTCACGTTCCGCAACGGAAAGCCGTGGAACTCTGGCGTACTGATGATAGGCCTGCTCCGGAAAACGGACCCTACTCCTTATCCCCTTCGGGGCCTTGGGCAACGCATAGTCTGGCTGAACCAGACGATATGCCGCAACTTCCAACATGTCAGAAGTCTGCGTGTCCAAGGGGAGTGTAGGCATGGCCGAAGAGCCACTGGACAAAGCGCTAGCCGCACGCTCTGACATCCGCTCCATCGCCGGATCGCGCTGAGATCCTAGATCCGATGCCAACCCGAGACGATTGGTCATCCATCCAAGGACCTGCACCCATTCAGCCTCGGCGCAGAAAGCGGAATCGTCCATTAAAGAACTTCCGTTTTCATCATCCCTCTCACCCTTAGACGAGAGGGCCACCGACGATCCCTGCTGAACGCTACGATGAACGTCTCTGCCAGGACAGAGCGCATCCATAGCGCGACTACCAGCGGCACCAGTATCCAACGAACCGCCGGATACGGATTCTCCGCAGTCCATCGGCTCCAACACGGGATCCGGGACTACGACCGCCTCAATCACGGCTGGCACGGTCACTCCGATAGGAGCCGCGCCTAACGCCGTCGGGATAGCCTTTGGAACCGCAAACCACGGCTCCGCCGGCATATCCGGTTGCACAAACGACGGATGAAAAATGCCCGACGGAACGTCGACATCACCATCCGCCTGGCAAACCCATACAAATCCCGAGGGAGACCCCTGGGACGTACTAGGCATTGCCGACATTGACAGATCCGGCATGCCGGAATCTTCCATCAACAGGAACTCTTCCTCCTCTACCGACGGCTCTTGAGCCGAGGACAGAGAAGGGTCAGGTGCATGACCCTCAGCAGAACTAGCCGGACCACCTAATGGTTGCCCTGCACCAGCTTGCCTCACCGGGCCCGTGGACTGTAATGAATCAAACATGGCCTTGAACTGGGCCGCCCATACGCCCAGTGCTGAATCCATCCTCTCATTCAGCCGACCTTCCAGTCCAACCAACGACGCTTGCTGCCGCTTCACTGCCTTATCCTTCTCTATACGCTCCAGCCTCGCCCGTCGATCCCTGTCAAACTCAGCCACCATTGCCGACGACCACTTGGCGCACACATCACACGGGCTTCCGACCTTACACCTCGCACACGCCACGCAGTGATGACCCAGATACTTCCGTTTCATGAACCTGTTGCACTTCTGGCACAACGTATCTGGGTTCTTCGGTTTCTGCGAACACAGAGAAGAATTAAAACGCTGCACATGACAAGTGATGACGAGCAATACGCACAATAGACTTGATAGTTAAGATTTCTTAAACACATTAACTTCTCTTAAATTAATGATAACAAGTCTTAGGCAGGAAATATTTGAAACTTTTTTTTTGAGTGAAAATTTTTTTTAAAAACACAACTTAGCCTTTAACTAACGTTAAATAACCAAGAATAAATCGCCGATCACTACAAACACCCTCGACAACTAAGCGAGAGCTAATATCGGCGACAACAGAGTGCCTGGACACACCAAGGCAAGAACGACATAATTCATGGGCGCCGCCATCTTGGCCAAGGACGCATCCATCTTAGAGGAACCGAGTCGCAAGAGAAAATTAACCGAGTACCCGAATTAAAACTAAAAGTCAACGGGTACAGAAGCGACTCCAACAATGGCTAACATTATAAAAAATGTGCCAATTTAAGGAAATTTCACACAGTCATTATGGCACGAATTAAACGAAATCTAGGATTTCTTTTTTCACGAGAGAGTTGATACTTACCTCCCTAATACTTTTGATATTGCTAAATATTGGCTTTCACTCAATAAACACTCAGATTTAAAACAGTTAGGTGCCCCTACTGGGCAGGGAGTCAGAGCGTAGTCTGGCGGATGCCAGCCCCACCACCGCGCATGCGCAGACTAGCACTTCCTCTGACTAGATTATTGGCTGACACACATGCAACTATTAAGAGCCTGAAGACCGAGCCTCTGTGGGGTGGAGAGGCCGGGTCCGTATCTAGGGAGGTAAGTATCAACTCTCTCGTGAAAAAAGAAATCCTAGATTTCGTTTATTTCACTTCAAGAGTATACTTACCTCCCTAATACTTTTGATATTGCCAGAATTCGAAAGTGAATCTGGCGGGAGGGAGGCGAGGTCAAAAGACCAGCTCATCCCAATACGCTTTTCTGCGTTTAAGGCACTTAAACTTCTGAAACTGTAAGAAAAAACAGTCAGGATTTGACTAACCATCGGATAACACGACCGATGTATGAGAGATGACCGAATGTCATATGCGCTCCCCCCCCCCTCCTTCCTGGGAGGAAGAGTCGACTGACCTCAATGTCCTATACGCTCTCTACGTACAAGTGCCATGTACTACAGGACAGAGACGAAAAAGCTCCATTTTCGTAACTCTCAACAATGAACCACACAAATACACAAACCATCACCATATTAATAACGGGTAATCGTGACAATACAATCAACAACGGACAACACATGAACAAGACTGACCTTGTTGAAAATGGCTGCTGACATCATCTTCCCATCGGTAAAGACTGATGCAGGCCCAAAAAAGTGGGTGTTTCCATAAATTAATTGTGATATATATAAGTAATGAGGAAATCACCTCAAAAAATATAAACCGATTTATTTTTTCAAAACCGACAAGGCGAGAGGATTAGAGGTGTCACGGAGATAATGGTCTGTAAAACTTGACTCACAGTGCCACTGAGCCACCGACATAATATCATCCACAGGGACCCCATTAAATAGGGCCGTGGATGTCACTACGCCGCGGACACTGTGAGCCTTGGCCACGTCAACCTGCTTCCCGGTGGCGGATTTATGGCAAAACTGAATGCATTCCACAATCCACCTGGAAATGGTGTCCTTAGAAGCCCTCCCATGGGGTTCAATATATGACAACCATAACGCTGACTGGTCGGTGCGCCATGCCGCCGTACGTTGTTTGTACCGGCGCAGCGCCCGGACGGGACACCATGCTTTAGAATTAGGATCATATCTAGTTAAAGCAGGCAAAATAATAGGTTGACCTGGATATTTCAACGACTGATTTTTAGCCAAGAAATTAATCCTAGGTAGCAGCTTAAGGCCTTCCCCTGAAACCACAAAACGGTCATCCTCGGCTGATAAGGCATGAATCTCACTCCTACGCCTAGCCGAGGCCGCAGCAATTAAAAACACAGTCTTCAGTGTTAATAGTTTCATAGAAATGGAACTAAGTGGTTCAAAAGGCTTATCACCTAGTACTTGAAGCACTAGCGATAAACTCCAAGACGGAATCACAGGAGGATTCCTTGGTCTTAGATTGCCCATGCCTTTAATTAATACATTCAATGTATTTACTTCATCACTTCCCCTCTTAGCCAAGCAAGGAATAACAGACATTAATGCTGACTTATAACCAGCAATAGAGTTAGGCTTGAGGCTATAGGCATCATAGAGGTGACAGAGGAAATCAGCTACTACTTGAATAGATGAATCCATTGGATCAATACATCTTTTTGAGCACCATTCTGCAAATCTGTTGATTTTATAATTATATGCTCTGGAGGTTGACCCCCTCCTGGCTTTGGCCATAAACATGGCTGCTTGCTCAGAAAAGCCCTCCTTAATTCTAGATTCCTTGACAACATCCATGCAGTCAATCTGAACATTGACGGATTGTTGTGAAGGGCCTTGCCCTGGAAGATAATATCTTCCATCAGAGGCAGAGGAACCGGATTGCAGACCAGAAGGTCCAGCAGATCCGTATACCATGATCGGCTTGGCCAATCCGGGGCGATCAGAAGCACTTGGCATTCCTCTTGTCTGATTTTCTGAAGAATTTTTGGAATCAGGATTGCTGGAGGGAATGCGTATGCATACATTCTCCCCCAGCTGATAGCTAACGCATCTGTTGCGAAAGCGCTTGGATCCGGAATCGGAGAGACGTACGTCGTCATCTTCGCATTCTTCTTCGTTGCGAACAAATCGATGTTGGGTTTCCCCCAATGGTCGAACAGACGATCCGCCACACATTGATTTAGTTGCCATTCCGTGGGTAAAACACTCATCCTTCGGCTCAATGAGTCTGCTAGCAGGTTTAACCTTCCCGGAATATGAACTGCTTTCAAGGTAATCTGGTGATCCAGACACCAACAAAGCAGTTTCCATGTCATCATACAGAGACTGGGCGACTTCGTTCCGCCCTGGCGGTTTATGTAAGTCACAACTGTTGAGTTGTCTGAACGAATAAGAACAATCTTGCCCTGAACTTTCTGTAAGAAATGTTCCAGGCCCAGGACTACTGCTCTTAGCTCCAGTAGATTTATATGTTCCTGTGACTGTTCCAGATTCCAAAGCCCTGATATCGTGGATTCTTCCAGGCAAGCTCCCCAGCCCTCCATCGATGCATCTGTATACACAGTCACCTGAGGGTGGGGAGGGGTTAGCAAAACCCCCGGTAAGAGATTCTCTGTATTCAACCACCATTGCAGGTGGTGAATCAGAGGCGCCAACACTGACACATTCGAGTCCAGCGAACCTGTACTCTGGGTCCACTGTGTCATGAGAAACAACTGGATCGGCCGCCTGCGTAAGGCGGCCTGAGGAATGACTGGTTCCAACGAAACCATCAACCCCAGCATTCTCAAGTAAACCCGTGCCAGGACATGACGACTGTCGCACACTGACTGAATCAATGAGATGAGTATTTGAACTCTCTCCTGAGTAGGATAAACATATCCTGTCTCCAGATCGAAGAACATCCCCAGGTAAACAAACTTCTGGGATGGAGTCAGCTCTGATTTTGGGAAATTGATCATCCAGCCCAAGTCTGTGAGAATTTTCAAAACAATCTCCAGATTGGCGGACAAACTTTCCCGGGTGTGCGCTTTCAACAGCCAGTCGTCTATGTACGTGTGGACAGCTATGCTTCTCCTGCGGAGGTATGCTGTGATCGCAAGAACCACACGGGTGAAAACCCGAGGAGCCGTGGAAATTCCGAAGGGCAACACCCTGAATTCCCACTGTCTGCCCTGGAATGCAAATCTCAGGAAGCGACAGAAACTCCTGTGGATGGGGATGTGGAAATAAGCGTCCTTCAAATCTATCGACGCCGTCCACATCCCCCTCTCCAACCCCGCCAACACCGAGCGCACCGTTTCCATCTTGAAACTGGGCGTCTCGATGAACTTGTTCAATGGCTTGAGGTTGAGAATCGGTCTCCACCCACCGGTGCGTTTTGTTACCAAGAACAGGGTTGAATAGAAGCCCGGACACCTTTGTGCCGGCTGAATAGCTCCTTTTTGTACGAGGGAATTTATCTCCTCCTCGATACACAACCTTTGATCTGGATCTCTCGGAATGGGAGTCCAGACTGGCACCATAGACAGTCGCGACGGCGGGCCTGTCATCCACTCTGGATGATACCCCACGGAAAGCCATCGCAAGACTAAACGGTCCTGAGTTAACCGTTCCCACTCTTGCATGTGGTCGGCTAGCCGGCCTCCCACCGGTCCACCTAGGGACCGCGGTGGACACAAGGCATGCAAGAGCGGCACTGTCTCCGTCGCCATACACACCGGCGTGGTCCTTACCGCAGTAAGCGCCCTGTCAGGAACGATAACCACGCCCAGATCCTCGCGCGACCCGCCCCGCCCCGCGCGCACCTCGGTGCACGGGCGGCTGCCTGACTGACGGCGGCTGAGGAGCCTGCGCCCCCCTCACTGCTGGCCGAATCGCACGCGGCCGAGGCCGGCGCTGCGACGGCGGCTGGCCTCTGACTTGGCCAGCACCACCTCGAGCCTGCAGGGGACGATACGCAGGGGCCGCGGCGCGAACGTTAGCACGACGCAGTACCTCAAACTGTTCGCGCAGCGCCCTCTGGTTATTCACCAGGGTGACCGTCTCCTGGAGGTGGCGACATCCCTCACCTCCAAAAAGACCAGGACCCGTCATAGGCGTACGGAGTAGCCTATTATACAGGTCCTGAGACGGGCACAGATTGTCCAGGGCAAATGTGCGTCTTGCCCTGACACTCCTGGTCACCGCCCGCGTCATACAGTCCAGTGCCAGGTTAATACCATCCTGGATGGTTCGCTGGACCGCGAGCGGGCCTGGCTGGCGCGATGCGGATGCCGTTACTACCCCCTGTAACAGCTGGGAGACGTGGGACAGAGCGGCAATCGAAGCCCTCCCACTCTCCTCCGCATCACGCAACGCGGTATTCGCCGAACGCAACGCGTTCGCGCACAAGACCCCCGCGTCAGAACGGGATCCTGGCCGCGTATCCTCACCCAAAGCCGCGCGGTCATCCACGCTGGGCTTGGGTACCACACCGTACCGCTGGTAGTCCAGGGGCACGATGCGACAACGCCTGGCCACCTCGCGAGGGGCCTTCGCGAGACGTCCACTCGTGTTAATGGACGCCTCCGCCGCCTTGAACATGTCAACGACATGCTCCGCCAGCGGCAGAGAAGGCATAGCGTTAGCAGTTGGTTTCCCAGCTAACCACGGCGTGTGAACACGGTGGCTAGCCGACTGCTCCACGGGCAGATCAGGCCTAACGCTCACCAACCACTGGCAAGCGTCATACCAATCCTCCTCCGTGGCTAACTGCGAGCGCTCTACAAGACGGGGTCCTTCGTCTTCCTCCTGAGCGCAAGCAGTACTTGACGGCGGGTACGCTGATACACCTGGCAAGCCAGGGAAAACATGCGGGCCTGACAGCACCGGCATGAGAATATCACTGGTTTGACCAGGAGCAGGCACCGCGGTAGAGCGCGGGGTATATATAGCCCTACCACGGGCCCGGCCAGCACCAGCTACACTCTCGGCAAGCCGAGGTATGCGGTACCGCTGGCCATCAGCAGCGCCCTGGGCCACCACCTGAACCGCGGACCTTACTCCAGGTTGAGTAATACCGTGGAAAAAAGCGCCTGTATTCCCCGCGAGGGGTACACAAACGTCTTCATCCATGTCCGCGTCGTCAGACGGCGACCCTAGCAGGTAATCCTCATCACCCTGGTCAGAAAGATTAGACCCCGGGTCAGCAAAGAGAGCTAACCCGGGCTGACCAGGCACGGTGCCATAGGAGGTACTGGCCACCGCGGCGTGCGGATACCCCTGGACTGATAAGCAGCCAGCGGGTTCCAGCGACAACCGTCCACGGTCCCCTATCGGCGCGGCAATAAGCCTGCTGCCAGGGCCGTGGAACGCCCCCTCTAATGGGGCCACCTCTGAATCGTCGGACAACGGAAGCGGACTAAGGAAAATCGATCCAGAGGCGGGGATTACCTGCTCCGAAGCCGATGATGAGGACAATAAAGGATCTGGTCCAGGAAGCATGCCACGAAGCAACCCTGGAACCAAATCTTTTATTGTCCTCCTCATCTCTCCCAACATCTCGGTCCGGAAGGTCTCCATATCCACCGCGGACGAGACCTTCCCCTTACCCTTCTCACTTACAACCTCTCGTTTCCGCTTCTTCTTCTTCTCCTCCACTACCACCTTGTCCGTCGCCTGTAAGCAGCACAAGAATTCGGACATTAACTCGCCCCCCCAGTGCTTACATATGTCACAATTAATCAATGGACCACAAGGGCTACATCGATAACACAGATGCGGCCAGAACTTCACATGCATAAAACGTCCACAGGACGCGCAACCCGGTCCCTGAAACAGGGCAAAGGACAAGGAGTATGAGCAACTAGTTAAGCTTAGAAACTCAATCCAACTCAAGGAGAAGGAAAACGATCATAAAGATCAATATACATCAAAAACCAGCCTAGCGCTTGAATTGCTAATAAATACATAGCCAGCTGATTATGAAGTCATTAATCCCGTGACAGGAAAAATTCGATCCCAACAAAACATCCAAGTGCAAAGACGAATTGTATGCTGAATGGATAAGTTGACTACACAACCATCAGATACATATAGATAACTCTTTACTGGCAAAAATGTTAATTATCTCCCTTTGATTGTTTACAATAATTAACATCACCACATTATCAATAACTAGATACCTGACACTTTGTATAGACAAACCATCCAACGTGACGAACCGGAAACTCCACCATCTGCACGCCTCTTAACTCTCTCCACCTCATGGGGAAGGAATTGGAACAAGAGGGCAAAGTGAGAAGACCTTTATACCAGGCCTCCAACTCACTGGGCATAATTTTTCATTTGGTTAGATAACCTAACAGTGTTAGTAGGAAATGGAACCATGGTGGAGAGAATACTAATTCTCTGGTACTGTGACGTCACAACCTAGCGTCATACAGACCTGTGGACAGAAACAGAAAGAGAAATTAGTCCTAGGTAGCACCGAGTTGACCTAAACCAACTAACTAAGGCGCTTATCACGGTAAACGCGAGTCCCGGAAACACAATACACCGGGAAGAAAACTCGCTAATTTTACTAGAAGTCACCTGATTTAAAGGTCCTCCGTCCTCCTGTGGCGACGTATTCCTACCCGCCATCCAAAAAAGTGACTAACACTCCAAACAAACACCACTTAAACAGTTTAAGAGAGCGAAAAAGCTATTGAACAAAAAAACATGTGTGATCTCTTTGCCAATAATCTAGCAAAGAGGTAGTGCTAGTCTGCGCATGCGCGGTGGTGGGGCTGGCATCCGCCAGACTACGCTCTGACTCCCTGCCCAGTAGGGGCACCTAACTGTTTTAAATCTGAGTGTTTATTGAGTGAAAGCCAATATTTAGCAATATCAAAAGTATTAGGGAGGTAAGTATACTCTTGAAGTGAAAGTATAAATTCTAGATTGATACAACCTGCCCCTGTGATGACTTTCCGAGTTCCTCCATAATTCCAGCGATGTAATCGTCCAACACAACTGATTAACTGCTTAAATTGCAAAATTTGAGCACTCTAAAAAACACGACTTTGAAAAAGCGCAAAATAGACGAATCTGACTGTGATTGGGAGTAGACTCGGTACCTGCGGCTATGGTATTCCCGGACACAGTATGGGCAGGACCAGGAGAGTGCGGAGTTTTAATTGTTTATTTTGAGCTAGACTAGATAATAGACATTATCATAATAGTACATCTGGTAAGTATTATTCGAAGTAGAATAGTACTTCCTCTGACTAATTTATTGGCTGACACACATGCAACTATTAAGAGCCTGAAGACTGAGCCTCAGTGGGGTGGAGAGGCCGGGTCCATATTAGGGAGGTAAGTATCAACTCTCTCGTGAAAAAAGAAATCTGTGATTTCATTTATTTCACTTCAAGAGTATACTTACCTCCCTAATACTCTTTGATATTGCCTGAATTCGTCAGTGAATTCGGCGGGAGGGAGGCGAGGTCAAAAGACCAGCTCTTCCCTATGCGCTTTTCTGCGATTAAGGCAGTTAAACTTCTGAAACTGTGTGAAAACACAGTCAGGATTTGAAAAAACATCGGCTAACACAAACCGATGGATGAGAGATGACCGAATGTCATATGCGCACCCCTCCCCCCCTTCTCGGGAGGAAGACTCGAATGACCTCAACGTCCTATACGCTCTCTACGTACAAGTGCCATGTACTATAGGACATTAAATGAAAAGGCTTAATTTTCGTATACTCTCAATAATGAACCACATAAAACACGTACCATCACCATATTAATAATGAAGGGTCATGTGACATTACAAATAACCATGGACAACGCATACACAAGACTTTGTTGAAGATTGGAGCTGTCATCATCTCCCCATTGGTGAAGACTAAACGAAATCAAGGATTTCTTTTTTCACGAGAGAGTTGATACTTACCTCCCTAATACTTTTGATATTGCTAAATATTGGCTTTCACTCAATAAACACTCAGATTAAAACAGTTAGGTGCCCCTACTGGGCAGGGAGTCAGAGCGTAGTCTGGCGGATGCCAGCCCCACCACCGCGCATGCGCAGACTAGCACTTCCTCTGACTAATTTATTGGCTGATACACATGCAACTACAAAGAGCCTGAAGACCGAGCCTCTGTGGGGTGGAGAGGCCGGGTCCGTATCTAGGGAGGTAAGTATCAACTCTCTCGTGAAAAAAGAAATCCTTGATTTCGTTTATTTCACATCAAGAGTATACTTACCTCCCTAATACTTTTGATATTGCCAGAATTCGACAGTGAATTCGGCGGGAGGGAGGCGAGGTCAAAAGACCAGCTCATCCCTATACGCTTTTCTGCGTTTAAGGCACTTAAACTTCTGAAACTGTATGAAAAAACAGTCAGGATTTGACAAACCATCGGATAACACCCCCGATGTATGAGAGATGACCGAATGTCATATGCGCTCCCCCCCTCCTTCCTGGGAGGAAGAGTCGAATGACCTCAATGTCCTATACGCTCTCTACGTACAAGTGCCATGTACTACAGGACAGAGACGAAAAAACTCCATTTTCGTATACTCTCAACAATGAACCACATAAATACACAAAACCATCATCATAATAATAACGGGTAACGTGACAAGACAATCAACAATGGACAACACATACACAAGACTGACCTTGTTGAAATGGCTGCTGACATCCTCTTCCCATTAGTGAAGAACGATGCAGTCCCAAATTAGTGGTTGTTTCCATAAATTAATTGTGAAATATATAAGCAATGAGGAAACCCCATCAAAAATATATGCCTAGTTATTTTTTCAAAATCGACAAGGCGAGAGGATTAGAGGTGTCACGGAGATAATGGTCTGTAAAACTGGACTCACAGTGCCACTGAGCCACCGACATAATATCATCCACCGGGACCCCATTAAATAGGGCAGTGGATGTCACTACGCCGCGGACACTGTGAGCCTTGGCCACGTCAACCTGCTTCCCGGTGGCGGATTTATGGCAAAACTGAATGCATTCTACAATCCACCTGGAAATGGTGTCCTTAGAAGCCCTGCCATGGGGTTCAATATAAGACAACCATAACGCCGACTGGTCGGTGCGCCACTCCGCCGTACGTTGCTTGTACCGGCAAAGCGCCCGGACGGGACACCATGCTTTAGAATTAGGATCATATCTAGTTAAAGCAGGCAAAACAATAGGTTGACCTGGATATTTCAACGACTGATTTTTAGCCAAGAAATTAATCCTAGGTAGCAGCTTAAGGCCTTCCCCTGAAACCACAAAACGGTCATCCTCGGCTGATAAGGCATGAATTTCACTCCTACGCCTAGCCGAGGCCGCAGCAATTAAAAACACAGTCTTCAGTGTTAATAGTTTCATAGAAATGGAACTAAGTGGTTCAAAAGGCTTATCACCTAGTACTTGAAGCACTAGCGATAAACTCCAAGACGGAATCACAGGTGGATTCCTTGGTCTTAGATTGCCCATGCCTTTAATTAATACATTTAATGTATTTACTTCATCACTTCCCCTCTTAGCCAAGCAAGGAATAACAGACATTAATGCTGACTTATAACCAGCAATAGAGTTAGGCTTGAGGCTATAGGCATCATAGAGGTGACAGAGGAAATCAGCTACTACAGCTAATACATCTTTTTGAGCACCATTCTGCAAATCTGTTGATTTTATAATTATATGCTCTGGAGGTTGACCCCCTCCTGGCTTTGGCCATAAACATGGCTGCTTGCTCAGAAAAGCCCTCCTTAATTCTAGATTCCTTGACAACATCCACGCAGTCAATCTGAACATTGACGGATTGTTGTGAAGGGCCTTGCAGAGGAACCGGATTGCAGACCAGAAGGTCCAGCAGATCCGTATACCATGATCGGCTTGGCCAATCCGGGGCGATCAGAAGCACTTGGCATTCCTCTTGTCTGATTTTCTGAAGAATTTTTGGAATCAGTATTGCTGGAGGGAATGCGTATGCATACATTCTCCCCCAGCTGATAGCTAACGCATCTGTTGCGAAAGCGCTTGGATCCGGAATCGGAGAGACGTACGTCGTCATCTTCGCATTCTTCTTCGTTGCGAACAAATCGATGTTGGGTTTCCCCCAATGGTCGAACAGACGATCCGGCACACATTGATTTAGTTGCCATTCTGTGGGTAAAACACTCATCCTTCGGCTCAATGAGTCTGCTAGCAGATTTAACCTTCCCGGAATATGAACTGCTTTCAAGGTAATCTGGTGACCCAGACACCAACAAAGCAGTCTCCATGTCATCATACAGAGACTGGGCGACTTCGTTCCGCCCTGGCGGTTTATGTAAGTCACAACTGTTGAGTTGTCTGAACGAATAAGAACAATCTTGCCCTGAACTTTCTGTAAGAAATGTTCCAGGCCCAAGACTACTGCTCTTAGCTCCAGTAGATTTATATGTTCCTTTGACTGTTCCAGATTCCAAAGCCCTGATATCGTAGACTCTTCCAGGCAAGCTCCCCAGCCCTCCATCGATGCATCTGTATACACAGTCACCTGAGGGTGGGGAGGGGTTAGCATAACCCCCACCAAGAGATTCTCTGTGTCCAACCACCATTGCAGGTGATGAATCAGAGGCGCCAACACTGACACATTCGAGTCCAGCGAACCTGTACTCTGGGTCCATTGTGTCATGAGAAATAACTGGATCGGCCGCCTGCGTAAGGCGGCCTGAGGAATGACTGGTTCCAATGAAACCATCAACCCCAGCATTCTCAAGTAAACCCGTGCCAGGACATGACGACTGTCGCACACCGACTGAATTAATGAGATGAGTTTCTGAACTCTCTCCTGAGTAGGATAAACATATCCTGTCTCTAGATCGAAGAACATCCCCAGGTAAACAAACTTCTGGGATGGAATCAGCTCTGATTTTGGGAAATTGATCATCCAGCCTAAGTCTGTGAGAGTTTTCAAAACAATCTCCAGACTGGCCGATAAACTTTCCCGGGTGTGCGCTTTCAACAGCCAGTCGTCTATGTACGTGTGGACTGCTATGCTTCTCCTGCGGAGGTATGCGGTGATTGCAAGAACCACACGGGTGAAAACCCGAGGAGCCGTGGAAATTCCGAAGGGTAGCACCCTGAATTCCCACTGTCTGCCCTGGAATGCAAATCTCAGGAAGCGACGGAAACTCCTATGTATGGGGATGTGGAAATAAGCGTCCTTCAAATCTATCGACGCTGTCCACATTCCCCTCTCTAACCCCGCCAACACCGAGCGCACAGTCTCCATCTTGAAACTGGGCGTCTCTATGAACTTGTTCAATGGCTTGAGGTTGAGAATTGGTCTCCACCCTCCGGTGTTCTTTGTTACTAAGAACAGGGTTGAATAGAAGCCCGGACACCTCTGTGCCAGCTGAATAGCTCCTTTTTGTATGAGGGAATTTATTTCTTCCTCGATACACAACCTTTGATCTGGATCTCTCGGATTTGGAGTCCAGATCGGCACTAGAGACAGTCGCGATGGCGGGCCTGTCATCCAATCGGGATGATACCCGACTGAAAGCCATCGCAAGACTAAACGGTCCTGAGTTAACCGTTCCCACTCTTGCATGTGGTCGGCTAACCGGCCTCCCACCGGTCCACCTAGGGATAGAGGTGGACATAAGGAGTGCAAGAGCGGCACTGTCTCCTTTGCCAGAAACACCGGCGCGGTTCTCATCGCGGTAACCGTCCCATCAGGAACGATTACCCCGCCCAGATCCTCGCGCGCCACGACCATCACCGCGCGCACCTCGGTGCGCGGGCGGCTGCCTGGCTGACTGCGCCTGAGGAGCCTGCGCCCCCCTCGCTGCTGGCCGAATCGCACGCGGCCGAGGCCGGCGCTGCGATGGTGGTTGGCCTCTGACCTGGCCACTACCACCTCGAGCCTGCAGGGGACGATACGCAGGGGGTGCGGCGCGAACGTTGGCACGACGAAGCACCTCAAACTGCTCGCGCAGCGCCCTCTGGTTATTGACCAGCGTAACCATCTCCTGGAGGTGCCTACACCCCTCACCTCCAAAGAGACCAGGACCTGTCATAGGCGTACGTAGTAGCCTATTGTAGAGGTCCTGGGACGGGCACAGATTATCCAATGCAAAAGTGCGCCTTGCCCGGACACTCCTGGTCACCGCCCGCGTCATACAGTCCAGAGCCAGGTTGATACCATCCTGGATGGCTCGCTGGACTGTGACCGGACTTGGCTGGCGCGATGCGGATGCTGTTACTACCCCTTGTAACAGCTGGGAGACGTGGGACAGAGCGGCAATCGAAGCCCTCCCACTCTCCTCCGCATCACGCAACGCGGTATTTGCCGAACGCAACGCGTTCGAACACAAGACTCCCGTGTCAGAACGGGAGCCTGGCCGCGCATCCTCACCCAAAGCCGCGCGGTCATCCACGCTCGGCTTCGGTACCACACCGTACCGCTGGTAGTCCAGGGGCACGATGCGGCAACGCCTGGCCACCTCGCGCGGGGCCTTAGCGAGACGTCCACTCGACTTAATGGACGTCTCCGCCGCCTCGAACATGTCAACGACATGCTCTGCCAGCGGCAGAGAAGGCATAGCGTTAGCAGTAGGCTTACCAGCTAACCACGGCCTGTGCTCACGCTGGCTAGCCGACTGCTCCACGGGCAGATCTGGTCTAACACTCACCAACCACTGGCAAGCGTCAGACCAATCCTCCTCCGTGGCTAGCTGCGAGCGCTCTACAAGACGGGGGCCTTCGTCTTCCTCCTGAGCGCAAGCAACAGAGCTTGACGGCGGGTACGCTGATATCCCTGGCAAGCCAGGGAGAACATGCGGGCCTGACAATACCGGCATGCTAATATCACTGGTTTGACCAGGAGCAGGCGCCGTGGTAGAGCGCGGGGCATATACCGCCCCACCACGGCCCCGGCCAGCACCAGCGACACTCTCGGCAAGCCGAGGTATGCGGTACCGCTGGCCTTCAGCGCCCAGGGCCACAGTCTGAACCGTGGATTCTACCCCTGGGAGAGTAGAACCGTGGAAAAAGGCGCCTGTACTCCCCGCGAGGGGTGGACAGACGTCATAATCCATGGCCACGTCTTCAGACGGCGACCCCAACAGGTAATCCTCATCCTCCTGGCCAGACAGATTAGACTCCGGGTCAGCAAAGAGAGCTAACCCGGACTGGCCAGGGAAGGTGCCATACGAGGTACTGGCACCCGCGGTGTGCGGATACCCCTGGACTGATAAGCAGCCCACGGGTTCCAGCGACGACCGTCCACGGTCCCTATTGGGCGCGGCAATAAGCCTGCTGCCAGGGCCGTGGAATGCCCCCTCTAATGGGGCCACCTCTGAATCTTCAAACAACGGAAGCGTACTAAGGAACGTTGATTCAGAGGTGGGGATTACCTGCTCCGAAGCAGATGATGAGGTCAATAAAGGATTTGGTCCAGGAAGCATGCCACGAAGCAACTCTGGAACCAAATCCTTGATTGTCCTCCTCATCTCTCCCAACATCTCGGTCCGGAAGGCCTCCATGTCCACCGCGGACGAGGCCTTCCTCTTACCCTTCTTACTTACACCCTCTTTTTTCAGCTTCTTCTTCTCCTCCTCCACCTTGTCCTTCGCCTGCAAGCACAAGAATTCAGACATTAGCTCGCCCCCCCAGTGCTTACATATCTCGCAATTAAGCAAGGGACCACAGGGGCTACACTGAAAACAGAGATGAGGGCCAAACTTGTCCCTCAAAAATCGTCCACAGGACGCACAACCAGGTCTCTGAAAAAGGCCAAAGGACGAGGAGTATGAGCAAACTAGTTAAGCTTAGAAAACTCACCAACTCAAGAGAAGGAAAATGATCATAAAGATCATAATTTATCAGAAACCAGCTTCGGACAACTTTAATTGTTAATAAAGAGCAAGGCTGATTATGACGTCATTAATCCTATGACAGGAAAAAATCGATCCCCAACAAACATCCCAGTGCAAGGACGAATTGTATCTCTAACCAGAACATGTGCAGAATGGACATTTCGACTACACAAGCATCAGATATAAACTGATAACAATGGCAAATAAAGTTAATTATCTCCCTTTCCTCTAAATAATTAACATCACCTCATATCAATAATTAGATACCTGACACCTTGTCTAGACAAACCATCCAACCTGATGAACTGGAGCACTCCACCGCTGAACGCCTCTTAACTCTCTCCACCTCTAGGGGAAGGAATTGGATCAAGAGGGCAAAGTGAGAAGACCTTTATAATAGGCCTCCAACTCACTGGACATAGAATTTTTGGTTAGATAACCTAACAGTATTAGTAGGAAATGGAACCATGGTGGAGAGACACAAACCCTCTGCTGATGTCATGTCCATTATATTTCTTCACACAGACCTGTGGACATAAACACAAAGAGAGATTAGTCTTATATAGCACCTAGTTGAAATAAACCAACTAATCAAGGCGCTTATCACGTTTAGCGCGAGTCCCGGAAACACATTACAACGGGACAAAACTCGCTAATTTTACTAGAAGTCACCTGATTTAAAGGTCCAAGGCCCTCCTGTGGCGAAGTTACTCTCTCTGCCATCTTTCTCAGGGATAAACTTCTAACAAACAGTCTCAAAAAACTTCGAAAAGAGTATAGAAAGTTCTTAACACAAAAGCATGTGTACACTCTCAGCCAATAAATTAGCAAAGAGGAAGTGCTAGTCTGCGCATGCGCGGTGGTGGGGCTGGCATCCGCCAGACTACGCTCTGACTCCCTGCCCAGTAGGGGCACCTAACTGTTTTACTCTGAGTGTTTATTGAGTGAAAGCCAATATTTAGCAATATCAAAAGTATTAGGGAGGTAAGTATACTCTTGATGTGAAATGATGCAGCCCATAAAGTAGATGTTTCCATTGATTAAATGTGAAATATACAAAAAATGAGGATACCTCATCAAAATATGTACACCTAGATTAGCTTTTCAAAATCGATAAGGCGAGAGGATTCGAGGTGTCACGGAGATAATGGTCAGTGAAACTTGACTCACAGTGCCACTGAGCTACTGACATAATGTCATCCACAGGTACCCCATTAAATAGGGCAGTGGAAGTCACTACACCTCGGACACTGTGAGCCTTGGCCATGTCAAGTTGTTTACCTGTGGAGGATTTATGGCAAAATTGAATACACTCTACAATCCACCTGGAAATGGTGTCCTTTGATGCCCTGCCATGGGGCTCAATATATGACAACCATAACGCTGTTGGGTCCGTCCACCAATCTTGAGTACGTTGTTTGTACCGGATTAAAGCTCGGACTGGACACCATAGTTTTGAATTAGGATCAAACCTAGTCAAAGCTGGTAAAATTATCGGTTGACCCGGATATTTCAAAGACTGGTTTTTCGCCATGAAATTTATCCTAAGGCCTTCCCCTGTAACCACAAACCGGTCTGCCTTGGCTGACAAGGCATGAATCTCACTCCTACCCCTAGCCGAGGCCGCAGCAATTAAAAATACAGTTTTAAGCATCAACATTTTCATAGAAATGGAGCTTAGTGGTTCAAACGGCCTATCAGCTAGCACCTGAAGCACTAGTGATAAACTCCAAGACGGAATCACTGGGGGATTCCTTGGTCTTAGATTGCCCATGCCTTTGATTAAAGTATTTAATGTATTTACTTCATCACTTCCCCTATTAGCCAAGCAAGGGATAACTGACATTAAAGCTGACTTATAGCCAGCAATAGAGTTAGGCTTAAGGCTATAGGCATCATACAGGTGACAGAGGAAATCGGCTACTACCTGAATAGATGAATCCATTGGATTAATACATCTTTTTGAGCACCATTCTGCAAATCTGTTGATTTTATAATTATATGCTCTGGAGGTTGACCCCCTCCTGGCATTTGCCATGAACATGGCTGCTTGCTCAGAAAAGCCCTCCTTAATTCTAGATTCCTTGACAACATCCACGCAGTCAATCGGAACATTGACGGATTGTTGTGAAGGTTCTTGCCATGGAAGATAATATTGTCCATCAGAGGCAGAGGAACCGGATTGCAGAACCAGAAGGTCCAGCAGATCCGTATACCATGATCGGCTTGGCCAATTTGGGGCGATCAGAAGCACTTGGCACTCCTCCTGTCTGATTTTCTGAAGAATTTTTGGAATCAGGATTGCTGGAGGGAACGCGTATGCATACATTCCCACCCAGCTGATAGCTAACGCATCTGTTGCGAAAGCGCTTGGATCTGGAATCGGAGAGACGTGTCGTCATCTTCGCATTCTTGTTCGTTGCGAATAAATCTATGTTGGGTTTCCCCCAGTGGTCGAACAGACGATCCGCCACACATTGATTTAGTTGCCATTCCGTAGGTAAAAAACTCATCCTTCGGCTCAATGAGTCTGCTAACAGATTTAACCTTCCCAGAATATGAACTGCCTTCAAGTTTCCAAGTCATCATACAGAGACTGGGCGACTTCGTTCCGCCCTGGCGGTTTATGTAAGTCACTACTGTTGAGTTGTCTGATCGAATTAGAACACTCTTGCCCTGAACTTTCCGTAAGAAATGTTCCAGGCCCAGGACCACTGCTCTTAATTCCAGTAGATTGATATGTTCCTTTGACTGTTCCAGAATCCAAAGCCCTGATATCGTGGATTCTTACAGGCAAGCTCCCAACCCCTCCATCTGTATACATCATTAACTGAGGGTGAGGAGGGGTTAACATTACCCCCGCCAGGAGATTCTCTGTCTTCAACCACCATTGAAGGTGATGAATTAGAGGCTCCAACACTGACACACTTGAGTCCAGAGAACCTGTACTCTGGGTCCATTGTGTCATGAGAAATAACTGTATCGGCCGCCTGCGTAAGGCCGCCTGAGGAATGACTGGTTCCAGAGAAACCATCAATCCCAGCATTCTCAGATAAACCTGTGCCAGGACATGACGACTGTTGCACACTGACTGTATTACTGAGATGAGTATCTGTACCCTCTCCTGAGTAGGATAAACATATCCTATCTCCAGATCGAAGAACATTCGCAGGTAAACAAACTTCTGGGATGGAGTCAGCTCTGATTTTTGAAAATTTATTATCCAGCCTAAATCTGTGAGTTTTCAAAATTAGCTTCAGATTTGCTGATAAACTTTCCTGGTTGTGTGCTTTTAACAGCCAGTCATCTATGTACGTGTGGACTGCTATGCTTCTCCTGCGGAGGTATGCTGTCATCGCAAGAACCACCCTGGTGAAGACCCGAGGAGCCATAGAAATTCCGAAGGGTAACACCCTGAATTCCCACTGTCTGCCCTGGAATGCAAATCTCAGGAAGCGACGGAAACCCCTCGCTATTGGAATGTGGAAATAAGCATCCTTCAAATCTATTGAAGCTGTCCACATTCCCTTCTCCAACCCCGCCAACACCGATCTCACAGTTTCCATCTTGAAACTAGGTGTGTCTATGAAGTTGTTCAATGGCTTGAGGTCGAGAATTTGTCTCCACCCGCCAGTGCTTTTCGTTACCAAGAACACGGTTGAATAGAAGCCCGGGCAATTTTGCGCCGGTTGAATTGCTTCCTTGTGTATGAGGGAATTTATTTCCTCCTCTATACACAATCGCTGATCTGGATCTCTTGGAATTTGAGTCCAGACCGGCACCAGAGACAGTCGCGATGGTGGACCTGTTATCCAGTCGGGATGATACCCGACTGAAAGCCATCGCAAGACTAAACGGTCCTGAGTCAACCGTTCCCACTCTTGCATGTGGTTGGCCAATCGGCCTCCCACTGGTCCACCTAGGGAGAGAGGTGGACATAAGAAGCGCAAGAGTGGCACTGTCTCCTGGTGCAGATGCACTGGAGTAGCTCTTACTGTGGTAATCACCCTGTCAGGTATGATTACCACGACCAGATCCTCGCGCATCACGGCCCACACCGCGCGCACCACGGTGCGTGGGCGGCTGCCTGCGCCGGAGGAGCCTGCGCCCCCCCCACCCCTCGCTGCTGGCCGAAGCGCACGCAGCCGTGGCCGACGCTGCGCTGGTGGCTGGCCTCTGACCTGGCCACCGCCACCTCGAGCCTGCAGGGGATGACACGCAGGGGGAGCCGCGCGAACGCGCTCTCTACGGAGCACTTCAAATTGCTCCCGTAATGCCTTCTGGTTATTGACCAGGGTAACCGTCTCCTGGAGATGCCTACATCCCTCACCTCCCAAGAGACCATGACCTGTCATAGGCGTACGCAGCAGCCTATTATACAAATCCTGGGACGGGCACAAGTTATCAAGAGCAAACGTGCGCCTCGCCCGGACACTCCTGGTTACAGACCGGGTTAAACAGTCCAAAGCCAAGTTAATTCCATCTTGGATGGCTCTCTGGACAGTCACCGGACTAGGCTGACGTAATGCGGATGCCGTTACTACCCCTTGTAACAACTGTGAGACATGCGAAAGCGCTGCAATAGACACCCTCGAATTCTCTTCCGCATCACGTAACGCGGTCTTAGCTGAATGCAACACGTTTGAACACAGTGCTCCCGTGTCAGACCGGGAACCTGGCCGCGTATCCTCACCCAGCGCTGCACGGTCATCCGTGCTTGGCTTCGGTACTACACCGTATAGCTGATATTGATCAGTTGTAATACGGCACCGCTTTGCCACTTCGCGGGGGGCCTTCGCTAAACATCCATGTGCACTAATAGACGTCTCCGCCGCAGTGAACATATCAACAATATGATCAGCTAACGGCAAAGATGGCATAGCGGTAACAGTCGGTTTACCTGCCAGCCACGGGCGCTGGTCCCGTTGACTGGCCGACTGAACCACGGCAAGATCTGGTCTGACGTTAATTAGCCACTGACAAGCGTCAGACCAGTCTTCCTCCGTGGCCACCTGTGAATGCTCCACAAGATGAGGGCCTTCATCATCCTCCTGAGCAATCACAGGTGTGTATGTGGCTGGAGGAACTGATACGCCTGGCAAGCCAGAGAAAGCATGCAGGCCTAAAAGAACAGGCATGCTAAACTGACTGGCTTGACCAGGAGCAGGCGCCGTGGTATTGCGTGGGGAAAATGTCGCCACACCACGGCCCTGGCCAGCACCTGCTACACCATCGGCAAGCCGAGGTATGCAGTAAAACTGGCCATCAGATCCAGCCCGGGCTACCTTCAGCGCCGAGAACGCTACTCCTGTTTGAGTAGTACCGTGGACAATGTCGCCCGTGTTCCCCGCGAGGGGTGCACGTACGTCAATGTCCATGGCCACGGCGCCAGAAGGAGAACCCAGCAGATAATCCTCTTCTTCCTGGCCAGAAAGATTAGACTCCAGGTTAGCAAAGAATGCTAACCCGGACTGGCCAGGTGAGGTACCATAGGAGGAACTGGTACCTGCAGGGTGCAGATAATCCTGGCCTGATAGGCAGGCAGGTTCCAGCGACACCTGACCACGAACAACTGGCGCGGCAAGCCTGCTGCCAGTGTTTTTACCGTGGATTTCACCCTCTAATAGAGCCACCTCTGAATCATAGTCGAAAACTGATAGGTCCCCAAATAGCACCGATTCAGAGGCGGGGATTATCTGCTCCGGAGCAGATGAAGAGGACAACGAAAGATTTGGACCAGGAAGCATGCCACGAAGCAATTCTGGGACAAAATCTTTAATTGTCCTCTTCATCTCTCCCATCATCTCAATACGGAAGGCCTCCATATCCCTAGTGGACGAGGCCTTCCTCTTACCCTTCTTACCAGAAGCCTCTTTCTTACTCTTCCTCTCCTCCTCTGGAGCCTTCTCCCTGGTCTGTAATGAGAGAAATTCAGACATTAGCTCCCCCCCCCCATCTTTTACAGATCTCACATTTAACCAAAGGCCCACATGGGCTGCACTGGGAGCATAAATGGGGGGAAGAACTTGTCAAGGATAAATCTTCCACATGAAGGACAACCAGGCCTCGGCCTGGGGGAAGGAAGTGGATCAAGAGGGCAAAGTGAGAAGACCTTCATCCGAGGCCTCCAACTCACTGGGAAAAGATTTTTGGTTAGATAACCTAACAATGTTAGTAGGAAATGGAACCTTGGTGGAGAGAAAAACAAACTCTCTGAAGATGTGATGTCCTAACATTCCTAGGTAGATACCTGTGGACATAAACACAGAGAGATTAATATTTCATAGCACCATTTCGAAATAAACAAGTTATTTTAGGCGCTTATCATGATAAACGCGAATCCCGGAAACACATTACACCGGGAAAAACTCGCTAAAATATAATAGAAGTCACCGGATGGCTAGGTCCTGGGCGCTCCTCTGGAGTAGTAACACGATCTGCCATAGTAATCCAGAAATAGAACTTCTACACAGCCAAAACTCTCAGAAATTAAGGAAACGCCTATGAGCATAGAAAACATGAGTTGTCTCTCAGCCAATAAATTAGTCAGAGGAAGTGCTAGTCTGCGCATGCGCGGTGGTGGGGCTGGCATCTGCCTGACTGTCATCTGACTCCCTGCCCAGTAGGGGCACCTAACTTTTTTAATCTGAGTGTTTTATTGAGTGAAAGCCGATATTTAGCAATATCAAAGAGTATTAGGGAGGTAAGTATACTCTTAAAGTGAAAAAATACAATGTATCTAGGTTACTGGTGCCATTAAGTGCATGATCAAAACAGAATGCAAAGGTGTGAGTCAGCAGCTCCTCCGAGTGCAGTTTAGTTCATACATCAAAAAGAATGTGTTGTATTTGGTCAGCAGGATGCAAAATGCTAAATAGTAAACACATTTTTCAGAAACCCTTAAATGATACATGGTCTGTATAGTATCATACTCATGATCAAGTTTATAAACATTTATAATATGATTTCTTTAGATCTTTCTACTGTACAATCTGATTTTGATTTTAGCTAATTATATCACTCATTAAGTTACATGTAGTATACAAAACGTAGATAAATTTGGTGTGCAATATGCTTTCTCTATTTGTAATAAAGACAGACAATCTAGCTATGCATACTCACCCTCTTCAGGATCAATCCAGCATTAGTGTAATCACCTTTAATGAAGTATGCCCGACCTAAACTAGCCAGCACATCAATATTGTCCTGTAAGCAACTCTGAAATACAACCACTGTTCAGTCTAATATCTGGAATGGGAGGGTACAAGAATCGCTATGATTAACCTTTAATATGTTTTAGTCTTTAAGACTACACAGGAATGACAGGTAAGCAATTGAAAAATTTTAAACTAATTTGACTTGACTAATCTGCCAAAGCTTCTAAGCAAATTCATTTCAGAATAAATCAACAGGATATTTCTTACAAGAAAAAATCTATCATGATCAACCATTTAACACTCAACGGCTTCTGCAGTGGTTTTGAGGAACACCCTTTTGCCGACCAAAAATGCATTTTTGAAAATGTACCACTTGAATGACTGGCTCAGTTACATAACTTACATTACAGTGATAAATTTTCAAAGATAATCTGCTCTTGGTCTACAAGCAGACATTTTTCATGAGAAAATTGAAATGTTCTTGCCAAAAATTGAGGATTAAATGAGTGAACTGCTAAAACAGAACATTGGAAAGATCTAGATCAGATACCAGCAAACATGGAGACTGTATTATAGGAAACACAAATATACAGTGAAAATCTGATTGACAGATAACATGGATTACGAGACCACCTGATCTAAATGGCCACCATCTAATGTCACCTCACCAAATATTCCCTCTGACCCGTGTCACTATACGCCAGGTTAAATTAGTCACCGATTTGTACTGGATCCAAGGATTATCCTACTGAAGCTAGTTAGAGTGACAGAGGAAGTCTACAAACGCTTATTTACTATGTATTGAACACTTTTCAACTTTTCAATGAGATCTACATGTATGATAAGGTGTCCTTTTAAAGTTTACTACTTTGAATTCCTAGAAACATGATTTCATATCGCCTATATCATTAAAGTAGCTGCCTAGATACATTTTGTAGTCTGACAATAGAGGAATTCAGTTTTAGATATACCCTGCCCATCTTTCGCTAAGCTCCACCCACACTTTGGTTGTGTTGGGAGCAATCGATCCCAGCACTCTGAATCTCAATTTCCAGAAAACTATACAGGTAAGCTGTTGAATATTTCGAAACTAATATGATTGGGTGCTACTCCAATGTCAGCAATGCTGAAGTCAAATTAGTTTCAAAACATTTACCAGCATTTTTATTAAACAGTAGACATACAATTCGTACAACCTGACGAACTAGCTATTAAGCGTTTAGGAAGGACTAAATCGAGTCATTCCTGATGCAATTAATTATGACATCAGCCTACACATCATGTAGTTGATTATGATGTCATATGATTGATTGAGAAACTGGATTCATGAATTATTTGCTGTTGCTGCCTTAACCTACCAGGTAGTAGTGAATTAAACTAAATATTCTCATAGTGGTCAACACAACTTAAGAATAGCGTAAGAAATATCCATTACAATCCTTAAAGATAACTTTCAAAATGCTTAACTCATTTTATCAATGAAGTCCAAGTATCTCAATCTGAAAAAACCCCACAGGTTTTATTAACCACTATAAAAACATACTTACCGTTCAATCACTACTTGTTAAATCAATTATTTGCATTTAGCTACCAGAATAAGATTTTTATGCTTGCATACACTCCTCCCCATGCCTATTCCTATAAATATGGACCATCAACCAGGCTACTGGTTACGTCCATCTCCAGTATATTAACTGATATAGACTGGCACGTCTGTACTCACTCCACAGTGACGCCTGTCACTAAGCACTTGCGCATGCGCACTGGAGCCCAAATAGGAAACAGATTCACTTTTCTGAATTTAAGTGCCAAATATTATAGGCAAATTCTCAAATCAATTACACGTGGGGTGGCTGAGACTGGGATGTAGTGATTGAATGGTAAGTATGTTTTTATAGTGGTTAATAAAACAACAGACCAAACCGCAAGGGGGGGGGGGTCTGTGGGGGTTGTTATTACACCACAAAAACATCCATTACCATTCAATCACTACTTGCTAAACCCGTAGATTTGGTCAGTGCCCCACTTAAAACATTAGGTGGGAGGCGATTTGAGAATCAACAAACAAGGATAAAAATCAAACCAATCTTATCCAAATGTTAATAACATAACATAATAGTGCATTTAAATCAATCACACCATGATTATCAAATAAGGAAGTTCTAGAGATAAATAAAAACCAAAATAAACTCTCACCATTTCTTACAGATGCAGTCTTAACGAAAATGACGAGATGTGCTTGGTAAATGGTCTTCGGCCATTTTGGTTAAAATCGTAATATTACGAAAGAAGGAGGCTACTGCACTCTGATCTTTCAGATAAAAGGTTGTAAAAGAGGATTCAGATTTCCATCCTGCAACCTGCATGACTTCATCTAAATACGAACCGGAAAAAAGCGCAAAAGACGAAGCCATTCCTCTAACAACGTGAGCTTTAATATGGGAGAGATTAATTTGATCCGGAGAAGCAATCTCGTAACAAAGCTTAATCATCTCCCAAATCTATCAGGATATCGTAAACTTTGAGACCAGCTTAGCTAACTCTTCCGCATAAGAAAACCATAAAAGGGGCGGATCAAATCTTTTGAAATCAGTTCGCTGTTTGTACATTCTTAATGCCCTAACAGGACACCAAAGCTTGTCGGAAGGCGAAAAAGACGATAATGATTTAAAAATGATCGGACTAGCAGGAAACCGGTTTGACTAAGCTTTAGATAAAAAATCCCTTCTGGGATAAAAAACTAAACCGTCTCCTGAAACTATAGATCTCTCCCTTTCAGCAGAAAAAGCATGAATTTCTGAACGCCTTCTAGCAGAGGCCATTAATACTAATAGAGGAAAGAGGTTAAAAAAGACGGCCTGCCAGCACTTGAAGAACCAAAGCAAAGTTCCATGAAAATAAAGGCTTATCTATCGGAGTACGAATATTGCCTAGACCTCTAATAAAAACTATTAAAGGTCTTAGTGCCCTTGACATCGGCATACAGAAGGCAAGGAAGAGAAGATGCCACAGAAAATCTATATCCCCTAACCGTATTAGCTGATAAATGCAAGGAATCAAAGAGATATGTTAAAAGGTCTAATACTTGGGGAATAGAAACAGAATCGGGCACGAAACCTTGGTCTGAGCACCATTCTCCAAAAACTTTAATTCGACACTTGTAAACTCTGCGAATGGAAGAAGACAAGGGAAGTCTACCAGGAGATCTAGAAGGTCAACAAACCAAATCCTCTTTGGTCAAAAAGGAGCTATTAAAAGAATCTCGCAGATTTGTTCTTTGACCTTCTTCAACACTAACAGAATCAAAATCGTTGGAGGGAACGCATAGACGAACATTCTTGTCCAGGACTGAGACAGGGCATCCACCTCCAGGGCTTGACTGTCCGGAAAAGGAGACATGTAAGAGAAGATCTGAGCATTCAGAGATGTCTCAAAACAGATCTACCAAAGGACGATCCATAAGACTGAAAATCGCTTTGACAACCAACCCCTTTAACTACCACTCTGTGTGGGTGAATTTGCTGGGACGTGACAGTTGGTCTGCAAGAAAAATCAGACTGCCTGGGACATGAGAAGACACGAGAAGAATCTGATTCTTGCGACACCATAAGAGAAGGTTCCACACTTATAGACAAAGGAGGAATGACCTTGTACCCCCCTGCCTGTTGATATAAAAGACCACTGTTGAATTGTCTGACCGAATCGAGACTTTGAGACCTATCACAAGATCTGACCATGAAAGGAGAGCCTTCTTGACAGCACACAATTCCAGAATGTTGATATGAGCTGTCGACTCCTCCAGAGACCAAAGACCGGAAACCGACAGGGAGTCCCAGACCGCTTCCCATCCATCCTGAGAAGCGTCTGTGAAGATAATCGCCTGAGGGGAGGACTTTACCAGTGGAACACCCATCAGAAGCAGAGAATGATCTTTCCAAAAATCTAGAAGAGGAATCAAGTGTTCTCTGATGGGAATCTGATGGTAAATAGAGTGAACCGATTGCTTCCAAAGGGACATTAAATACATTTGGAAGGGTCTTCTCATCAGCGCCACCCATGGAATAACATTCTCTACACTAACCATCAAACCTAACACGCTTAGCAGAAATCTTGCTCAGACCATGGAAGAAGACAAGATTTCCATTGCCCCTGATAAAGCCTATCTTCCAGGGCTCTCCATGAGAATTTTGAAGGGGAGCAATAACTTGCTCTCCTGAATTTAAATTTAACCCAGTGAGGCGAGCTGTATCAGTACTCGCTTATATGTTGCCATTGTTACAAAGCAATGGAGGCGAGCAATGAGATACTCGCCTAAAATTAATTTTAGGGGAGTGGAGGCAAGAGGAGGGCAATCACTCGTCTCTCGTGGAGAGGCCTGCTATTCTTGGATCTGAGGGGAAGACTAGACCCTGGGCCAGATCGAGAGAAACGCCTAGATGCGTGAAGAATTGAGAGGGACCTAGGCTTGATTTCTTCGATTTAAAATCCACCCTAGGTTGCATGCCAGACTGCAAGCCTCTGGAAGAATTCCTGAGATAATTGAGGAAGACTGCTTTACTAACTATATAAACGTGTAGATGGATAGAACAACGGTGAAAATTTCTGCCACGGCTGAGACTAGGCGAGTAAAAAGATAAGGAGCTGTGGTCAGGCCAAAAGGCATGAAGCGAAACTGCCAAACTCGGTCTTAGTCGAATTTTCTGAAGGAAGGGTAAATGAGAACATGAAAAAAGGCGTCATTTTGGTCAATGGAAAATGACCATATACCTGATCTAGACTGGAAATGATCTGGGAGATGGTCTCCATCTTGACTTGGGAGTAAGAATCATGAGATTTAATCATGTCATACCCCCTTGATAAATTAAAATGAATGTTTCAGAGTGAATAGAGATCATTTTACTAAGATTTAATGACAGGGTAGGAAATCCTACCCTAGGCTGAACGCTCTTATGTATGTATAAATTCCTTAGAATTAAAATCATTCACAAAGAAAACTAACATGTTAATGACCAAATTGTCAATTGTAAGGACCAGAGGAGATAAGAAAGAAGAATTAGAAGAGGAAAGTGCTGACACAAAAGAAGGAAGGTCTATAGAAAACTTGTACTTAAAAGGAAGAGAAAGGGACTAAGCAATCCACCTGGGAGCCAGGGACCAGTCACCAGAAGAGACCCTGACTGCACAAAATCTCCTCAGCCCTGACCGACTTGGGAATAGAAAAATTAGAAGAAGGATTAGGAGATGGAGAAGAAAAATGATGAGAATAATCACCAGAGGCCATAGAATCAACAGTTCAAATGAAAAGAGGAGAGCAAAGCCTCTTAGAAGCTAGAAGAGAAGAAAACTGTAAAGAATCAGAAAAGGAAAAAGACTGATCAGAAGGAATGTGAACAGATACAACATCCTGACCAGAGGTCATGGAAAGAGAATCAAGCCACTTGCGAAAAACCTTGAAAGAATAGAGAAAAAAGCTGACATGAAAGAGCGAACAAGGGACGAATCCCTAAGAACAGAAAGCAATGAGAAAACCAGACCGTAATCAACAATTAGAAACTCAAGCTCAAAAGAGAGAACGACAGAAACAATCGGATCAAGATGATCAAAGGAGGAAGCAGAGGAAGAAGGAGGAAGAGAGGAATTAAGAAGAATGGAAGATGAAGAGGAAAGAACAGGACCAGAAGATCCCTGGAGAGGATTGATAGAAGATGAAATACGGGAAAACCCCAGAGGAGGGAAAAAAGGAAGAAGACAGAAAGAGACAGAGAGGAAGGAGAACATGACTAGAAGAAAACTTTAGAAGGAGAAGGGGCAGAGGATCAAGGAAGAGACCTATACTTATCTTAACTCATTATTATTAAAGACTTAGAACCAATATTATCATCTTGTAAAGACGGATGTCATAGAGTTTGATAAGCCAATAAAAGGAATGATTGATAGAATGATAATGAATCTCCGGGAACAGCTAGATGTTAAATACACAAAACACTGATACTTGATTATGATTAAACACTGTGGGATGAATGACGAAACAAAACGCTGAAAGACAGAGGCGATATAAAATCAAAACAAAAAGACTCACCTAAACCATGACTGTGACAACGCAGAAGAAAAAACTCGGCTTTTATTCCTTCTTCCTTCACCCTTATTCTATTTATCTATTCTCAGCGTTTTCTAGCTCTTGTAATCATTAATCTTAGAGCCATTCTCTTCCCTATGAATCCACTACTGAATCTTTTCCTTTCAGCGCCTGTCAGAAGTAGACTAAGAATTACGCTAGAAACAGGAATTTTCTTCAAGAAATTAATTCCCTTGATTAAAATAAATATGTCAACCTGCCGACATAAGAGGAAAAAAGACCGCGAAAAAAGGCTGAACGGCCCGAAGATAACTGGCCATCTAAAGTTAGATGAAATTAAAAATTAATTTTAATTGCGACATCTAGCGATAATGCGTAGAATACAGACTGACTTATCGACTGCAACAAAAAACCCATCTGGCAAACAGTCGGAAGAGTCTTTAATTACGTTGAAATGTTTACCTGATAAAAGAATAAATGCTGAATATCTACAATTCCAAGAGAGACTTCAAGACTTGCAATGTCTCGGAATTAATATTTTCAGCGATTAAACATTCCGACTTTAAAAGCACTTACTGAAATAAGACTAACTCTTAGACAAAATGATGACTAGATCCTAGGAAAGACAAACCTGGAATCTCAGTAAGAGCTATCACCGGAAATCCAAAAAAGGAAGACAAAACCGGAAGTTAATCATAGAACACCATGAAAACCGGTAATGACCTTATCCCCGGATGTACATGTACGAATCCGGAAGTGTAAAAATAGGAAATGGAAATGCGCAAAACGGAAGAAGACAACCAGTAACTGAACCCGGATGTACACTAAAAAATCATAATAAGCATAGATACCGGAAATATGCAAACCGGAAGTCAGACCGGATATGGAAAGAACGGAGGTAGATGCGGAAACGGAAGTAACCCCTGTCCTGAGGACCTGAATCCACTACAACTGATCTAAGACATTGACATTGCCATATATGTTAAAGACGGGGGCTTCCGCCGCCGCCACCACTGCTTGAAGGTCATGCCTCAAGACTCACGTGGGTTTGACCCGGTGACCTGCTCGAGATCACCTTTGAGAGCTTATTTGCTCTAATTATTTGCTCTTTATTCTTAATTCATTCACTAGACCGGAAGTACGTCCGAACCGGAAGCGGAAGTCGGAAGAGCTTTTTAGTCATACCGGAAACGGTCGGAACGGAAGTAAGAACCGGATCTTGAAGACCCGGATGTCTTGCAAAACCGGAAGACATACCAGAAACGGTCGCAACGGAAGTAGCACCGGAAAACTGGAGTAAACCCGAGTCCCGAGGACCCGAATCCACCCCAACGGAACTGGAAGAACTAGCAAAACTAGATTGCGGACTATGGCTATAGGCGACCTATGAAGAATCTTGACGACCGGTATGACCAAAATTTTGGCATTAGCATAAGGCTTTTGGACGTTAGCTTCCGCCTCCACCACCACTGCTTGAGGTTATGCCTATCACCCTCAAGACTAATGTGGGTTTGACCCGGTGAACTGCACGAGCCCACGTTCGAGAGCTTAGTCGCTCTAGACTTTGTTTAGGAGACCTGATTACTTGCATTGACGTTAGAGGAATCGGTTTCCCCCATTTGCTGGACCGCCCGCTAGCCCTCGGGCTATCGTCGGAATCAGAAGAAACTTCCTGTTTCTTGGCCTCCATAATGGCAGAAGATATTCTTTCGTCTAAAGATTTAGTCAAAACTGCAGCGAAGGATTCAAATCTCGCAAATAAAGCTATCACTGCTTCCGAATTCGCCGAAGAAGCCAACCCCCCCCCCACCTCCGTTGCTGCTGGATTAGACATATTAGATTATTGCAAAAGACACAGCTTTTGTCTTACTAGTAACGGAGGTAGGGGAAGGATGACCATAGGGCATTGCTGTAAGGACGAATAATCCTTAAAGAAACTTAGATACGAACGCAGACCATCCTATGCAAAACCCGCACATCGATGTGGGGGTACACGTAGTGCACTTAAAACAGAAACGTCCTCCATATTCCACAGAGTGAACTCGTTCACAGATGAGGACGTGCACTTGATTAATCGGTCATTAAAACACTCTTAAAAAACGAAAAAAGATTATGAAAGAAGCATACAGCTTAGAATTTCGATAAAAGGAGTCTAGAAACATGCAAACGCCTTTCAAAGAAAGGACGGAAAAGTTCAAATTCAAGATTGTTTTCTATCATAGGGAAATAAATGTAATTCCTTGTAAAGCACTATTTTTTCTTTTAACTGAAAGTGATTAAGGGCTCACTGGAATAATAGTGTTTTTATATGATGATGACTTAGGAATATTAAAGTTGTTACCACGAAAGCGAAACCCACGAAAACCGGTAACATTTATATACGAAAACCGGTAACATTTATATACATAGTTATAAAGTTCAATATAACCACAAAATACTTCCAAAAACATAATTTCGGGAGGATAGACTTCATAGTAGGCATATCTTAGCGTGAGGAAGTCCTTCAATAGTAAGCTAACACAGCGCAAAGCTATGAAAACTTTCTGATAATATTTGTGCAGGTGTTCTGCTTGCAGAATAATTGAAAAGTGAATCTGTTTCCTATTTGGGCTCCAGTGCGCATGCGCAAGCGTGCTTAGTGGCCGGCGTCACTATGGAGTGAGTACAGACTGGTGCCAGTCTATATCAGTTAATATATTGGAGATGGACCTAACCAGTAGCCTGGTTGAGGGTCCATATTTATAGGAATAGGCATGGGGAGGAGTGCATGCAAGCATAAAAATCTTATTCTGGTAGCTAAATGCAGATAATTGATTTAGCAAGTAGTGATTGAACGGTAATGGATGTTTTTGTGGTGTAATAACAACAACCATATCTGTCCAGTAATTATAAGCTGATGATTATTTTTAAGTGACTTGACTGGAATCTGCTCTAAGCGGGACCAACGTTCCTATCCAGTTATCTGCAAAATACTCAACTATATATTTATGGCACTGTACCGAAAATATGAGATGTGTTTTACGGGTTTAATATCCATATATGCTAACTATATACATGTACCTTGACATCAAGATTTTTAAATGTTGAGATAGCATTTCCATGCTCATGCACTGAGAGACAGGCGTGGCCTTTAATCCAAGAGGTTAACCTGTTTAGCAAGAAAATGACAACAAAGCTTTGTGTGTATCCATTCAGAGTAGTAGCTGCTGCTTACATAACCTACATGTAGTCCCTGGTATGGTTGTGCCAGTGTTTATGCCAGTATCAGTGACATTAAATTTTTAATGGCTAAATTTGGTCAACAAAATCCATACCACCGCTCCAAATTTTAGTCTCCAGCTACTACCATGCATTAACTCCCAAGGTCCAATGATAAACCAATGTCACCCAAATATAAAATTATGGTTTTGCATTCCAGATTTGTGAATCTAGTTACTCCACTGGACTGTTTCATTAACAAATTGAAATTTTTTGAACAACTTCGAGGGTTAAAGGTTTAATATGTATTAAACCTTTAACCCTCGAAGTTGTTCAAAAAATTTCTATTTTCTCACAGAAAATGTCCCTTTGCAGGCCAAGAGAAGACTATGTTTGAAAATTTACCACTGGAATGGCTGACTCGGTTATTGAGCCAGTCATTCCAGAGGTAAATTTTCAAAAATACATGTAGTCTTCTGCATGTCCTGGTCTGCAAATGGGCATTTCTTAAGACCACTACAAAAGCCGTTTTTGGCTGATATAAGTGTTAAAGGGTCAAATGACAGACCACATACTATACAATTTTTAATATATATTGGAAATTAAGTTTCTATATTGTAATTTCACATGCACTTGATACGGTCATTGACACCCACTCTGAAGAGGTCTGTTATTGCAGGAGTTTTAGTACAGCCATGTCATAATGTTCCACTGAATTATGTTAATCATTATTAATTAATGGAAATGCATAGAGCATATGTCATACTGAGAAGGAAATAAGTATGTGGACAGTAGCATTGGTTATTATAAACATACTTGACATTCAATATGTACACAGTCGTCATTTCTACAGGATACAAGCTGCACTATACACAAGGTGCCCAAGGGCCTGTGAACGCTCATCTGGACCATTAGCATCTGAGCCATTTGCATTTAAATAGACATAATGGATAATTTTTTGGAAAATCCAAGATGATAATCAAAGATTTGCCCAATCCAATTTCCTGTTTGATATGCTGAAGCCTACCGACATATGATTATTCCAACAAAGTTTCATTGAAATTGGGCCATTGGTTAATGAGTACCATTATAAATGGATCTGGAAAATATTTGGAAAATCCAAAATGGTCATCAAAGAAATTGACCACTCAAAATTCTGAATATAAGAATTAGACCCTACCACCGTAAGATCATTCCAGCCAAATTTGTTTAAAATCCACCAAGTAGTTAAGAGATGTGTTTCGACCATGTTCAGTAAAGTTTTCATAAAAGCTAAGATTTTCACATAAAAAGTGATGAATCGAAACTCTCCATGGAACTTATAGAGCCTACAACTATATGAGCGTTCTAGCCAAATCTGTTTGAAATCAGCCAAACTGTTAAGGAGAATAAGTAAGCAAAGTGACAATTTCCCGTAAATGTTTCATAAAGCCTAAGATTTTCAAAAGAAAAATTGTTGAATAAAAATTCTGAAAGGAAGGTCTAGGGCTTAAACGATATGTTATCCTTTCAGCACAAATTTGGGTGAACTGGGTAAAAATGGTAAAAAGAAGCAATCTGACAATTTCCGGTAAACTTTTAATAAAAATCTGAAATTTTCACCACAGACATCAACCAATCAAAATTCTGAATCAAAGATCTGGAGCCTATTGGTCATAGGATCCTTCCAGCTAAATACGCTTGAAATCCAACAAGCGGTTAAGGAGATACCTTTTGATAATTTCCAGTAAATTTTTCAACAAATCCAAGACTTTCACCGAAAACATTGACCAATTAAAATTTTAACGATATGTTCTGGAGCCTGCCAAGATAGATTCCTTCTAGCTAAATTTGGTTGAAATCCATAAAGCAGCTAAGGAGGAGATGCGTTTTGACAATTTCTGATACATTTTTCAACCAAACAAAATTATGCTACCACTATAAGATCCTTCGAATGATCGAATGACTGACTCGGTTATCGAGCCAGGACTTCGTGGCAATTTTTCAAAAATAGTCATCTCTTGGCCTGCAAATGGACATTCTCCGAGACCACTGCAGAGGCCAATTTTGGCAGGCTTGACCATTAAAGGGTTGAAGACATCATAGTCCTTCACACACTTTGACAGATTTAGTTGCTTTATTCTCTTAATCCATGATAAAATATCCAGCTAATTAGTCTTACAACAGTTTGGCTAAGTTATTGTCTAACATAGTAACTTTCAATCAGAACTATATTTAATATATTCAGCACATTTTATCTTCGACATAATTGTATAAAACAGTTAAAAATAGCCAGTCCATTTCCCCTCTTACTATGTAGAGGTCTCTTGAAGTTCAGGAAGAAAATCATGGCCAGGATTTCAGACTCACCATTCAATATTCAGTCCCTGAGGAATCCCATTCATAACTAGAGCGATCACTTCAGCTCCCTTCACCCCTAAAGCCAGCAGACCCTGGATAGCATCAACTGCTAATGGACACTCTCTGGGAATAAAATGAGACAGCAATATATACTGTTACAGCTAGGACATTAGTGCACATACCATGTTCATACTTATTTCACATTCTGAAATCCAGTTACATTTCGATTTAAAGGACTAAATAATAGTGTGCAGACATATTCTTCCTGACTATTATTCTGTGCAATAGATTTTTTTCTGGCATAAACATCTGGGCCCGGTTTCACGAAACTTCTTAAGTTTTATAACTTAAGCAAAACAAATTTGCTGAGTTGTTGTGATTTGCTTAGCTTAGCAAACTCTTAAGCAAAGAATCGCAAGAGGAAGGATTTGGAGTCGGGTACAAGGCTATACTTTGATGCAAATTCGAGTTTCATCACGGCTCTGATAAGCAGGTGCTTTCAGTCTGGGGAAGCTTTTTCTATATGAAAAACAATTCTCATCACCCGTCATCACCTAGTTTTCATTACATCATATTTTTCGCATTTTGTGAGATTGTTGTAAAATCCCAGATGGCATTGTGACGTCATAAATATGACATCACAGACTCACAGCTATCGGATGGCATATGCCAATGTGTTGTTTATTATAAGTGAGCCAATCCTGCACATTACGACGTCGCATCAGTCAATACCGGTATAATACACCATTGCGAATAAACAACATAATTCTTCTCAGCGTTTCCACAATCTGTTTATTATAAATATATTATACGTTTTTTCAGGCAGTTTTGGGGAAAATGGTTTGAAGAAAATCTCTCAAGGGATATTAAAATCGTCTCCACCCATTCTGTTTGTCTGTGTGTCAGTCTGCCCATCTGATTATCTCCTGGAAAACGATTTACAGGAATTCAACAAAATTTGTTATGGGTTACCTATATCATTACTGACTGAGAAGTTACATTTTTACTTATGCTCTGCTGTGTGGTTCCTTTTGAAAATTTAACCTGTGTATGTAGTCGACAGAGTTCTCTGATTCTGGCATATGAAAATTCTGGCATGATGGATGGACTACCGGGTAAGAAAATTAGTATTATTCCCTAAACCTACATGTATTACGGCCAATTCGATTGGTACACGGTGTCTAGTCATTGCTGGAAATAATGCGAGATTATCATGGTCGCATATGATTGCAGATTGTGAGATGATACATGTATTTATTGCGGGCTGCATCCCATGATGGGTGAGTGTGTGTGTGGGGGTGCTGGATGTGGTCAAAAGGTCAAATATCATAAGCATTCCTTCCATCACTCTTTCTCATCTGAAAGCATTTGTTGAACTCCAATCAAATTGTTACATCCCTGTGCATGGGGTAGATGTGGGGCCAAAAAGGTCAAAGCTGAGGAAAGTGATGGGATTTGTGATTTGGTAATTAAGCATACCAGATGTGGGAAAGTGGTGGAAGAGCCAGACAAATAATCTGACGAGAATTACTACGTATAGTTCGATGTTCTTAAAAAATTTATTTGTTTTTATATGAATCACAATGTTCAAATTTAATTGATTAATTAATAAAATGATTACTAATTCGGAGGCGCGGCTAACATGGTTAGAATAACCAGGAGGTAACAGTGGTTACGCATTAAATTTATTATTAGAGCCTATATACAAATGTAGTAGTATTTGTTTATTTCATATGCCACTATACCAGTGAAAAACACGAGTGTATAGATTTGTTAACACTCCTCTTTAACGCCGGGAAAATGCAACAAGAACTTGCTCGGACTATGAGTGACTATACCTGTGACGTTTGTTGTGTATGTTGAAAATTTTGAACATAATGTGAGTGACAAAAATTGCTACTCAAAATGATCTGATTATATATAGTTGTCAAGAATGGCCATGCTGGACAGGGATGAAAGGGCTAAAAGAAACAAGAATGACAATCACAGATTGCTAAAGTATGTACCTTATTACACCACACACAATCTCCTACCCAAAATTTGTAAAGGCCCCTTCAATAGAACTCCCTTTATCATCCGGAAACACAATATAATGTCATTAATTGGGTCACAGTGATGTTGACCTATTACCATTTGACTCCAAAATCAATAAGTTCCTTCGGAATACCAATGGCAAGATTGGCAAAGCTCCCTTCAATAGAACTCGAGTTGTTATTACACCACCAACATCTATCAATTCAATCACTACTTGCCAACCAACCATCATTTAGCACCAGAAAAAATTCAACCTTTCCTTTCAGCCTCACTATCCCATAACATTAACTCCTCTATGCTATTCTAGGCTTCTAGAATGGATTAAGGCCATTCTTATCACACTTACAAGTATCTAGACTGGCTTCAGTCTTATAACCTTTATATCAATTCTAAGTCAAGGCACATGCGCAAGTGTATACCCCTGCCATACAAACAAGAAACACTTCACAGTTTACTATCTTCCATCCTGTTCAGTCATTGAATTAGTCTCAGATAAAACTATTAATTTTTCCTTTATAATTCAAAGTGGAGCCATCAATTACACATCAGACCGCCTCATATGTATGATACCAATCTTACTAAGTTATGAGTATTTCTTGTTATATTCATATTTTTGTTAACTTGTGTTACTGGTTTTTATGACATTTGTTATCACTGAGATTTATCATTCTAAACTCCTATCATGGCCTTCAGTTCATTGTAACCTTGGTTTATATACCATATTTCAAGCCTGTTTTTTACTCCCAGTGTCTGTTAGATTTTAAGACTGTAACCTTCTGGTCTTATATCAGTATTTACTGCCAGTTGCTAACAATTGGACTGGTGTCTCATTTTCTCACCTCGGCTTTATTTATTCTAAAGAAGTTCTATTTTGAACAATATCTTTGAATGTTAATTTTTGCATTCATTGTTTGCCTATGTGGTGGTTTTCCAGGAAGTGAATGTAGAAAGTTCAAGTATTCTTGGCTAAGTGTGATCTTTTCTCATATCACAGTAAGTTTGACTTTGGATGTTCAGATATTTTTGGCGATGCAAGCATCTCTAAAATCTTCAGTAGACCGGACTAGAGCACTGAGCTTGATTGTATCAGATGTTTTCATCAGGAGATGATTGTTAATGGACTTCTATAATGAGAGACACTTTAAAAAACCCTACCTTGGATTTGACCATCAGCTGGAGCAAGCCGCACTAAGAACAAACAGCTACGACACCTAAGACACAGGCAGAATGACTTTTTCTTATATTATCTGTAACGGTCGCTTCCTAAGTGCAATTGTAGTTAGGGCTATTAAAAATGAGGAAACCTCATCAAAATATGTACACCTAGATTATTTCTTCAAAATCGATAAGGCGAGAGGATTCGAGGTGTCACGGAGATAATGGTCGGTAAAACATGACTCACAGTGCCACTGGGATACTGATATAATGTCATCCACAGGAACCCCATTAAACAGGGAAGTAGAAGTCACTATGCCACGAACACTGTGAGCCTTGGCCATGTCAACTTGTTTACGGGTGGTGGATTTATGACAAAATTTAATACACTCTACAATCCACATAGAAATGGTGTCCTTAGACGCCCTGCCATGGGGTTCAATATATGACAACCATAACGCTGACGGGTCCGTCCGCCATTCCTGAGTATAAACGAAATCACAGATTTCTTTTTTCATGAGAGAGTTGATACTTACCTCCCTAATACTCTTTGATATTGCTAAATATCGGCTAACACTCAATAAAACCTCAGATTAAAAAAGTTAGGTGCCCCTACTGGGCAGCTAGTCAGATGACAGTCTGACGGATGCTAGACCCACCACCGCGCATGCGCCGACTAGTACTCCCTCTGACTAATTTATTGGTTGACACTATGCAACTTTACAAGAGCCTGAAGACGGAGCCTCTGTGGGGCAGAGAGGCCGGGTCCATATTAGGGAGGCAAGTATCAACTCTCTCGTGAAAAAAGAAATCTGTGATTTCGTTTATTTCACTTCAAGAGTATACTTACCTCCCTAATACTCTTTGATATTGGCAGAATTCGACAGGGAATTCGGCGAGAGGGAGCGAGGTCAAAAGACCGGCTCTTCCCTATGCGCTTTTCTGCGTTTAAGGCACTTAAAACCTCTGAAACTGTGTGAAAACACAGTCAGGATTTGATGAACATCGGCTAACACAACCGATGGCTGAGAGATGACCATATGTCATATGCACTCCTCACCGCCCCCCTCCCCCCCCCCTCTTCTTGGGAGGAAGACTTAATGACCTCAATGTCCCATACGCTCTCTACATACAAGTGCCATGTACTATAGGATATTAAATGAAAAGGCTTCATTTTCGTATACTCTCAAAAATGAACCACATAAAACACGTACCATCACCATATTAATAACGAAGGGTCACGTGACATTACAAATAACCATGGACAACGCATACACAAGACTTTGTAGAAGATTGCTGCTGTCACCATCTCCCCATTGGTGAAGACTGATGCAGCCCAAAAGTGGATGTTTCCATTGATTAAATGTGAAATATATAAAAAATGAGGATACCTCATCAAAATATGTACACCTAGATTAGCATTTCAAAATCGATAAGGCGAGAGGATTCGAGGTGTCACAGAGATAATGGTCAGTGAAACTTGACTCACAGTGCCACTGAGCTACTGACATAATGTCATCCACAGGTACTCCATTAAATAGGGCAGTGGTAGCCACTACACCTCAGACACTGTGAGCCTTGGCCATGTCAACTTGTTTACTTGTGGCAGATTTATGGCAAAATAAACGAAATCTAGGATTTCTTTTTTCACGAGAGAGTTGATACTTACCTCCCTAATACTTTTGATATTGCTAAATATTGGCTTTCACTCAATAAAACACTCAGATTAAAAACAGTTAGGTGCCCCTACTGGGCAGGTAGTCAGAGGTAGTCCGGTGGATGCCAGCCCCACCACCGCGCATGCGCCGACTACTACTGCCTCTGACTAATTTATTGGCTAACACATGCAACTACCAAGAGCCTGAAGACCGAGCCTCTGTGGGGTGCAGAGGCCGGGTCCGTATCTAGGGAGGTAAGTATCAACTCTCTCGTGAAAAAAGAAATCCTTGATTTCGTTTATTTCACATCAAGAGTATACTTACCTCCCTAATACTTTTGATATTGCCAGAATTCGAAAGTGAATCTGGCGGGAGGGAGGCGAGGTCAAAAGACCAGCTCTTCCCTATACGCTTTCACGCGTTTAAGGCACTTATGACGTCTGAAATGTGTGAGAACAGTCAGGATTTGACAAACCATCGGATAACACAACCGATGCATGAGAGATGACCGAATGTCATATGCGCTCCCCCCCTCCTGGGAGGAAGACTAGATGACCTCAATGTCCTATACGCTCTCTACGTACTAGTGCCAAGTACTATAGGACAGAGACGAAAAGGCTCCATTTTCGTATACTCTCTATGATGAACCACCTCCCACATAAACCATCACCATATTAATAATAATGGGTAACGTGACAATACAAGTAACAATGAACAACACATGAACAAGACTGACCTTGTTGAACTTGGAAGCTGTCATCATGATCCCAGTAGAGAAGCCTGATGCAGTCCCGACAAGTGGTTGTTACCATCGCTAAATTGCGAAGTATATAAGCAATGCGGAAGCACTCCTCACAAAATGTAAAAGCGATTAATGTTTCAAAATCGACAAGGCGAGAGGGTTAGAGGTGTCACGGAGGTAATGGTCTGTAAAACTTGACTCACAGTGCCACTGAGCCACGGACATAATGTCATCCACAGGGACCCCACTAAACAGGGCAGTGGATGCCATGACACCGCGGACACTGTGAGCCTTGGCCACATCAACCTGTCTCCCAGTGGCGGATTTGTGACAAAACTGAATACACTCCACAATCCACCTAGAAATGGTGTCCTTAGACGCTCTGCCATGGGGTTCAATATATGACAACCATAACGCTGATAGGTCGGTACGCCACTCCGAAGTACGCTGTTTGTACCGGAGCAGCGCCCGGACGGGGCACCATGCTTTAGAATTATGATCATATCTAGTTAAAGATGGCAAAAAAATAGGTTGACCTGGATATTTCAATGACTGATTCTTAGCCAAGAAATTAATCCTAGGTAGAAGCTTAAGGTCTTCCCCTGTAACCACAAAACGGTCATCCTCGGCTGATAAGGCGTGAATCTCACTCCTACACCTTGCCGAGGCCGCAGCAATTAAAAATACAGTTTTAAGCGTTAACATTTTCATAGAAATGGAACTAAGTGGTTCAAAAGGCTTATCTCCTAGTACCTGAAGCACCAGAGATAAACTCCAAGACGGAATCAGTGGAGGATTCCTTGGTCTTAGATTGCCCATGCCTTTAATTAATACATTTAATGTACTTACTTCATCACTTCCCCTATTAGCTAAGCAAGGGATAACAGTCATTAATGCTGATTTGTAACCAGCAATAGAGTTAGGCTTGAGGCTATAGGCATCATATAGGTGACAGAGGAAATCAGCCACTACCTGAATAGATGAGTCCATTGGATCAATACATCTTTTTGAGCACCACTCTGCAAATCTGTTGATTTTATAATTATATGCTCTGGAGGTTGACCCCCTCCTGGCTTTGGCCATAAACATGGCCGCTTGCTCAGAAAAGCCCTCCTTAATTCTAGATTCCTTGACAACATCCACGCAGTCAATCTGAACATTGACGGATTGTCGTGAAGGGCCTTGCCCTGGAAGATAAGGTCGTCCATCAGAGGCAGAGGAACCGGACTGCAGACCAGAAGGTCCAGCAGATCCGTATACCACGATCGGCTTGGCCAATCCGGGGCGATCAGAAGCACTTGGCAATCCTGCTGCCTGATTTTCTGAAGCACCTTTGGAATCAGGATTGCTGGAGGGAATGCGTATGCATACATTCCCCCCCAGCTGATAGCTAACGCATCTGTTGCGAAAGCGCTTGGGTCTGGAATCGGAGAGACGTACGTCGTCATCTTCGCATTCTTCTTCGTTGCGAACAAATCGATGTTGGGTTTCCCCCAATGGTCGAACAGACGATCCGCCACACATTGATTTAGTTGCCATTCCGTGGGTAAAACACTCATCCTTCGGCTCAATGAGTCTGCTAGCAGATTTAGCCTTCCCGGAATATGAACTGCCTTCAAGGTGATCCCATGATCTAGGCACCAACAAAGCAGTTTCCATGTCATCATACAGAGACTGGGCGACTTCGTTCCGCCCTGGCGGTTTATGTAAGTCACTACTGTTGAGTTGTCTGAACGAATTAGAACAATCTTGCCCTGAACTTTCTGTAAGAAATGTTCCAGGCCCAGGACTACTGCTCTTAGCTCTAGTAGATTGATATGTTCCTTGGACTGATCCAGATCCCAAAGCCCTGATATTGTGGACTCTTCCAGACAAGCTCCCCACCCCTCCATCGATGCATCTGTATACACAGTCACCTGAGGGTGGGGAGGGGTTAGCAAAACCCCCGGCAAGAGATTCTCTGTATTCAACCACCATTGCAGGTGGTGAATCAGAGGCGCCAACATTGACACGTTCGAGTCCAACGAACCTGAACTCTGGGTCCACTGTGTCATGAGAAACAACTGGATCGGGCGCCTGCGCAAGGCGGCCTGCGGAATGACTGGTTCCAATGAAACCATCAACCCCAGCATTCTCAAGTAAACCCGTGCCAGGACATGACGACTGTCGCACACCGACTGTATTACTGAGATGAGTCTTTGAACCCTCTCCTGAGTGGGATAAACATATCCCCTCTCCAGATCGAAGAACATGCCCAGGTAAACAAACTTCTGGGATGGAGTTAGCTCTGATTTTTGGAAATTGACTATCCAGCCCTAGTCCGTGAGAGTTTTCAAAACAATCTCCAGATTGGCCGATAACGTTTCCCGGGTGTGTGCTTTCAACAGCCAGTCGTCTATGTACGTGTGGACTGCTATGCTTCTCCTGCGGAGGTATGCAGTGATCGCGAGAACCACACGGGTGAAGACCCGAGGAGCCATGGAAATTCCGAAGGGTAATACCCTGAATTCCCACTGTCTGCCCTGGAATGCAAATCTCAGGAAGCGACGGAAACTCCTCTCTATGGGAATGTGGAAATAAGCATCCTTCAAATCTATTGACGCTGTCCACATTCCTCGCTCTAACCCCACCAACACCGAGCGCACAGTCTCCATCTTGAAACTGGGCGTCTCTATGAACTTGTTCAATGGCTTGAGGTTGAGAATCGGCCTCCACCCTCCGGTGTTTTTCGTTACTAAGAACACGGTTGAATAGAAGCCCGGGCACCTCTGCGCCGGCTGAATGGCTTCCTTTTGTATGAGGGAATTTATTTCGTCCTCTATACACAACCTTTGATCTGGATCCCTCGGAATCGGAGTCCAGATCGGCACGAGAGACAGTCGCGATGGCGGGCCTGTCATCCACTCGGGACGATACCCGACTGAAAGCCATCGCAAGACTAAACGGTCCTGAGTCAACCGTTTCCACTCTGGCAAGTGGCCGGCCAAACGGCCGCCCACCGGTCCACCTAGGGAGAGAGGTGGACATAAGGAGTGCGAGAGTGGCACTGTCTTCTCGGCCTGAAACACCGGAGTGGTTCCCACCGCGGTAACCGGCACATCAGGCCCGATTACCGCGACCAGATCCCCGCGCGCCACGCCCAGCACCGCGCGCAGGTGGCTGCCTGCGCCTGGGGAGCCTGCGCCCCCCTCGCTGCTGGCCGAATCGCACGCGGCCTAGACCGACGCTGCGCTGGTGGCTGGCCTCTGACCTGGCCAGCGCCACCTCGAGCCTGCAGGGGACGATACGCAGGGGGTGCTGCGCGAACGCGCTCCCGCCGGAGCATCTCAAACTGCTCACGCAGCGCCCTCTGGTTGTTGACCAGAGTCACCGTCTCCTGGAGGTGCCTACATCCATCACCTCCAAAGAGACCAGGACATGTCATAGGAGTTCGCAGCAGCCTATTATACAGGTCCTGGGACGGGCACAGATTGTCAAGGGCAAACGTGCGCCTCGCCCGGACACTCCTGGTCACCGCCCGCGTCAAACAGTCCAGAGCCAGGTTGATACCATCCTGCATGGCTCTCTGGACTGTGACCAGGCTTGGCTGGCGTGAAGCGGATGCTGTTACCACCCCCTGTAACAGCTGGGAGACGTGGGACAGAGCAGCAATCGACGCTCTCTCACTCTCCTCCGCATCACGCAGCGCGGTATTAGCCGAACGCAACGCATTCGAGCACAGGACACCCGTGTCAGAACGGGAGCCTGGCCGCGCATCTTCGCCCAAAGGCGCGCGATCATCTACGCTGGGCTTAGGCACCACACCGTACCGCTGGTAATCCAGGGGCACGATGCGGCAATGCCTAGCCACCTCGCGAGGGGCCTTCGCGAGATGCCCATTCGCCTTAATGGACGTCTCTGCCGCCTCGAACATGTCAACGACATGCTCAGCCAGCGGCAGAGATGGCATAGCGGTGGCAGTCGGCTTACCAGCTAACCACGGCCTATGGTCACGCTGGCTCGCCGACTGCTCCACGGGCAGATCTGGCCGAACACTTACCAGCCACTGGCAAGCGTCCGACCAATCCTCCTCCGTGGCTAACTGCGAGCGCTCTACTAGACGAGGGCCTTCGTCTTCCTCCTGAGCGCACGCAGTTGTACTAGACGGCGGATATGCTGATACCCCTGGCAAGCCAGGGAAAGCATGCGGGCCCGAAAGAACAGGCATGCTAAACTCCCTGGCTTGACCAGGAGCAGGCGCCGTGGTAGAGCGCGGGGTAGACACCGCCCCACCACGGCCCTGGCCAGCACCAGCGATACTCTCGGCAAGCCGAGGTATGCGGTAACCGTGGCCATCAGCACCGCCCAGGGTCACCTTCTGGACCGTGAATTCTACTCCTGCGTGAGTAGAACCATGGAACACGTCGCCTGTATTCCCCGCGAGGGGTGCACAGACGTCGTACTCCATGGCCACATCCCCAGACGGCGACCCTAGCAGGTAATCCTCTTCCTCCTGGCCAGAAAGGTTAGGCTCCGGGTCAGCAAAGAGAGCTAACCCGGACTGGCCAGGGAAGGTGCCATAGGAGGCTTTGACACCCGCGGCGCGCGGATACCCAGGGTCTGATGAGCAGACCGCGGGTCCCAGCAACAACCGTTGTCCACGGCCCCTCGGCGCGGCACCAAGCCTGCTGCCAGGGTCGTGGACCGCCCCCATCAACGGGGCCACCTCTGAATCCCCCTCGAACAACGGAACGGACCTATGGAACTCGGATTCAGAGGCGGGGATCACCTGCTCCGAAGCACATGCTGAGGACAACAAAGGACCTGGCCCAGGAAGCATGCTGCGAAGCAACTCTGGGACCAAATCCTTTATTGTCCTCTGCATCTCTCCCAACATTTCGGACCGGAAGGCCTCCATATCCACCGTGGATGAGGCCTTCCTCTTACCTTTCTTACCACCCTCCTTCTTCGCCTTCCTCTCCTCTTCCATCACCTTCTCCCTTGCCTGTAACGACAAAAAATCAGCCATTAGCTCACCCCCCCACTGCTTACAGACATCGCATTTTAGCAACGGCCCACAGGGACTGCAGCTAAAACACAAATGCGGTGCAAAACGGTCCTTTAAAAACCGACCACAGGACGGGCAACCAGGTCTCTGAAACAGGACAAAGGACGAGGACAATGAGCAAGATAGTTACGGTTAGAAAACTCAAAACCAAACTAAAAGAGAGGGACAGGATCATAAAGATCACTAATCAAGAAGAAACCAGCGTTGGACAAAACTTTAAATGTTAATAAAGAGCAAGGCCGATTATGACGTCATCAATCCCTTAACAGAAATTAATCGGTCCGCAACAATCATCCAAGTGCAAGGACGAATTGTATTCATAACCAGAACATCCGCAAAAGGATATTCAGACTACACATCATCAGATACAGAATGATAACAATGGTAAAAAAAACAGTCATTATTTTTTCAAATAATTCATATTACCTCATATCATTAATTAGATACCTGACACCATGTATAGACAAACCATCCACCGTGATGCACTGGAGCACTCCACCAAGACTACGCCTCTTCACTCTCTCCACCTTGGGGGAAGGAATTGGATCAAGAGGGCAAAGTGAGTAGACCTTTATAGTAAGCCTCCAACTCACTGAACATAGACTTTTTGGTTAGATAACCTAACAGTATTAGTAGGAAATGGAACCGTGGTGGAGAGAAACAAACCCTCCTGTGCTGAGAAATCCACCAATAATCCAAACTGATACCTGTGGACATAAACACAAAGAGAATTTAGTCTTATAAAGCACCATGTTGGAAAAACCCAACTCAAACAGGCGCTATCACGGTAAGCGCGAGTCCCGGAAACACATTACACCGGGGAAAAAACTCGCTAGAATATCATTGAAATCACCTGATAAAGAGCTCCAGTCCCCTCCTCTGGTGAATTCGTTCTCTCTGACATCTTTCCTCAATAGAATTGAACTCAACAGACGTGAAAATAGGCTCAAACGCGTAGAAAACTTGTAGATAACTGCAAGCGCATGTGAATCCTTTGCCAATAAATTAGCAAAGAGGTAGTAGTAGTCGGCGCATGCGCGGTGGTGGGGCTGGCATCCGCCGGACTACCTCTGACTACCTGCCCAGTAGGGGCACCTGACTTTTTTAATCTGAGTGTTTTATTGAGTGAAAGCCAATATTTAGCAATATCAAAAGTATTAGGGAGGTAAGTATACTCTTGATGTGAAAATAACTCAACCCTCGGTCATAAAATTTCTAAAAAAATTTAGAAATAAAATGACTGAACATTTTTTTCTCTCCAAAATACATGTAAACCTCAAAGATGACTCCCGAGGACGAGTGAAGTCTGATGAACAATAACAGGAATACCTGATCCTGAATCCAAACCCTGGGGTGGGGGGAGAATGCGGAAAAATTACTTCTTATGGTAATAATTCCCTCAGCAAACTCATAATAAATTAGATGAACCCAGAAACCAAGTATAAATATTGTTCAAATAAAGGATACACTTCAAATATCAGCTCATGTGTCTGAAATACAAAGCACAATATGCGTTAGCTAATATATAGGCCTCCCCCAAAACGAGCTAGCCTAATAAAGACGTATCCACGAGTTAGCGCGAATCGCAGAAAAAACCATCCGAGTCAACACGCAAACTTTTTTATCAATAAATTAACTAAAGTACACTTGATGGCTTGGACCGGGAGCATCCTCCAGTGACTTGGCAGCGTCAGACATACTAATATCAGTCAAAATCAAGTTGCAAAACAACTTAAAGCTTCAAAAAGATAAAAAACAAGGCTAGAAAGCGTGTTGCGATGGCAGGTCAATATTTTAAGAAGAGAATGAGTTAGCCCCGCGCATGCGCGAGTTTGGGCCGCACATCCGCTGGAGTATCAGTTGAGTAACCTGCCCAGTGGGGGGGGCGGTTTCTTTTTAATTCTGAGTATTATTAAAGCTAGGTCGATATTTAGGAAATATCATAGAGTATCAGGGTGGTAAGTATACTCTTGATGTGAAAACAGCTAACCAAGCTCCAAAACATGTCTCAAAGAGAAGCTGACTCTGATTCCACGATAGAGCTCAACCCCAATAAAGGATTTGGCTCCGTTCATATACAGTTTTAGCCAGGTTCATTCATAGATGCAGCTGCTTCTGGTCAGCAAACGATTGTAGGGAGCGAGGAGGCATCACCCCGCGGAATGCAAGAGATGCCCAGCTCATCCGCCACCAGCCTGAGATCGGATGACAACCATCCTCCCGCGCGCCTGCTACCATCACAGCAGCAAGCATCCAGCTGTGGAGACAGAGCCCATGGCCACCTCCCAACCTCGACACCTCCTTCTACACCTTTGACCGTGATCTTTTACATAAAAAATTAACAAGCTTCTTCAGACTCCCAAAGGCAAGACACAGGCCTAGTTTGGTAAGGATCCCTCTGGTAGGACTTGAACAATCGTCTGAAAATGCAAACCAATTTCATTTCACCATAACTGTGGCCCTTTAAACCCAAAAATTAATAGGGTTCTACGGGCACCCAAGGACAACACACAGGCTAGCTTTGGTGATGGTGATTTCAGCACTCATCACACGGAAACGAAAACCTGGATTGACGATTTGATTAATGGCCAGTCAAAGCAAATGTTACATTTATATACCCCCATATATATCTATGAGAAACAGTGATAAGAAGACGTTTGCATATCTTGTTAGATGTTAAGTACCTAAGAACTTCCTTGAAGCACATGATAGCAGATCTGTCCATACCAGTTCGGGAATACAGATGCGCCAGAGCAAGGTTAATCTTTGCACTGCGCTGCTTAGCACTGATACTCTCCAACTGTAAATTGAGCAATGTATTAATGATATTAAAGTACAATTTGAAATATCTTACATGTAAGTCTTTAAGGGTCAAGAAAATCAAACTATTTGCATACAGCATGTCCATTTGTATCCCGAGAGGACAATTTTTCAAAATTTCCCATTTCTTTATTGAGCCAGTCATTCCACTTGTAAATTTTCAAAAATAGTTTTCTCCTGGCCTGTAAATGGACCTCAAGACCACTGCAGAGGTTGGTTTTCGCCAGCTTCACCATTATAGAATTAATACAAGTCACTTAGCATACATAGTTTATATGGCAACTGCTAGTCTATGACCAAAACTTACAACAGAGAATTAGCAGATTTCTGATGGCAAAATAACACACAAATAATTTAAATTCAACCATCACAGACATATGAGCAATTTTTAAAAGTCATTGTCTTACTGTCAATGCATACAGGACGTAAGCATTGTGAAGATTAAGATCATGGTAACTGTAACTTGGACAGATTGGCAATGTGAATTCTATCTTCATGTATCTGGCACATGTGTCAGTCATCATCTTAGTAACAAGGTGTGTGTCCAGACATCTACATGTATGTCATGTATTTGAGTCTTTATATGCCACATTTTGTACTACTAAAACCAGTTTCGTGTTAAAACAATTTGTCCAGCTCATTTGCACTCATTTATCTCACATTTTCTGCATGCTTTTATTGCTACATGAAGCGACCAGAGATTTGCGTACATGTATGTCAATGTTTCTACAAACCTTACACAAACACGCTAATGGAAATACACCTATTAACATCAATGAATTTGATTTTTTACCAGCATGAAAACATGCAAATGGATAACTAGTTTTAGGGAACCACCATTTGCAGGCCACAAATGGCAACATACTCTCAACCAAATACAAGTGAAATGAGAATTACTATCAAGCTTGCTCAAAATATAAATTGCATCAAGGCCTAGCTTTAAGATATGTGGTCTAGTTTTATCTATCTACCTGTACATATGGTTTGCAAAGTACATGTAAGACAATTGTATTTTCAATAATCAGCTGGATCTGAAATATTGTAAGTACCATACATAAAACAAAAACATATACAACTTGAAAATGAAATTTGTCATAACACAGAAAACACTTACCATATTCATTGCTTCTGTGAATTGTTTTAGCTTGCAATGACATAAGTGAATCTTGTATTTTATGTCAACTTCTGATGTCAACTCCTATGAAAACACAGACAACATCAAGCCAAGCTACAATGAATCACATTCTGTACACAATATACAGTAATTAGTAAAATAAGCCAAACAAGAGCTCCGCAAACGGCGCATAATACCCCGCCATGATGACAAACCAATGAATGAGAGCTTTCAGAAAATATTTATTTCTTCCTCAGGCCCATCAGACCAGTCAACCTTATGAAGTGTCAAAGCGATCCGTTAAATGGTCAAGGAGGTATCGTCCGGAAATCAATTTTCAAGATGGTTGCCGCTGACTGGTGGCCACATTGGATTTCGGGTTATCGTAAATTTCGATAAGTTTCTTCACCAGACATATTCCAATGACCCTATGAAGTGATCCGATAAATGGTAACGGAGATATCATCCAGAAACCAACTTTCAAGATGGCAGCCCATGGCTGGCGGCCATCTTGGAGTTCGGATCATTGTCAATTTCGATACGTTTCTTCTCCACACCTAGTCCAACCACCCTATGAAGTTTCAACGGTGATCAGATAAACAGTTATCATCTGGAAACCAATTTTCAAGATGGCCACCAGAGTTCGTATCATTGTCAATCTTGATAGGTTTCTTCCCCAGAGGTAGTCGAACCACCCTATGAAGTTTCATAGCGATCCAATAAACGATAACGGAGTTATCATCCGGAAACCAATTTTCAAGATGGCCACTGGTGGCCATCTTGAATTTCGGATCATTGTCGATTTCGATAAGTTTCATCCTCAGACCTAGTCCAAGCACTCTATAAAGTTTCAAAGCGATTCGATAAACGGTAACCGAGTTATCATCTGGAAACCAATTTTCAAGATGGCCACCGGTGGCTGGCAGCCATCTTGGATTTCGGATCATTGTCAATCGCGATAGGTTTCTTCCCCAGAGGTAGTCGACCCACCCTATGAAGTTTCATAGAGATCCAATAAATGATACTTAGGGAGTTATCATCTGGAAACCAATTTTCAAGATGGCCACCCATCTTGGATTTCGGATCATTGTCGATTTCGATAGCTTTCTTCCTCAGACCTAGTCCAACCAGTCTATGAGTTTCAAAGCGATCCGACAAACGGTAACAGAGTTATCCTCCGGAAACCAATTTTCAAGATGGCTGCCAGTGGCTGGCAGCCATCTTGGATTTCGGATCAGCGTCGATTTCGATAGGCTTCTTATAAAGACCTAGTTCAACCACCCTAGGAAGTTTCAATGTGATCTGACAAACGGTAACAGAGTTATTATCCGGAAACCACTCTGCCACCTGCACGCCTGCCCGCCCAGACAGACGGCGCCATTACATAATACCATGCCAAATTTTTTGGCGGGGTATAAAAATTGAAGGTAAGTCAATTAATTTGATATAAAATGTGAAATCTTGACAGAAGCTATAAACGTTCATGTACGACTGAAATGTAGGCAAGAATATTGTAAGATTAATTTAGGGAATTAACACTTGTTGTGATGCATGCTAATTGAAGGGATTCATTCCTAGCTATGCCGCACCCTTTTCTAGGTAACCTCTGCCCACCTGTTCAGTGTGCTGGAATCAATTTACTACTTTGAATCCTGAATTCTCAGAATCCCAATTTCAAGGTAAATATGCAGGTAAGTTATTGGAAATTTCGAAACTAGTCTGACTGGGTGCTGTTGCCAAATTAGTTTCAAAATATTCAACAGAATGTTTATTAAATAGTAAAACCATATAATTCTGATAGACTTTTCGATGTTTTTGACATAGGTAGATACGCCACTATGTATTGTGACATCAGCATACATGTGACGTAATTGAGTGAGTATGATGTCAGATACTTGAGTGAGAGATCAGATCCATCCATTAAAACAATACTAGAGCTTGGAGAGAAGACTGGTGTTGACAGTGAGAATGGTGTTGCTGAAAGCTGTTGCAACATCATTCTCAACATCAACACTAGTTATCATCCTAAACGTAAGTGAATATTTGAAACTGACAAAGCCAGCTTAATATATGTAATGTTGCCAAGTGTTCCCTTTTACTATATGTATGTGAGTGTATTGTCAGGTAAGAAACTGATGATTAAGATACGGTACAGCTCTAAATAAGTGAAAAGTTTCCAAGACAAAAACAGAAACATGTTAGTTAGTATGTGTACAATTTTGAGCACAATGTAAGAAATGTTATGTTGATTATTTTGAAAATAATTTGATTGGAAGAAATCGATGCCTTAGGCAGCGATGTCTTCCAATCCAAATATGTTCAAAGTATTCAACATTACATTCTATTTTGGAAACAAGTTATTTCTGAGCTTGCAAATGGAGATCCCTGTAGACCATTGTAAAGGCTGATTTGGGCATTTTTGTCCAGCATGACCATTTAAAGAGTCACAATCTTGTGGTCTGATTAACAGGTCTTACTGTAGCAGTGATATTGATAGGTATGTATCCCGAGTTTTTTACTCATATAAAATGAAAAGGACTCATAGCACTCACCATAGCGGGGTCCGGACCCAGCAAAAAATTTGTAATCATTAATTGAAAATCTGTTTTTGTAAACAGTATGTCTAAATTGAATTGATTCAATATTTTTAATTCACGAAAAAAATATTCTGACACACATAAATGTACAATCGTGCTAAGTTCCCAGATTTATTTGTAACCTGGATATGATCAAAATTTGCAGACTAGAATGTCTCGTAGAATTCTCAGAAATCTCGAGATTTCGTGTGTATTGTTCTATTATGTAGTACGACGGCAATCAAATTTTAACTTTCCATCCTCATTTCATGTCACTAAATAAGAAAAAGGTTGATTACTCCATACCCAAAGCTGGAACAAAGATGGAGACTAACCATTCTACAACTCTCAACCCTGCAGACGAATCAGGATAGACTCAGTTTTAATTTCTAGTTAAAACAAGAATACGAATTGCAATTTTACTCGGGAAGCGGAAATTTACAATGAGATTTTTGTTTCCTTATCAGGCCACAATCCATAAGTTTCAATTAATTAGACAAGTTAGCATTGGCAAATCACACTCTGAGACTATAATTTGATACTTCTAATGCACACGATTTCACGTGTATTGTTGTCATCTGCTATAGATGAACATACCACCAAGAAATTGAAGCATATTGTGGAATAGCAGAATGAGTAGAATTCCACTAAACTTCTCAGGGACCCATTCACCTAGTTAACCCCGAGTCCCTGGGATTCACTGATTACAAACCTATCAGTCACTGTGTAGTAGCCACTAGCAATACTTACTGTACTAGGAACTTTGCCTTTGGTTTTGTTTAATGACTTCTTTAGCTGCAAAGCTTTCCTGTATACTATCTGAAATTTGAAAACAAATTAATCAAGTTTAGTTACTGTAATTATTTTAACAATTTAATTATAGTACATTTTAATTTGTGATAGACTGTGTACTAAGATCAGTATTCATGTAGCTCCAAGTCTTATTTGCCCGCCTGGGACCATGTTCTTTGGGAGCCCAAGGGCCTCGCTCACCATGACCCATATATGCTTAAGATCCCGCCAGTAGAACATTACCTATTATAGCACTCTCACAGTCTACAGGTCATGTGATATTTCATAGCAAGCCTAATTCCCACATCATTGACCACCTATAAACAGGTAACCTACACAAACACATAGAAGATGTGTTCATTGACTGTAATCTGTCACTGTTCTTGTGTAATTTTTATATAAGTTTAAACACAATTTCTCATTTGCTTTCAGAAATAAAGGGCTTATTAATGTTCTGGCTATTCTCTCATATTTAAACAAGAGAAAAAGAAAATTTGCTTATACAGTAAGGATTATTCTGCTGCATATTTTAAAATAGCTTGCCAAATATATGAGTGTATGCAACACAGTTCTTCTCCCAGTAAAAATTGTTTCCAAAATATGAGCATTTAGCAAGTTTCCTGTACGATTGGCTTGAAGTGGCTATGCTAAGATGATGGGCGAGTTAACAAACCTCCGCTCTGCCATACTCCACTGACTCATAGAGGGCATCTGCATAGAAGACCAAGCACTGATATTTCTGTGGCAATGTGAACAGCTCTGGGTTATTATCAGCCAATGTCAGGGACAATCCAGCCTGTTAAAAGTAAAACAGATAAGATCAATCAGACATAATGGCAGATGCTCTCCACGCCTAAGTACGTCGCTGGTACATGTACAGATATTTTATTTTTTCTTCCCAATAATGCGCCACCTCAACACTAGTATTTGGACTGCAAATGCTGTATCTCTCTTTATTATAGACATGCATGTGTTTATCCAAGGAAACACCTCAAATTGTACCACGTGACCATCCAATAACTTTTCCATATTAAACAAATGATAACTCTTTCCGCATTAATTTCTTCATATTTCATTGTCAAGGGAGGTAGTTTCTATTGCATTGATAAACTACAAGTACAAATTTTTGTTAGTAATAGTTACAAGATGCTTTCGGAAAAAGATATCGATAACTTTGTTGATAAGCACGTGCTAGAAAATAAAAAAACAACAACAGAAAATGACTCGTTTGTTCAGACGCTGGTTGAAAGCGTCTTAAACTCAGGAAGAATGGCTTACACTTTCTAATGAAAATATTAAGAGCGAGTCATGGCTCAAATATATCTATGTGTAAGAGACTCATCCATGTTGTGTTGACAAATTCATCTCATCCAATACCGATTTCAACACAACGTGGACTCGTACAATAACAATCCATATTGGACTCAATAATGTAAAATAACCCAATTTAGTATGCACCACAGATATGGTATCAGACATGTTAGAGTACTTTCCTGAAATTTAGAGTTAAAAGGGTTAGGCTGTGCTCAATAGAAAAACACAGGCCATGAGGATGTGATATTTTTATATACATTTAAAGAATGGGGACACCACGTTGACAATAGAGAAATGTCCTTTATACAGAGGTATCATAATTGTCATTTATTAATTAAACATTTCAATGAGATGTCAGCAAAATTTGGTTGTAATTTGACTGAAAGCTGGTGCTGTCTATGACGCCTTTGATTTCCATTAAAAGGATATTAAAATTTCAATAGCTTTCTTGAAATTTTTTTCTTTCTGTATGCAAAACAAGATCTACTTAAAGTTTACTTGACAATTTGAACCTGAAAGAGCAAATATGAAAAAGTATATACATTTTCCCAAATATCCTGTTTAATATTTTGAAACTAATTTGACTAGAAACAGGTGTTTCCTAAGGCAACAATAGTCAGGGAGCAAGCACATTCAGTCAAAGTAATGTTAATAGACTTTGAGCCCAAAGAACAATGTGATTTGTTATACAATGTGTACTTTCCTAACATGCCTAATCCATTAGGATTGCTGTGAAAAATTAAGCATCAAACAGACATACAATTTTTGTATCTAATTGATAAAGTAATTGAAATTACCAATTACAAATTACAAAATTTTCAAAAGTATTTAGTCACAATTCAATTACAATTACTTTTGTAGCTACTCAATTACAATGACAAACAATACTTGAAAATGTAACTACATGTAAATTACAGTGAATTACAATTACCCCATGTCTGGTCTCGGCCATCTCTCCCCCTCTGCTACGACGTGGTAGGCATTTTCCTGTGATGGAGCCCCGCACGAGGCGCTTCCCTCTCGCAAAACCAATTTATTGGCCGGCATGAGGCATCAGTTTATATTAAACTAGTTAGCCACGCTAGGACTCCTCTTTCACAGGGGTACCTAATACGCATCGTATAAATAAGGATAGGTTAGGTATGTTTGGCGAGATACGACACAGATGGGACCAACATGTCACTTCATTATATTGCGAATAATGGTTCTCCATTGTTAGCTCAGCAATAACTTTTAGCAAGAAGCCAGCTTTCGACTCACTGTGCTGTAATATATAAATTAAGTAACACACCATGCAGAGACACACCGGCTACACCAATAGTTGGGATGATATGGTGGTGTTCACCACTGGAGACAATGGTCGCACAGCCCCGCTGAAATGTGAACATTCCATTGACCTTCTAGATCAGTCTTTGTGGTCGTCCGCACGCTCCTCTCCGTCCCCGAGGCTAGCTATGCAGCATTGTCGGGCTGGCGAGTACCTCGCATACTCATCGGAGTCTGAGGAGGAATTATGGGACCAGCGCAGCGCCGGAGCTACAAGACTGTGTGAAATTATTCGAAGCATATTCATATGACATAGCTTTGTTGACTAATATAATTAAAACAGTGATTTTTATTTTAAAAAGTGATATAGTAATATAGTATTCTATGATATGATACTATATTCCTCTATTACTGTTTGAAAATAAATCACTATTTTACCACCACATTATTAATAAGTATACTAGATTAGTCAGCAGTGCTGTGAATATGCTTCGATTAAATAATTCTAAGTTTATACATTATCATCTTATTTTAGGTGTCGCAGTTCACTTCATCGAAATCACGCCACCCACCCACAATTTCAGCTTGGGACACTCACAATCCAGGTGCCATGAAGAACACTGGATGGATGACATGTTTGTTTATGCAGCGGTCATCCAAGATGGCCACCAAACCATTTTTTTAAACAAACTTGGATCCCTATGCCCTAAGGATGCTTCCTATCAAATATAATTGAAATCAGCCCAATGGTTCTTGAGAAGTTGTTTTAAGGAAAAGTTGACGGACACTCGCCACAGGCCATGGCATAAGCTCACTTGGCCTTTAAGGCCAGGTGAGCTAATAATTGTAAACTATGTTTTAGCCTATAAATGGTAGACAATAAATACATTGTATGTAGTATCCGACATTTGTAAATAAACAAAATAAATGCATAGGCTATGTGTTGTCTTCGAGTTGCACCCTCCATCGGTTAGTTCTCCATTGCCTAGTCAAAGCACTGACTACCTTCCTTAGGGAACCACCAGATTGTGACTCTTCAATACATATTTAAGAGCAATGCCTACATATACATTGAACATTTTTCACTTCATGGTAATAACGATGTAGTCAGTTAAAACAAACCAGGATAAAAGGTCTTTAGCCTGACGCTTGGTTTCCCCTTCTCTGGGTTAACCTGTGGATTGGATGGTTCTTGACCAAATATGGGCAATAAGATGGAGGTTAGATGGTTACCTTGTCTGAAATTTTTACCGGTTCTGTACAAATTATTTTGGTTATCATTTTTATCGGTTGTGGTTTTTTTGGCGGTATACATGTAGTTGAATATTTGTCGGTTCCGGTAGTTTTTACTTGTTGGGATCGTTTTTACCGGTTGTGGTTTTTTTGCCTGTTGTAAGTTGTTTTGGCGGCTTGGAAAGAAACCTTTTGTTTGGCATTTTTTGGCGTCAAATTTTTACCGGTTTTGAGGTTTTTTCGCCAGTTGGTTTGGCGAGGTGAAGTTTTTGCAGCCCAAATTACTTATGATGTAATTTTTTCAGGCTTTTGTTGGTACAATGGGTCATGAGAAAATGGTGTGGGGGTGGTCCTCGCTCCATTGGTGGGGTTCTGTGGGTCTTGGATGGTGGGTATTGATCATAGTGTGGTCATCACTGTAATTGATTCAGACTTTATGGCGTTTCATTCCTTGTGTGGAACTCATCAGAGGCGCAGTTCTGTTGCTGAGTTTTAAGAATTTGTATATATATATATGTATATATAGAAAATAAACAAATAAATAAATAAAAACAGACACAGAACAACGTGGTGAGTATATGTCTTGTTGTTATCTACTTGAACATTTGTTTGTGTGATGGGTTGAGTACGTGTGAGCATGGCGTTGGATATGTAGTGTGACAACAGATCTGGTTGGAGAACATATTGACAGAGTACAGTCTAGAAGAAATGATTGTATACTGTATGTGTAGCGGTTGGTGAAGGCTAAATTGAGAAAGTTAGTCTGTGGGTCTCCACTCAGTGTGGAGACACATCTCCCTCATCATGGCTTGGATTCTGTCCCAAGTCGGATCTGGTGCTCTTCTGTTTTCACTCTTTACTTGGGTATAGCAGTGAAGGAACTTGAGGCTGAACCTATGCGTAGGGCATAGGTTTGTGATTAAAGTGCATGCTGCGCTAATGTCACTATTCCTCCTTCTCCCGTCGGCCACTGATGTTAGCGATGTTGTGTCAGGCAAGTTTTGGTCCAGACTGTTGGTGTTGGAAGGGGTGCTTGAACTGCCAAAAACCGAGCGGCTTCCAGTCTTAAATATTCCTCACTGATGCTTGGCGGTACCGCAGGATGTGGATCTGCGGTCCTGGGGGTGAGGTCGTGCTTTGTTGGTGGAGTTGCGGCCGGTGAAAACTCCTGTGTATTTTCCATAGAATAGTCTATGTTACATAGTTTAAAGAGGATACCCTTCATTATATCATGGTCTTTTTCAGTGCACAGTTCTAATATGTTGGTACTGATATTGTCTGAGTCCTTTTTTGGAATTATATATCCTGCCAGGTATGTCCTTATGTATTGTTGGATTGATGCAGGCAGGATCCATTTATTTGTTGTTTTCTTACTAGTTTTCTGTGGTTGTTTAAAGTCGTATATGTCACACCGGCGTGGTTTAGTTAGAGGTCGGCCCTGGGCCACGATTTTCACCCCTTCAATGATCTTGGCCGAGGAAAGGAGCCCTTGGATCTCTGATTCCGGGACCGAGTGTCGTTTCAGATGTGCTCTCATGTACTCAGTTCATTTGATAGCTGTTAGATACCAATCGCACATCCAGGCAGGTAGATCCATGTGTTTGCTTTTGGTGTGTCTATTTAAACTGCTTCTATGCGTAAATACTGCATGACATTTGTCACAGTAGTAGGATGCCATAGGAAAGATGCTTAGTGATGACAATGGGTGTGACGTCATTGTTTATGACACGGGCGACGAAAATGGTGACGTCAAAAAAAGATGAGTGGTTTATGATATCTGACTTAAAAGATGAGATTGCGGGTCACCTATGACATAAAGAAGGTTAATAACGATGTACTGGATGGTTTCGCCTATGGTGGACGTGTTGGTCCAGAGAAAGGGTGTCCTTTTATCCCGTGAGGTTAATGCGTGGAGCTGGTGTATCCAGTGGTATTCTTTCTGTCTCCTCCATGGTGTGGATTTTTCGTTATCCAGGTCAGACGTTAGGATTTGGATAATTCTGAACTGCATGTCAGCTCTCGTGTCCAGGTCTATTGAAATGTCTGGATACTGGAGTGTCATATCTCTCGCTTTTGTAGAGATTTGATATAGATCTTAGATGTTCTTGGATCCTGATCTTAAATGTGCGCAGGGATTCCTCTATATACTGTTTGTTGCATCTTTCGCACGTGAGGAGATAGACAATGTTTCTGGTCTGGCAATTGCCTATGATTTTGGCCCTGTAGGATAGGTCGGTGTGTGAGCTGGAGAAGTATCTGTTTTTAGGCATTCTTTGGCAGATGTTGCAGTTTCTTGTTTTGCATGCTAGGAAGGGTTTTCTGTGTTGAACATGGGTATTGTCAGACGGTAGTTTGGCTCTGATTGCAGGAAATGTCAATTTCCCTTTCTCCGAGATCTAACAATACTCACCATTCTGTTACTTCTAATTCTGTTACTTCTGATATACAGCTGGCCCTGACAGCGGCTCTAGGATTATAGACTTAGAAAGCTTTACCGACTCCTGGGAACCGGGTACTCGGCTCCCAACTGCCGAGTACCCGTTTACCATAGAGCTCATATTGTTTGCATAGCCACCAAACAAGAGAAAACTATGGCTTGCCTCCGTGGGGCTGGGAGGCTGGGTCCGTAACAGAATGGTGAGTACTGTTAGATCTCGGAGAAAGGGAAATTGACATTTCCTGCATTCTCCTTCGATCAATACTCACCATTCTGTTACTTCTGATATACACCAGATTTGATCAGTAACCTGGTGGGAAGGGGCAAGCCATAAATGCTAATTTTGCCCCTTGGAGAAAGATTTTAGACTTCAAACTTGACTAACGGGGACCTAAAAGGACCGTCAAGTTCACGGAACCGAATCACATTCGCGTCACAGCCCCCCCCCCTTTTTCCTCCTAAGAAAAGGGAGAGAACTAACGAACATGTATCTCGCCTGAAAACACAAATATGCCAAGAGGGTTAACTACTCCCTGCATATTCCATGTATTAGCCTGGGAATGAGCATGAATATATAAGATGAATGAACATGATACATATACATAATACAAAAAACTCTCACTTATTGAATTACCTTATGATAATTGGACTTCAGACGTACCGCCTCCAACCATTCACCGGTTCGGCCATCGGTGACACAATCTGGTTGACATCCTCTCGCCTGACCATACCTGCTTTAGGTTCTTTTCTTACCAAAGTGAGAAAAGGGTGAAAAGCAGTGTGGTCACTAACTATCGTTTGAAAACAGCTAAAGCGAGTGGATTGGCTGAGTCTGACATATCCCTCATATAGTAATCTGTGAATGAGGACTCACAGTGCCATTGTGCAACGGCCATGATGTCCTATAACGGAACACCATTGTAAAGGGCGGTCGAGGCGGCTATTCCTCTGACATTGTGTGCCCTTACGCCTTGCACCTGGTGCCCAGTCGCCATCTCGTGAGTAGTCTGAATGCATTCGACCACCAAACGAGAGATAGTATCCATGGATGCGGCGCCATAAGACTTTTTATGGCAGATCCACAGATGTCTATCGTTCGACCGTAACGAGTCAGTCCGTTTCTTGTACTTAGTCAAAGCACGGACCGGGCACCAGACACTGGCATCACGATCAAACCTAGTTAACTTCGGTATAATGATCGGTTTGCCGGGATATCTCAAAGATTGGTTCTTTGACATAACCTCTGCTCTTGGCAGAAGACGCAGACCTTCTCCAGAAACAATAAATCGGTTCCTCTCTGCCGAAAGCGCATGGATCTCACTGCGCCTTCTAGCTGAGGAAGCTGCCAATAGAAAGACCGCCTTTAGAGTCAAATGCTTTAGACTAGCCGAACGCAACGGTTCGAAATGGTGCTTGGCCAGTACATTAAGCACTAAAGATAGACTCCAGGCTGGAATGACTACCGGTTGTCTCGGTCGGAGATTGCTCATTCCCTTCAACATCACATTTAACTGGGCCACCTCTGGACTATCCCTGTTGGCTAGACAAGGGATAACTGATGCCAAAGCTGACTTGTATCCAGCAACTGTGACGGGAGCTAGTCCTCAAAAGAACAGCTCACAGAGAAAGTCTGCTATTTGCTGATAGTGGATTGAAAGGTATCAATACCCTTTTCTTCACACCAGTCTGCAAATCTGTTAACCTTGTTGTTATATGACTTGAAGGTTGACCTCCTTCTCGCAGCCGCGATGAAATCAGCAGCCTGTCGAGAAAAGCCTTCCGACGTGGAACGTTGTTTGATAACATCCACGCAGTCAATTGAACATTTCGGGACGCTCGTGTAGGAAGCGTCCCTTGGCCTGGGAGAGTATGTTCGGAATCTCGGGCAACTGCACAGGATTTTCCACCAGCAGATCTAGAAGATCCGTGAACCACGCCCTGCTCGGCCAATACGGCGCTATTAGCAGGACCAGACACGGTTCCTCCCTGACCTTCACCAATACCTTCGGTAGAAGAATGGTGGGTGGGTACGCGTAAGCGTGCATCCCTCTCCAGCTTATCGCCAGAGCGTCTGTATCGACGGCATTTGGATCTGTAATCGGCGAGACTTATGTCATGATTTGAGCATTTTCCTTTGTGGCGAACAAGTCCACGTTGGGTTTGCCCCAATGCTCGAAGATCCGTCGCAGAACTGGAGGGTTGAGGGACCATTCTGTTGGCAGGATTCTCTGTCTGCGAGACAAAGCATCCGCCAGAATGTTCAATCGGCCAGGAATACGAGCTGCTTTCAAAACAACCGAGTAATTCCTGCACCATTGAATCAAGTGCCACACCCTGATACACAGAGTGGGCGACCTGGTCCCGCCTTGGCGATTTATATATGATACTACTGTCGAATTGACCGACCGTATCAATATCACCCTGCCCCTGATCATCGGAAGGAACGCTTCCAACGCCAGTTCCACTGCCATCATTTCCAACAGATTGATATGCAGCTGACTCTCCGGGAGAGTCCATGTGCCCGAGACCTGGTGTTCTCCCAGGCAGGCACCCCACCCTTCCAGCGATGCATCCGTGTAGACGGACAGCTGGGGGCGGGGTAGGTGCAGCGAAAACCCCTAATAGGAGATTCTGACGCTGTTTCCACCATAGAAGATGCGATATTATCGGCTCCAAAACGGGCACCAGTTTTGACAGGGGTTCTGTTCTCTGTTTCCACAGAGACATCAGATACAACTGGATAGGCCTTCGCATTAGAGCAGCGTACGGGATAACCTGCTCCATGGAGACCATCATGCCCAGCATCTGAAGGAACCGCCTCGCCTGAATGTGGTTTCCCACTCGAAAACTCTTGAGGATGGCTAACAGAGACACCACTCTGGGCTCTGACGGGTAAACCCTGCCCTCCTCGAGGTCGAATCGCATCCCCAAATAAACGAAACGTTGAGTGGGCATCAACTCGGATTTCTCCTCGTTGACTATGCAGCGTAGATCTGAAAGTAACTTCAGAGTCAGAGCAGTATCGACGTTCAACCTGGCTGCCGAGTCTGCCTTGAGCAGCCAGTTGTCTATGTAGGTGTGTAGCGCCACGTTCTCTTTTCTGAGAAACGCTGTCACCGCAAGGACCACTCTTGTGAAAACCCTCGGAGCTGTCGACAGGCCAAACGGGAGAACTGTAAACTCCCATACTTGATTCTGAAACGCAAATCTCAGAAACCTGTGCCAACTCCAATTCATAGGAATGTGGAAATATGCATTTTTCAGATCGATCGATACACACCACATTCCTTTCCTCAATCCCGCATTACCGACCTCGGCGTTTCCATCTGGAACCGAGGCGTATGGATAAACCAATTTAATGGCCCGAGATTGAGTATGGGTCTCCATCACCCTGTGCTCTTGGGGACAAGGAACATGTTTGAATAGAAGCCTGGAGTGTTTCGGTTTGCTGGTTTTATTGCTCCCTTCAGAAGCAAACCCAACACTTCCTTTTGAACGGCTTCTAACTTGTCTGGCTCCCTTGGTACGGGTGTCCAGACAGGTGCCAAAGACAGATTTTGTGGTGGAAAGTCCCACCACTCCGGCATGTAACCCTGGGATAACCATCCCAGGACCAGACTGTCTGACGTCACACCTTGCCAGGCCTCGACGAAACGCATGAGCCTTCCACCCACCATAGACGCCTCGACGTCTAACGGGGTTGTCCGGCTCGCAGTCCGCCCCCCCCCCCTCTTTCTTAACGAGAGAGAGAGAGAACCATTTCGTTCTAGGCACGACGGGTATAACTGGCACCGCTGTTCCTGTCGCACAGGCGCGGTCCAGGCGGATATGAAGGGAGCTTTCGTACCCTCAGGTACGCTTCGGCCCCTTCTGTCCGCCCTTTGAGGCCTTACCCTTACCCTTCCCCTTGCCCTTCCCGCCTCTAGGGCGGTCAGGAGCAACATTGGGGAGGGTAGGCGCCTCTACAACCTTCCTGGGCTTCTTCGCCGGCGGCGGCTCTGAAAACCCAGCTGAAGCAGAAGTCGCAACAGGCCTAGCTTTTGCCTTGCCCTTATGCTTCTTCTGCTCCTTTGAAGGTTGTCCCGTTAGCGGTTTCCCCACAGGCCCTAGTGCGTGCGCTTGCCGCACTAGCTCTAGCTGTAGGTTTACCGCTAACCGATTCTGCGCGATACTGGCGGTATCCTCTAAGATGGCCCGCGCTTGGCCACCGAAGATGCTAGGCCCTGTCAGGGGCGTCCCAAGAAGACGCTCCCTGACTGCCGTAGCCGGACGCATATGGTCAATGACCATTTGCCTCCTGGATTTCGTCACACGCGCTTGCACCCTTGCCAATGTGTCCATCGACAGCACCAGGCCGTCATTGACACATGAAAGCGCCACAGGTGGCACAGGGTGGCCTGCCCCGCTTCAGCCCACACCGACTGAAGGAGACGATAAGAGTGGTTGACAGCGCTCATCGCTGCCCTCACACCCTCATCGCATAGGGACAGGACTTCTTCCTGGTGTACCTGAGACTTGTCCACAAGTGCCGGACCGGGGTGACCCGCCACGGCACTCTGGACGCCCAGTACCCATCGGTCATCCTCCGTGACCGACGGGACTACACCATACCTGTCGTATTCCCCCCGCGGAATACGACATCTTGCCCGCACCTCCCTGGAGGCCGCAGGGAGCTGACCCTTGGTCATCAGTTGTTTGCTATAAATAGCATCCAACCATTCTATGAACCGTGGATCCAGTCCCACTGACTGGATCCGGGCCGCGGGCAAAATCCCCGTCCTGATCGACGCAACTGACGGACGGGGCGCATCTTCATCGGCCGTGGCCGAAACCACAGACGGGTCAACCCTGGCTAGCCACGCCAGAGCATCTGACCAATCTACCTCCGATGAAGACACCCCCGCAAACACGTCACCCGTTGACGTGCTCACGGGTCTGCCAGCCACGGCCTCCCAGCAAGGAGCCACGGCTGACACGCCAGGCACTCCGGTACCACACGGTTCCGCCGCCACCGCATGAAACACTCTGGTCCATGGGGTAGGTCCGCACGAAAAACCGTACGGACCCGTAGCAGTCGCGGAACCATAGCCGGACACGGGCGCCAACGGCACCCCACGTCCGACTGCCGGACCAGGCGAGATAGGTGAGTACCACGCCCGGCCCGGCACACCCGTTCCCGTGACGGCTGGTGCCAAACCAAGCCGCACGGAACCGGTGCACGGTAACGGATTTGCCTCAGCCACAGGCGGAGCCGCTGACCTGGCTTGCGCCAAACCAGACAAATGGAGGCCGGTTCCGTCTAGGACGGAATCAACCTCCATATTCTCCACCTGCGGCTTCACGGGCCGCAGGAACCTCTCCTCCTCGGCCTCCTCGTCTTCAGACTCCGAAGAGTCGTCACTAGACGAGTCAACCGTGGAACCGTCCTGGCGGACGGCTCCCACACCTGACGGACCGGCCACCGCTACTGGACCACCCGGAGGTGGCCGCAGAGAAACAGAAACCCGTCTGGCCGAAGCCAGACGGGACTGCCAGGGGGCCGTACGAGACGGCCCCCTCGGTAACCAGTCCAGAATCCTGTCCGAGGACAGGATCCGTACCAGGCATGGGGAGAAACTGCCCCCCAACCTTTGGTAGCAGGGACGACACCAGCGTGGGCAGAATGCTATGCAGAAAAACCCTGCACAGCCGGACCAAACCACGCCGGCGGTGCCATCTCCGCCACCTCCAGCTGGGGACGTGGAGCACCCGCACCGGCCGAACCGGGCGCTCCACGATTTACTCTCGGACCGCCTGACCCCGCGTCAGACCCAGCCAAGTCCTTCTGGCAAGGAACTTAACCATCATCTCAACGGACCACACTGCACAAACATTACACCTATGATCAATATTACACAGGGAACACCTAAAACAGACATGGTCCTTGAACACGACACGGACAAACTTATGGCATTCGTCACATGATGGCGGGGCTGGCTTGGCCTATAACATAGGCACAAACCTACAATAAACAAGCGGAAGGAGACCCGGATGGAAGGCAGACAATTAATTTTCAAATAATTTGACTCATAAATTAACTGTAACCCTCCCGCACCCCACCCCGCCACGTTACAACAACGATCGCATTGACTATGACGACAAGAACGAGGCAGGCGGGCATTAAACACACCCATAATAGATCCTCCAGGATGTGTAACGGCTCCAGGAATCATATCGCATAGCATTCGGGGTATATTTACTAATCAATATAAATTATACTCCTAACGAAAGCAGCACGATATGTGAAGAAAACAACAAAATGTATAACAAACTGCTGTATCACACGGTAAAACCGCAGACCACGCATCTACTCAAGAATTTTGAAACCACCGATCATTGCAAACCGATCGTGATCGCACGTAAACTTGATCATTCTAAAGTTTCCGGTACCATTTTTAGTACGCAGCACCCAGAACAAGATGCGCGAATTAATGAAAAATTTTTCTTCACACAAACATCCGAGCGACCGGGTGTGACGTCACCCGCTCGGATCCTACGGAGAACGACGTCAGCCGATATTCGTGTTAGAAATACCGTAGCATAACACCTATTTTCATATCTGCCGATCGCCTGTTGGGGGTTAAAGAAGGCGATCGTCTGGCATATATCGTTGTTAGCACACGTCCCAGATTCTATGGGGTCAGAAATTGGAACATGCGACACAGCGAAATTTAGAGACCTAAGTCTTTTAACTATGGATAATAAAGAACGATACAACCTGGTTATCTTCGGTGGTATTCTCCATAGTATCCTTTAGTTAATCCTTTCACGAACACACAAACTATCACAGATTAAAGACTTAGATTTTCTTTCACAAAAAACACTAAAATCCTCAATGCAGAAAGCATGTATTGCTCTTGTTGCTATGCAAACAAGAATGAGCTCTATGGTAAACGGGTACTCGGCAGTTGGGAGCCGAGTACCCGGTTCCCAGGAGTCGGTAAAGCTTTCTAAGTCTATAATCCTAGAGCCGCTGTCAGGGCCAGCTGTATATCAGAAGTAACAGAATTAGAAGTAACAGAATGGTGAGTATTGATCGAAGGAGAACTTTGATTGTCTTTCTTCTGTAGCCGAAAAATGTGTTGGGGGGGGGGGGGGGAAATTATTCTGCATTTGTTGCTACTAGCTTGCAGGATCGGCCAATATTAATTGTTGATGGTTTTCTTTTTTTTAAATCCTGGTCCAAGTGAATACACAAATGAAGATTGGCCTTTGCTGTGAGTTTGTGTTGGTTTTTAGCGGTGGGTGTAGAATTTGTTGTCTGTCTTGTGTTTTTCGTTCTAGCCTCGTTGAGGATATTGATGGGATATCCGCTTGCTTCGAAATACCCCTGTAGGAGGATACTGTTATCGTCGTAATCTTGTAGGATAGTGCAGATGCGTCTAAGTCTAAGGAACTGTCCATATGGGGACGCGTCCTTACATGTTGATGGGTGTGCCGACTGGTAGTGCAGGTATCCATGTGTGTCTGTTGGTTTTGTGTAGAGGTCGAAGATGATGGAGTGGTCGTGTCTTTGTTTGTCCAGAAAGGACACTTGAGTTTCTGATGATTCCATAGTGAACTTGATACTGTGGTGAGCTCTGTTCATGTATGTCATGAACTCGTTCAAAGCTGATTAGCCATGTTCCCATATCATGAAGATGTCATCTATATATCTGACATAAAGTGCCAGATGGTAAGGAGCTGTGGGTAGCAGTCTTTCTTCTAGGTCAGCCATGAAGATGCATGTGAAAGTGCATGCTGCTTTGCTGCCCATTGCGGTTCCTCCTATCTGGAGATAATGTTCCCCATTGAACTCGAAGTAGTCGCATTCCAGGACTAGTTTGAGCAGGTTGAGGAGACCTCTGATGGAAAGGTCGCCAATTACTCTGTGTTTGTTGCAGAATCTGGCAACTGCTCTAAGCCCTTCAGTGTTGGGAATGTTGGTGTACAGAGAGGTGACATCCATTGTCACTAAAATAGTGTCCGTTTTTGTTGTGCCGAATGCATCTATTTGGTTAATGAAATCTGTGGTGTCGTTCACATAGGATTTGATTTTGGAAACATGAACTTTGGTGTGCTCGTCCACGAAACTGCTGATGAGTTCAGTTGGGCAACCTATACCGCTGATGATAGGTCTGCCTGTGGTCAGATTGTTCTGTTTATTCTTATGTACTTTAGGTAGTAGATAAAATTGCGCTGTGGTAGGTGGGTTTGGTAGCAACCTACTGGCGGTTTGAACGTTTATTTCGCCACTCCATGAGACATACTGTTCCATGGAACAGGCCTGCATGGAAAACTGTGCGGACCCATAGCGGCTACGGAACCGTGGCCATAGACGGGCGCCAACAGCTCCCCATGTGTGGCCGCTGGACCAGGCAAGATAGGAGTGTACCAAGCCTGGCCAGCAACATGTCAGTTGGTGGCAAACTGGATGAGTGCCCGGTACCGGTGTGGCCTCAACCACGGACTGTTCTGGCTTGCGGCAAGCCAGACAGATGGAGGGCAGATAGCGGACCCATAGCGGCTACGGAACCGTGGCCATAGACGGGCGCCAACAGCACCCCATGTGTGGCCGCTGGACCAGGCAAGATAGGAGTGTACCAAACCTGGCCAGCAACATGTCAGAGTGCCCAGTACCGGTGTGGCCTCAACCACGGACTGTCCTGCCTTGCGGCAAGCCAGACAGATGGAGGGCGGTTCCGTCCAGGACAGAATCGACCTCCATGCACTCCACCCGCGGCATCTCAGGCTGCAACAATCTCTCCTCCTCGGCCGCCTCATCTTCAGAACCCGAAGAGTTGTCACCAGATGAGGAAGCACAAGCCGTCCTGGCAAATGGCTCCCATGCCCGACAGACTGGCCACTGCTACTGGACCACCCGGAGGTGGCCGCAAAGAGACAGTATCCATCAAGCCGGAGCCCGATGCGACCGCCAGGGAGCCATACGAGATGGCTCCCTCGGTAGCCAGTCCAGAACCCTGTCCAAGGACAGGGTCTGCACCGGACACGGGACGAGATTGCCCTACAGCCTTAGGAATCACCGACGACACCAGCGTGGGCAGGACGCTATGCAAGAAGCCTTGCATAGCGGGCCCGAACCACGCCGGAGGTGCCATCTCTGAAACCTCTGACTGCAGACGAGGAGCATCCCCAGGACCGAAACGGACGCTCCCCGATTTCTTTTCGCACCGCCTGACCCCGTGTCAGACCCGGCCAAGTCTTTCTGGGAAAGGAACTCAGCCAAAACTTTGATCGGCCACACTGAACAAACATTACACCTATTATCAACATTACAGGGAGAACATCGAAAACAGATATGGTCTTTGTAGGCGACTTTCACAAACTTATGACATTCGGAACAAGATGGCGGGGTAGGCTTGGCCTGAAAACAAGCACAAAACATAAAATAAGCAAGCGGTACGGAAACACGAATGGAAGGCAGACAAATAACGTAAAAACATTTTGACAATAAATTAAATGTTAACCCTCCTGCACCCCACACCCGCAACGTTACAACCAATATCGTGTAAGCTGGTGACAAGAACGATAGCAGGCCACTAATACACCCATAAATTGATCCCGAAGGATGTATAACACAGAACCAGGAACCATATCGAATAGCATTCACGGTATATTTAAGAATAAATCCCAAATTATACTACTCAAACGAAGGCCAAAACGATACGTGAAGGAAACAACAAAATGAAATTAACCAAACTGCTGTAGAACACGGTAAAACTGCAGAACACACACCTTAATCAAGAATTTTGAAATCCCCGATCAATGCAAACAGATCGTGATTAAACGCAAAACCCGACATTAATTCTAAAGTTTCTGGTACAAAAACGCACACAGCACCAGGAAAAAGATGCGTGAATTAATGAAACATTTCCTTCACCATAAAAGATCCGAGTTTATCAACGGGTATGACATCACTCGCTCGGATCATAACGTAGAAAGACGTAAGTCGATTTTAGTGTTAAAAAACGTAAACCAACGCATAGTTTCATATTACTGCCCGATCGCCATTGAGAGTTAAAGGAGGCAATCTTATCTAGCATATTTTGTTGTCACCACACATCCCAGATTCAGGGTCAGAAATTGGGACATGCGACACAGACAAAATACAACCTGAGATTCAGAAGCTCCTTCCAGGGTTAATCCAATATTCCATGAAGCGAAACTTAAGCACAGAAAACACTAAGAAAACTAAGAAATTTCCAAATGCAAACAAGCATGTATTGCTCTTATTGCTATGCAAACAAGAATGAGTGTCTCTGGCAAACAGGTACCCGGTTGTTGGGAACTGGGTACCCGGTTCCAGGAGCCGGTAAAGCTTTCTAAATCTAGATTCCTAGAGCAGCTAGCTTGTATCATCAAAGAGTAATATAATGGTAAGTATTGATCGAAGGAGAAGAAGTCGTTTAAAGGAAAAGTTGATGGATGGGCGGACGGACACACGACAGACGGTCGCCACGGCATAAGCTCACTTGGCCTTTCAGGCCAGGTGAGCTAAATGTACAATATTTATACTGTCCCCGGTAATAATTTCACTCACGCGATCATGGTTTTGAGGTACTTGTATACAGTAGGGCGGCAAGAAATTGTACCGGTAAATTGCGTAAAATTTTCGTATTATTGTTCATCTTTTAAAATAATTTTAAAGAAAGAACTTTAACTTTCTCTTGACCTATTCCTAATATAAGCCCACCCCTCTCGCAAAGATGTTGCTTTGAAAATAAATTGAACAGCTTGCTGTAATAGAAGGCTATGCTACAAACACATGTATGACAAGTATGCAGAATATGCTGTGACAATAAGATTTTTGTGATGTTTGATTTTTTCAAAATCATATCGTAAAAAATCGTGATTTTCGATAATATTGGATAACCGTGCAAGCCTAGTCCAAAATACCCGCGTTCGAATGGAATGGCAGAAAAAGCAGTTCAGACAGCAAAACGGGTGTTATTAAAAGCCAAAGCAGATAATAAAGCTTTACTGGAATTTCGTAATACGTCTCGAGACGAACAGCTACCTAGGTCACCAGTTCAAAGACTGATGGGATGACGAACAAAAACCCATTTCAATAATTGGTACTGTTCGAATAAATGATGGAAAACATTGGAAAAAAGGATGTGCAAGAAACATATGTGATGAACCTCGTTCATATATGGTCGATTCGGGAAACAGTCTATCGTCGGAATAGGGGAGACCTAATTAAAACTCTCGAGCCATACATGTCAGATCTCGTTAGTGATGATAATACATCAACAAGTGATACAAATGCACATCCGCATAGCGAGATGCTAACAGCTACTCCGCGCAATCATCACCGCTTTGTGAATGCAAACATAGAGCCGCCACCACGCTCTGAAACATCATCTCCAGCAGTCGTTCAGACATCACGTGGTCGGACTATCAGAAAACCGGTCAGATTTAAAGACTTTGTATAAATACAGCGAGTAACATTTATACACGTAGAACATAGAACTGACAGAGACATAAATTTAAAACCAGAACACTGATAGATTTATTACATATATATTGGAAATTAATTAATTTCTAATAATTAATAGTACTGATGCCCTGTAGGTGGGGCTTAGAATACACCTTCCGTATCCTCTGCGTGTCGTAAGAGGCGACTAAAGGAGGTAAGGGTGAGGTAACCCTGACAGAAACCTCGAGTGCTGAAGACGGAGGTTCCAGGCTGCACGGCGCACTCTAATAAACCATGGATTCACGCACTTAACGCATATGATCATGTCGATAGTCACTTACAGGACTGGCGGTATGATCAGCGAACGAAAAGAAGAAGAAGATTAATAGTACTGCATTTAATCATATTAGATTATCGTCGTAATGAATTAATATCTAAAAATTAATGGTAGTGCATTTCAGCAGATTAGATTATCGCCGTAATGAACTAATATCTAGCAATTAATGGTACAACATTTATCGTCGTACTGAATCATTAATATCTCCAAAATGAAAAATGGAGATGTAACATATCGGCTTAATGGATGAGTTATCCTTCTTGAGTGTGCTAACTAGTCGATGAAAGAGTTGCCTCCCTTACACCGCAACACCACTCTAAGCCTTATCAATCTATCAGCTATATATAGGCTAGGAATGTGAATAAAAGCCAGTCTCATCATCATCATTTTACGAGGCATAAGCCCTTGGCTTGTTATTGCCTCTGGAGTTGTGTTGGTATTGTATTACTAGTGCTTGTACTTTTTTTGTTTATTTGTTTGGTTGGCATTATTCATTGACATTAATCAGGACCCTGGTTGACTTTGGGAGGTGCTGTGGGGCAGATGGGTTATCCTGGCGTCAGCTGCGGTGTGTCACCTATGCTCATGGTTACACCCTTCTGCGCCTAGCAGCTTTCGGATACATAATCATCATCATCTTTTTACAAGGCATAAGCCATTGGCTTGTTATTGCCTCAGTGTTTTTGTTGTAGTATGGCTTGCTCAGTCCAGTTCAAAAGTTCTTTCTTTGATATCTAGTTTGTTCTTGAATGATTTGACTGTTGTTGATTTGGTTATTGCATAGAATAAATATACTTCGAATGATTGGACGTGCTATATACGCCAATCAATCCTTCAAATAATGCAGTCATTTAAAAATGTATTGTGATAATAAAGTCTATTATATATGTATGTTTATAGCTAGTCACACTAGCTCCTTTTCCGTTTTCTCTTGTCTGGCCTCTACCCCTGTGGTCATTTTAGTATGCTTGTGCACCCTGGACAAAAGCACATAAAACATTCCATGGTAACTTTCTAATGATTAATCATTTCATACAGTTCTATAACTATGTTTGCACATGCCAGACATAGCCGGCATCGGGTAGATCGTTTATGTACAAAAGGAAAAGTGTAGGTCCCAAAACACTGCCTTGAGGCATGCCACTAGTGATGGCTGACCAGTCAGATGTTGCTTTGTTGATTTTTACACACCGTTTTATTTCAGTTAGAAATGCTTCAGTCCAGTTAATTAGTTGCTCTCCTAGACCGTACATTTGTGTGGTACTGTATCGAAAGCTTTGGAAAAATCTAAGTATATTACGTCTATGGGTTTGTTTTCATCTAGATTGGATGTTACGGTTTCCATGTACTCCAGTAACTGTGTTTTGCATGATCTGTTATGTCTGAAGCCATGTTTGACGGCTGGTGAAAAGGTTGTTTGTTTCCATGTGGTTCATTATTGCATCGCGTACAAATGTTTCTAAAAGTAGAATAAATAGGATGCTAAGGGGTACACTGATCTCTTTTGCTAGTTCAATCAAAATTTGTATGGGTATGCCGTCTGGTCCATGACTTTTATTTGGATTTAGTTTTTTATAGTTTGTCTTCAATAGTCTCTGGGCTTATAGAAATGTCTGGTAAAACAGTGTTTGTGATATTGGGGATATTTTCAGTTACTAAGTTCATCATATATAAACTTTATAAAATAATATATCAAAATAAATAATCAACTAACTTAACATCAGTTAGCACTCATCACAGATAGAAAGATATACAGCACTCTATTTGTTGATATGACAGTTAAAATAACTGGATACAATCACGGCAATTTTAATGTTGCTATGGATGGATAGCACTCAGGAAAGACAAAAATTTTAATTTACCACTGGGATGACTGACATAGTGACCAGGCCAGTCATTACAGCGATAAATCTTCAAAAATAGTATATTTTGATCTGCAATGGTCATTTCTCGGGACCACTGCATACATACATTATGACATGATAAAACAAAGGGTTTAAGTCTAAATAGAAAATGTGCATTTGCAGGTCAGGAGAAGACTTTTTTTGAAAATTTACCACTGGAATTACTAACATGGTGACCAAGCCAGTCATTAGTGTGATAAATCTTCAAAAATGGTCTTTTCTTGATCTGCAAATGGACATTTCTCAGGACTACTGCATACATACACCATGACATGATAAAACAAAGGGTTTAAGTGTAAATAGAAAATGTTATAGAAAATGTGCATTTGCAGGTTAGAAGACATTTTTTGAAAATTTACCACTGGAACGACTGACATGGTGACCAAGCCAGTCATTACTGTGATAAATCTTCAAAAATAGGCTTTTCTTGATCTGCAAATGGACATTTCTCAGGAACTGCATATTGTCTAGGAGTGGCTCAGTGTTTTTCAGGATGCAAGCCAGATATGAATTTCATTACAGTAGCAAATTTTTTGTTGAATATTTTGAAAATACTTTGACTGGAAACTGTTGCCGCAATAGTTTCCAGTCAAATTATTTTCAAAATATTCAACAGCTATCCTGTAAAGTTGAGCTTGAGACACCAACATTCACTTGTTGAGGGCAACCCCCACCCCAACATCCCCACCTTTAGATGACCAGTTAAAACCTGCACATATACGCTAATTTATTTTTAATTTAATTTACCATAACTGATCATAATGCCATAGTAACAGGAGGAATCCTCATTATTTTCACTCGATAATGTGCCATAAGAGGCACGATACGAGAGAGCTGTCAGACAGTCAATAATATTTTACCGTGACTCAGTGCAAAGTTGGGATCATCTAACATTGGGCGATATAAAATCGCCACGCTTCTAAATGATCGCCATAGCAACAGGAATTCATTATTTTCACTCGATGACGAGCCAACACAAGAGACCTCGCGATACGAGGGCAAAGTTGGGATCATCTAACGTTGGGCGATATAAAATTGCTACGCTTCTAAATGATTCTGGTACTATCAATGTGAAAATGTAAAATATTCTTAAATTTGAACCAAAGAAATCCGTAACTTTCGGCACTGGCTTTAGACGAACTTCTGTCAATGTCTCATGTTTTTTCCCTGGCATGTGGCTAACAAGAGCCGCTTTGCCCATATTCCCGATGTCAAACGACTTATTACAAATACTACATTTGGCACGCGAGTTTGATGTGTTGGCCGGTAAAATCCAATCCTTATATTTATCATTAGTTTCCCAAACACTAGAATATTTGCACTTTCCCATCTTTACTGTATCACAAAAAACGGCAATCTCGCAAATTATTTCATTGTTTCGGCTTCTAACACTCTGTACTATTTGACAGACGACTGCCGATTCACTCATTTTTATTGCGTTGTACTTGAACATGTTCAGATACGTATCGCTCAACAACCGCGAGATGTTCCCGGTAATAGGCGTTTTTTATTGCAAGACGAGACCGGGACACAATCGAATTAGACTCTGGCAAAATTGGCGGAAACGCGAGATTTTGTTCGTAAACAAAAAGATTGCGGTCAGAAAAATTAGGATTGCCGATATTTTAATTTTCCATACATTTTCCATACCAGTTGTGGCCCAAAATTGGAATTTCCATACTTTTTCCAGTCCTGGAAAAGGCTTTCCTAATTTTCCCAGACTTCCATACATGCATGCGTACGAACCCTGTATAGGGCTCAGAATGTGAGTTCTGCCGGAATGTAAGCTATAGCATAGCTTTCTGGAGATATTCTCAATTTCGCACCGAAGGTTCGGGTCATTCGAGATAATGCCCATGTCAATTAGAGCAGAGCAGTCTATGATTAGCTTGATTAGGATTGATGAATCTGAGCAAATACCACCAGCCCATGTTGCGTGTGTCTTTGTATAATGAGACATTTGACCTCATGGAAGTGTTTCTGCCTGTATTCCAGCAGGGCACTGCATTTCAGTAGCATATGCGAGTAATCTTTGTTATCGCTTTGACACAATGGACATAGTGGGTTTGCCTGGCTCTGATTAAATCGTGTAAGTTTAGCTTAAACCAGGTAGGTTCCGGGTAAGAATCTGGTCTTGATACTACTGTACATCTACGTACATCTTTAACATTACTTTGTATAGTAGAGATCACTTGATGAGTCTTGCCGATAGCCAGACGTGTAAAATTACAATGCTCCAATGTACTTTTGGTACAGTTCCATTTCTGTATCCGCCTCAGTATCCGCCTTATTGTAGTCAAGTTGTTATTTTACAGAGGTAAGTCTTACCAATAATTACCATACTGTTGGACTTCAAAATTATGACGTCATGAGAACTTAATGAAAGTTCACCGAAACTAGAGCCTCACAGAAAATGGATATTTAACGATAAATAAATGGAGGAAGGGGGAAAGGTAGCTAGTGAAGACAAAGATAAAGCTGATGTCCTTGCAGACTTCTTCACCAGCATCTTCACGAAGGACCGCCTGGTGACATAACCCAAATTGGAAAATAAACATATCCAGGAGGAGTTCCATGACCGTGTTCAACGAAGAAGAAGTTTTAAAACTGCTAAAAGCGATAGTTAAGAACAAAGCTCCAGCAGCCGATGGGATCCATCCAAATGTTTTAAAACAACTTAGTGATGTGCTGTATAAACCACTGACAATGATATTCAACAAGCCTCTGGAAGAGGGTGTGGTGTGTGAAGCCTCGAGAACTGCAAATGTTAGAGCAATTTTTAAGAAAGGAAGCAAATCAGGCCCATGGAACTATGGACCTGTTAGCCTAACAAGTGTCATATGTAAATTAATGGAGAAATTTGTCAGGGCTGAGATTCTAACCCATATGGAAAGAAATGAACTATTCAGTAACGCACAATTCAGATTCCTGTCCGGAAGGTCAACAAGCCTTCAACTGCTGAAAGTGATGGACGAATGGACACAAATACTGGACAAAGGTGGTACAGAAGACACTGTTCACATGGATTTTATGAAAGCCTTTGATACCGTTCCCCATCAACGCCTACTCGATAAACTATACAGCTATGGGATAAGCAGTCGGGTAGTAAAATGGATTAAAAGATTTTTTAACTGACAGAACACAAAAGGTGGTTGTTAATGGAATAAGTTCGTGTGACAGAAGTGTGACAAGTGGGATTCCACAAGGAAGCGTCCTAGGACCGATACTAAAATTTGTCATTCACATAAATGACTTGCCCGACTGTGTCAATGCAACAACGTTTCTCTTTGCAGATCTGACACAAAGATGTACAAAGAGACAAAGGCATTTGAAGAGAAGGAAAAGCTACAAGAAGATCTGGATTCCATAAAAAGATGGACTGACACATGGTTACTGCGGTTTCACTCAAACAAATGCAAAGTTATGAAGATACAGAGTGGAACAAATAAAGAGGAAAACATGATTATTGTCTCCAAAGTCAGGATGTTGACTTGGTGACCATGGAAAATGTCACACAAGAAAAAGATATAGGCGTCACAGTGGACAATAACTTGTCATTTAAGCAACACATACAGTTACAGGTAAATAAGGCAAACTCAATAATGGGACTGATAAGGAGATCCTTCAGCTTCCTAGATGAAGGCATGTTCATCAGCCTTTTCAAAGCACTGGTTAGACCTCACCTGGAATATGCTATATGCTGTATGTGTGTGTGTGTGTGTGGGGGGGGGGGGCGCACACCAAAAAGGAAAGGACATAGCGACGATGGAAAATGTACAGAGAAGAGCAACAAAATTGATTCACGCACTGAAATATAGAAGACTAAGGCGATATGATAGACGTATTTAAAATACTGAATGGAATATACGATCCAAAAATTACCAGAAATATGCTGGAAATATCTAAAAGCAAGACAACAAGAGGACACAACTTAAGCCTAGATAAAAAGAGGTGTCGGCTGGATCTACGGAAATACTCATTCACAAATAGAGTAGTGGATATCTGGAATAGCCTACCAACCACTCTAGTAAATACTATGGTAGAGTATCCAGTTTCGGTGAGGCTCTAGTTTCGGTGAGCTTTCATTACGCATGCGCTGTGTAACAACACAAGTTCTCGTGACGTCATAATTTTGCAATCAACCAGTACGGTAATTATCGGTAACGCTTACTGCGTTTCCCCTCAAATCAGCACTAAATCAACTTTAGCATGTAAAAGATTTGGTGATTTTCTTATTACTTTTTATCATATGCCTTTAAGGCATTGTATTTTAAATAAAAAACGTAATTTTTTTTTTCATTACGCATGCGCTGTGTAACAACACAAGTTCTCGTGACGTCATAATTTTGCAATCAACCAGTACGGTAATTATCGGTAACGCTTACTGCGTTTCCCCTCAAATCAGCACTAAATCAACTTTAGCATGTAAAAAATTGCCGATTTTCTTATTACTTTTTATCATATGCCTTTAAAGCATTGTATTTTAAATAAAAAACGTAATTTTTTTTTTCTTCAAATATTGGAAATACTTCCCCATCATCTGTTTTATTTCTACCACGTGACAAATGTCAAAATCCAGACTGGTTCAGAAGTCAACAGCGCCATGCCTGTTCTTAGTACATTATCAAAATCAAGGAGTATATGCATAGTATAATATTATTCAATATCTTTTGATTTCCATTTCATGCTTTAGTCAAGCCCTCACAACTAGCTCCAAAAATGCGTAAAATGTCCAACACCATCACCCGAGAAAAAACCTAGAAAATGACAATAAAACACTTCCCCATTCTGATGACTAAGAACGTTCAGCATTTTTTGCTCCATATGGTAGCTGGATTGTCTAAAAACAGAAATTTGTGCGAGCCTGTACAGGTATCACCGAATTCGTTTTCGGGGATTTTCTTCTAACTTGGCGCTGGATAAGGGATAAAGTCACTAACAAATTAAGTCAATTTATTTTTAAATATTCATGGCATTTATTAAATTATTAGCAATTTCTGCTTAGGCGCCCCAAAACTGGATACTCCACGCTACATCAGTGCTTAAGTTCACGGTAGGGCTGGATAAATTTTGCAAAAAAAAAATGCCCGGAAGTCACGTGCGATCGTGTTATGTTTCATCCACAAATTAAGAGGCGGACATAGAGGCTGAATAAGCCTGAGTCCACAGCACTAACCTATAAAATCCTATATTCTATAATCACAAATTTTTCGAAAACTGGTAACAATTAGAAACTCTAGTCTACTACCAGTGTGTGTAGATCCTTATATAATTCAGACGCGTGTAGAAGTTTTACTTGGTCAAATAAACTCATTATGGACACTGTTTATTGCCCGTTGATGCTTATATTTTGTTTTAGAATATTTGGACAATAATTTTCTTTTAATTTCATATTCTGTTCTGTAATTCCCGTCTTTCGGATACAACATCAACATCAACATCAATTTACAAGGCATAAGCCTTTGGCTTGTTATTGCCTCAGTGCCAAACTGGTAGGGCAGGCAACCCTGGTCTGGATACAACACGTGTAGCTATCTTCATGTGTGCATGTTCATGTAGATGCACAGGCTGTTTCAAGATTAGTCCAGTGTGATGTAATAATTGTATTATGACTTTGGGAATTGACGGCTCACATATGTTGTATAAGCATATGTGTAACAGCAACGTCCAAAGCCACACCACAATTAATTGTGTTCAGTCGAATTCAAATATTCTTTCTTTGAAAAAGATGTCTAGTTTGCCCTTGAATATTTCGACTGTGGTTGCTTCGACTATTGTTGTTGGCAGTGAGTTCCAATGTGGTGCCACTCTATTTGCGAAGGAGTGCTTCCGAATATCTTTGCTGCTACGTTTTATGTTGAGCTTGAGCCTATGACCTCTGGTCCGTGTAACATTGGACAGTTCGAAAAAGTAGTTCTTATCAATATTATATAGATCTTTGATGAGTTTGAATGTTTCAATCAAATCTCCACGAAACCGTCTATATTTCAGTGACATTAGATTTAGGGCTTCAAGTCTTTCTGTGTAGCTATACTCTCTGATTTGTGGGACAAGTTTTGTTGCTCTGCATTGTACTCTTTCTAATAGCTGCGATTGCCTTTTCAGTCTTGGAGACCATGCTGAGTTGCAGTATTCAAGAATGGGTCGCACAAGTGATTTGTATAGTAGCGTGAAAGTAGATTGATCAATGTTGGTAAATGTTCTCTTGATTAGTCCTATTGTACTGTTTGCCTTGGATACAATGTTCCCTATATGTATGTCAAAAGAGAGGTTTCTGTCGACATGAACCCACAAATCTTTTTCTACATCTGATGTTGATACAGGATGTGGATCAGGTGTATCTGTCATATAGTATTTGGTTTGAGGGTTATTTCTGCCGAAGTGCATGACATGCGTTTTGTCTGTGTTGGAAGATAGTTGCCATGTCTGCGACCATTTACATACTTTATTTATGTTTTCCTGAATCTGACTGGTAGCTGGGTTGCCGTACATCTTTGTATCATCTGCAAATATTTTGCAGTGGCAGGTTAATCGATCAGGTAGGTCATTTATATATATCAGAAAAAGTATAGGTCCTAGAACACTTCCTTGTGGCACGCCGCTGGTCACCTCAATCCAGTCCGATGATGCATCATTAATTCTAACTCTCTGGCTCCTGTTGCTTAAGTAGTTCCCTATCCATTTTACTAAATTTTCGCCAATACCATAGCTTCTCAGTTTTGTTTGGAGTCGTTGGTGTGGCACAGTATCGAAAGCTTTTGAAAAGTCTAAATATATTGCATCGACAGGTTCGTTTGAGTCAAGCATGCCTGTTAAATCCTCCAGGTATTCTAGTAGTTGAGTTTTACATGATCTTTTACGTCTAAATCCATGCTGACATTTGGTAAATAGATTAGCCGTTTCCAAGAAATTTACAATACTGTCTCTTATAAAAGATTCTAGGACCTTGCATAATGTAGAAGTGAGACTGATTGGTCTGTAGTTGCTTGGGTCATTCTTGGAGCCTTTTTTGTGTATGCAGCATACATTTGCCATTTTCCAGATGTCGGGTAAAATGCCTTCTTCAAGAGACTTGTTGAAAATTATGCATAGTGGTGTACTAATTTCTTTAGCAGCTTCTTTTAGTATTCTCACTGGTATTTCATCCGGGCCATTGCTTTTGTTGGGGTTGAGTCCTTTTAGTTTATTTTCGATGGCAATAGGTGTTATTAATATGTCTTTTAGTATGGTACCATTGTTTCTGGGGTTAATGATTGGTGTAGAAAGAAGATTTTCTGGAGTGAACATGTTTGAGAAAAATGTGTTGAGAATGTTTGCTTTTTCTGTATCATCTGTGGTCATGGTGTCGTTTGCTGGGTTACGTAGCTTGCTAATTGATTCACGTAGAACTGTTTTACTCTTGACATAGTTCCAAAAGGCTCTAGGATTTTTCTTACTTTCAGTTGCCACTTTACGTTCAAATGTCTGTTTTGATTTTCTGATGCATGCTGTTGCTTTGTTTCTAGCAATTTTGTAGAGTGTGTAATCTGTAGTTTTCTTGGTTTCATTGTATCTTTTGTATGCACGCTTTTTGCTATTGAGTGAATCTGTTGCCGCCCGATCAATCCAGAGGTGCTTTTTCTTGCCATGGTTTTTTGTTGTAGGTATATACTGTTCTTTCACTGTGTTCAATGTTTTGTGTAGGAAGCTCCAAGCTTCTGATGCATTAAGTTGGTGTAGATGATTCCAGTCAGTCGTTCCTAAGTCTCTTCGCAGTTCGTTATATCGTCCTTTGTTCAACAGTAGTTTTGGCTTAGCTATTTGTTTGCTTGTGCTTAAGATGTCAGGATGTAGTGATATTTGTAGAATGTCATGATCACTTTTACCTAGCGGCAGTAGGTGAGTTATTTCATGGACGATGTTTTCGTTGTTTGTTAAAACTAGATCCAAAAGATTTGAAGTCTGATTTATTCTATGTCGAGTCGGATTAGTAACTAGTTGCTGTAGAAAAATATCGCTGGTAGTATTAAGAAAAGCGTCTTCTTCTTCTTTTGGAGAAAAGCCTGTGTTCCAATCTATCGATGGGTAGTTCAAGTCCCCTACTATAAGAATATGGTCTGTATTTGCTGCATCAACTTTCTGTAGTAGATTTAAGAGGTTTTTGTTATTTGAGCCATCTGAGCTGGGACTTCTGTAGATGCAACCAATGATAATTCTTTCCTTTTGTTGTGTCGTCCATGTACTCCATACTGATTCGGTAAAGTCATCGTCATTCAAGATGTCACAGGATTGAGCATTTAGTGATACATGTGTATATATAATAACTCCCCTTGACGGTTTATTATTCAGTGATAGTTGGTACTCATCAATCTGTAGTTCACTAATGTTGATGGTTGTGTTTTTAGGTAAGGCTTCCGTGATTAATATGATTGCAGGGCGAATATTCTGTACTAGTGTTTCGAGCTCAGCCTTTTTATTAATCAAACTATCTGCATTTGTGTATATACATGTGTTCGTTACTGTTTTAGAATTTCCATTGTTGTTTGATTGTAAATGTTTTGGCAATTGATTTGTGCTAATTTCTGCCTGGGAATGTACATGCAGTTCAGTATTTGTGTTTGTATTGCTGTTGATAGTGTCTATGTATGGCTCATCATCTGGAGTGGCTATGGACTCGTTGTGTAATAAACTGAAATGGTTTGATAGTTGTATTGGTACTTGTTTATATATGACTGGCCGTGTACCGGATTGATCGCAAGATGGTAAAACTAGCACCTCCATGTCCTTCCATTTCGAAAATCCTGTAAAAGGTAATAATTTATGTAATCTTGGATGTTAGTGGATAGGAGATTTATTCCTGATTTGTTGGGATGGACATTGTCCCAGAATAACTCACCATATACTTGGCCCTCTTCGCTGCTGAAAATAAAAGAATGGTTAATGAAAGTCACAGCGAGCCACACCGCTAGGGATTCTAATCGTGTGTTGATACATAATCATCATCATCATTTTACAAGGCATAAGCCATTGGCTTGTTATTGCCTCAGTGTTTTTGTTCTAGTATGGCTTGCTCAGTCCAATTCAAAAGTTCTTTCTTTGATATCTAGTTTGTTCTTGAATGATTTGACTGTTGTTGATTTGGTTATTGCATAGAATAAATATACTTCGTAGGATTGGACGTGCTATATGCGCCAATCAATCCTTCAAATAATGCAGTCATTAAAAAATGTATTGTGATAATAAAGTCTATTATATATGTATGTTTATAGCTAGTCACACTAGCTCCTTTTCCGTTTTCTCTTGTCTGGCCTCTTCCCCTGTGGTCATTTTAGTATGCTTGTGCACCCTGGACAAAAGCACATAAAACATTCCATGGTAACTTTCTAATGATTAATCATTTCATACAGTTCTATAACTATGTTTGCACATGCCAGACATAGCCGGCATGCTTGGTAAATGTCATAGTGCATAGTATTACTGGTTTCACCTTGTTTGCTTTGGCATGATGAACTTGCACGCATTTCTGCTGATGTGTTGAGTTAATCCTTAGCAGCTGCTTGGGTTTGTTTCCAGTACACACTGCTTTCTTTCCTTGACTAGTTGGTCTGGGTTCTGGAGACACTGTGGGAGACATTTTGACTGTTTACATTCAACGATTCTAAGCTAAGACCAGAATGTGAACAGCTGCGTGCTGCCTACTTTGTGGACTTATAACAAGTGAACATCTAAGTGCACTGTGCGGATTATTTATGAATATTAGTTGGTTGAACACTACCATGAACTGCTGGTGCCACTTACAATAGGTGTATCTTATTGTTTATTGCTAGTTAGCACTTTGCAGATAGTTAACACTGTCTATAGGTACTCAGCAGCTTAATGTGTGGTCCTCTTGAAGTTCCAGCTTCCCTCAGATTCTGATTCAGTCTGTGAGTTCTGTTGTGGAGGGTGTCTCTTTTTAATCATAAATTTATAAGCTTTAAAAGTTTTGTTGAGTATTATATTTCTTGATTTATCATCAAGATGGACGCGGTCATGTAGTTGGGAGTTGTTTTTCTTGTGTTGTAATTGTTATACCGTTTTTTCTTGGATCTGGTGTCTGTCTGCTTTCCAGCACTGTTTAGTCATGAAGCTGCAGCTGGTGCAAATCAATATAATTTTTATCTTGTGAAAACGGTAGTCATATCTTGCTTGTCTTGATTGCTCTACCAGTTCTGTGTCTACATCCTCGAAAATTGCACCACCATTGCTTGTTTCTCTTATAATTTTATTGTACCATACATCCACGCTGTTCCTAATGAAATCACCTAGCCATCTTCTGATTGAGCTTGAGAAGTTCAGCTGGCATTGAGACATTTATATTTTAACGACATTTTCATAGTATTGGGCAGACATGAGTACGCTCATACAGATTCAGATTGATTAAAAAAAGTACATGCAAATGCAATGCTAATTTGTCAACAGCGTTGACAATCTTTGTATTCTAATTACTGCATGAGCTGGTGTGTATCGCATATGCATACATTCCCGGAGGAAAGGTTTCTGCTATATGACATGAAACAACAATTGTCAAGGAAGTAAGAACAAAAAAACCTAATTGCAATACCACAAAAATAGAAACACCAGGTTTCGTACAACATTGGCATTTTATGCTATGATGGTTCTCTTAATCGTGGCATGTACAGATATTATGCCAAATCAATCCTTTCTTATGACTAGAAGTCACGGATGGATACAATGTTTATTATTTAAAATTCGCTTATCAAAAATTTAGTCTGACATAACCAGAAACTGGAAACATGAAAAAAATAAAACAAGAGTCCTTAGCTCAGCTAAAAGATGCATGCCACTCAAGACTATAAGCAATTTAGACATTCACATGACAAACCGAAAAGCGACCCCTGGATGAATGACAACATTAAAGACAAACTCCGAAGAAAATGGCAAGCATTTGATAAACTTAGAGAGACGAGAGAGGAAAAGGCATCAATCACGCCAATTGGTAACCAGCATCTACCCTTGGTAGTAAGACTTTTAATATATTAAGAAATCAGGTGACAATTAATAGCTAAATCATTAAGCTATCCGTAAGCAGATTATTGGACCTGGGTATTCAAGTTATTAACCCAGTGGCGGCGGAGTGGCTCTGCAACGGGGAGGGGGTGGGGGGGGTGGCAAGGGGGGGGGGCGGGGCTAGGGCCATATGCAGGACTTCGTGTTGAGGGTGTGTGAAGGAGGTGGGTCACAGAGGGGCCTCCCCCTCCCTAATATAGCGGATCCGAGGGTCCTCCCCCGGAAATTTGTGATAATTAAATGCTCTAAGAAGCCATCTTCTGCATTTTGAGTGATAATTCGTGGTTAAAATTGTTCAGGAAAATGAGAATTTTTCGCTTGAAAAATTTCAACTTACAGTGCATGAAAGGAATATTTTAGAAATCTTCCACTTGAATGACTCATTTTCTAGGCCAGAATTTCAAATCAGGGCGTGTAAATCGACGTTTTTAAGATCATTTAAGAATGTCTGTCTAGTTAAGTTGTTGATGTGCTTAAAATTCGTTTAGAGCACCTATCCCTCTTTGTTAAGCCATATATATCTGTAATTGAACTAAAGTTGAATTCTGTGCTATTTTGATATAATAGATCAAGTTTGGTTCAGATCCAGTGACTATATGCTAATAAGTTATATCTAGAGTTCATTATTGAGAAATCATTTTCATTGATTATCATAGCCATATCGTCTAAATTACCAGTTTCATAATTGCCCCTAACCAAATACTGGGATTAATCATTTCAAGCTTTTATGCAGATCTATTAATACAGAATTATTCATTGAGGTTGTCAATACCACAAGGTCATTTTATACCCGAGTCCTGATCCATCATCATCTGTTTGAGCCAGTTTATACAGGTAGATGGGACTTTCATTATAATATTGGAACTACTGACCCGATCATCATCAAACATGGTACTTATTATTACTCATGTTTTGAGGTAATATATGTCAAAACCAATTACCTACCACTCTTCTATGATTACCCTTTAGAGGTTTTCGTGCCATTGAAACCCCTAGACTTACTGTAACAGCATACATTTCAAATTAGGTCATGACCTCTTTTGACCTTTAGGTTCATCCTAGTCACCGTTGACCAATAAAGGAACCAATACTTTTGATAGGAGTTAAGAAAAGCAATTAGAGGATTTGAACGTGAGATTGCAAGGAAATCGAAAACCAAACCCAAAGCCTTTTTTATGGCTATGCAAGATCCAAGCTAAAGACAAAGACTGGGATTGCAGATCTCAAGAGCCAATGACAATACAACAAAACAGACACAGAGAAGGCATAACAGAATATATTTCACAAGTGTATTTACATGCGGCGGCACCAGCAGTATACCACATTTAGCCAGTAATCCAACAACCGATGAAATATTGAACCAAATCCGAATTAAGGCAACTGATGTACAAAAAGATGTGAGAAACTTGCACTGTCAAAATCCTAAGGACCTGACGAAATATCTCTGAGAATCCTGAAAGAGATCAGCTGTTTCATTACCAAACCCTTGCCAATACTATCAACTGATCTCACAATGAAAGATTGCCCCTGAAAGACTGGAAAACGGACAGATCACACTGATATCTAAAAAAGGTAACAAATCATCAGCAGCCACTTATAGACAGGTAAGACCGACATCAATAATATGCACGATAATGGAATGCATAATCCCAGACGCACTAACCAAGCATATGTCTAGCTTCATGTCAGACCATCAACACGAATTCTTAATGCTGCAATATAACAGGATTTCACTATTACAATCCATGGACTGGCTTCAATCGGTTGTTGTTAGTAGATGGATCCATCATCAGTAAATACTATTAACGACTAAGTTCAAAGATAGATTAGACTAAAATAGGTTAATTAGCTGAAAACAGGCCAACAAGACATCAATCCTGGCAATATACGCAAAGTGAAGGTGGCTTGTGTTACCAGGTTCCACAACACTGTCGACTGCAAAGGTTTGCAAACTATTTCAGTCGCCAGTATGTTGCACAAACTGGCCCTACAAGGCACATAAGCTACTGTTAAGTGGTGCATGCTACCAGTATTATTGCATTTTCCTTGTGAAAAGCAACCGTATCCTAGTACCCTATATTCAGATTGTTCATGAACTCATCCCTGTCTATCTTGGAAACTACAGATAGAAAACAATGCAACGATCCCAAAATCCAAGAGAAACTAGAAATCTACAACTGAGAAAATTATCACTCGGGCTAACTTCTCTATAGAGATGCTATCGTAAAGGGGTGCACTGAAGAATGTTACACATTCTTCACACATCATCAGCTTTTTTCACTCCTCACAGCCACATACTCGAGCACCACAAAAATGGGATGGGTGGCACACAAAACAGGTATTCATATTTTCACATGAATGTCTACCTGTTATACCAAAGTAAAACACTACAGCCAGTGCCATCATGTTTTGTTATGTTGTGGCCCTACTGCAATTAAAATGGCGGGATCCAGTCTGCTCTTCAAGTAATACTTATTGTAATAAAAATACATCATATGTTAGCTAACTGTCTGAACTGTATATATATATATATATATATATATATATATATATATATATATATATATATATATATATATATATATATATATATATATATGTATTGCCTCTTTGGTGACTTTACAATTTAATAAACATTCTGTATGGCAGCAAGAGCGCCCAGTAAACGTAGTTTCAAAGTATTCAACATCATGTGTAGTACCTGAAATTCCAGCAATCCATTGTTCAAAGTTTAAAAATTGATTCAAATGCACATACACGGTGGTGGAACTAAGTTAACCTAGGGATATACTCCTCACATGTACGCACGCATGTATGCATGCACGCACGCACGCACGCACGCATGTACACCTGCTCTGTGCCCCGACATCCACTGCCAGAACTCCAACACCCCACCCACCCACTCCACACACCTTTGGGCCATAAATTCAGCACTGAATACAACTATGAATGTAAGATAACGAACGTTGTATCAAGCTATGTGGTGCAAATTTTGAGAATTTGTCATCGAGACAAGGGAAAACAGACCTTGGTGAGACCTTTAAAATAATTAATAGCTATTACAAAATCAACAGAGAGAATTTCATCCAGGCATCAATTACTGATAAACGTGGACACAGTAATAAACTTTGTAAACAACAATCACACACTGAGGTCAGGAGAAATTTCTTCCCGAAGTGTGACCGATAAATGGAATAAATTAATCGAAGACGTAGCATGCACATCAAATGTGGACAAATTTACCAATAAACTCAAGCTGATGTATCAATGGTTTTCTTTGATATTTTATTAAGGAAATCAGTGTGTACCTTATAAATCTGGTGCTAGAGACAAAACCTGCAGGCATATAGGTGGTGCCTGGAAAGGCCCCAGACTAGCGATCAAAAAGGGTGTCCAAAAAGTTACACACCTAATGACTGACCACATGACATCTTCCCCTATTGCATCATACACCTTTAAAACCATTATCCTAAAAGCCAGGTCTAACGACCATATGCATATGCAATAAGAGAAATTATTTGTAAAATTATTAATTTGATTTTCTAATACACCAGTCTCCCTAAACACTTTAACCAAAGTTATAAAAAAACTAATTAAAAACCTCTCACCATTATCCCTATGCTATGTATTCAAACATACAACATAAGCTATGCAGTTACTCAGCTACGCCCAGCCACACTCAGCTCGCCTACATCACTGTATACATACACACACTCATAGGCGCACGCACGCATGCACACATGCACGCACGCACGCACGCACGCACGCACGCACGCACGCCTGCATATCCATCCACGCACCATATACCCTTACACCCACCACGCCAAACACACTATCACATCCACCCAATTTCTCCAACGCGCACACGCGCACACACACGCCCGCCCGCCCGCCCGCCCACCCGGTCGCACACGCGTGCGCGCACGCACGCACGCACACACGCACACACACACACACACCACCGCAAGACTCAAAACCACATAATTAACCTGACCCCTATAAATTCAGGTCACAATGACCTATAATATACCATAAATTCCACTAAAGCTAATTCTTGTTAATTTAAGTGAAGTCTGACTAGCAATCCAGGGCATCACCATCTCAAGGAAACCATGGTGGCAGTCCTACACAGGCCAGGGGTACACATTGGCATCCCCTGGATCAGACATTACACGGGCTGCATATGGGCGTACAATCATCATATTTCCTTTATTATATTTTTTATTTATTAAATTATTTATTTTTCTTTCTTTTTCTTTCAAAATCTTGTTACACGAATCAAATAAAAAAAAAAAAATACTCAATAATAAAATAACAAATAATTAAAAGATAAAACTGTACATTTCCCCATACCCCATTTGAAACCCACCAGTCCACGATTTTCACAATCTGTACAATCCCCATATATACAAAAATACAACTATGTATTATTCCCCAACCTGTTTCTTGGCCAAAACCCATCCCAAAGACCCCGTTTTAGTGTTAATTACAATTTCCCATCCCATATTTAATCCATCTGTACACCCACCCCACTCATTACGCCTTCATAACACCACTCGCCAAAAAACAGCCCTATACACCGAGAATGTACACATGCAGGCCCAGAGAAGGCTATCTCCGGAATTCCACAACCGAAATGTCCAGCTTATTAACTGAGCCAGTCATTCCAATGGTAAAATCCCGAAGACAGACCTCTCCTCGCCCACAAATGGACAACAAGCAAGAAAAAACACTTACCATCTCGGACCAAATTAATAAAAAAGGCCAATGTCCTTTTGAAAATAATAAATAATTAAAACACTGTATTTACAAAAATAGTCAATGACAAATAAAAACGGATGATATATTTAGGGGAGACCACTTAGGCAAACACAAAACTTATACTTAAGCATAATCGTCTCCCCTACAATTTCATATTCAAAACGTAAATATATACACAAAAATACCAATACGCATGCACGCACGCACGCACACACACACACACACACACACACACACACACACACACACACACACACACACACACACACACACACACACACACACACGTACGCACAGGCGCATGCACGCGCACGCAGATTTTTATTACTAATAAAAACCTAAAACATGTGCTGACGTCACAATTATGACTACTAGAGATAACACTGCCATGCATTTAAAAGGATTATTCAAGTGTATGAATTGTATGTCTTTTGATTATTTAACTATATTAACACAACAATACATTAGCAATTCTGAACCTACTCTAAACGGGTACTGCTGCCACAGCAGCACCTAATCAAACCAGCCCCGAAATGGCCGACGCATCATGAGCATAGTTACCTTTGTATGGAAATATCTGTGAATCAAAATTCATTGCAGTGTTCCTCTCATGTGATGGGAAATACAAACACCAATACTAGCAACCTCCTTAGAAGCTGCAGCGCTATATATACACGTGCTTGCGACAATATGTTTAGCAAGATGCTACAGTCTAAACCATAACTGCGATTAAATCATGTTTTCGTCTTGCTTCTTGAGTTTTGCACTTCCACCGCCAAAGTTTCACACACGTGTAGCTTATGTACCGTGTTATCGAAATATGTACACTTTGCTGCACAATATTTCATAAATTTCGATGCACTGGCCAATACAATGGTCGAGCATATTCCGTGCCCGATACAGTGCGTCAGCCATCTTGTCCTAGTTACCGCTATGAATAATGGGAAATACACTGCCTTATTTAGCAGAAGAGGTCTAATGTACCGTATAAGGGCAAGTGGGCGAGGCAGCCTGATTGTGTATCACACTAATTTGTTGTCTGTTTGTATATATAGTAAATTTGCATGGCAGCATGAGAATTCGGCTGCTCCGCGCACTTGCCCATATGTGGTATGTTTGAGCTCGTCTGCTAAATAAGGCAGTGTATTTTCTATGATTGATAGCAGTGTAATACAGATAATTAATCTGGAATCCATATTTTCTGAGTTCGTAAAGGTAGTAGGTGGGGGTGGGGGTGGGGGAAGGGGATTCTGAGAGTTTCTCATAGAGGATTGTGCGTGTGGAATATGAATGAAAAAGTTGGTTAGTAAGACGCGAATTTGGTTGTTCTCGAGAGGGATTTGATGATTTGTGCGTGTACAGCATTGCTATTGACGATTCTGAGTGTTATCGTGTGTAGATATCGTGTACATAGATTCTACTGTGAATATCTGAACAAATGTATGAGGAGCCCAAGGATCAGTCATGGAATTCGGTTTCAGGCGCATGCGATCAATGGATCACGGTCTTGCATGGGTTCCTGTGGTGAGCCAGGGCCAACGGAAAAGAAACCTCGGTCTCTGACTAGCCTACAGTACAGCACCATTTCGGCATGTCTTCTCATATTAACTGTTCTATTTGTTGCTTCTGCTTGTGTTTTCGCTTTTGCCTGTGTTACACAGGTGGGAGTTCTATTTAAAATGAACCATACATGTATTTATATAATGGATGCTAAACAGAGCACCTCGAGGTTAGTTTGGAATGACAGCGAAGATTTGGACCAGTGGATTTTGCATTTGGAAACATGGTTCATCGCAAGGGTGTGACGATAGGAGGGTAGCCGGAAAAGCTGCTCTTTGCCTTCCCGATAGTAAGTTGGACCTTTTGCCAACTTTAACAGAAATGCGAAGACAATCATGGACGGAGTTTAAAGTTGCTTTGCAAAATGGATACAAAATAAAATGTCCTTTCCTGTGAGAAGCAATTTTTGTCATGCAAGAGACAACCGGGTGAATCGTTCACAGTTTTTGCGTTGATCCTTGAGAAACTTTACAGGCAAGCATACAATATTGATATTGCACAAGAGTTGGCGCCACCTTGTGTTGAAACAATTAAATGTCAGTTTCTGTGGGGTGCTGTGCTTAACATTTCTAGTAAGCTACAACTAGATTTTGCAGACCATAAACTTTCGGTTTTAAGCATTAAATCTAATAAGATTGAAGAAATATTGGTTAATGTTAATTCTTCCAGCCTATTACACATTCAGTAAGCACAGAGTAACGACGATACATATGATTCACTAAGGCAGGAGGTTACTGAAAAATTGGTGGTTAATAATTCTCATGCAATTAGCTTGCAGAAACCTGATGTTAGTGAAGTAAAAATGGAACTATGCAATGTTAGTCCAACTAACCTTAATTCTAAATTTCAACAAAGTTCAATCATATGTTGGACGGGTCAATGGCCAAGACATTTTTCATGTAATTGTAAATTGCCAAAGTGGATGTGAAGGGATATCCGGATTTCCGTGGCAATGGAGGTCTAACTACATCCTCGACTCCATGTAATACACAATGTAGAACCTGTCATCAGTGCAGAAAATTGGTCGTATAAACTCGTCAACAGTGGTTAACATTTTCCTGGCAATGTTTGATCAATACTGGTGCAGAAGTAACTTGCATTAGTTCGTAATTGCCTGGCATGAGTTCGTAAAACAGAAAACACAGTAGCCATAGACCTTCCGCAGCAAATAACTCTACTATGGATTGTTTGGGTGACTGTCTGGTAGATATTCAGCTGAGTGAAAACCTTAAAATTCCCGGAGTCACAGTTTTGGTGATTACAAATCTCAGTTACACAGCTATCCTTGGAAGCGATGTGCTACAAAACTTTGATAGTTATGCCATAAAATTCTGTTAGCAAGAAATAAAAATAAACAATGTTATATCATTAGAAATGCAATCTAATGGCTTGCTAAAAAATTATGTTGATGTATTATTGATTAAAGATTTTGTAGTACCTGCTAAATGCGAAACACTAATTGTCGGCACTGGCAGGGACACAAAAGACTCACGGGATTTATTATTTGTGCCACAAAACATTTTGTGGGAAGGTCTGCACTTAAACTTTGAAACTGGGCTGGTTAAGTACGACTTAGTGAACGAATTTCCAATTTTGGTCATAAACGATAACCCTAGCCAAAAGACAATTCATGCCAATACAGTTGTTGGAAAAATTTCACCCTTAAATGTCTTGGAAATTGGCTTGGATGATAAAAAAAATCATGAAACTTGGAGCTGGTAAAAAGAGATCTTTCCTCTAGCCATAACGAATGGTTGCAAGAAATTTGCTTGCGGAATATGGAGACGTGTTTGCCAATTGTGATGATAAAGTAGGCTGAACACATTTGGCAACATTTGACATTCCTACGTTGAACTCTAAGCCAATAGCTTATGAACTACGTCGCACACCATTTATGCCCAGAGGAGAGGTGGGGAGACAGTTGACAGAAATGGAGGCACAGGGTGTTATTCAAAGGTCAACTCCAATGGTCTGCTCCAATTTCTCATGGTTCCGAAGTGTGATGGCTCGCTTCGGGGGTTGTGCATATTTTTGCCATCTTAATCTGGTTTCTCACTCTCAAATTTTTCCTTTGCCATCTATTTGGGAGTGCCTGTAAGCATCATGAGGGTCAGCATGGTTTACAACGTTAGATATGTATAGTGCGTATTGCCAGGTTCCAATCACGCCAAGCGACTGAGAAGACAGCTTTTTCCACAAAACATGGACATTGGGAGTTACAGGTTATGCCATTCGGACGAAAAAATTCACCTGTATCATTTTCAAGGTAGATGTCTTGGAAGGATGTGTTTGGTAGGGGGTATCGAGCTATATAGATGACATTATTATTGGTGGATAGGATTTTGATCAGCATGTTGCTTTGCTTCATGGTGTTTTGAGTGGCTACATGCAGCCAAGTTGACACTAAATTCTGTGAATGTCGATATGTGCAAGAAAGAGGTCAAGTTCTTAGGTCACATAGTTCCAAGAGTGGAATTAAACCAGATCCAGAGAAAGTTCGTACCATAGCTGAGTGGCCTACTCCTACAACTACTAAAGGTTTGCGCCAGTTCCTCGGGCTGTGTATGTACTACTCCGATTTATTCCCAATCTGCAAGTTAGGATGGTAACTCTGAATTCTATCACAGGAAAGGCAGACTTTCTCTGGAGTGCTGAGTGGGAGACAGCTTTTAACAGGTCCTGTCGTCACAATGTATATTGCAGTTCCATGATATGGGAAGAGAGTTCGAAGTTAGTACAGACGCTTCAGATATGGGGCCTGGATGTGTATTGTCCCAGTGTGACAGATTTGGTTTTCAGCAGCCTCATTGCAGAAACTTCGTTACTACCTCCTGGGGAGACAGTTTAAGTGATATACGGATCACAAGGGGCTGCAGTGGTTAAAGGGTACAAGAGTCCCTCATGGAACGTATGCTCATTGGGTAGAAGAAATGGCAGAGTTTGATTTCAAAAGTTAGTATCGTCCTGCTCCAGAGAACACTTATGCGGATTCCCTCTCTAGGTCTGTAAATGTGCTCTGGTAAGCTGAGGAACTCACAGTGGAGAAGTTTCGCAGGTGTCAAAATGAAGACCCTATAATTAAAGAGGTGATGGCTCACAAACGTTTGAATATTCATGTCTCACCATGTGATGAAATGTCTGCGTCATTCAGACTCCTTGAGCATAGGTGATACTGGACTTCTTTACATTAGTCATGTACACAATAAAAAATCACTGCGTCAGCTGGTGGTGGCAGAGTCATTGATCCCGGAACCGTGGGATGAGGGGGAGCTGGATATCAAGGGTCCGATTGGGTGTCAGCGGTCTGCATCTGGGAATCAATTCTTGTTGGTGGCCATTGATATTCTTATGAGAGCTGCTGAGATGATCCTGATCCCTGATAAATCAGCACAGACAATACCCAGGGATTTGATCAGCAATGTTTTTTGTCACAATGGAATTTCCTCTTCAATAATGACGGCCAGAGGGTGCGAGTTCAATAAAACCCATCTGGCAGAAATTGTTTGACTCTTGGGAATAGACGAGAAGATGGTAGCCATATGCGCCCCCAGTCTAATGGTGCAGTAGAGAGGCTGAACAAAACAATTGGAGAAATGCTTTATAAGGAGGTGCATGAAGTGGGATCTTGAAATCCCATATATACAGTTTTGCTATCATACTCTTGTCCATGTTTCCACTGGGTATTCTCTTTTTTCTTTTATATGGTCGGGAGCTGCGAACACTTTTGGCCATTAATTGGTCGTCCTCCTATAAGACTGGGAAGTGGCTGTCATCTTGGGGGAGTAACCTTGTGAAGCGCATGTTAGCGGTCCATGAACATGTTGTTGAAAGGGACGGTCAGCTGAAGACTAAGTGGGTGGAGAAGAGTGTAGAGAAGGCAGCCAAGTGTGACTATACAGTTGGCGACAAGGTTCTGATTTATTTTCCACCTAGGTTGGGAAAGACTGGCAAGCCGCAGAAGTATTGGCAGGTTCCGTTTGAGGTGATGTAGTATCATGAAGGGAATACATACAGGTTTAAGGATTGTACCAATTTCCATTGCTGGTTCCTGTCACATCATGACTTAATTGCATTCTTTCCTGAAAGACATGGCCAGTTGAATCCTAGTAGAAGTGAGCCAGCCATTTCTGTGGATGTCTGTAGTAAACTGAAACCAGTTTTCCAGCATTTTGATTATGGCATGTATGATGACAACAATGTGAGCGGTTCAGAAGATGAGCGGCTTTCAGTCAGTTGTGGCACAACTGGAGTGAGTCGGTTGGGCGATGCTGAGCCACAGCGATCCATTGCTTCTGAGAGAACTCAGATAGATAATGTTGACCATTATTCCACCAATATTTCTGAAGAGACACAATTAGGAAATCTGAATAATAGTCCAACTCCTAAAACTGACGTTAGGCAAAGATATTGCATGTGGGGGGGGGGGGGGGGAGGCTCCCGTACATTATGGAGGGTGGGACTTTGATGTGTAAATTGTATACAGCCAATGAACTGAAATTTGAGCTTTGGAACAAATATAAATAAATAAAAAGACTCACCCGTTTAACTTTGTCTAAACTGAACACTATAATAAAAGAAACCTTGCAAACAAAATAAAAATATTAGGAGGGAAGAGCGTAATATAGATATTTGATCTGGAATCCATATTTTACCGAAACGGGTTTGATGAGTTGTGTGTGTACAGCATTGATATTGATGATTCTGAGTGTTACTGTTTGTAAATATCATTTACATAGATTCTACTTATATATCTGAACAGTGTATGAGGAGCCCACAGCTCGGTCACAGAATCCGATTTTAGGCACGTGCGGTCAATGGATCACAGTATTGGGTGGGTTCCTGTGGAGAGCCTGGGCCAACGAAAAATAAATGTCAGTCTCGGACTAGCTGACAGCACAGCACCAGTTCGGTGAGTCTTCTCATATTAACTGTTCTATTTGTTGCATCTGCTTGTGCTTTTGCTTTTGCTTATGGTACAGCGGTAACTAAGACAAGATGGCTGGCGCACTGGATAGGGTGCGTTTACAGTCAGCCGTGATTTTTTTTTTTGAAGTATTTTGAAATAAACTGTATATTTTTCAACAACAAGCCACATAAGGTACACGTGTGTGAAATTTGGGCGATGTAGGTGCAAAACTCTAGAAGTGATCGAGACCAAAATCTAATTTAATTGCATGATTTTTATATGATTCGAACCACAACCCTAGGCATAGTATAATGTCATAAGCATAATGTCATGGGTCTACATGCACAACTATGTCCTTATTAACTGGGACACTATAACGATGTCATTCGCTAGGATTGCAAAATCCTGTTTATTCATATATGTGTGACAGAAAACGTTGATTAATACCTGCCTGCAAGTAAATACATGGATGTACATGCCATCTGAGTGGGAAAGACATGGTACTGGGCCTTAAATTTAATTTTACAGTTCATAATCGATTCCATTAGTCGTCTCCTTGGAAGGTGCGATCTTCATTCAGGAGCAATAGATCTACCATTCCCATTGTCTATTCAGCCAGAAACAATAGACTTATGTACTGACGAATAGATTAACTATAATGGATTGAATGCTAAGGCCTTTAGCGCTTAGGTGTGATTTTCGTCCAGGAACAAGAGATCTACATACCGAACTCACACATGCCCATTGAGGAACAACTTAGAGAAGCTGCTCTGATATCAAAATACACAGTTTTTCTCAAATGTTGCTTGAGTTTAAATCCGCAGTGGCATTAGCATCTCATCTCTGTTCCCTGAATAGTTTTCCACAAAAGATTATTACATCCCTGTTTCGTTGCAAGAAGAATGCTTAGAACATTGGCACCACAACTTAGGATTCACTACAAAATTGCCATTATTAGTATTAAGTTGTCAGCTTAAAATCAAAACTAAACACACTGCTAAAATAACACAGTTAATAATAATGCAGCCTCTTAAGCTAAAAACTAAACCATCAAATAAAACTGCTTAAGAGCTGTTTAAAACTAAGCATAAACTAATGCCATAAATGCAGATTTTCGCCTTAAATTGCGTCTCATTGCCGTCTATCTTCCCCAGATATCATGTTGGCAACAGGTTGGCAAATCGCAGTTGGCATTACAACGCTGGCACAACGTTGGCTGTATCACTTGTTTGCCAACGTTTGGCCAGAGGGTGAATACAACAAATGGAGGGTTGGCGAAGTTGTGGCATTAAGAAAAAATTAATAGAGGTAAAGCACACGATAAATTTGCATTTTTACTGAACATCTTGTGTCTCAGGAATAACTCCAGAATTGACCAATCTTCTGACACTCATAATACATTCAGCAGCTTCATGTTAGTGTTTAAACAAGGTATCATCAACCCACTACTGAAGAAACTAAAAAACGAAACTATATACAGCCAACTACAGATGCATCACCAGTAGCTGTATGCTGGACAGCTGTTAGAACTCAGTATTCTGTTACCTACGAGACATATCATTGACCTCAACCAGCATCATCTCAAATATGGTTTCACTGGGTTTGGTCCAATATTTGCTGCTCGGATACTAATGGAAATCATACATGAATATGAAGACAACAAGAAAGGTATTTTTTTCATTGTATTCTTTGATGCAGATAAAGCATTGGACAGGGTGTGGGACACAGCTCTATTCCAGAAACTTAGACTAGTGAATTTTCAGACAGCATGTTTCACCTGATCAGGGACTGGTATGGAGCTTTCTGCAATCATGTCAAGTGGCAAGGCCTGTTATCTGCGGACGCTGAATTGCATCAAGGTAACATCCAAGTGAGCTCAATCTCACCTAGCTATGGTACCCAGTATGCAATCACAAACTGACACATAGGTGCTACGATCGGGACGTTTGCTAGCAGAGCGACACCACCTTAAGTTTGTCAGCTGGACTCTGTCTCTGACCGTTAGAACATGGTTGCCTCTAGGTCAGCCATGTTTGAAATGGTCCAATATAGCTTTTGCTGGTTCGTACAGTTGCCACTAAACACTTTGCTGTGTGATGCTCCCTGTATTACATCTACATTTGTAGTTCAACGACACGGACAGTGCTTGCTAAGCTGGCTACTGTAGGCCGTAGGACGCTGTGTTTCTGCACTATGGTATTAAAGGTTTCTCATCCATCGCAGGTGAGAAGCGATCTCGCGAAGGGCTACTAACACTTACCTAAATGGTGAGGCACTCAGTCTGCCTGGATATTATACCTCTACAGCACAAAAGGACCGCCATTATCAACTATCTCGGTTATGAGGACTAAATTTCTCCAAACTAAAGACTTGCTGACATGTGTGCTAAAACCTTCAGCCCATTGTGTCACCTATCCATCGTAAATGAATTCTCCAAAGAGAACCAGTCTTATACATCTTATACATCTCTTCTATGCCCTATTTTCATCCGCGCACATGCAGTTAGACAGCACCTTCCAGACAAGACACATAATCTTCCTGGTAATCACACTGTACAACACGCGCATGAATAACCTGAAGTAATGATGCGCCAATCTTTGATATCAATTATAGTCCTTGTGTCTCTCTCCGTGCACAAGCAGATGGCAAGCCGCATGAAGGACGACACGACAAACTATCCAAGATGGCTGCCAAGATTGACGCCAAAATGCATGATCCGCTATATCCTGCTTTCCTGAACAGCTAGAATATTAATTTTGGTGTCTAACTGTAGGTTTTAAGGAATACATCCATTATATCATATGAATCACGAGGTTGACACCTATTTAGAGATCACAGAATAATTGGAATCACTTCAGAAGTTGCGATCATCATTTACCTATACTCGTGCCTCACAACTAAAAAATTATATTAATTTATACGGACTGAAATCATTATATGTTAACATTTATTTCGTTTCAATACATCTAGCCACATAAATTAAGCCTCTAAAAGTATTCAATTTTAACAATTTTATTTTCAAGCATTTAGTGTGAATATGCACCTATGAAATATGTACCCATATATACATATGTCAATAAACTATACACCCTATCGCACAAAAAAGGAAGAAGCAAAAAAGGGTAAAAAAGTAAAAAATACAAAAAAAATGCCAAAGCAACCTAGAACTACAACCACTATTTGCACATTGTACAACCAACAATATAGTGAACAAAAGTTGAGATCGACAATAGACCCTGTACGGGCCTCAAACGCCGCAACAGATGATGATGATGATGATGGTGATGATGATATCTATTGGCTTCGCACCTCCAGTCATCGATATAGTGGTACGTCGCTAGACGCAATAAGATGGCAGCGCCCTGATGTCCAAAACATGGTTAATCTTATGGACTTTATCTGGCGATAGTTAGTTATGCTATTTCTGTTCTCCCAAGCACTCATTGGGTGGCAATCCTTTTAACGAGGATTGATCTTAAATACACTAGAGATGAGTTTTTCAACTCACCCGGCCTTGACTCGGGGTACATGAAGGATACAGATATAGCATGGCTATTGTGCATCCACACGCACGCACGCACGCACGCACGCACGCACGCAGGCACGCACGCAGGCAGGCAGGCACGCACGCACGCACGCACGCACGCACGCACGCACGCACACCATTCTTAAAACATCGAACAATGTACAACGTAATGAAGCAGATTCAGATTCAGATTATTTTATTTACTCTATGAGACTTTTAAGAAATGCATTTGATCAATAATAAAAATGAAAAATTCTAAAAAAAGGTCTGCGGCTGACACTGTACTATCGATGTAATATACACTATTTATGTAGTGGTAGTATGAAGCATGGGAGGGAATGATATCGCAAACTTAGGTTATGAGAAAACTATAAGAGTCCCCTAATATTAATAATTTTTACCCATGCTTTATCTTAGAAGCCTTTTCCCCACCATAATTCTTGATTCCCAATAGCTTATAATTAATAAACCTGACATCAGAATAATCGAATAACCAAGCTAACTCTAAGAGATTATAATGATTATTACAATATTCAGGTTATAGCCGCTCGAACAAGCCATCGCTGCTCGGGGTGCCTTTAAAGGAGCGGCCAAGCCATCGCTGCTCTGGGGTGCTTTTAAAGGAGCGGGCAATGGCGTTGAGAATATTAAATAAGCTTTTAGGTTAAATTAATAAGATTATGTCAGACTCTCATCCAATCAAGTTTTGGACACAACCTGCCTCCTCTCTACTAATGTGGAGTCTATGTGGGGGGTATTTAATCAAACGATCTGCTGAATATTCTGAAATTTATTTGTCTAGAGTATCGATGACGATATCTCCCTCGAATCCCTGACAAACGTTTATTCATGGCCAAGCGCACACTCAACTTACTCCACACACGGTCCGTATACAGAGAGCTGTACGCAAGCACCCACCTCCGCTATGATGTCGTAATCAACTATGTCGCATATATGCTGATGTCACAATCATAACTGAGAGAGAAATACTTCGTCATGAACATGGAATAGGCGAACAGTTGTACAACTTGTATGTTTTTACTATTTAATAAACATTCTGTTGCACATTTTGAAACTAATTTGACTGGGAAGTGTAGTAATGAATAAGAATGCCCAGGTGGCAGAGATTCATATATGGGAACCATTGAGATGTGACATTATATGCTGACATATATATGGCGTCAAGCAGGGGATGGCGATACGAGGGTGTGTATATTGACATCTATAAATTACACCAAATATTTTGCCAGTTTTTTGTTTAGCCAGGACACGTTTGAACTTCAGTATGCACATCCGCACGCACGCACATGCATATCATGAACTGGGAATAGATGGAAGCCACCCTCTAGGATTTTGTCATAGGTGTAGCTTTAATTAACTTAGGGCGCCTGTGTCCATACATCCACGTATAGCGCACATACTGGTTTTATAACTGGCGAGAATAGCAGGGCATTTGTGCAAATCGCCTGTTTTACGATTTAATCAAACGCTCTGCTGAATATTTTGAAAATAATGTGACCGTATACAATGGGGAGGGCCCAACATATGTCCACAAAGTCCCCCAAGAACGTAGTTCTGTAGGACCTCTATTGTTATTGTAAACTCTTAAAAGGGAGGAATTCACCTTTCCAGAGTACCCACCCATTATATGACGCCATAATGAACAGCCTGATGTGTAGCATGACATCATAATGAATGACGTCATGAATGACGTAGATAAGTACGTCACGAACGCATATTTGAAGACGGACTATGCGTTGTTTTGTACACATTGTTTGCTTTTACTATTTAATAAATATTCTGGTGAATATTTTGAAACTAATTTAACTGGGCGCTGTTGCTGCCATAGGCAGCAACAGCTCCCAGTCAAATTAGTTACAAAATATTCAACAGCTTCCCTGTATAGTTGTCAGGAAATTAATAGCTAGGGCACTCGGGGATCGATCAATCCTAACACGGCGAGGTGTGGGTGGAGTTTAGCTAGTGATGGGCGGGGCATAGCTAAAATGGAAAGGTCCATTATTATCCCTCCAAAATACTTGAAAAAGTTGAATACCGTCAAACCCGGGTTGTCCAGAAAGACGAAACGTGACACAGAGATAGGGATCCATAAGGGCTAGTTTTCAACAATATACTGAATCCGATTAGTAGATTAGGGCGGCGGACATCTTGGAATTTCGGCAATTTTTTTAGATAGTCAGAAATATTCTTTAAAAGCACTGTTCCGATTGGATTAAAATTTCAGAAATCTTTTCTTCGGCTAGCCTTGAACCAACGTTGTGAAATAAAGGCCAACCGGCTAGGATCCCCGGCATCTTGGATGCCCTAGTTTTTGCAAACACGTCTACTTCTCCAGAACCGCCGAGCCGGCCGGTCTGAAATTTGGAATATATCATTAGGGACTAAGGGCCATGTCAGTTTGTTCAAGGGAAGTAGAGCAGGTTGAAAAAATGTCCGTGACCGACCAATGAATTCCGATAATTTTGAGTTGTAATTGATCGATTTTAATCCCAAAATTTCCAACACTTACTTAATTATGTGTCCCGATTTCAAATTTACACTTCGCCCCATGTCAGGTCAAGGGATCGGCGGCCATCTTGGGTTCATCGCAATTGCATCTGTTCGTGGGCGTCTTGTTGTGGTGGTGGTGGTGGGGGTGGGGCGGGGGGGGGGGGCGTTCTACACAGAATTACGATAGGAATATTGTAAATTTTATTCGAAATTAGATGAGCAAGATAGCTGCGGACATGTGGCGAAAGTTTGGTCCAGTTCGGACTGGACATATGTGCATAATGGTCGAATATAAACTATCGATTTTAGACAAATAAGCTAACTTCTTGCTGGCTCAAGTAAGCTTGTTTCTATAGGAGCGCTGTTAGTACTTTAAACATGTCCTAATTAAGCATAGCGAACCCTTGTCGCGCTGGTTTCGAAACGTTACATTAATAATTATTGCTGAGTGAAAATGTCTGCCTCATATATTACAGGCAATGTTGCTGTCAATGTAACAATGGCTTGCAACAGCTTTATTTAAGAGATTATAAATTAAAAATGTCCAAGAGGTACTTTAAGATAATTAACTATCAGTATGATATTCCCCAGCATTCTGGCTGGGGTGGGGGCACAGTCATCAGTAGCTGTAATCATAATATTAAATTACTGCAAAGTTTGCGGGTTTGTTAATTGCGTTTCATTTATCAGACAGGCTATATGCATCTAGCCACGGAATACCGGCAACATATCACATTTAATTATATAACGCAAACATGTTGACTATTTTGAAACTAATTTGACTAGAAGTTGTCACTCTCTAATAATCCAGTCACAATAGCTAAAATATGGCAAAACCTACCACGAATGCAACAAATGAAATTACGTAGAATGTGTTCGGTAGGTACTTCCTGGTGACATATTAAAAATCTAATAAATCTTTTGAGCGGAACTATTCTTTTTTTACAGTTAAAGTTTATGGTCTTTTCAGTCATCTGGCCCAACGCGAAAACGTAAATATGGCTATATTGCTGCAGCACATCGCGGTAACTGCTTATACATGCAGAGGATAGGCATTTTCGCATCAAATATAAATAATATATGCACCCATGCGTTTATTACAGATGTTTAGCCCAGAAAATGAAGTAGATATGCCTAATGTCAACGTTAAGGGGGTGAGCATGCCCCGTGCCACTGGGAGCACCTCCGTAATAGACAGGGTTTCTTTCATAGAATGAGACATGGCCGCAATGCAGATGACTGAGTGGACACTTTTAGCTTGTATATATGATCTTTACACGTTTTGATCCTCGTAATAATGGTCATGATCACACAAGTTTCCGGGAATGTTTGGTACCATTGGAAAGCCTGAAGCTTTAGCTTCATCGTGCAGATCAATGCAAGAAGAATGCCATGCGTAAAACCTCAGATCCTGCAGCACACTAAAAGTATAATATAGAATGTAACCTCACCTTTGAACTCGCCGACTCCTGCTGGACTTTGCAGAGACAGGTGTATCTACAAGAATGACCACTGATTGGCTGCTGATATTGTAAGAGAGCAAGCCATTCATCAAAAGATAATGAAATGCAGAGCTGTGAGTATAAAAGCTGCTCCCTCTGTGACTTCGAGACCGACCGCTATACAGAAACTTCCACTGCTCCTGGACTTCTCAGAAAACTCTGCTGATTAAACCTCCGTACTGTCTCCTGACACTGAAGAGAAGTAGATTTGACTGCACCTGGCGGAACTTGTTGATTTCTTCTGTGCCGCAACACTGCTGCCGCCCATTGTCTGCTATTAAGGAACTCTAGAAATTTCAGTTAGGTACTAGCCTCCGACCAAGTTTGGCTTGTATAGCATGTTGTTCTTGATCTGAAGGACATTCCACCATAATGAAAAGACTTTTCCTGGACAGATGATTCTAATTTTACAACTCCGCTTTGTGTCGCTTCTGATCTAGTTGACTTGTGAGACTAATAAACTCTCTCCACACCACTTCTGTGATTGATTTTCCCACAAGGAACCGCCAACCTTTCATCTATTCTAAGAAGTACCGCCTGCCCAGCTTGTTGTGATCTCTAGCTGTAGAGGATTAAGTCACCACGTGACATTATGCCTTGGGAATATACCTACCAACGTTGGTTAAAAGCCAGCAATACCTGCAATAGCAAAAACCTAGAACCCACATTCGCGAGACTATTTTCGACCATGACTGCAAACTTTCTACCACGTGTTTGGACTTGAACTGTGCATGATAAAATCCTAAATGTACTCACTAATCTAGTTCTCTATTTTCTTACAGATTTCTAGATCTATCGCCCTAAGCGCCATTCTTAATTCCTTAGCACCTTTTATCGGCTGTTCCTTTCTTGTCTCTAGGAACGTCCTAAAGGAGGCCGCCCATCTTAGCCATAACTTGCGGACAACGGTTTCGTGCAACTTGAAGGCAAAAGGTAGCATTGGGGTGGCATTGCTTTCATATATATCTTACAAATCGGGACGATCACCCTTCTTTGTCGCTTTTCTAAGTGGGTGACCTACTCAGCGATTTGTGCAAATTTCCGACCAGAAAGACTACTTCTTCTTGTTCAATAGGCCCTGCACATCTCACCTGGACTGCCTCTAAATAGTATAACTGCTGCCTGCGGACTATACGCCGCTTTCCCGGTTAGCTCCCGTCGAAGTTCCCACAATAGATACATGCATTCGGACACCCCGAGCCGTGCTAGTTCGGCTTTGGCCAAGAGCCACTTTTGAGGAAATACTGTTAGGACTAGGTCGCTCAGTTCGCCGCGCCTCTCAGCTCGCCTCATCCATGCCTTAAAACCTCATCGCCAACTAGTCACCCCATAGCAACCGGGTTTGATGTCGCGATATTGCTTCATGCTACGTAAGACCACTCCCCATGAACACGTCTTGTTCAAGGCCTCGAGCAACCCCTATATCCTTTTGACCACCGTGACAGGTCTTGTGACATGTACATTTTCTATGGGGAAAAGTTTCGCTATCTAAACTTCGCACCAATCACTAAGACGCACTTGAATGTGTTAACACTTGTTCTTGCAACCGAACCAAAAAACCATAGCATCACCAGAATCCTTTCCAACTCTGTCTCGTCTTCATAGCGCCAAGGCTCAGCAGAGGGTTCACCAAACCCTTTCCTCTTTAATTACATGGGCCTGTTTGCACGTCTGGAACTCAGAAGGACCTCCCCCTAGATCGTGTCAAGATCTTTTTGACATCGCTCAAGACAAAGATTTGTGTGATCATGCGAAGGAAGAGGTTCTCACATATTCTACCCGTCCTTTTTGCAGCTGTCTGAGGCCTTAATCCGCAAAACATTTTAGATAACCAAAAGTACAGTCTTGCGCGGGATCCCCTCTAAAGTGTTAGAGCTAGGCACACACAGGCGCCCTGTCATTGGACGTCTGCTGAGAACATCGGATCAACTAGGTGGCAACAACTAAACCTCCCCCTGCGTGTTCTTTAGGACAGTAAAGTAGGATTCTTCTCCCACTACTCCCTAAAGCAGATCTTTAGGAAATAGATAGCTTTCAGCGCCAAACGACTCTCACGACTAACTGTCGATATATTGACAGACGAAAAGAATAGGGACGGCTAGCGATGTACTGAGTGCCCGGGATAGATAGGAAAAGCCTGCTGTCTCTTTCTGCCGCTCTTCCCACTTAGGACCCCTCCCCTAAGGGGCAGCCATTTTCCTCGCCGCCTTACAGGCTCTTCAGCCTACAGAGCGACGTTAGTTTGGATACGGTTATCTGATGATCGGGAAGTGAATTACTCCCATCCCCGCCTGTGCACTATTCTGGGCCGACTATTAAAATACCGCTTAGGAAAAGGTAAACATAAGTAAAAGACATCCCTCATGCCTTATCTCTCACGAGTGTCCCCTCCTCGAGACACTAGCACCTGAAAGAGGCGCTGAAAGAGAGCTTGGCTTGGGTACCCACTCTTCGACCTAGGGACGCCTTTTCGATTGTGTACGCCAGGGAGGTTCGCGCCAGGAAGGTTCGCCTCCATCATTGCCAACCAAGCCACTGCCAATGCCACGGAAACTCCCATCACCGGAGTGACCACCGCCAACGCCAACACTACAGAGACTTCCATTACAGAAGCAATGCCACAGGAACCATCGCGACCTCCTCAGTTGTCAACTCACCTCTGATCTCTTCTGTCATTCTGCCCACCTCTGCAAGGACGAACGTGTACATCTGCGCCACTCTTCTCAGCTCGGACTAGAGGCAGCATCTGACACCAACCTCGAGAGATATTCAGAGCTGGAAGGCCACCAAGCATCCCGACCCACTGCCCATGGACAGCTGGGATGGTGAAACCGGTGGGGAGGAATCCACCTCGTCATGGGCCCGTCGTTCTCAGGCACTTAGCCATGCTGGAAATGTCTGGCCGAACCTGCACGTCTCTAAGGAGGTGGCTGACCTCAGCAAACGTTTGTGGGGGAGGCCCAAACCTGCGTGATGGGGGCGTCGTCACAAGCCCCGAGACCAGATAGGAAACCCGAAGGACACCCAGGAAGACTCACAGGTGTGGACAGTCTCCGTCTCGGCGGACCAAGTTCCTTGCTCGATTGCCGCTCCAGCCCGTGGACCGAAGGATTTGAGGAAGGAGAAGACAAAAGCTTGCACGGCGACTAGCCATCCTGTCCCCTGTGATGAAGATGAGCATGGGATTGCGGACGTCCTGCCAGAATGCTGTGCTATTATAGAGAGGACATGATAATCGTGTAGTCATATCTAGTCATATCGTATAATAAATTATTAACAAGACAATGGCAAAATAAAGAAGCCAGAACAGTTTAATTTATTTCATGGTGCAACTGTCAGTTCCTGGGTTGAAATGAAGTTAATGTTGTTTGCGGTGTTTCAGTAATTCCAAACAAGGCGCATGTGTGAGACATACCAGGATGTGTGTACAAACCACCATTCGCGCTGTTGCTTTGACGCTGGATTATCTTCGTTATCAAATATATCGAGTACTACCGTATCAACAGCAATCTCATAAGTCAATTTGAAAGTGGTGTTACCGAAATATGTAACTCTTTAGCAGACAGATCCTTGAAAATTGTATCTTCTTTGTGATCTAACCATCATTCTATAGATTATTTTGAAATTAATTTGACTAAAAACCGTTGCTGTTGCCTAAGGCAGCAATGGCGTATAGACAATAGCGTCGACCCCACTGACAAGGAGGTATGATATGACATAGTACTATATAGGCCGGCCCTTTTATTGAGATCGGATAAGGCCTTTGTGAACTCATCTAAAAATATGTAGTGTTTGAAAATTAGGGGTTATTGTGTTTATGATGGAGACTGAATGCACTGATTGTATAGAACACCATTTTATTGCGATCGGATCTAGGCCCTTGATGAATTAAATATTCATTGAACTTTAACATTCTTCTAAATCTGGGCACAAGTTAAACTAAGTTCAATCTACACGAAGCAAATGTCCCTGTCAGGCTAACGCATTGTAGCTCCATTTGTTATGTCAATATCTGGACTCTGTATTTAGTGATGGTGGAGATAGACGATTATCTTTCCAAAACATCATTTTGTCACGGAAACTGATTAGATCAACGTCATCAGTATTTACGTTCGTGACCAATCCCGACAGGTTTTAATTGCTTGACAAACTGAGTACATTCATTTCAAGCGAGGACGGCCGTCAAACATAGTGGCTGTGTTATTTCTAAATTCGTTCTCCGGTGTTGCATGTCTAATATGGCACATTGCTAATGTATTGCCAGATAACGCATCTTACTGGGCCGATGGGGAACCAATATCAGGCCGATACTGAGGCCCAGTAGACTGCGGTATCAGGGGTTGCTTCTGATGCCTGGCTGCATGCACTAGCCTACTCTGCCCAGTGCCGGCTTTATACAAGGGCTGGCGGGGCTCCAGCCCCGGTCCCCCAACTAAAAGTTGCAATAAAAGGTTTTTTCGACCATTTTAATTATTTTACAATAACAATATGTTACTTTAAAGGAAAGTAGTAGTAGTAGTAGTAGTAGTAGTAGTAGTAGTAGTAGTAGTAGTAGTAGTAGTAGTAGTAGTAGTAGTAGTAGTAGTAGTAGTAGTAGTAGTAGTAGTTGTGTTGTATATTAGTATATATAAATAATATAATATACCAATAGCCAATGCCCTCATCCGCTCATTGTGCTGTGCTGTAACTTTATTCTTTGATCATTGATAGCTAATATGTTAATTTCTTAGCCTACGTGATACATCTCTAAAGTTCCTTCGCTTCATTGAAAATCTGTCATCTAACTCAGGATGCAGGATGTTTAATAGCCATCTCGTCGTCTGACACGTCTGCGAACAAGCAGATACTCAGTTTATCAGAGTCAATAGGCCTATATGTGTGTTGCTGTCCGCAGGGATTTTGTTTCTGACAGAGAATCTGATTGTCTGTGGACTAAATTCAGTTAAACAGGTGATTCCGGCCCTGAATTATGCATTGCCAATTTTACATTAGCACATATATACACATAATTTTGGCCATGTTTGTAAAATTAACCAGCTCAAGGAGTGGCGTAGCATGGGTGTTACCTGGGGGTGGTGGGGGAATTTCCCCCCGCCCCGCCCCCGCCCCCCCCCCGCCCCTTGATCGGAATTATATGCACGGGTCGGAAATTTCCTCAGCTTGCCACTATCATTATCAGAATCAGCATTATGTCCCGCGTGACTCTTGTTCCGTCGCTGCAGTCCATAGGCGCATGTAGAGGGGGTGGTGGTGTGGTTTCTTGGGGTCAGACCACACCCCTTGAAAAATAGACTAATATTCGCCACCCGAGAGCATCTAGATATCAAAATATTTTTTGGGGTGGGTGGGGGTGGTTAAGGATCCCAGGACCCCCTCTTAACACGATCCTAGATCCGAACCTGTAGTCTGTTGGTGCCTCAACAATGGACTCAAGAAAGTTAATAGCCTTGGGCCCCAAGTAGGCTAAACCCGGCTCTGACTCTGCCAACTCCATCTACATTCTATCACCACTGATTTAAAACTGTTTAAATAAACACTAAAAGGGTACTTACTTGCTTGTATTCGTGTGTGTGTCCGTACATATGCACGTGCGTGCGCGAGTACGAGTGCGTTCATGCGTGTGGAAGAGTTTATTAGAAGATATTTGATATGAGTCTTCATAGACATATGATACTTTACCTAAGAAAAATCTTATCTATGAGGAGAATATTGTAATTTTGTATGGCCCTTAGGGAATATTAAATATGCCAAAATCTCTTCTTAAGAAATCACGCCAAAGGTTACACTCGCACGCACGCACACACGCATGCACACATACCCGTGTTTGATCTTGATTTTGATTAATTATGGCGACAGGACATTCTTTCACCGTACAGTCGTCAAGTAGCTAAGTTTAATATGTTGTTTTGCTCTGATTAATTCTGTAAACTTAGTACTAAAATTTATTCAGCTTTCTGAGATGATTAGAAGATTTTGTGATGTATGTATGATTACTATATTCTGTCGCTGTTGTTGTAGAAATATCATACAGCTGCAATCAGTCCTTCTTCGCTTTTGCCCACTGTCTTGTCCTGAGCCGAAATCATTAGCTTCCTCAGGTCCATTCTTGGCTTGAGTGTACCGAGTCCTGCTTTTTAGATCACCTCGTAGCACACTTAGCAGATTTATGCAATGACGTCCTCTCCTGGCTTTGTATTTTCTGGCTCCGAGTAGGATGAATTCCAAGGCTCTCTGTGCTGGTGTCTCTTCTGGCAACCTTAGCACATAGCCAAACATGGACTGTGTTTGCTGGGCGACTTTTACAGACAGCGGCGACGTTTTACACATCGTGTATAGTGCATCGTTGGAAATTATCCTGTCTGGCCATCGGTGTCCAGTGATGGTGCGCAGGTGTTTGCAGTGGCAGGCATAGAGTTTGTCTAGAGCTGCCCTTGGATCAGTTATACAGCATCAAGGATACGCAGGTTGCATTGTATAAACGTAGCCTTTTAATCAAGGGCATCTTTGATCTACGAATCCATATCTTCCAGAAGGACTGCAAAGCTATGTTCCACATGACGCAACATGCAGCAATGTCAGCAGTACTTAAAAGCAGCGAGCCCAGGATTGTACTTTTCCTCCATGGTTCGCCGCCACAGAGTGATCGTCAATTTCTTTAGTTTCATGCTTTGTGGATTGGTCTATGTGGGTGAACTCTGTTTTGGATTCATTCATAGAGATTCTCAATTTTTAGTTTGCTTGCAGTTATTGGGAAAGGTCGTCAAGGGGGTTGTTTTCCTTGTTCATGAAGTCCACATCATCGGCATATCCCATCTTTAGCGGCATACCAAGTATTGACACTGGGAGGGGGGGGGGGTGGTCTTGTGAAACTTTCCCGCATGGATTTCAATGCAGCAGCAAGGTAACGGGTGAAAAACAACGGAGATAGAGATATGTGTGTGTGGAGGGGGGGGGGAGCCGATTGATGTCTTAAACTCTTCATTGCAACTGGCCTGGCGTAGTACATCTAGGAATTTTGAGCGTTTAATTGTGTCGAAGGCTCGTTACATGTCAATGCCCATTTTGTGGAAATCCCAGTGTTTGGACATGACTACCGACACAAGCATGCGTTGAGCCCATTCAATATCTGCGCAGTTGCGTGCACGTTTGAAGCCACTTTGACATGATCCAGTGAAGTCATAGATCTGGTCTCGGATGCGGCATAGAGTAACATTGGATAGGCTTTCCGCATACTGTGATAGTGTGTTCCCTAATCGTATTGGGAATAAAGCTTTTTTTCCGAATTGGCTTCTGTAGACTGCTTAATGTTAACTTTGCTTGTTGCTGTAGACCTTTGTAGAACAGAATAAGGCGGTTTTGTTTCCTGTCTTTCAGTGATGGGAGTTTTAGGTTTTACATTATATTTCTCATACTGCCTGGTTCGTAGATACAGTTTGAGGTGATGAATCTAGTTGCACGTTTCTGCACATTTTCTGGTTTGTCCCGAAGCGTTATTTGATGAGGTTCCCAAACTGTACTTGCATATTCCAAAACTGGTTTAATCAGTCCCATGTATGCTTGAAGTCTGAATTCATGTGAACAGAATGATAAGGTTCTGTACGATTTGCTGCATATCTCTGTGACGTGCTTGTTCCAGCTTAGGTCATTTGTGATGTTGATGTCCAAATACTTTATTGATGAGACAAAACCTAGACTGGTTCCTTTTAGCGTGCAGTCAAATTTGATGGGGGTTGCGGTTTTTTTTTGGTTTTTTTCTGGCAAGGCACATCGTGTTGCATTTTGCTGGTTGGAAGCGTCATGTTTATGTCATGTTGGAGTGTTTCACAGTCCTTCGTGTCATTAATTTCCAGGTAACATACACAATCGTCGGCGAATAGCCTGATCTCCGAGAAAACATCCTGGACTATATCATTTATGTGCACTGAAAACAGTAGTGGGCCCAGAACCTTCATTGAGTTACACCAAACACAACCTCGACAACGTTTGATTTAGTACCATTGACTACTACACATTGTTTGCGATCCATTAAGAATAAGTCTTAATAACAACAACTTAGCATGTTTTTGATACACCATATTTGTGCAACCTAGATTTCAAAAGTTCATGCGGCACGGTATCGAAAGCTTTTTCAAAGTCGAGAATAAAAATGTCCACTTGTCCAAGTGCTTCGGCTTTCCTGAGGTAGGTGTCTGCGAGAATTATATTGGTCTTTATTGGAGTGATTCTTGTTTGTCAACATTTTGGTTGTTAATATACTTCCAAATAGGTTTTGAGTAATCTTTAATGGCACCGAGCAAATTGTTGATACAGTTGTTGTGGGATTCAAGAACGTCTTCTTAATTTACTTTCGCAGATCTCCACCAGCTATCTTTTATGAGTAAGAAGCCAGTCTTTTTAAACTGGTTGTATGTTTCTTCCTGCGCTCGATCAACGCCATTATCCTGTTATTTATCCAGGGTAGTGATTGTTGTAAACGAGATAGCTTACTAGGTACATTTTTCTGGTGGTTTCATTTAGAAAATTCTTAATTAGTTACCAATTAGCTTCGATATCACAGCTATTCTTGTGACTAATGAAGTACTTCGTTCTTGCATACTCCAATGTGTCTTTACACATGGTGCAATAGTCGCCTTTAGAATATTAAAATAACTTTCTATGTGGTTTCTTTTTGTCAGAGATGTTGTATATTAGGGCTGAATTTGTCTGGTGAGTGAATATTACTTAATTGGCCAGGTAATGTTGTTTCTATTAAGTCTAACGTGTTTCCTTCGTGGGTTGGAAATGATACTAGCTGTTCCATACTGCATTCATTAAAGGTATCAACTAAGGCTTGGCCGTCTGAATCAGATAAAGATGCACCAAGTCCTGTACTGAGTTTTGTTTTCCAATCAATTTTCTTGTAGTTAAAGTCGCAAAAGATGTGAATATTTGGTGGGCGGTTTGCTTTATGGTTTGATCTGATCACGAGTAGCTGATTTCTTAGTAGACTAGTGTGATTTGATGGTGAGTCTGGATCTCTATACAAACTACTGATGTAGTGGTCCTTTCCATTTATTGACTGGTTTCCCCATACTGATTCTGATCCATTTTCTAGGTCGTATACTTGTGATGATTCTAAATTCCTTTCTGAATACATCATAACCTAATTTCTTTGGAGATAATTCATTTGATTCGACTGATTTGTCTACTTTGGTTTCTTGCATTGGTTTCTCGTGTGGTTTCTGTTTTGGTTTCTCGTGTGAGTGCATCAGTGCGTACATGCGTGTGTATGCGCGTGTGTGCGTGCGCGTACCATGGCCTACCTTTGGAATTTGGATGGTGGACCAGCCCTAGGATTATGAATAGAAACTGCATAATGTGACAATATTGTGATATCTTATTTCGGTAAGTTAGTTTACTTCCTTCAACAATGGCAATTGCATCATATCTGAATAAGTAAACTTACTTTAGGATTATAACACCAGTACGACATTCCATGTGGACATATAGCTGCCTGCAAGTGCAATCAATGTTCATTATATTTCTATTAAGCCGACATTTAAATTAACAATGCAAAGTTCTAATCTATAGGTATTCGATACCCATGCATGTAGACGACAGTGCTAACTGTAGCAGCCAATACATCATATTGAGCAGTGTAAATCAATAAATTCTCTGAGAATAAATAGCCTACATAGGCCTAGTAGATAAAGGTTGTTCTCTAGCTAGAGCAAATGTGTTAAATCTAATCGGGTAATGTTGACGACAGCGAGAAGCATGCATCAATTGATCACATGGGCTGGCAAGAAGTCATTTCTCTTTTCAGCCAGATAGCGGATGAGTGAGGTACGTTAAACGCTGTTAGCGGCGCTGATCGAGTGTTGGTAAAATTAATTTATCGTTGACGGTACAGCGGCGAGCTAGACGCGTGACTAGACCGGTATCGAGCGAGTCTTGTCACACAAAAGCAACGAGTTTCTCACTATTGACTGAACTTTGCTTCTGTTTCTAAACAAAACAAAACAAAACAAAAAACAATTTTTGTGTACGAAATAGTCTGTTGGAGCAGCACTAGTTTCCAGTCAAATCAGTTTCTACACACTCAACACTGCATTTATGGTAGCTTGAATATGCGATGCGCGAATTCCAAGAATGAAAACGTTAACTTAATTACTAGATTCGCTGTCTCCCGAAGACAAAGGCAAATAACATACGGGTACAGTTGGTAGTGTATTCACGCTTCGTGATAACTCACTTATCGCGTACGCGGTCCTACTAACAATTAATCGAACGCGCATTCAATTGTGGTCTCCCGAACAGTTCATCACCAATCAAACATCCAATGCCACAAAATGTTATTTTCTGCTTCCAAACAATGACGAAATATAGTACTTGATTATACTGGCAAGTTGACAAGTTGACACAGCCCACATCAAGCACGCCCACGTGATCCCTGAGGCAGGTTCCTAATCCTTAAAGTAACAACTATATCTACAACCTATGTGAATCATGAAATATGAACATAACTGGCTACTTATTGAATATCAGAATCCAGTGGAGATGGTTTGGAAACGATACGGCGTGTGCGCGCGTGTGTGCGTGCGTGCGTGTGCGCGCGCGCGTGTGTGTGTGCGGTGCATATGATTCGATCAATTGACTTTGGCTGTTTAGGGTCGACATTGACAACTTGTTAGCTAAGAAGCTATTGTATGGTCCGAGTGCCGGTTTCTAACAGGGTATGGACATTTTCGCAGATTGCATATGAATATAAAGGCATTGTCAAGAAATTACTTCTATTTAGTAATTAGCAAGTTATTGAGTGAAATAATACATGCATTAAAATTTTTTTAATTCTCCAAATAGATTTACTGCTTGTAGACCTAAATACCCAGTATCTGTATGCAGCGAGCTTTTGTGTACTGAGGTAGCAGTTTCTAACAGTGATATAAATCTGTCATTTCCATGGTTACAAGATGGTGATATAACATCAATGCCTATGATATGATAATAGGAGAGTTTGGCACCAAACGTAATGATACAAACGTCGCTAATACTGGGTTGGGTGTGGGTGGGTGGGTGGATGGTGGTGGCGTGTGCGTATGTGAGTGCATGCGTACGCGCGCGTGCGTGTGGGGTAGGGAATAGTTTAAAACTGGTCAAATTCCATTTCACATTATGACTAGTCCTGTATCTTTGCTTTGTAAACTAGTAAATCTGGTATTTAAAATAAAAATAAGGAATGTTTTGCATGCTACAAAATAGTAAAACTATCTTAGTTTTAGAACATATAGAAGACATGGCCGTGTTTGGAATGGCATGCTGGTGCCGAAAATCAATCTAGATCTGAAAACAATATAAGCACACGGTGCTGCACACCTTGCCAATTCGGTGCATCCATAGAAAATAATTATTGACATGTTGGAGGAATGGACCTTTCCAGAGTAATGACGTCATATGACGTCATAAAATCATTACGTTATAAATGATTCTATACTTTAACTCTTAATAGTCCGACACGTTGTACAAATTGTACGTCTACTATTTACTAAACATTCCGTTGAATATTTTGAAACCATAGGCAGCAACAGCACCCAGTCAATTAGTTTCAAAATATTCAACAGCTTACCTGTATGGTTTTCTGGAAATTGATAGCCCGGGAGTTCAGAGGTCGATCGATCTTAACACGACCGAGGTGTGGGCGGAGCTTAGCTAGAGATGAGCGGGGTATAGCTAAAAATGGAAAGGTCCATTAACAGGCCATGTTTGACAGCAACTGACTTATGTCGTCGTATGCGAAAACTGCATCAGTTTGTATCATGCCTTTGCTAGTTATGAACACTTTCATCTACCCTGAAAAAGTAATAGTGAGAACAACTGTTTATCGCACGCCAAATAATGAGCTATTTAAAATAATTACTTATTTCTGCTGCATTTTGATATAAAAGAAATCTTCAAATGATGTATACAAATGATATATCTATAGAAATAAACATGCTTTGCAGATGCCACCAAAACAACGAGTGCTGGAGAACGCAAACATGACCAATAGGTCCCCGATAGAAACAGATGGCATAGCAATATTATAGTGAGAAAGTTGTTGATGGGTATGACTGCAGATAAGTATTTTGTAGTAGAGTGTCGACATCTGATATGTCCACTGGGAAAAGGAATATCAGATGAACGTTCAAAGCTAATTGAGATCTGATGGGGACCATCTATTTTAGCTCATTTGTGCTTTCCAAAATATCTCCTAAGTATGTTAACACCTACCACTCTGATGTGAATATTCCATCTTCTATTATGTCTAAAGCAGAGAAACCGGCGTACAATATTCAACAATCTTGGCGGACGATGTTGCTGTTTATGACTGCAGCATCTTCCACCTAACCTGCCTAGAGGATGTAACACCAATTCCTCTGCTTTATTTTGAAAATTGAAAATCTTGCCATCAGAGTTCCAAGGGCTAGGGCCATGGAAGAAGCGAAAGCATGAGATTCTCGTCTATACCAAATATGCCTACTAGGAAATGACAATTGGCCCGGACAAAGATTATTTGACAGACGTACAGATCAAACATGTAGTCGAGCCGACAAACCGACACAGTCGCATCACATAAATATAGAACAATTTAAAAACCTTTTCTATCACCTTTCATGCTCGAGTGCATTGCCTTAACTCATCCTGACAATATTGTCAACATTAATTAAACAGTCTAAGTTGCATAAATAATTAGCTGTATAATAGTTATACCATATCATTATCAGTAATCACTTCTATATGTTAAACGTACTGATGCTGATGTTGAATATATTATACTCGTTTGGTCGACATCCATTGCGGACCTAGGAATCGACTATTCCATCGAAGATAATGTATTGTTTGGTCTATAAAATCTTAATTTGGCCAAGTGACTATGCAAGAGGAAGACGGTTTGGTCCAGGAAGACGTTTTGGCCCAGATTACTATTCCATATAGTTACCAAAGTACGACAGTCAAATGGCAAATGACAAATTCACCTTTCCCGCCTTGACGTACTTTTGGGAAAATATATTCCTACAATGCAGTGCGTACAACGCTTCTGTTTGACTACCAGCCGGAGAACATGTTCTGTGAGTTGACTTAACTGAATCCTGGAACGTCGCCAATCCGGGAATGGTGTACTCGTAGTACAATAATTATATATGATGCATTGTCTTGGTTGTCTTGGTTAACCAGTTTGTGGCTAAGCAGGACAGAACAGGCCTCTGCAGTACTCTCGAGGAGAGGAATATCCATTTACAGCCCGCCAGAGGAAGACTTTTTAGTATTTACCACTGACATGACTGGCCTGGTAACAAAGCCCGTCATTCCCGTGATGCATTTTCAAAAGGCGTCATCTCATGGCCAGCAAAAGGACATTCAATTCAATGAGCAATTTTGAAATTTTTAATAAAGTTTTGCCATCAAATGGTTATGCACTTGTCCACCACATAAGCGTACCGATGGTGTAGTTGAATGAATGAATGAATGAATGAATGAATGAATGAATGAATGAATGAATGAATGAATGCATGAATGAATAAATGAATGAATGAATGAATGAATGATTACAAGAGAACATTTACTGAAGTAACTGTAAATCTGCGATGTGTATCCATGAAGAAATAGGTCTCTTCTTACATGACCATTAAAAATTTCTGGGCAAGTGGAGTTAATTTTTGGCAAAAACAAAAATGATAACTTTGACAACTAAGGAGTGACCTTGACCTTGAAGTCGGATCCCTCCGAAAGCATCACCATTGGATCCGGCATGCGTGATATACGTTTGTTAAGTTTTTCATGAAAATCAAGTAAACAAATCCCTGCAGTGTCAAATAAACGAGAAATATGCAAAGTTTGTATGGGGTGCCTTGGATTCAAAATTTTGCATTTCATTCAATCTAAGTCTCTCAATCATCTTGTGACTCTACTGGGTGGCTTTGACCTTGATTTCGGATCACTCCAAAACCAGCACCATTGGAAAAAATCAAAAAATCATCATCAAAATCAAGGAAAAATCCCTGAATTGTCAAATAACCGAGAAATTTGCAAAGTTAGGTGGAAGTCCAAAAACGAAAAATTTCACGCAGTCTAATAAACAGTCTCAATCAGCTTGAGAAATAGGTAATCTATGCATTCTCTGATGAAGAGGAATTTACCTCTGCCAAAATGAAAACTTAATTTTAATGCCAAGAGAGTACCCTTCCACTTGGGAATGTGCCGGCCATATCAATCAGCCCCTTCAGGACCCATATGGTAACATCCTGTTCAAGTATGGTTGTTATCGGATCAAAATTATAGGTGTAGTCACAGTTCAAAGATCCATCCTGATAATCCACATTCATTCCCTATGCGGACATCTTCCATGCATTGGAGGTCAAAGGTCAAGATATCTTCAGGACACCAAGGATAACATCTTACCCAATTATGGTAGTGATCCGATCAAAACTCTAGGTGTGGTAATACTTCAAAGATCCATATTGAAAATCCCCATACATTTCCTATGGGACGTTTTGCCGACTGATAGGTGCGTAGCTGAAAAGCTATTTGGCAGATCCAAATTCATTTGAATAGCGCACTAATTATGTACACTTGACTTCAAGTGCATGTAAACAAATCTTGGAATCTCTCTCTCTCTCTCTCTCTCTCTCTCTCTCTCTCTCTCTCCCTCTCTCTATCTATCTCTCTCCCCTCCCTCCCTCCGTCCCTCCCTCCCTCCCTTTCCTCCCCTCTCTCGCTCCCTCGCTCTCTCCCTCCCCCCTCCTACTATATCTCTCCCTCCCACCCTCCACCCTCCCTCATTGAAAGAACGTGTACACGATCCAATTGTAAGTTTTCGTGCAATAAAATATGTTTAAATAAAAAATCCCGCATCATAATTCGATCGCTTTCAAAGTTGTAACGACAAACATATAATAAGACAGGTGTAACCGAATTATTATTTGGCAGTTCGCATTAATCGCAATGTATATTAGGGTGATCTCATAAGGAAAATACTAAATTTGATATTAATTAAGTATTTTAATAATGCATATTATATTTTGTGCCAATCATATATCGGGCCTAGGTAAAATCATGATGGTAAAAAACTTCTGTGATTGACACTTCTATGTGATGATTTTTTCCAAAGGATTTTAACTTTGAACTTTGTACCCATTTAATACATAGTTTCTGTTGATTACAGCGCACACAAATCTGCAAACTCATACCGAGTTGCGTGTGCTTAGGTATGCAACTCTGGTAAAACAAACCATGCTCAAATGAAGATTTTCCTGTTCCAATGACCATGTGTACAAGGTAGATTTTCTGTTGATTAGCGCATGCACATACATACCGCCCGATGTCTAGTTTTGCATGCTCTAATGGACAATTTATAATTAAGCTATGTGCGCTCAAATGACGCATTCCTGTTCTGATGCGCTACCCAGAGCCATTGCACCAAGTAAAGGATAAGGCTTACTGCGCTAATTTTAGCAGGCTACGACTACCATATTATGTTCTATGTGTACGTGCGCACAGATATACACCATTACGTTAGACTGAGCACACACAACCTAACAGGATCCATGTTTTGAGTGCATGCACCAGTGCTATGTTGCTGGTACCAATACATATCTGATGATTGCAGCAAGTGTTAATGCAACAATGGTAAGTGCGATATTTGCTGTTGCAATGGGTGGATTGAATCTCGGATCTTCTGTTCTGGCCACACCTGGGAGTTGGACAGTTCCAGATTAGGATGTAGTTCCAGCAGCTTGGGAACTATGCTACTCTTGCCCATTGAAGACTACAATCTATTGACAGATTTATCAGCACAGCCGGCGAGGATAGAAATGCATCATATGAATAATACCACTGCATTTTGATGCACATCTTGAAACGCCAAACCTGCTACCACACTGATAGGGCCAAAGGGTGCCAACAATTCCTCAAGGCCTCCAGTGGATGCATGAGCACGAAGGGACTAAAACGAGATGTTGTGCTAAGGGCACATCACATATCTCTATGAGTTGCCGTTTTGAGATCAGCAAAATAGATGACCTTCCTAGTGAGTGTCTCCCAGGTACTATAGATGGTCCTACCATTGGAGCTCACTACCGCTACTCAGAGCCAACCATCGCACATGGGCATTGTGATGGTCTAGTAAGTGATATACCAGACTTAGCACCATTCTCCATCACAGTCGATGGACTGGTCACAGCCTGTTTCTACATCAATTTAGGACAAGTAACCAACCTCGCCATCACCTTCAAGAATGCAAATAAAACTTAGACATGGATGATCGTCTCAAGCCTATCATTCTGGAACCAACAGCTGAACTTTTCCGAGTTGCGCCATTCATAAACAAGCACTTTTGATGCTGTGTCCACTTCCAGTGCTTTTAGAGTCCATGTTTACAATACAATGAGAAGAATCCTCCATGAGCTAGGTGCCATTCATGTTCTTGCGAGATCTTTTATGCTAACGGGAGCGAGATAGCTGCATTCTCGGCATAGCATGAAGCTACGGCTCTATTTTCAGATTGAGCTAGGTGCATGTCAAGTTGTCTACCATATACGGATGACTTTGGTCCACGTCTAATCAGCTACAATATCACAACAGCCAGTATACTTTGGCAAAAGCTCAGTGCCCGGAGTATAAGAGCCTTGGCATTATTTATAATGATCCGAGGAGAGACTAGCCATACTTTCCCTATCAAATACCCTGATGAATAAACCTTCGGATGACTGCACGGATATCATTCGACACAGATAAGAAATCTGGAGGATTACATTACTGAATATGCACATCACCAGGATCAAGCAGGAACAGTACTTCACACCATACAACAATCTCAGGACTCACACAAGCCAAGGCCATTCGCTTCAGTTAATTCCAACTGGAAGCACTATGTCACTGTTTCCCGAAAATCCAGAGATGGGCTGTGATAGCAAGTGAGAGAACATACTCTGCAAACTCGTCGAGGACATACTTATTCGTACAGTGACAAGGTTCCAGATTTTAGGCCTACTAGCGGCTCACCTTCACTACATCGCCACACATATGGCTATTTCAAACCAACCTGATCGTAATTGACAAGAATCTTAATAATGACTATCAGGGGTTAAAGCAACCCGATTGTCAAAGGAATTTCACATTTGACAACATCTACTTCAGCACAGGCATCAACTCAGCTCAGCTGACTGCGAGTTCGACCACAAAATCTAGAAAGCCAGATCAAAGCATGGTTTCCACCAGCGATCTGTGAGCTCCAGAAGTACTTCTATGGCCAGAAAGGCTACACCGAGCCAGTGTTTCGCCGCAATCACTTTCAGGTTTGGCTATTTATGAGCTTATCAGGACATTGCTCAGATGATAGTAATTCCTCCAGAATGGGGATGAGGTTAGCAGCGAACCACACAAAATCGGTTGCCTGACTCGCCCTACACATGCAGCTATCATGCTGAGTGATAGGCTATCTAGTTCACTGATGCATCCTTTCCCCCAGCTTGTAGTACCGCATCGTCTTGTTCAGCTTAGAGCTCGCCGATGCCATGGCTGTCTCCAGTGTAGTGAAAATATGTATCCTTAGATTTGTAGACGCTTTATAAGGGCAGGAGTTTCCCAGACATGTTCCCATCCACGATGAGGTCTTTAAAGAGGTAGAGCTGCCCATTACCAAAGACTAGGTGATGTGTCAGGTCTGCAAGCTAACCACCAACGAACTGAGCGAGCTGATCAGGTGTATTCTATGTTCCATGAGGTCGGTCCAGAATACATAGTACTTCGTGAGTTAAGCTATGCTTAGGCTCCATTTGGATGGAATCCCGGGGTGTGCACTGCAACATGATGTGAGGGCAGAATGAGAAGATCTGGCAAAGTCTCTCGAGGCAAGACATATACATTGAGTAAGACTATATATAGACAACTTAAATGGTGATGATGATATCGACTGTCCAAATTGCAACGCGGCCATCTGAAAGGCAGGCACATCTTTACAAGGTGGAGACACTGTTAGGAAGGAAAACCTAGAAGTTGTGGAAACAGACTGAGCCACTGTCAGTTCATGTTGCCAAGTATATGCAGCAACTGCTGCAGCTGTGAAGATGGCCAGTAATAATAAGATTATTCCCCAACCCAGTGCTGCAATACTCATCACATCAGTAGTCAAGGGACCGGCTGAGCGTTATTGTTCTGTCAAAAATGATTGATGGGTATAGGTCACGAGGTCAAGTGCAATTGCACTTGACCTAATTTTTGACTGGAGGGGACCGGTTGAGCGCTATTGTTCTCCAACAATTGCACTTGACCTCGTGACCTATACCCATCAATCATTTTTACACTGGTAATATATAGGTAAACTTATCAATGTTGTATGTACAATATTCTATAGATAATAATCATGAATCTATCATATTTAAGGAGATATATGTCTTTAAAGTGAGTCATTTAATTATTAAATTTTCAAAAAATGTGTTATACAGGCAGCTACACATTTAGACATGCAGCAACATGTGTATGTACATGCACAGACAAACATGTATGCCAAAATGCATGCATACATGTGCGGCTGCATGGAGCGGATTTGCGGCCACATGTTGCGGATTTGTTGCTGACATGTGTATGCATATGTCCGGACATACATGCAGACCAAAACGCATGCATACATGTGCGGCCGCACGAGGCCGCATGTTGCGGATTTGTGGCCGCATGCAGCCACATGTTGCGGAGTTGCGGCTGCATATTGCGGATTTGCAGACAGTCTGAGAAAAGGGATTGAATTTGAACTGTTTTATAGTATGATATGTAGTGCGGCCACAAATCCGCAACATGCAGCCATGATTTCGCAATATGTAGTTGCAAATCCACAACACGCGGCCGCATGTGGCCGCACATGTATGCATGTATTTTGGCGTGCATGTGTGTCCGTGCATGTACATACACATGTTGCCGCATGTATAAATGTGTAGCCGCCTGTATAGCACAACATTTTTCGAAAATGTAATAATTAAATGACTGTCACTTTAAAGACCACTCCTTAAATACGATAGATACATGAATATTATCTATATAATATTATAAAAAATCGCATAGTTTACCTATATATTAGTGATGTCATGCAACGCTCTGATCTTTTTGAAAATGAAATGACTGTGAACACATTTTATTCATGCAGGTGCCACTGGACGCTATTGTTCATAAGTTGGTGCTGTACGCTATTGTTAAATAACTGACTGCTGTGCAATATTGTTCATGTAGGTGCCTTAAGAGCATGTGCATAAATGCTATTCTTCATAAAGCACTGTTCAATTCGACAATTTGGCATATGAAGCCACAATTCTGCTTAGTTTCAAAATAATCTACTTGTTACTACCCTTCAACCACGAGGGGGGGGGGGGGGCGCGCACCGCCCACCTAATTAATATGTTAATTAAATGCTACAAGGGTGCTCGGGACATCACTATTCATCAATGATGATGGACATGCACGATGGTGGACAGTGTTCTTTACTGCACCAACTCATTTCCCTAGCAATTTTGAAAATTTAATAATTAAATGACCGCCATCTGATTTTTTGAAAATTAAATGACTGAGTTTCAAAATGTCTTTTTAACCGTGAAGGGGGTCGGGGGGGGGGGGCGGGGGCGCCGTCGTCCACCTAATTAATACGTTAAACACAGGAAGAAAACATGCACACATGTCAATACCTATTTAAAAACACATTAAGCTATGCATTAACACATCATAACAGTAAAATAGCCCGTAGCCGGACATTTAGAGTGGACACCTGCATGAACAATAGCAGCCCCCACTCATTTAGAACAATAGCGAATTTCACTTGACCTCGTGTACACATCAATCATTTTTGACTGGAGGGGATCGGCTGAGCGCTATTATTCTCCAACAATTGCACTTGACCTCGTGACCTATACCATCAATCATTTTTGACAGGAGAACAATAGCGCTCAGCCGCTCCCTTGACAACTCACATCCACATTTTCCAGTGTCGTTTTTAGCACTGTGTCTGAAAAAGCTTACTTCACTGCAAAGGTTCCCATGAGTGTTACCTTATATAGAATTGAATAAAGGGTAATGGGCAAAGTCATTCCCTCGACTGAGGCAGTTATTCGCAGCCAATCTATGAGTGCCATGTATGATAATCCTATATATATACACCTGTGCAAAAGTTAAGCACCAGCAAAAACAATAGAACGTAGAAACATGATGGTACAACTAGGCTGCCATACTTTTTGTCCCCGCGTTAGCTGACATAATTCCAAGTACGAAATGCACATGCATGCATGACTTCACGCCGCTTGATGTCCGTGCGTGGCGGGAAACAGCACACGTGTTCAGTTATGTAAAAGTCCAGTTTGAGGTGTAGAACATTACATACAGATTTAGGCGACAAGATTAGGAATTTTGTGTTCATGACCGTGGTTTATTTGTACATAGAGAATTAGCTCTTGATTGTGAACCGCTATGGCAAGATGAAGGTTAAGTGATCGTGTGAAATGGCAAATCATAGGCATGCATACCACTGGTATGTCATGCAGAGAGATTGGCAGAGAGCTGAACATTAACCATACTGTAATCAGTCGTTTGATTGCAAAACATGGGCAAACTAACGAGGTGAAGGACAGGCCTAGATCTGGAAGACCGAAGAAGACTACTGCCCGTGATGATCGAGCCCTAGTACGCCTTGTTAGGAGATCTCCATTCACCAACAGCAGAGTGCTCAGCCAGCAATGGGAAACGCGCAATAGAGTGTCAATGTCTACCATCAAAAGGAGACTGTATGCTGCTGGCATGAAAGCTAGGAGACCTGTCAGACGTCCTCTCCTCACTGCACACCACAAAGAGGAGCGTCTGAGGTGGTGCAACGAAAGAAGACACTGGAACATGAGATCCTGGAGACGGGTACACTGGTCCGATGAAAGTCGGTTCCTGCTTCATGCCACAGATTGTCGAACTCGTGTATGGAGGTCCAGACGCACGGCGTACGACCAACGTAACATCATGGAAGATGTTCCATTTGGTGGAGGTTCCGTTATGATATGGGGGTGCATCTCATTTGATTGTAAGCTGGATCTGTTGACTGTACCTGGAACACTAAATGGACAAAGATATCAAGATTCCATACTGGATAGAGTTGTGGTCCCTCATTTTGTAAATCATGCACCTGGAACCCACCCTATATTCATGGATGACAACGCCCGACCACATCGTGCTAGAGCTGTGCATGAATACCTCCGCCAGAATGCCATCGAAACCCTACCATGGCCAGCAAGGAGCCCTGACATGAACCCTATTGAGCATATCTGGGACATTCTGGGAAACATGGTGAGAAGGAGGGATCCTCCTGTGCAGAACCTACAGGAATTAACAGACGCACTCCATCTTGAATGGCAACGAATACCACAATGGCGTATCAGTCGGTTGGTGACCAGCATGAGACGTCGTGTCCAGGCCGTCATCCAGGCACAAGGTGGATATACCCGGTATTAATAATGACAGTCTCAAACTCGTGCACAGATGTTAAACTTCGTTTTCAGACACCATTAATGACAATCTAGCCACGTGTGTTAACTGTAGGGCAATAGTTGTCAGTTGTGTCAACGTAACCATATTCAGGCCTCGTTTTCAAGTTCAAACAAAAACATACAGTGTTTCCCCACCATCATAATCAGCATTCCTCTAGTTGCATTATTACCTCTTGCACTAAGATGGATGGGTACATAAATGTTTATGCTATTGCTTTCTTCATAGCACATGAATATACCCTCGCATGTGCGTAAAAAAGGGTGGTGCTTAACTTTTGCACAGGTTTATAGTCATGAAAGCTTGGTATTTCCATGAAATAAGCTTAACCTATGACGTGTGACATGATATGTATATGACAGTAACACATATGTGATCGTGAATCCTGGAAATCTGCAATGCAAAGAAATGCTGGATTTCCCACATGGCATACCAGTGCACTGAGGGAACACATCATGACTGCTACCTATTTCCCTCACCGACAGGCTGAACACATGCTCGACTGTTATATTAGCGATATGATTAGGTTTAAGTTGTCTATAATGCAGCTGGCACCATGATTTTTTCACTCACACACACAAGCTCACACGTACGCAGACATACATCCAGAGAGCAAGGCGCTAGGAGATTTAGCACATTGTGGGAGACAGTCCGTTCACTAAAGGACACCATTGCCCAATCCATTTTCTAGACTTCGAGGAGAAGGGATGACCTCCCTTAGATTATACGCGGTAGAGAGCTTATCATGTTTAACAAGATACTTGATCAATCTCCGCTTAACAAGACCAAGACTGTGTAGGATGGAATGGGAATCAAGGTTAAAGCTGTAGGTCATAGTGTAGCATGGATCAACCGGATGGGTACGAGCCGTCCCAACTAAGCTGGGTACGGGACGACCACTCCGGATGCATTCCAAGCATGCCCCCCCCCCCTTGAGTAGGATAGTACGTGTGTATAAAGCCCTATGAAAGAGGTTTCGTTAAAATGGCTAAGTCCGTAAGAATGCAAATCATGCATGCGCGTGAGACAGAGCTTTCCTGGCAACACGTGTTAGTATTGGGAGAGAGTGTATGCTTATAGTGTACCGAGTTGGTACTAGTGATTTCTTCAAATCACACCATTCTCGTAGTTCTTGGTGTGGCAATCAGGACCGAAATGAAAGGAGGATTTCGGAACATTTTACCCTTTTAAAATCGGACCAGAAATGGCCGAGTTATCGTTAAATGGCTCACTTAAATTATTTTCAAAATATTGCTTTGACGTTGTAATCGTGTGTATGTATTAAATGAATGGGGAATGCGCTGTTCACGTGATTGGCACATCCCCCTTTCTAGCTGCACGCTGATTGGCTACTACTCACCCTCTGATTGGTGGGAGTGTCCTGCCTCTGACGTCACGAGTAGTATAAAAGGAGCCAGAAATCGAGAATCGAGAGCACTTCAGCATGGAAGCCGACAAAGTCAGCAAGACTGTTGGACCAGCGCAGTGCTAGACATGGGAGAACTTCTGACTGGCTGTGATACCTACATCACAGCAGTGTTATTCGGAATTGAGATCTCCTGCACCAGTGAGCAGTCGTGGACATCCGCGATAGGAATTTTGGAAGCTCTCAGATGGCCATTCGAGGGCAAATTAATTTAATATAAAAACTCCCTTTTCCAGAACACTCACAGAGGAGCTTCTTGCAGATGGGCCTTGCAGGCCCGATGTAATTCTATAGGATGTAGAGCCGAGGTGATTCTTGGTGGATAACTCGGCGGATCTTCCGGACCATGCTGAAAAGTGGTATCAAACTTCCGTGCAGCATGTCACGTGTGTTAATCAACTTTTAGACCACAGTCTGGTGGGACTCTGCCCGGTGCGCCACAAGAGTTATGTGACGTATCCCGCACCATGTATCCAGTTTAATGTACATGCATATTTAATTACCACTGTAGCCCTCTATGTTATGGGCAACTGTCAAACTACCGTCGCCGGAGAGAAACCTTATGAAACCTTAAAAATTTATGTATCAGTTATTCTGACTATCTGCTTGCAGAAATATTCCCTGCATTCGGAATCGTGCCATCTCATGCTACACAACTGTATCATATCCATTTCGGTGATTTATGAACTCTTACTGTACCGATGACCAATAGGTACTCAAGTAACTATACTATTGTACTTTTCATTATTTCCGTAATAGGTATGGATGACTAATAGGTACCTACCCGGTCTTAAAGACCACATTTTTATATTTTCGGTATCATTCTGTATATATTATCTTTATTTCCATGTGCTCTCAACTAGCAAGCACCATAAGGTCTTATGACCTGATGTACTGTCAGCACTGTATTAGTTAGTTATGTATATGGCAAGTAACCATCCTAGTTATTCTGTTTTGTTTACATATAGAAACTCTAGTCCACAGTACGTTAGGAAATCCTATATAGAAACATTATATCCGCATCACTATTCCCCCCCCCCCCCCAGCATCAATTTTACACTGAGGTCACTGCTCATGCTCATATTGCTCGAACCTGACATGTGCCCGATTAAACCTGGCTATTCTAGCTCGAAAGGATATGTTTAAAGTAATTAGGGACAATCTCTCCGTAAGAGACACATTGCGTACGCCTCTTTTCCGGCTGTACTGGATATGTAACACCACACACCGGCTAGATTGTATAAATTGGCCAATTACCTTAGGGCCTCTTATTAATATCGAGTGATTGTCTCTTTCTGCACACTTCCATCTGCAAGGCTTAATAATTGTCTGGACTCCCAATCGACACGTTGGCACGATCTGACTCTGGGAAACTATTGGTGTTTCCGAGTGGTGATAACTAAAGTGTCGATTTACATACACTCCCGCAGTATCTTCGGATACCAGTTAGTTTAGAAACCCCCACCAATGTAGGAAGCACTGCGAAAAGAAATTATATTATGCAACACCAGCCTTCAGTGCATCTCTGGGCATTCTGGAACTTAACCCTAATGACAGGTGAAATGTTAATTCCGTAACACACGGGTGACGGACGAGATGCAGATCTCCATCCAACTCGGTATAGTGACTGGGTGAGGTCTTAGGACCCACCATACCCTCACGGGAAGGTCACTAGCGATGAATATATGTCTCTTACTCCCCACCATAAATACTATTGTGCTTTATAAACTGCTTATGTGAACTCTAAATTGGCCTGGTGATGGTATATGTGGCTATGGTGCAATGGTAACCGGATCATCATATGATTTGGGAGCTGTCGCTCCGCAACATTATGCACGCCGTCTTTCTGAGGAAGATGCTATGTGGGGCAACCTTCGGGAAGCTGGGCATCTTCGCCAGTTAGACATATGCGTCAATAGATAGGTAGGCATCCCTGCCACTTGCGGCCAAAGCTTGGAAACGTATCTAACAACTAAAGTGTAGTTTAGCAGAAGGCCCGCATAAATAAAGCAGCAACTACCAAGTCAGTATCTTTGGACCTACATAAGAGAGTGACTTATGAATTCTTCGGAAATAATCCGACCCGTCTTCACAAAAAACCAGCGTGCATCGCATTAATTATGGCTTCACTAGGATCTGCCACTGCACATAGCTTTTTGTTTTAACAGCTCTTTTCCTCTGCTTCAGCGTTGAAGGCATTTTCCTGTGACGGAGGCCTGCACGAGGCAATTTCCTCTCACAACAATAATTTTTTGTATGTGTTATGTGTTAGTGGTATAATTGGTTTATATTAAACTATTCAAGTGGCCTCGTTGTGATGCTCCCTTGTGGGAATACCTCTGCGGATTTACGAATCTGTGTGGTACTTTCGGTGGGCCCACGTAGAAAGAACACCAGTTGGTTCTACGTAGAAAGAACACCAGTTAGTTCTATGTACTATTTTTTTGCTCATTCCCTAGCAAACGAGTACCATTGTTTGTATAGGTTATTATTCTTTTAATTATTATCATCATGTCCAGACTTTTAAACTAGTTAATGGACCGACATACCGGCGACACGCACAGTTGGGATGAGACCATGAGGTTCAATCTCGGTGGCAATGGTCGCACAGCCCCACTGGAACATGATCGTTCCACCGGCTCCGGAAGCCAGTTTTTGTACCTTCCGGAGGGTCGTGATATGGGATACGCAATCCCGAGAACCATAGCTAACCAGCCCTCCCACGAATCCTGTACATGCAGTGCAACGGAGTGAAGCAACATAGTGGACCAGCGCATACCATCACGAGCTACAAGTGGTGCCCAATGTGGGCTTCGAATGAGACGTGAACCCACGCCAACTCTCAACACACACACGGTTCAGTCTCCTTCATCAGACAGTCAGCGCTCCATAGATCTGGAAGTAGCATCATATGACGGACGAACCTCACAAGCTCAGCATGCTCACCGACTATGCTAGTAATTTCTCCGGTGCAGAACAACCAGCACCGCCTTTACACAAGTTTTCACCGATCAGCGAGGGGACATTTTGTGATGCCTCACAGGTGGAAACTCAATACATAACCTTGTGGGATATGCAAGATAGGCACCCACCAGCTACACCCACGCCAACTCTCAACACACACATGGTCCAGTCTCCTTCACCGCCTTTACACGAGTTTTCGCCGATCAGCGAGTGAACATTCCATGATGCCTCGCAGGTGGGAACTCAATACATAACCTTGTCGGATATCCACTATAGGCACCCACCAGCTACACCGGATCACGGTCGACCATGACACAGACGCCCTATGGGTGCATACTTATCCTTCCCAACCATTATGTTCGCCAACGTCATCACAGAGTGACCAATGGCCAGAACCTCATGTACAATATCCCGGATCTCCACCGGTACGTACGTCGTCACCATACTATCGTTCTGGACCATGATACGGGTTGAAAGATGCGGTACCTCCCTTCCAACAATACACCAGAAGAACAGTCCCCTGCACCGCCTCTATTTGAGGAACACCTGTCACAACATCCAGTAGAACGTCCACGTCGTCTACTAGTACACCTCCACCAATCTATATACCTACACCTGTCTATGGACCCGCATCAGGGTGGTATTCGGTGGACGCTACATATCGTGCACAGCACTATCGATGGGAATCGCCCTCTCGGACACGGCATCACCATCAGGGACATACCACCAACACCACCACCATCAAAACGCAGACCAGCATCCACGTTTACGTCAGTATTCCCAGCACCACTACCTGGATTCCCGCCCATAACTTCTTATCATGGACATGGCCGGATCATTCTCCCTCCCGAATTTAGTGCGCAGAATGATTGGGCTAATTATAAAGTCCAGTTTAAGGTCATAATTCGTACAAATCGGTGGATTACACACCAACGTACATGGAGTTGGAAAGCACGTTGTTGAAGAGATTCGGAGACATGACCCTCGGTGAGACCAGTCATGTGCAACTCAAGAACGTGCGTCAATGATCCGGGGAAACACTACCGGAGGTAGCTAGTCATATTCGGTGACTAGTTACCCGTGCCTACCCAGCACGAATCACAAGTGCGTCACACATTTACATCTAGACACTTTCATCGATGCGTTGAGCGGTGAACCCACCTTCAAGGAAAAGTTATTTCTTATAGAACACGGTAGTCTACAACAATTGACAGCAACCGCAGTTTCGATTGAGAATCTCTTGGAGCGGGAGAAAAATAATCGCCGACAACTACACCATATAGATGAAGTGAACGATGACAGCCTCGTAACCACTACTAACAGCACCACTGCATCAGCATCAACATACGCATCAAACCCGCAATCACAGTCAGAACACTCCACCTGTCAAAATCATGCATCTAAAGGAAGAGGGCATGGCCAATCCCATCGCGGGGGGGGGGGGGGGGCACAACAATGCCCCAGGACACCGGAACCAGCACAACAATAACAATAGACAGAACATGCATGCTAGGTTAGAAGAGATAACCAAACAGATCTCCGCCCTCAGCAACTTAGTCACCACACTCAGCACCATGGTCGCGACACAGTCGACAACACGCCAAACAACCAATATGATGACTTCTACACAGCCACCGAACACATGGTTTGGATGTGGTCAGCCGGGTCACTGGAAGGAGCAATGTTCCAATCGCCCTCCGTCAACAACTCCTACTGCTGACTGACGTACACTGCAGCCTGAGACCCCGTTAAATTAGAATGCGCACTGATTACAGAGTCTCTTCTGTGCCCACTCTTACAACCCGGCTCTACTGCGGCCTCCGGACAACAATGTCAGGTGGCATACACAACAACTCATCCTCGCACGACACACACACACACGCACGCACGCACGTACGCACGCACGCACGCACGCACGCACGCACGCACGCACGCACGCACGCACGCACGCACGCACGCACGCACACACACACACGCACGCACGCACGCACACACGCACACACACACACACACGGCTTCTTATATGTCGGTACCAATGATGCACGACACTGACACCTCCCTCTGCCAGAGGTTGTAACCCCGCAACCTCCGTTTCTAACAAACCTTCTTTCCTATGTAAAATGGCAGTGGTAGGTTGTAGCACCTCCGCTGAAACAACGTTTATACAAGCACCATGACCCACTGCTAAAGCACTTAACACCCAGTGCCCCTTAGTGGTTTGCAACTCATGTGTCCCAACAGCATCACCTACTACATCCAACAGCAGCAACAGGGACATGGAGTGTAGTCAACATTCGACATCATAGATCCTCAAAAAGAAGCATCGTTCGACGGTCGGGAAGCCAACACGCCGTCATTGCTTCTTCTGTGCGTCTACTAAGCATCCCATGATGCATTGTAACAAGTGGCTCACACAGGTAGCCCTCATCCGTGACCGCACCAGTCCTGTCCGCACTGCTGTATACACCAACTCACAGTACACAGAAACAGCATCAACAAGACCACTACTTATACCCCCAGCTCCGTCATCGCCTAAGCAATAGTAGCAGCAATGACGACGGGTTGGCCCCTTCCTCACTCAGCCACCTACTGCACTCACGGAAGCTATCCGGAAACAGACCGACTATATACACAGCGATACTGCACCAAAAACAACCCCGCACACAGTATCATTGGAAACTCTTCCACAGGCACACCATAAAGTAATATATAAGTGTGCTTGTCTGTTTAGTGGCGTTTCCACTAGTGCAACTTTTGACACTGGAGCTTCCATCACCGATTTAACAAGCGCTTGTATGAGAGAATCCCGACTCATAAGAACCTTAGATCTACAAACATATTTTTGCAAACAGCTACGGGAGCCGATGTTCCTGTGGACAGTACAGTAAACCTCGTAATACAGATAGAGAAAATGCAAATCATACAGCGAGTTGTCATTACCTCTATTCAAAATGATGCCCTGCTTGGTTCTGATTTCCTCAATGCCAGCGAAGCCATCATGCATTGCAGGAATTAGACATACACGGCCGACACATACCACTTGGACCGGAATCATCACTGTACGACACGTGTGCAGTGATTTTAGCATCTACAGCCACAGTTGAGCTGGGACAGGAGAACATATTATGGGCCACCGCACCACAGTTAGGAAACAAGACACACATATCTGTGCTGGAACCCGACCCTGAATATATAATTGCCTCACAATGCGCCAGTCCCTGAATGATCGTGGACACCACCAATAAGGATCACATACGATTCTGGGTATTCAATGATGGCACAATGGACCCAATAACTCTAGAACTGGGAGTTCGTTGTGACCATCTGGTGGATGTGATATCACTGGAGACACCCCCTACTACACCTACACCAGCAACAACTTTTGATGATTTCCCGAACACCTGCATGACATATATCTGCATGCCACAGTTGGATTGATGCAATCTCATAAACGTGACATATGGAAAATCTTATATAAGTATTGCGATAGTTTCTTGGCTCGAAATATGGACCTGGGAGAAACTCATCTCATGCGACACTCCATCGACACCAGAAACAACTGACCCATTTGACAACCCGTTCGATGTCTTCCAATTCTCAAGGAGGTGGAAACACATCAACAGGTAAACGACATGTTTCGGACAGGCATAATAGAGCCATCAGCACCCCCCCCCCCCTGGGCCAGTCCCATTGTACTAGCAGGCAAAAACGATGGATCTTTTGTATAGATTACCACCGCCTTAATGCTCTAAGTGTCAAAGACGCGTATCCATTACCTATGATAGATCAGGCCTTAGATTCCTTGTCCAGACCCAAGTGGTTTTGTACCCTTGATTTAGCTAGTGGTTACTGGCAGGTAGCCATGGATGAGGCTGACAGGGAGAAGACCACGTTTGTCTGTGAAGACAGTCTTTTCCAGTTCCGCAAGGTTCCCTACGGATTGTGCAACGCCCCTGGAATGTTCGAGCATCTCATTGAGCAGGTATTAACTACCATGCAATGGGAGATCTGTCTCTGTTACATCGACGACGTAATCACCTTTGGCTCCTCGTTTTGGCAGACTTTGTCCAACTTGGACAAAGTTTTAATGCGCTTTCACAACGCCAACCTAAAGCTCAAACCCAAAAAGTGTCATCTTTTTAGACAGAGTGTCGAGTTCCTGGGACACGTCATATCCGACGATGGAGTGGCTACTCAGCCTCCAAAAACTAAAGCAGTAGCAGAGTGGCAGATCCCCACTTCAGTCATGGATGCCCGGTGTTTCCTCGGCCTCTGCCAGTACTTTCATCGTTACATCCATTACTTTAGCAAGATTGCATCACCATTATTTAGGATCACCGAAAAGGATCAACCATTCGAGTGGATGAGTGAGTGTGAAGGTTCCTTCAGAGCGCTGAAGGAACTCTTGACAACCAACCCAATTCTTGCTCATCCTAACACTAACCTCGATTTCATCTTAGACACTGATGCATCGGCTTATGCAATTGGTGTGGTTCTATCTCAGATCACAGAGGATGGAACAGAGCAGGTACTGGGTTATGGTTCACGTACCCTGAACAAAATGGAGGAACGTTACATGACCACTAAGAGTGAATTGTTAGCTGCGGTTCATTTCATCAAGTACTATTAAACACTTTCTGTACGGGTACACATTTACCCTGCATACAGATCATGCCTCCCTATGCTGGCTCAGAAGCCTAAAAAATCTGGAGGGCCAAGTAGCGAGGTGGCAGGAACCCTGCATGCCTTCAACTTCAACATTGTTCATAAACCCGGCAAACTGCAAGGAAAAGCCGATGCCGTGAGCAGAATCGGGCTTGAAGATGAACCAGAAGTGGCCACCACCGTGACACATACTACACAGCCATCTCCAGTGTTCCCCGAATTGCGGTGCGCAGAGTGAAATACAGAGACAGTCGCTCACAGACAAGCAACAGACACGCAAACACGGGACATATGCGTGTGGATCCAGGAGGGTACATTCTCCTAAGAAATCTGTTACACCGCTTTCCACGACGGCAAAATACTACTATCAACGGTTTGGAGAGTGTCATATGCAAGACTACATTCTCTACATTAATAACCGGATAGTGATTGCTGAACATTATCATAAACCTATTCTCAAACAACTACACGATAGCGAAGGACACCTAGCAATCGAGCGAGCGACAACACGAATAGAAAAGAGATTCCACTTGATCGGGATACGCGATAGTGTGAAGGCATGGGTCACCAAATGTGTCCCATACCAAAGGCACGCTGTTGGCGGCACCATTCCGCATGCCTATAAGTTAGAATTGATGGTGCACCATTGGAGCGAGTGGCTATTGATGTGCTCGGACCTTGAATACGACGGATGAATGAACCAAGTACATCCTCGTATTACAAGATTATTTTACGAAGTGGGTAGAAGCATTTGCTTAGTGCGACAAAGAGGTATCCACAGTAGCAGAGGTCCTGACAAGCAATGTGTTCTGCCGATTCGGTATGCCCTATGGACTGCACTCTGACCAAGGAAGTAATTTCGAGAGCCGGTTGATCTCAGAGCTCTGCAAATTGTTTCATATCGTCAAAACAATGACGACTCCGTATCACCCCTGCAGTGACAGAATGGTGGAGAGGTTCAATCGGACCCTAGCGAATATGCTCACTAAGGAAACACGCCTTGATTGTCGAGATTGGGATCTACGACTCCCATATGTGCTCATGGCATACTACACTTCAATACATTCCAGAATGGGTTATACCCCTGCTCTCTTAATGTAAGGCTGTGAATTGGCCTTACCCTGGATCTGGCCATGCCCAGGAATCCAGGAGAGAAAAATTCACCATCTCTCTACGTAGATCTCATGTGGCAGTGGATAGAACAGACCCATGAGCTAGTGAGAGCAACATTATCCACTGCACACCGGCGTCAGAAAACGTGGCATGACAGGCGAGTGCATGGAGAGCCGTGTGAGGCCGGAAAGATGGTTTGGATTCATGATTCACGACGTTCTGCAAATGTGCCGAGTAAACTGAGTTACCAGTGGAAAGGCCCCTATGTGGCAGTAGGTAAGAAGTCGGACGTGACCTACTGTATCCGCGCCTCGGATGGCCTGACCTCAGTCATCCACTTCGATCGACTTAAACCTTGTGTCAGTGACAACCCAGTACCAGAGCTCGGATTGGGCATTCAACATGACACTGGTACCTAGACAGATGTCTCTATGGAAACAGGTATTACCGACATTTGTCCCGAGTGCCGCAGTGCCAGTTCGACCCCTCTCCTAGCAAGCCAGGAGTCCGGCGAACATATGACTAATGGTGAGGATGATGAAGAGATACGTACTCGCTCTCGCTCCTCAGAGCAGGTCTACAAGATCTGGGAAGTCGTATCTGAAGACTCACTCGTTTGTGCTGTCCAAGGGGAAGGACGAAAAAGTTGTTCCGCCGACATCTTCCCACTCCCACCCACTTCATGCTATTACCCCAATTATAGAGTTACCACAAACGGAAGCTGAGGCTGCCCCGGGCCATGCTTCCTGTGGAGTGGACCATGTAATAAATAACATGGAAGTGTAGATGCCTGATAAGGCCTTGGCTTGTTTCGAACAACAGCAAAACTGCATAACTCGGTGTACCCCTCCAAACCCCCAAATCGCCGGACCACTCCCACTCCAAGGTGCACCCCATCCGTTAGCACCATCACCCCCTCACCCACTCCAACTGGCATCTCTAGTCTATGCACAAAGTTCGGACATCACCGGTCCTGTACATTTCACACTCCACTCTTCGTCTGTTGACTGTCAATCTTCAGATATGAGAGAGCCAGCTTCTACAGAGGAGGTGGCATCCAGTACCACAGTCAACCCCCCCCCCCCCCCCCGGGCCAGGTGTGGGAAGGGAAGCAGCCTGTTCAGCAGGCTCTCGGCTTCAATATTCTTGGTACTTAAAAACTATGACAGAGTACCAACCGTTTTGTAACGGGAGATGATCTTCTCAATCATCCCTGACCACAACAGACCTACCAAGCCCCCCCCCTACCCCCCCCCCCCCACGGGAGAGCAGTCAGAACATCACATCAAGACACAGAAAGCCAGGAGCATACAGAGCACACAAGCCCGCAAGGCTGTATACGTCAATTCATCCTTTGCGTGAACATTACATACCTACCCGGTTATATAAATGTATAGCAAGGACATTCAACATCATCAACAACATAGATAGAATTCAAAGTTAGAGACACCTTTTTCCGCAACATTCCCTCCCGCACGAATCCGGGAAGCTCATCACTTTCCGCAACCCGTCTTTTCTGCAATAGCAACAGACTCGGCATTCCCCAGCTTGGAAACCTGGATCTGGCCAAATCGCATTACGCCAGCGTCACACAGCAACCCTGACTTCCCTACAACAGAACAGCACCATCATTAACATTTTCCGCAAACACCTCCTTACCCAGTTTGCGGAAAACTGATGATACGGAAAGGAGGAACAACACTGCCGCCATCTTCAGTACGCGCTATGGGGGAACCCCCCCCCCCCCCTAGAGACGTCGTACAGCTAAACTATCACACGTCAATCACACGTAATAACAGTCAGTATTATTAAGAGAGCAAGATGCCCGCAGTCTGTCGTCAGTATTGAGTAGGAATTTGCTACCGGACGGAAATCCGATAATGGTCTGATTCAAGTTATGACAACCCCCTTCTTAGTCATCCACGATCTAAAGTAACTCTGTCACGTCTCTGGACTCGGCCATTACAGAGCGAAATACACCATGTCCAATAAAGTTGACACCACCATGCAGCTTTCCTGCCCCGCTGCCATAAAAACGTCAGACTTCACGACGGCGCAAGAATCATCCGCAGATAAGCAGCCACGCGTATCAATCAAATTCACCAACATGACGGAGATACAGACACTCAGGATGACTGTATTCACACTCTCCATACGACGGTATTGTAAATTGTAAAGCTGAGGCACGCATTTTCCGAGCTGTACTGTGATAATTAAGTTTGGTCTAAGTGAGATGAGACTAGTCCTACCCACAGAGGAGGGTGCTTGCCAGTCCACCCACCCAGAAAATACAGTCCAGCTTCGCGGGGTCAGTAGACTTGGATTCCGCAGCTGTTTAAATCAAACAATAAATTACAGTCAGCTATACTGTCCTAACTTTGATTAAGAACACAACTGTTCTACCGCGTATACAAATCTTTAGCATGGGCTGATGAGGCAGCATCAAAACTTAGACAGGTATGACATCGTGGAGAATTTCAAATATTCTCTTACCTACCTATTCCAGCCACTTTTCAACATGGGCTGGGATAAGCTTACTACACACCAGAGGTGGCACATGTATACGATCACGGGCATATAAAGGGACGCTGTTCTGAGGAACAGAATAATGAAAACATGTATTTCCATTTTTCGCATCAACTACGAACAGTCAGCAGCATAAAAACTCCACCATTTGATACAGATTGCCTAAGTTTCCGATCAACCACGTGCTTTCAAAACAAGAATCACATGATCATCGCTTCTATTTTCCAGTAAATTGGATCAAGGACTATAAACAAAAGACCCGTCCTATATGGATCTACCACAGCGTGATGGAGGAGGCAAGAGGTGGTGAGTTGGGGGCCAAGCCGCTGACGTCATCACACTCTCCCACACCCCATTGAGCATTTCACCCTGAAATTTGAACAGGCGGGTTTATAAGCATCCAACTTGAAGAACAGCTTCATGCTAATTAAAAGGTGAGATTCCACAGGAATAAGTAGTTCCAGATTTTAACATTGATCGGAGACCCGATTTCCCGCAGAGTGTGGATGAAAGCGGCTATCCTTCCTTCTTATCTTAATATTTGCCTTCTTCCTACGAAGGGAATATATGATCTGACTCCAGGAGAATAAAAATTAAATATTTCCATATTTGGCGGAACCGACTCACCCTAAAACTTTCGGATGTGGTCATCCGCCCTTCTGTTACGTTACCAAAAGTATACAAGGAGGAGACCGTGCACTGAAATTTAATCTTCCCATCAAACTTGACACTAGGGAAGATTGAGCATTAAGCTACTTTCGTGTCGCAAACCAAATTCTGCTGTTTTCTTATTATTACTTTTTTATCTTATGTTCTATTGGCCAGGAACGTTATGAAGAGTTAGGAAAGTTTAAATTAGGTTATGGCAGTTCCGCAAATCACCATCATGCAGCAATAATATGTCGCTTGCGGAAGATCTCGCCTTGTCCGACAGCTCGGAAGAATCGGCGCCTGCTCATCTTGGAAAGAAGTATCCATGTACAGCTGTATCGCACAATGGACAGCCATGCAAGCATGCGTTTTCCAGAAACTCGGACTTGACGTTTCACGTCAATTGCGACCATTTATTACAGAGAGCATTCTGTGCGGACTGCAAATATCTGTATTCAGCTACTCGGTATGGTGTAACACACGTGTTATCTTTTAAACATTGTGTGTTAGTTCTGACATTAAAACCTGGGGAACAGAATCAGGACATAGATATCCTCGCTCTACGTATCGAAAGTAGACATCCAGTTACCATGATTCCAATGGGAAAATGGCCAAAACGAAACACACCAAACGATGACAAACTGACTTTCCGCATTTAGCTAGACCTTCAGCATCCGCAACACAGCCAGCCAGCACCAGCACTCCAGCACCCATCACCACAGCATCCGCATCCATGATAGGCCAGACAATATCGGTAGTAATAACAACTCCTGTGAAAATCCATTAACCAGTTTTACAGGACATTTCGGACCATTCAATATCTCCATGCAGTTTAGTCATCGACGAGGAGATAAGCCTCACGGAAGCCATTATCACCACCATTCGCAGCAACATCCTTCCCATAGATCCTGCCATTAGAAAGACTACTACGCCGGACAGACCATATTCGGGAAAGCGCAGACTGGCTCACCAACTGGAAATCCGAGCAGTTCCCAGAACATCCGCAAGTAAGCTAATCAAGGCTGTGAAAATAAGAAAGTTATCCGCAATCACTGCAGCAACATCGACGCCCAGCATCATCGCATCATTTAGCCACCCCGCAGCCAGCACCATCACCACCACCGCCACCACAACAGTGATGGCAGCAATCTTGGAGCAGCCACCAGTCCGAACTACACACATCGTCGTCACCACCACCACCAGTGCATCCATGAATACATCTACAGCTTCAACCAACTTAAGTACCACCGACCTAGGCAACATAGATAATGAGATATCGGCATCGGAGTACCACCCACCACGACCATCTAGTACAAGTCGTGGAACCCAGACTCGCTGGGGAAGTTTCTCCGCGAACGTTTGTGGATACTATTGTCGTGGATGCAGCAGAATGTGTGAATAGGTGTGCAGAAAATGGAACCTTTATTTTATTATTTGTGAAAAATTCTTCTTGTTATTATATATGTTTTTATAATTGAAACCCTGTTCCTTGGCTGACTACGGTCATCATATACAGCTATGCAAAATCCTTACATAGCTGTGTCTCACAAAAATAATTTCTGCGGATAACTGTGTTGTAAACATGTCGTGTGCGATGTAAGTACACAACACACCGTAGCGAATATGTCTTAGTTCTGATCATGACATCCCAGCTATTGCTGGGGCTGCCTGATGAACTAGTTTTTACATTATTAAAATGCTATTTTTCTTATTATTTTTCGTCTCGCATCAATATGTTGAGACGGATTGTGGATAGCGAGAGCTATCCGTGCGGACCCGCCAAAATGGGCCGCACTGTATGCATCCCTTTATATATCTGGAATGCATATGTAATTCATGAAACTGTGATACCATTACTGTATTACTGTTGTTATAACATATATATATATATATATATATATATATATATATATATATATATATATATATATATATATATATATATATATATATATATATATATATATATATATATATATATATATATATATATATATATATATATTGCTTATATATACTTTTATATTATATTTGGTTCAGGTACGTTGGAGCTTGGGCGTTCTTGGCGGAAATATAATTATCCGAGAGAACGCCCATGCGTGCTATTGTTTTAGCAAAATCAGGTAGTAAAATAAATAAAACCACGAAATAAAACCAAAAAAAAAGACCTGGAAAAATAATTCCCAGGTAAAAAATCAAAACTAAAAGTATGCCTCCCTCCCAAACTCTTTCGCACCTCTATGTGCTCTTCTCTGATAACTACGCGTCTCTCGCGTCGCTACTCCTCTCAGCTACACGCCTACTTGGGAAGTCTATAATTCCCACTTAGCATGCTCCCATGCATTCGATCCGTGAAACATTGATCGTTTGTCATGGGTGTCAAACTAGGAGGGGGTGATGTAGCACTGATCGACCGGTTGGGTACGAACCGTCCCAGTTAAGATGGGTACAGGACGACTGCTCGGGGTGCGTTGCAAGCACGCCCCCCCACCCGCCTTGAGTAGGATAGTACGCATGTATAAAGCCCTATGAGCGAGGTTTCACTAAGATGTCTAAATCTGTAAGAATGCGTAGTGCGCATCCACGCGTGTCAGAGCTTCCCTGGCAACATGTATCAGTATTGGGAGAGAGTGTATGCTTATAGTGTACCGAGTTGGTACTAGTGATTTCTTCAGATGACACTGTTCTCGTCGTTCATGGTACAAATCAGGACCAGAATGAAACGAGGATTTCAGAACTTTTTATCCTTTTAAAATCGGACGAGAAATGGCTGAGTTTTCGTTAAATGGCTCACTTAAATTATCTTTAAAATATATGTATTAAATGAATGGGGAATGCGCTGTTCACGTGATTGCCACGTCATCATTTCTAGCTGCATGGCTAATTGGCTACTACTCGCCCTCTGATTAGCTGGAGCGTCCTGCCTCTGACGTCACGAGGAGTATAAAAAGAGCCAGAAATCGAGAATCGAGAGCACATCGGCGTGGAAGCCAACACAGTCAGAAAGACTGCTGGACCAGCACAGTGCTAGACGTCGGAGAACTGCTGACTGACTGTGGTACCTACATCACAGCAGTGCCATTCGGAATTGACATCTCTTGCGCTGCCGAGCAGTCTTTGACATCCGCGATAGGAATTATGGAAGCTCTCGGACGACCATCCAAGGGCAAATTAATTTAATATAAGAACTCCCTTTTCCTGAACACTCACAGAGGAGCTTCTTGCGAATGGGCCTTGCAGGCCCGATGTAATTCTACAGGATGTAGAGCTGAGGTGATTCTTGGTGGATAACTCGCCGGATCCTCTGGACCACGCTGAAAAGTGGTATCAAACATCCGTACAGCATGTCCCATGTGCTAATTAACTTTTAGACCACAGTCTGGTGAGACTCTGCCTGGTGAGTCGAAAGAGCTATGCGACGTATCCCACACCATGTACCCAAGTTTAATGAACATGCATATTTAATTACCACGGTAGCCCTCTATGTTACTGGCAACTTTCAAACTACCGTCGCCTGACAGAAACGTTATAACATACTGTGTAAATTTATGTATCAGTTATTCTGACTATCTAGTGGCATCTTTCTATAGCTGTTCTTCTTCACCATCTTGAGAGTGAGCCGCATCAACAGTCTGCTTGCTGAAATCTTCCCTGCATTCGGAATCGTGCCATCGCATGCTACACAACTGTAGCGTATCCATTTCCATGATTTATGAACTCTTACTGTACCGATGACCAATAGGTACTCATTATTTCTGTAATAGGTACTGATGACTAATAGGTACCTACCCGGTCTTAAAGACCGCATTTGTATATTTTCGGTTTCATACTGTATTATCTTTATTTCCGTGTGCTCTCAACTAGCAAGCCCCGTAATATCTTATGACCTGATATACTGTCAGCACTGTATTAGTTAGTTATGTATATGGCAAGTAGCCACCATAGTTATTCTGTTTTGTTTATATATAAAAACTCTAGGATGCAGTACGCTAGGCAATACTATACAGCAACATTATATCCGCATCACTATTCTCCCCCAGCATCAATTTTACACTGAGGTCACTGTTCATGCACATATTGCTCGAATCTGACATGTGCCCCACTAAACATGGCTATTCTAGCTCGACAGGGTAGGTTTACAGTAGTTAGGGACGATCTCTCCATAAGAGACATATTTTCTACGCTTCTCTTCCGGCTGTAGTGGATATGTAACACCACACACCGGCTAGATTGTATAAATTGGCCCATTACCTTAGGGCCTCTTATTCCCGCCAATGTAGGAAGCACTGTGAAAAGAAATTATATTATGTAACACATAATATAATTAAAATTATGCATTCTGTAACTTAACCCTAATGACCAGTGAAATGTTAATTCTATAACACACGGGTGATGGACGAGACGCAGATCTCCATCCAAGTCGGTATAGTGACTGGGTGATGTCTTAAAACCCACCACGCCCTCACGGGAAGGTCACTAGCGATGGATATCTGTCTCTTACTCCCCACCATAAATAATATTGCGCTTCTAAGCTGCTTATGTGAACTGTAACTTGTCCTGGTGATGTTATATGTCGTTATGGTGCAATGGTAACCAGATCGTCATATGATTCGGGAGCTGTCGCTCCGTAACATGTATGCATGCTGTCTTTCTGAGGACGATGCTATGCTGGGCGACCTTCGAGAAGCTGGGCATCTTCGCCAATTAGACATATGCGTCAATAGATAGGTAAGAATCCCTGCCACTTGCGGCCTAAGCTTGGAAACGTATCTAACAGCTAAAGAGAGGTTAGGCTTTAGCAGAAGGCCCGCATAAATAAAGCGGCACCTACCAATTCAGTATCTTTGGACCTACATAAGATGGTGACTTATGATTTCTTAAGAAATCATCCGACCCGTCTTCACGTAAAACTAGCATGCATCACATTAATTATGGCTTCACTAGGATTGACCACTGCACATAGCTTTTTGCTTGAACAAAAGAATGGTCCTTTTTGCCAGCTCTTTTCCTCCGCTTCGGCGTTCAAGGCATTTTCCTGTGACGGGGGCCTGCATGAAGCACTTTCCTCTTGCAACAATAATATTTTGTATGTGTTAGGGGTATAATTGGTTTACATAATCTATTCAAGTGGCCTCGTTGCGATGCTTCCTTGCGGGGATACCTCTGCGGATTTACGAATCTGTGTGGTACCTTCGGCGAGCCCATGTAGAAAGAACACCAGTTGGTTCTGTGTACTGTATTATTTTGCTCATTCACTAGCAAACGAGTACCATTGTTTGTATAGGTTATTATTCTTTTAATTATTATCATCATGTCCAGACTTTTAAACTAGTTAATGGACCGACATACCAGTGACACGAACAGTTGTGATGAGACCGTGAGGTTCAATCTCGGCGGCAATGGTCGCACAGCCCCACTGGAACACGATCATTCCATCGGCTCCAGAGGCCGGTTTTTGTACCTTCTTGGAGGTCGCGATACAGGATCCACAACCCCGAGAACCGTAGCTAACCAGCCTTCCCGCGCATCCTGTCCATACGGTGCAACGGATTGTAGCAACATAGCGGACCAGCGCATACCCCTGCGAACTACAATAGCATGCTCAGAGGCTATAAGGTTGGCACTATGAATATAAGGGTAGTCGAGGAGGACCTCTTCAAAGATGTGCTGCGGCCCAAAACCTCTTCCACTGTAATGCAGACGATCCCAAGGCAGGTATGCACGGCTTGAGTAAAATTTTCATCAATGGCATGCCAGACTCGAGCGAGACCTTCAAACTACAGGAGATGAAGAAGTCAGGACTCTTTCACTTGTCATTTAAGACATAAGTGTTATGGCTACCAATGCTTGCATACCCCATACACTCGGTACCCTAAATACAGCTGGAACCGACACAGGCCTCTGCCTGTATTGTTGTACACGCTACTAATATTTTCTATGCGTAACGCCTAACGCTGGTGTGCAGTATGATATTCCTGCATGCGTCAGTGTTCCTATCTTTGGCCAAAAAAAGCTTAGAATTTCTATCAGCTAATGGCTGCTAAAATCTCTAAGTGCCAAGCGTAACCTTTATAATTGCTTGACAGATTTATCTCAAACTTGACTATGTCCTATTTGACGTGTTTCTGGTGCTTAACTTTTGGTTGAACGCCAATGAGCGAACTTGCTTGAAAACTTCTACATCATAACGGGGATCGGCCCTGTAGGTGGGGCTTAGAATACACCTTCCGTATCCTCTGCGTGTCGTAAGAGGCGACTAAAGGAGGTAAGGGTGAGGTAACCCTGACAGAAACCTCGAGTGCTGAAGACGGAGGTTCCAGGCCGCACGGCGCACTCTAATAAACCATGGATCCACGCACTTAACGCTTATGATCATGCCGATAGTCACTTACAGGACTGGCGGTATGATCAGCGAACGAAAAGAAGAAGAAGATAACGGGGATTATACGTGCACTGCAAGGCTGAGCTTAACATGAAATAGTCGGAAACTGTCTAAGTGACCTGGACAATCTCAAGCAATTAAACATACCGAAATAAAGAACTGAAAGCGGCTTGTATTTAGTAGTACTAGCCTTTAATTTAACAAAGTCTCACTGTGTAGACATTGTCATTTTTGTCTTGATGCGCGTCACATAAGACACACGTAGAATATGTGTGGAAAGTTAAAGGTTTTGATCGCTGCATTTCTGGAAAGGCACAACACAGGATGAAAGGCGCAACAGCGCCGGTAACTTCTACATTGTGGAATTTTGAGGTGTTCAGTACAGAAACTAGCCTTGTGCCCTATAGCAAAACACAAATGAGCAATTGGGCAAATCACTACTTTAGCATTGCAGGCGTAGTGTACAAACTTTGCCTAAGAGCACTGCCCACGCACTATCACTGTGAAATTTCAGGCTACCTTGCTCTAGTGCTGCCTGTCACTTAAAGTGCACCCCACACTAGGGCAGCGCGTCAGCAGCGCGGCAACAACGCATTGACAGCGAGGCAGCATTTATGCCCACATACACGCAGCGCGCCAAAAGCAGCAGATAAGATATAGGCAGAATAAAAATGGCTACTACAATCCGCAAATCAGAGAAAGAAACCTTAATTTTGTTCTATCTATATAGAAGGAGATTGCAACTTCGTAAAGATGCCAGAGACGGTATTGGGTTCATGATATTTTGAAGAAACGACATCAATACGGGGAGTATCACCGACTTGTGAAAGAACTTGAACTCGATAATGATAGGTTCAGACGATACTTTCGATTAACAAAGGAACAATTCAGTGAAATCTTGTTCCTCATTGGACCAACAATTTCCAAGTTGAATACTAGTTTCAGGCAGGCGATTCCAGCTCGCGAAAGATTGGCAATGACACTCAGGTAATGAAATACATAAGAAAATCAGTCAAAGATTACATGCCTACATGCATGCATTTCTTACAGCTTGCGTACCTCGCTGTTTTGTTTTCTGTGGACGCACGCACGCACGCCCTCATAATCGCCCATTCATACTCACGCATACGCGCACGTACTGTTTCAGGTACGCACACAAGCTCCACCACACACGAACGCACGCACAAAGAGAGAGAGAGAGAGAGAGAGAGAGAGAGAGAGAGAGAGAGAGAGAGGAGAGAGGGGAGGGGGGGGAGAGTAATGATTCACAAACACCCTTGTTAACAGATAGATTGTATATATGAAATTTCTATTTATTTTGACTAGAATAATGACATAACTTTGTCGTAATATTAATATAGTTGTATAGCTGGCTGTGTAGTGATAAAGTAACATCACAGTATAATCACAGGTTTTCATATCTCACACCCTCTTCATACATCAATGTCGGTTGCATACAATTATCAGTTGGTTGCTGAACTGCCTGGTAAAGATGTGATGGTTGTGTTGCTTGCAGAGATAGATTTACGTGTGGATGATATTCTGCCTTGAACATAATTTCATGAATGAGCAATTTCACCTCAGCTTTCTTAACTGGGGTCAGACGTTTAAGGGCTGCTACCTGGGATTGCAGGAACAATGCATCTTCGTCAGAAGGGATATCTGCAGTATTAGTATTGGTATTCCCCTTGTTCAAGTATTCCATCATGGCCAAACCAATGGGATCTATTTCTGTGGGCCTACTTCGTTTAGTTGCTGGCTTTGATGTTGGAGTTTGGCTTGGTGTCATTCTACCAACAGGCCTTGAGGTGCTAGATCTGCTCGGAGTGTTTCCAATCCCCTCCTCGTCTGTTTGGCCATCAGAATCCGATAACACGCTCTGACTGGAAATGGCTACTGGGGAGTCCCTTACTGATGCCTCGCTTAATGTCAAGTTGCTTGTTGTTCTGTAAAGAATAGAAATATATTATAGATATGTCTCACTATAGAATATTCAGGATGGCAACAAAAAGCCGAGGACGGGAATGCCGTGGCACATTTCTGTCCATCCGTCCGTCCGTCGTCCGTCATCCATCCGTCTGTCTTTCTGTCTGCCTATCTGCATGTCCGTACGTCTGTTTTTCTTATCGCCCATACGTTCGTCCACCTGTGTACATATCCTTTTCTGTCAACTTATAACAAGAGGTATCAGAAGATACCACATGCATCGCCTGTATATATTGTCGCAGGATACTATATGTTATCTGGCTTGCACTGAACATATACATGGAGGTAAACACACTAGTGGCCCTAGTAATCATCATATAGAACAGATGCGTAAGGTTTTATTGAAATCCCGTAACTCCTTCATGACTTTGTATACTTTTTTAAAAGCTTAAGCACAGTACAAAAAGCCCAAAAATAACCAGTCCTCCTATAGGCGAGCTAAAATGTCCAGGATAGAAACTGTTTGGACACACATGATATGGCGATGGGGTGTGGCAGTTGGTTAGTGTTGCTTCAAATGAATTTAATTCATATGTAGTTGACCGTGTTCATGTATTCGTTAAGTGACGTACATATTAGCATGTGTGTGAGCATGAGCTCATCTAGTATGTCCATCCTGCGAGAATTTAATCAGAATCTACTTACTCAGCATCTTGAATATAGCTGTCCAGGAATGACATTATTGCAGAGTATTTCCATGTTTTTTTTGATTTGACTGTCTGACCACTTTTTGTCTTTTGTTCTCGTTTGTTCCTAACATATCTGTCTCGCAGCGTCTTCCAGCGGTTTTTGCAGTCCAATGCTGTAAAACAGTTATCAGATAAACACGTTTATATTTCCTACAACAATGTTTTAATATCAAATTAATGTGAGGATAAAATTATCTCTATGGGACTTCTATGCAAATTTGACCAAATTCTGACAAGAAATAAATGAGATTTAAGGTTTTAAATCAATGTTTGGCGAATGGATAAACAAAGCGCAAAACTAACCAACTGAATGCCTTTATTTGCTACAGGTACCTAGCAACAGGCGATGCAATCAGAACTATTGCCTTCAGTTATCGAGTCGGTGAGTCCACATTGCAACAGGTCATCCCTGAGGTGTGTGATGCTATCTGGACAAAGGTAGCGCCAATGTCCCTTAGAGCACCTCAAACTGGTGAAGATTGGCTAGATATTGCAAAAGGCTTCAGTGTATGGAACTTTCCAAATTGCATAGGCGCTCTTGATGGCAAACATGTTGTGATCCAGGCACCAGCAAATACTGGCTCGAGGTATTTTAACTACAAAGGGACATTTTCGTTGGTTCTGTTAGCACTGGTAGATGCTTCATACCGATTCATCATTGTTGATGTAGGTGCCTATGGACGGAACAGTGACGGTGGGATTTTTGCTAACTCAAACCTCGGTAAAGCACTTCAAAGTCAGAAGTTGCATCTTCCTCGGGATACTCATCTGCCAGGGGCTCCTGAGTTAGGACTATTACCTCATGTGATTGTAGCAGACGAAGCCTTCCCGTTGAAGACTAATATAATGCGACCATATCCTGGTCGAAATTTGTCTAACGACAAACGTGTCGCAAATTATCGCCTTTCAAGAGCTCGTCGTGTTGTTGAAAATGCATTCGGCATTCTTGCGAATAGATGGCGAATATATCACAGGAAAATTAATTTAAATGTTGACAGTGTCGAGAAACTGGTATTGGCAACTTGTACCCTTCACAATTTCCTTCAGAACTCAACAACAGCATCAACAGCGACTGCAACGATGGATGATAATGTCAGTGACACTAGTGAAGTTAATGGCTTCGTGGACATTGCAGGGATTGGAAACCACCATACGGCGGATGCAGTGGTGATCCGTGACAAATTTTGTCAGTACTTCAATTCACCAGCAGGTGACGTGACTTGGCAGTACAATATGGTGATGAGGGGAACCACAGAATAAGGAAGAAGCAATTAAGCTAATCAGTGAAACAAACACGGACACTGTTCATTGCTTGTGTTCTGAGTGCATATGTATTCTATTGTTATATAGTCTAGAATTGTCATGACACCACGATCGTACATAGGATTTAATTAAGTGTTTAAAACTATGGGTTTATTCTTCTCAGAAAGTCAACAGAAATAGGAAATAGATACATAGCATTTTCTAGGCCAAGTTGGCCAACAGTATCAGTATGATTATTATCGCAACTATATATTATTTTGTCATTAGCATCGTTGGTCGTTGTCGTTTACAACAACAACAACAACAACAACAATGTGTTGTTGCTGTTGTTGTTGGTTGTTGTTGTTGTCGTCGTCGTCGTCGTCGTCGTTGTCATCACTCGACCAACGTTATATCTTGTAGTTACGAACAGCGCCTTCATTGACTTGGTCATGGCCATGTATAGTATATGTATATCAATGATACATACCACTGGAATGTTCCACGACCTGGCTAATTGCCGCCCACGCATTCGCCGTCATCTCCTGGTCTTTATAATTTGATGATTCTATGTCATAAATACAGGAATGCTTCTGTACCTCTAATATCAAGCATTCCTCGTTGATAATTTGCTGTTTTGGCATTGTTTGGAAGGAAATAATAATCAAATCAAAGTTTTGCTACCACGTGCGTTTTGGGAGAACCCCTACGTCACGAGAGGGAATTCCAGCGCGTCGGGGCAGCAAGCAGCAAAAATCGCTTTTTGAGCGATCCAAAAAACCCTGCTGCTGGCGCGCTGCGGGCGCGCTGTTGGCGCGCTGCTCTAGTGTGTGTATGCAATTGGAAATGCACAGAAGTGATTTTTTGCTGCCAGCGCGCTGCTGACGCGCTGCTCTAGTGTGGGGTGCACTTTAGTCAGTTAGCTGGTGCAAGGAACACCGTGAATGCCCAAGGGACTGGCAGAATCCGATGTTCGGAATAAATAAGTCTGATAGCTGCCGTCAGTAAGGCCTGAAACGCTACAGAAATACTCTACGTCTGAATGGTTGATGCACTGGATAGTACTAGCGCAAATGCTGATGCCGCCAACACCGGAGTGTGGGTAGTCGGCTTTTGATAGCACAGACCTGAACTTGGCTTATAAGGCGTTATTGACACACTATTGGGTTTATTCTACCAGAATGGAAGAGCGCTTTGTAAGTCACTTTGTAAGTCGACAGCTCTGTCTGAGCCGGATGAGCGAACTATCAATTTAGCGACTGCAGCTCTTTATAAAGTGCTGGTAACGTCATACCTCTTTCGCATGCGTGTTAGTCTTGGAGAATCTGGTTTTCCTAATCAGTCATTGGTTAATATTAGCTGTGCATGCTCTGCGGTGCCGATTCTGAGCCTGCCCCTTGTCTTGGAACTGATTCCGTAATTCGGCCCAACGAGGCCTATTTGCGCAAAGGCATTTACTAAATCTTGGAGCCAATTGTTGACCAAGCTGGTGCTTCGCACTCAGCCTTGTGTCAACTGTGTGTGCAGGTATAATATAGAGGCCTACCTGAATATAACGAAAGCGCACCTGAATATAGTTTTGCAAGCGGTATGAATAGTATTTTGTATAGGCGCCTATGTAGAGCGGTTTTAAAACGCTACTGCTAATTCACTATTGATCCTTTTGAAAACACTATATTTTAAAGTCACTTTTTCTGGTGGAAGCAACAAGTTTCGGTCAATATGATTTCAAAATACACTGCTGGTTTCCAAGATCGAAATACGATACGTACTGAATATTTTGACATTCGTGTGGCTGTATGTAGACCCTGTCTCTGGAAACAACGGCGTTCAGTCAAATTGGTTTAAAAATGCACCTATTAATGGTTTACACAAATTCTATATAATCACTTCATATACATTAACTTTCTAGCGGCCGCTAGTGTAGCTCGCGGTAATCGAGGTCATTACTCAAATTCCGCTAGGTTAGCTTGTTTATAACCTGAGTAGCACAAACGAATGCTGATCATGAATCGAAGTAATAATTCGGATACTCGAGGTCTTTAGTGGCTAATATAGTAGCATATTTTAACATTCGTAACGCATCTCTGGTTAATTTCAAGATTAACCAAGTCTGGACACAACGAATTTTCTCTACAATATTATCTTCTGCCATCCCTTGACATTTAATATCTGCACAATACCACCCTTTTGTATTAGCGAATCCCGAAAAAAATATTGGATCACGTCTTCATCTGGACTAAGTTTACGTGCCAAATCGTAGCTATATGTGTTACTATAGCAGCGCTTGAAGAATCGAAGTTCGTACTGAAATAGGTACACAATCAAGCCCGAATTAAATTAATATTAATCTAGTAGGTCACGCTGTTGTAGTAAATTTAAACATTTGATAAAATGACATGCTACATAGCACCTCAACTCATTTGCCCGAGGGTATTTACGACAACGTATAATGTAAGTATCGCCCATTTGACAAGACGCGGTAATGCTGAAAAAAAAGAAAAAGAAGTGTTTAGTTCAAAAGTCATTATAAGTCAGCCAATATAGACCTGATCGGCGATTAGTTGTACAATGGACCTTTCCATTTTTAGCTATGCCCCGCCCATCACTAGCTAAGCTCCACCCACACCTCGCCGTGTTTGGATTGATCGATCCCCGAATGCCCTAGCTATCAATTTCCTGAAAACTATATAGGGAAGCTGTTGAATATTTTGTAACTAATTAGACTGGGTGCTGTTGCTGCCATAGGCAGCAACAGCGCCCAGTCAAATTAGTTTCAAAATATTCAACAGAATATTTATTAAATAGTAAAAGCAAACAATTTGTACAACAGCCCATATACCGTCATCAAATATGCGTTCGTGACGTACTTATCGACGTAATTCATGACGTCATTCATTATGATGTCATTGTACACACCACGCAGTTCATTATGACGTCATATGATGGGTGGGTACTCTGGAAAGGTGAATTGGTCGTTATATGCGAGCGAACCACCTAGTAACTTGTAACAGATCATAACCTCCATTGTAAGAGAACACATTAACATGCGCAAGTGTCTTATATTATTCAGAATAGCGTTCTGCCTTGTGAAACTATCACTGTCCTGATTATCATATTACTCCTTTTATCCAATTAACCTCATTTCTTTGTCGTCAACAATAATTAACAATTAGACAGAAGCAACTGTAAATATGCGATGTCTGGTCAATAAGGAATAGTATACGGCCTCTTCTTATATAACCATTGAACATGGCTGGTGCTGATCCGATAAAAAGATCCATAGTTCAAATTCTCATAGGTCTACATCAGAAGCGCCGGATGCAAATATGAGGGGTGGGGCAGGTTCCACAAAAAGAGCACACCGATCTGAAATCGTGTTTTCACCCTCTCATGGAGGGATACTCTGGAATACCAGCCTACACGCCCAAGGGCCACAAAACCAGTGAAAGGTGCAGGCTCTGCGACTCGTCCTCCTGCATTCTGAGTTTCCTATGATCCATATATGAATGTTAAAGCAATGTTGAGTGCACTAAGTATTCTTTAGTCACTTGTACCTATTCCCAATTCAGGTTATAGTGGGCAATGATCCTCTGATGCCCGCTTCTTGTCAATTGGAAACTGACTAAGCGATGTTTAGCCATCTCCCTATGTGTATACTGTGCATGCATACATGGTACGTGCGAGAGTGTATGCGTGCTTGTAAACGAGTAAGCGAGCAAGTGAGTGAGAGACTGAGCGAGCTGGCGGGCGTGGGTGGAGCGTGGGGCTCGGGTGTGAGTGACCGGGTGGTGTCTGTAAGAGCGTGCGTGTGTGCGTGCATTCGTGCATGTCTTTAAGGTGGACCTGCGCAGTTTGCCTTGAAGAAAATTTGAATGGACCTTTATTCTTAATTATATTTGCTAACTACACTTTTCCCAGATAAGTTGTTCAGCCAGCAGATGGCCGGCATTGGATCAGTATTGCGCTAAAAGACAAAGCATCTTAACCCCTCTTATGTCAACAGCGCGTTAAAGCGCTCGAAATGCTACTTTTATCAATTAACCTTATAATGTATCAAGGTTTTTCAAGAAAATTCAAATTTTTGCGCAGTGAATTACCATTTGCTGGCCAAAAGAATGCGGTTTTTTTTGTGCAAACTTACAACTGGAAAATAGGGAAATATTTTTAAGAGCGTGTTTTGGCCGGCTTGATGATTAAAGGGGCAAGTAAATCAAAATGTTCGCTTAGTCAGTGTTCATTTGCGGGCCAAGAGAAGACTATTTTTGAAATTTTAACACTGGAATGACTGGCTCGGTTACCGAGCTAGTGATTTCAGTGGTAAATTTTCAAAAATAGTCTTCTGTTGGTCCGCAAATGGCCATTCCTCAACAAGCACCACAGAGGCTCGGTGCTGAGATTAAAAGTTTAAGATGACACAAGAGGAGTTAAAGAGCTCCTAAACTACAATCACAAAATTATTGAAGCTATACGCCATTGCAAAGCTCATCCAATGGACCTTTCCATTTTTAGCTATACCCCGCCCATCACTAGCTAAGCTCCACCCACACCTCGCCGTGTTTGGATTGATCGATCCCCGAATGCCCTATCTATCAATTTCCTGAAAACTATGCAGGGAAGCTGTTGAATATTTTGTAACTATTTGACTGGGTTCTGTTGTTGCCTATGGCAGCAACAGCGCCCAGTCAAATTAGTTTCAAAATATTCAACAGAATATTTATTAGATAGTAAAAGCAAACAATGTGTACAACAACTCATAGACCGTCATCAAATATGCGTTCGTGACGTACTTATCGACGTCATTCATGACGTCATCCATTATGATGTCATTCTACACACCGCGTAGATGATTATGACGTCATATGATGGGTGCATGCTCTGGAAAGGTGAATTGTCCAGTTATTTTCATATATAAAATACACCATTGTCACTAAATTTAGTAAATCAAGTGGCCAATAGGGTATATTTCAAAATTATAATTAGCTTGACAAATCATTTTTTTAAATAAAAAAAATATACATAAATGTTTAGAAAATTGGATGCGTTTTTCAATGATGTAATGACTTCAATAATATCATGATCCTATAATTATACTTCTTCACATAAAAGGCTTAAGTGCGTTGCATCCGAACCTAATAGCTATTAGCCAAGTAATACTGTTTGAGCATCGCCTGGCCAATGTGCCAGCCAGAGGTTTTGCAAGCGATGCATTGTGGGAAGGTATTAAAAAAACCCGTCCATCCGGACAAGGTTTATTGTGGCCCAATATCTTCAGCGATTTCAGAGGAAAGGTGTTTTAAAAAATGAAAACTAGGTTATCCAAGACAAGTCAACTCGACTAATCATTTTGAACATGCGAACAAAGCTTTTCAGCTCTTGATTTAGATGAAGTGTTTTAGTTTCATGTCAAAGGGCCAAGCAGTTTCACAGAAGATCTTTATAAATGTAATTTTCAAAATAGTTCCCCTGGATCAATGGTAAATTCGACCCTATGGATCCTTCTTGCCCAGTTGTTCTCGAGGACTCGCTTAAAGAGAAAAGCTGGACATATGCTGGATGGATAGACAAATTACTGACGGACGACATAAAATAAGTTGATTACTAAATATAATAAATTCTTTTGGGTGTGTTAAATATTCTGGGGAACATTTGAAAACTAATATCATTGGAATGTGTTGTTGCCTGAGGTAGTAATGCCGCCAAGCCAAATTAACAAACTATTCAACAGCTATAGCGTGTATTAAAGAGTGATTTAAATTATAATTTCGCAGCCTCTTACAAAGCCATATTGGCGTGGGGTTTCGGAGGACCATGTGGCCCAGGCTCGGTAGAATCAAACGGGGCCTTCAAATGTCTGATTTTATTTTGATGTGGGCGGTGGCATCATCGCTTATGGCTAGAACTAAAAAAGCTTGACGTATCTAAACATGTGTATCATGACCATACGAGTTGGTATGTTGGGTGGGGTGGGGTGCTCATAGTAAAAGATTACAGTATTCAAAACTCCAAGAGGACACTATTTATTACTCAGTTATGGCTTCTAGGCGCACCTAATGTTCAGATTCTTCTGAGGGAGACCCCCCCCCCCTCCGCCCACCACCACCACCACCACCACCACCACCACCACCACCACCACCACCACCACCACCACCACCACCACCACCACCACCACCACCACAAGACCACACCCTCATCTCATTCTCGATGAAGGGAGACAAAAACATATTAGACCCATCCCTCAACTGCCCCAACCGACATCTAACACGCACTAGGGCGATGTGTATGCAAATTCTTTCTACCTTTGCATACAATATATGCGTCAATTCAAAATGTGATTTTGAGAGCAGTTGTCAATTCAAGTATTCTGTGAGTGAGGAATATTCCGTGTTTTAGTGCTACCATGTACATGGCTGCGCCCAACCGCCCATCACCGCACGCATTTTCTATTCTACCCACTAAGTCATTAACTGAGAGTGGGACACTTCTATGTCATTTTAACTTTACTTGCAAAATGCGTGAGACGTGTTCAGATTCACAAGAATGATAATATGCAAAACGTATCAATAATAAATTAGTGTATATGTCACATCTAACTGCTGCTACTGCTGCTACTGCTGCTACTGCTGCTACTGCTGCTACTGCTGCTACTGCTGCTACTGCTGCTGCTGCTGCTACTGCTGCTACTGATGCTACTGCTACTATTGCTAATACCGCTGCTGCTACTGCTGCTGCTAATAATGCTACTGCTGCTGCTACTACTACTACTACTACTACTACTACTACTACTACTACTACTACTACTACTACTACTACTACTACTACTTCTACTACTACTACTACTACTACTACTACTACTACTTCATAAATAGCGACTTATAGCGTGGTGAACTGAAAATGGAAACCAGAGCTTACAGAGCATCACCATTAAACTTATGAGTAGAAAGTGAAAACCAGGGTACACTCTGCAGCCTAAAAGCACTCCCAAATTATATTATGGACCGACTGCCAAAACACGTTACAACCGAACTTTAATACAACTGCTCAGTCTGCTCTGAATATTCTAAAAATCATTTTTAAGTCTTAAACTAACGTTTAATTTTTTGCATAGAAATGGGTAAAGGGCCACAGCTGCCCCCGCTGCCCCTGCTGCCTCCGTACTTCCGGAGCCCCTGTTCTACATTGGGCATGGAAAAGCTGCTTTCTCGAAAACCGATAGCGTTGCCGACTAAAAGGTCACCTTGAGCCTACGGGATAAATAAGGTGTTTTCTAACATGCTCTTTGAAGTTGTATGATGAAAGGGAAGGTACTTATGCCAAACATTAAAATTGTAAATGAATGAACTTGACCCCAAGGGAGATATTCATATTTCCATTGGTAATTATTTAGATCTCTCAATATTCTAGAATCTGACCAGGTTTGAAGAGAATCGGAATCAAACTATGAGAGAACACAGTTCAAATATTGATCCTATAGGTTTACTATAAGGATATATGGCACGGGAAAGCCGATTTCTCGAAAATATTGGATTGAGCCTCTTAAAAATCGCACTATCTACACAATTTCTTTTTTACATGTATGTACATTTAAGAATAGTCAATCAGCCACTCGCTCGCTCGCTCGTTGGCTCGTTCGCTCGCTCGCTCGTGCGCGCGCGCACGCACGCACGCACCCATCCACCCACCCATGCCTGTATATGAGATACCTGTTGATTTCTGTTCAATTTACCCAACATGCAATGCTACCCAGCGTGCAATGCTACCCAACATGATATACCCTGTTTTCATAATCGTTGTAAAAAGTGGACGCCATATTCGTTGAGTCTATTGTCTAGGCCTTCACGGTATTAGAAAAATTTCGGTACCGATATACCTTTAATATTGGTATCATTGAGATGGTGAAAATAGGGTGAGACTCAGGTAGTATGATTCCATATTAATTCAAAGTATACCAGCGCTCCTGAAATAGTCGTAGAACTTACAAATTTCCAGAATAAAACCAAGAAATTACACGAATCCCTATAGTAAACGCTAAATTATAACTGTCTTCATATCACAAAACGCGTTAACACCACCACCCAAAATCGGCCCTACAAACGATTCGAATTGCCACGAAATTACGACTATTTCTGCGACCTGCGCAGAGATCGCCGTTTTAACAGCACCTGCGTGATGATCGCGAGATAATTAGTGACCATCTCGTCACAAATAAACTCGCACAATGAGACTGTGAACAGCTAAACTTGGTGATATTTGACGGGTAAATATCAATGTTATGAGTCAAAAACGTTGGATATGGATGCAAAACTATGTTTTACTAATTTTCTTGGCCACATGTATTGACATACGCAAGGATAATAAATAAAAAAAACCTGTGCATTATGGGACGAATTTGCAATGGAACGAAACCAGCAAGAAGCGTGTAAATCTCCGCGCATCGGTACTTCTCAGCCATTATAACACTTACTAAATAGCCCACCATATGCAGAGAATACATAGGCATACGTTTGCTCCCATTAGTGTAGCTTGTAGCGATCGATATCTAGCAACACCCCAACATAAGAAGTGAATAGGCCTCTCATGGCGTGAGAATTTTTTCCCATATAGTCGGTTCCTTTTTACTTGGGTCATTGGGCGGTCACTACAAAGTCTTGCAATTCTGGGAAATCTCTCACTAACGAGGCTCTAGTAACTATGATAAAATATTATGACGCAAAATATTCATGTGAAATTATGATTTTCTAGCAAACAACGGGCCGAAATCATAAAATATTAGCGCAAGAAAAGATAAATTTTAGACATTTTCAACCATCCCCTGTCTTATGAGGTTATTTAAAATAACTTTTGTTCTATTGTTTTTGCGAGAAGTGCATTCTTATAAATAGCCAATTTTCGTAGCAGTAATCGTTAATTTATCAAGTTCTCTAGCCTCCACATAAGAATTTGACAGATCCGGATAAAGAATATGTTAAGCGTGGTCGCTAAAAGCAGGTAAATATCTTTTTCCCCATATGAAGAGCAGTGGCTTATCTCGTTAGACAGATTTACTATTGAATTTTTTATAATGGAAAGCAGATTATCTGCATAAGCAGAAAGTTATACCGGTTTTATGTTATATCTCTATATTTTGGTATCAGCATAAACATATCAATATGATTAACGGTGTAGGTCTGAAACCGGTATTCGGTACAATAGCGGTATATTGTGAAGCTCTACTTTTGTCTGTATAGGCCAGGATTTCTCAAACAAAAAGAACACACACATGCACCGTGAGCATATTCACGACAGTACATTGTGAAGAATCGTGACCCCAAAGGTCAGGGTCAAGGTAAAGGTCAGTCAGGTTGTAGACCGTCTGTAATATCTGACGTAGAAAATCGTCAACGTAGGGGAAGAATGCCGTCTTCTTCTCTTTGGCTTCAGAATCGCTAGTTGAATAAAACTCAAAACACGTTGTTTAATAACTTGATGATTTCATTGTTGTAATAACTCTGGATAACTGATTTCACTTTTTACAGATACTTTACTTGAATACACGTAACGATTAGATACGCTAGGTAGATTGAAGATAAAGATTCAAGTTTCGTATTAAGTCGTTTGGCCTGACTAAGACAGCAACAATCTATATTGAGAGAATTAACCTTTAGTCTAAGACCGAAAATTAATAGATTAGATTTTATTTTTCTTGACGGTCGCTCATATTTATACCGCTAGAATATTTTCTTGTGCGTTCTGCCAACTGTTCCCTATGGATTGTTATGGCTCGTGATTGGCCAGAAATTCCGTCATTTACTATTTTGACGATTCCTTCATCCATACAAAAGTTGTGTACCTTCTCCGTAATAATTTTTCTGCACGCTGGCTTCCAACCGTTTCTTGGCCTACCTGAAATATTTCATCAGAAATTCCGAGTGTCGATTCCAATCACCGTGTTCTACTTTCAAAATCCAATATAAATTTCTAAGTGGTCTTGAGAAGTTTGAAGTGTTTAACACTTTGATGAAATGTACCATTAAAAATTTATCTATGTCTTCCCAAGCACTTAGATCTGCCTACAACTGGGAGGGGAAATGTCCTTTTTTAATTGTTGCATGGTTACCAAACAATGTTCCCGTGATATTTGTCTTGTGACGAGTTCCCCTGGTAAATCGGTAAAATGTTAAGTTTTATAGAAATACAGACAAACAATCATGTCTCTTAATCCTCATAATTTCTATCCATTTCAATTCAACCATATTATTCTTCTGGAAGGCAGTTGTCAAGGGTAGCAGCAACAGCTTTTTGTTACAGAGTGTGTCAGCGTGACATTGCTCTCTGCATAGATCTGTTCACTTATTTTATTTTCATAAAATCATTTCTTGTCCTATATACTAGCACTCGCAGTTTGACGTAAATACACATCACAACTTGACGTAAATGCACTGTGATTTTAATTCATTAGTGTAACATAATGTTCCTACTTATAAGGTATTGGCACCTAAATATAAGGAGGATACTATTCGTCCGTCCATCAGTCCATCCTTCTTTCATATCTGTTTGTGTCTCCGACCCTCCGAAGAATATGTACACGGTACGGCTGAATAATGGCTATGCCTTCATGATACCTCAACTAGCCATGGCACGAAGATGGCGGTGGCCCGGTCAAAGGGCACCTGTAAATATTAGTGGGTCTGACGGGTAGCTAATGTATCCGTCCCATATTTACAATTCGCCAGCCTGTTTTTCAATACTGTTCAGCGCAAGTGCGTCAAATTCCAGGATAAAATATGAGAACACATATACTTTGACAATAATTTGTGTGAAAGTTGTTGCTATCAATTGTCAAAATCATGTTGATGTGTGAACGATTTCTTACTCCTTTCATGGCCAAATTTTGTCAAGAGAATCAAAATATTTGCTTATTGAATGCCAATTCGCAGGCCAAGAGAGGACTATTTTTTAAGATTTGCCACAGAATCATTCCAGTGGTAAAATTAAAAAAATAGTATTCTCTTGGCCTGCAAATGGACATGTCATCAATACATGAAGTGGTTGATGCGCTCTACGCTTATACAATACTATTCTTACACATTAATCAATTAGTCCTCTAAACAAAAATCTTGAATGGTGGTTGAAATTGGTTATATGATGTGGATGATTTGGTTATTAAACGACGACCAATGAGAAATATACACTATATATCTTCTTTTTCTGATCCGAAAGAAGTATTTCTAATTCCGCTACATTACCTGGATTGATTAATGTCATACAATAAATCATGAGAATGAACAAACAAGCCGATACAGCTGAAGTGGTAACAGACAAGACAGATGATGATAAATAATCGTAATGGATTGTACTGAGATCCTATGTCTGATTTATTGCATCGTATAGCGTCTGTAGTAGCGAATGCGGCCTCTAGAACGTTTTACCCAAGCAATTAGTTTTTGTAAATTTTCTAAATCCATATCAATCAATCGTGAATGATGGTTATCCGATTAAATACGGGCTTTCTATAATTTTGCAAATAATATAATCTTGAATCACATTTGTACATGTGACTCTTGCTGTGAATTTAGAATTTTGTGGATTGCCGATTTTGAATATGACCCATGTGATCAATATTCACGACAGTTGCCATGTTAAAATATCTGGTAATAGGCAGATGAATGCGTAATGAATGGCATTGAAATTTGATTTAACCATTTTCTACCGAAGCCGGACAAAACCGACCTCTGCAGTGGTCTTGAGATGTTATTTCACCAACTGCATGAATAGCATCTGAATATAAAGCACAGCTATGGAGAGAGGCTAGAAGAGCTAGGCTGCGACAGATGCTCCTAAACACACAGACGTTTACACTCTAAAATCTTCGATATAATTTATAAAATATGTGATATATGTATGCCTGCAACATTAATATGTATCATGTAAATAATGATTACATCGCATTAAAGATATATAGATGGCCCGAAAGCCTCGGCCGTAATTAACCATCTGATAACAGAATATTCCACCGATAAATGATACCTAAGGATGTCAAGAAGCTTAATATGATGTGAAAACGTATGCTGTAATGACATTTGAATTAGGCATTTGTAGCAAAATATCCAATGTACAACATAGTTATGATTGCTGATTAGTACATTTCGTCTGGCATGTGCCTATTTGAAAATGATAGGAGAAATATGGGTATTTCTGGATTCACAGATGTTCTAGAAATACCAGAATATGCTCTGGTGATCAGTGGATTTATAAAAGGTTAGGGGGTGGGGTGGTGACTGTTGAGAATTATAATGGCGGCAATCTACTGCCTCAAACCAAATGGCTGAAAATTCTCAAACGTTAATATCGATCCAAACGCGCGTACAATGTGGGTTGACCATAGCTAGCAAGAGGCGAGGCATACATAGAAATGAACCCTAGTATTCTGTCGGCCATCATATCGTTCCAGTAAGATCTGAAATCACTGGGCATGCGATATGCATATCAGATAACGTTCTGAGATGAACGTCCTGTAGTAACTACAAACACGGCACTACCCGCGAGAAACTCAAGAACCGGTCTTCAGCAACATAATAATGTTTACCTGGTCTACCTGTTTTCAATGTAATACTGGCATGTAAAGTACTAACGTAGATAAAAACCAACGCCCCCTATTTACCATTAACAACGCAGACAGTCCACTGTAGTAGAAAACAGCTTAGTTTTGTCATTATTTGGAAAATGCAGATTTTTCTGCTATTTGAGGATGAGCTAGATATTATAAATATTTGTATAAAATCATCCGAATATATAAGTGATTAGTATGCTATAATGGAATGGACGTGTGATAGTCGATAGCTGTGCAACACCAAACTCGGAAACTGTGCCAGTTACAATAGTCTGTATCTATTTATAAAAGAACGAAAATGTGTCTTCCATGCCAGCTCCAATAAATTAATCAGTGAGCTGTCAATTCGACATTCAATCCATGTTTTAGTTAAATTTCACATGTTTACATCAAATGCCTGTGCAGTGTTAGGTGCTAACATCGATACATTGCGCGGGTTGCAGATATAATCAATCTAATACACAGACTGTGTGTTCAGTCTGCTCAATGAATGATTTGAAGATTATATGGATACAGCTAACCTGACATCTTGGCGACAACTACAGCGGGAAACAACAATTCGTACCACGAGACGCTGCACGTGCACTTGGTCGAACTCAACACGGAGAAGCTAGCTTCAGTTCGATATTGGATAAACAGATAAAACGAAATGCTCTTTACTACTATGAACTTTGCTGAGCTTACTTCCTCAGCAGTTCTACAACAGCACGTTTATAGGTGTGGGTGGTGTGACTAGTCTAGTATCGATATCATCTTGTCACCGAGAGACATCGATTTTCTAACTAACGTGTCGGATTTACTTCTCAGCTTACCAAATTATGTGCTTCCCCAACGCTATAAGAAACATACAATGACGCCGTCTCCGCGTGCAGGCACATCAAAATGACGTGCACGTGGCCATTCCTCGAGAATATATAAGACTTGTCTTACATATTAATTACCAAATATGCTGTTAAAATGTATAATTAACTGTCGTTGAAAAGGGATTCTTTTCAAATAAAAAACTATTTATAATAATGGAGTCGATACTGTCATTATTCGTCAAGAAAACGAACAATCATAGATTGCAGGCTCTCGCTCGTCCTATGTATGTTACATGCCCGTCAATGTTGATGTGGACCTAGACACATCATATGCGTATATACAAATTTATTCATGTTGTTTTACCCTAGCGCAGGCAGGCGAGGTGATGCAAGTCTCGCCCTAGCACTCACGTGGCTTCTGACATAGCGGGATATTGATAGAGATAAGGCACCTCAGTAATGCTGGTACGAAACTACTATCGAATGTGACAATAGCGTCCAGCCGAGTCCAACACAGAGACCGAGTCATCGACATGCACGAGCAAGACTAAGCAATGATAGGTGACCCCGCTGACCAGCTGCTGCTGTAACATACTAATTTTGTTCCATACACGGACCAGACAAACCCCTTGAGTATGTCGTTAAGTGGATAATTAATATGTAAATAAGCTTTGTGTGAAACTCTATTATGTTTGTGGGAAGAAGCAAGATGCCACCTATCGGATCAGGCCATCTCCCAAACATACTCACGATAATGAGCTTCCCAGAGGTAATATCAGTTAAATTGTGATCTGAGCAAACACTACTATTCCCATAGAATGTAAATCACTGTGCAGTCACTAGATACATCTGTTGTTTTTGATCAACTACTTGTAGCGTGTACTCATGTGCACGCCCTCTGATAAGGTGTAGCCGGGATTAACAATACCAGACCACGCATATTAACTTGGTCGAACTCATCACACAACTCTGTTAGACCTTTCCACCTCTGACATCTCTAAATAATGATTTTAAATTACTATATCAGCATACCAAACTCGGTTTAATCCTAAGGCTATACACAGAAACACTGGTATATAGTCTCCTGCCCTAGGAACGTCATCATGTCGCAATAACATTTGATAAGTGTACTATAAATTAATTAACAATATATCGCAAACAAAACTGTTTCTTGATATGCAATGCTAATAATTAAAGATTACAACATTAATCTTGCTTTAGCATCACCACCTGTATTAGTGTTCTGCAATGGATGCCCCCAATCTATAAATTACGTCACATGTATAGGCTGACGTCACAATTAAAATGCGTACTGATTGATGTAATTAAGTCCGTCATGAAACATTGAATACTCCATCAGTTGTACGAATTGTAGGTTTTTACCCTTTAACAAACATTCTGTTGAGAGTTTTGAAACTAATTTGAGTGGCACTGTTGCTGCCATAGGCAAATTAGTTTCAAAATAATCAACAAGTTAACTGCACAATTACCATGAAATTTGGATTCTGGGAATTCAGAAAGTGCAACTCATGGGCGGAGCTAATCTAGAGATGGTCTGGGCATGGCTAAAAATGCAGAATCGATAATGTCAAGAAAACCACTTGTGTAACCATAGACCAATGATTCTCGCCCTTCCTATCCATTCCCTGCGTCTTTTCAGATTTGTGATTTTGACTGACACGCATATATATGCACGCATAAAATTACATATACCAACCAATCCACGTTTTCGTGATATCGTATAGGCAAGCTAGGATAGGTGTGGGAAATGGGGATACCTGGGATAATTATTTTGGTGTCTCCACCTAGGTTTTCAAGGTCACAGATTCCATTTCTACAGCAAATAGTGTGTAGTCATATCTCTTTTGCCCAAACCATTAATATTACCGGAGAAATAACAGATGTATATTCCAGGCCGATCACAGACTACACGAAAACAAATGTAGCATTGTACAATATACAGGACCTTAGTATTCATTACGCAAACTAGTCACTGTGCCTATGTCTACAACATTTAGAAGGCCTACGAAATTTAAGAAGGTAAG